>CM074719.1:471648836-472861336 GCA_037306005.1 Rhinophrynus dorsalis | reverse complement strand
AGACATCACAAAGAAGCAACAGCAACAACTATAGAATGAGCAGAGTACTACTTATATCCCTGCTTTTTGGTGACTGATGACTATTACCTACACGACACATTATTAGGTTTCAATATCTGCCCGGCACTGAATCTGTGTATGCGGGACCTGATAATTAAGTCCCCAGTGCTTTTATATGTATGATCTTACACACTATATACTATAGTTGCTATTATCTCTTACAGAGATTTCTAGTATTTAGTCAGCATAGCTAGACTCAACGGATAGTAATCGTTTTTGTTTTTAATTCACCAGCTATTTTAAATTATGTTTAATAAAGGTGAGATTTTATTTTTCCCAGTCAATATCGTTCTCATCATTAGCTGTGTTATACCAACTCTCAGAGATTGCGGGTGGGTCTGGTGCTGTATATGTATATCTTTTTCTTTGTGTATTCCAGTTTTGCACCTCATACCAGGTCACTAATTTATTATTTTTCAGGCGATATTTAGCAGGCGCCTTTTTATCTCTCATGCCTGGTCCATAAATACACTCGTTCCAATCTTTTCTGCTGCAGGGATAGTTGTACATTATATGACTATATCTGCCTTTACTGATTATGATATGGCTCTCTCTGTGAAGATGTAAATTATTATGTCAGAAACAGGGACAAATTTACATCAGAGGCACTACTAGGTAAAAGCACCGAAGGCATCCTTAGCTCCATTCATCCATTGCTCACTAGTGGCCACAGAGTCACCATTCTACAGCCCCGTGTTGTCAGTGGCTGCTGAACCACTCTATTATAAGTTTCCTTCCTTGTTCTGCTAGCGGAGAGAAAGCCACAGCACATTACTCTTTATGTTCATTACACTCTGTGGTGTATCATAATACAGGTTGAATATAAAATAATTAAAAGTTAATAATAGGCTTGCCATTTAAAGGGATAGTAATACTTCATTTTATCTTTATTTTATTTTGTAGGCATTAAAAAACTATGAAAAACGATATGTCTCATCTCTCAAACCTTTTTGAGAGATATTCACAAGCAAAGTTTCCCCCTCCCGCCCCTTTTACCTAGTGTAAGCCATCTCTTCTCAGATGTGGAATCTGGTTGTAAGACCAGACAGATAACAGCAGGGGACAATCTTCTTCCTATGAGAACAATGAAAGCCCTGCCCCCCTTGACAAGTTTTTCAGGTTTTTCCCTTATCTTAATTGAAGATTGTCCCTCTCTGCATCTTGCATCCGTAACGGATTGAAGCAGCAATTTCTTTTATTGTGACCTCTCTGCAATCTACCTGGGCACCTCCCTTCTGCTCTGGCTGAGAAGTGTTACATCAGTAAAAGGGGTGGGAGGGGGATACTTTGTCATTGAATTACTCTGAACTATGACTCTGACAGTATTGAAATAACACTCTCCAAAGTCCAAATACTATGATGATTAATTAGAGCTGCTTTTATTATGAAACATTACTATCCCTTTAACACTCAAGTTTGTACTATATTATAAACATTCAAAACTCAAACATGTTGGAAAAGAGGGTCATTATTAGCCTTCCCATGATTATGGGCATTTTTCTCATGGCGTTATGTAGAGTTTTCATGGCTAAAATAAAAAAGATCAGGGATAAGGGTACTATATGAAATGTTTATATTATTTTACTGATTGATGTTTGCGTTACTTTACAACATTAATTCCAAATATGAAACTGAAGGGGGTGGTCTGGGCTGGAGCAACAATAGAGATGGACCATTTTATTGTACTTACCCCCAAGGCAAAATTTGCAAGCTCTCCCCTGCAAACCAGCTGTATGATAGAAAATAAAAATTCACATTGATTTAAAGTGGACCCGTCACCAAGATTCAAGATTGCATATCTGGAAAGCTTCACTAAAAACTGCCTATGAGTCATGTTAGCTGAAACAACAAGCAAATATGTGAGATATTCATACTTGATAACATATGCTAATATATGTTGAAATATGCTAATGACACTTTCAGTGTGGTTTGGTATGCTAATGAAGGCCTTTCAGTGAGTTTTCATGTGTTAATTAAGCTCTATACTGCACTGAGGAACTTTCACTTTTCCCAGAAATTAAGGTGTAACTATCACCTAAACCATACATCTGCTGGGTGTTTGGCTAACATGACCCATGGACAGTGTTGAATGAAGTTTTTAAACAAGCAACGAACATTCAAAGTTGTGGGTCCACTTTAAATAAGGCTTTTAGAAAGACAGTAACAAAAAATAGGTTGATACAACTTTACATGTGTCATACTTAGCCCTAGCACATTAAAAAAATAAATTATTCTGGTCCTGCCGTCCTGGCGGAACTCTTGACTCCAGACGTCATGATCAAGGCCCTAGCGGCCCTTTTACCCTATAGATCCCCAATGGTTCTAGATCGCTTCCATCATGCCCAGTTCAGATATTTCTTTCATTCTCTACCTCAGAAGCATAACCTGGTACGATCTGCCACTCCTTTTGAGGACCTGTGTCGTGGCAAGGCACTGCCCCCTCATGGCATTTCTCTCTTATATCGCATGCTACTCTCCCAGGGCGATACCTCCTTGCCGGCCTATGTGGGGAAGTGGGAGACTGCTCTCCAGATCTCTTTGAGTGAACATCAATGGGAAAATATCTTCCAACTGACGCATAAATGTTCCCTGAACAATAGGATTCAGGAGATGTCCTATAAATTGCTTACTCACTGGTACCGGAACCCCGGCTCTGTTACACAGTTTCTCTTCAGATGTGCCGGAGGTTTGCTGGCAATGCGTGGCTGCTCCCGGTACCTTACTGCATATTTGGTGGGATTGCCCCATCATATCTCCTTTTTGGTAGCAAATTCACTCCCCCCTCCACAAATTCACTGTCACTCCTTCTTTTCTCCCGGACCCTATTTTGTTGTACCACACTACTGTGCCTGTCCCACAATATACTAATTCTGTCTTTAAGCACCTGTTAAATGAGGCCAAAGCACTTATCCCCTTGCACTGGGGTAAAACCTCTCTTCCGACTATTTGTGAGTGGGTCTCGAGGGTGGAGAACACTCGTTACACTAAGGAACTTGTTTTCAAATCTGACAACCGTGGGGATCGGTATCTTGGTACATGGTTTTCCTGGATGCAGTTTCTGGAGGACATGCAGACACAATCCCTTCTAGCTGCGGTTAGCTCTTATAGTGGGCTACTTTTTCTTGCGCCTTTCTCTGCTTTCTACTCTTCCTCCTCCTTTTTCGTGTACAGGGATCTTCTGTGCCGCAGCGTTCCTTTCTTTCTCTCTTTTCCCCTTCTATCTCTTCTCTTTCTTCCTCCTTCCTCTTCCTTTCCCTTTTCTTCCCCCTTTTCTCCCCCCCCCCTTTTTTTTTCTTCTTTGCACTCACTGTACACTTGCTGTGTTAAAACTATATGACTTTGCATTGGGCAGAATGTGCCAACTCTGTACCCTGAATTCATGTCCACTCTTTCTTCTGTATTGAGCTGTATCTAAAGATTGCATTTTCAGTTGTTTTCAATCTCCCTTCCCTCCCTCTTGTCTCATGCACCCCTCCCTGCCCTTTTTTCTTTTTCTTGAGTTCTCCTGAAATCAATAAACTTTGATTTACAAAAAACATAAATAAATAAATTATTAATTTGTTACATCCCTAAAATATAATCCTAACCTTGCTTTTAACACATGTATACATTGTCCTGTTTGTAGAGCATTTATTAAATGCTGTTTGTGCTGTTTGTATAGAGAGATAAGAGCTGACTGTTATTAGTGTCCAGAGGAGGGCTGGCAATTTGTGGCCCTGGAGGCAAATACATTCAAGTGGCCCATTTCTATTATCTTTTGAGCCCACTGTTCCAGCCCACCCCCTTTTGTTAATTTTAAAATTGGCATTAATTTTGTGATGTAAGTCAAGTGCTACCACATAGCTTACAGTTGAATTGGGGCTACACTAGTGCGCTACTACAAAGCTTACAATTTAAGTAAAGCTTACCTATTAATACTATAGAGTAGAGATGCACCGATACCGATTTTTTAAGACCGAGTACGAGTACCGATACTTTTTTCAAGTACTCACTGATACCAATTATCGATACCTTTTTTTTGCGGTCATTTGCCAGTTTTCTAAGTACCTATATGCTTTAGGTACTTGGAAAACTGGCAAATGACCGCAAAAAAAAGTATTGGTAATTGGTAATGATGAGTACTTGAAATATATATACACACACACACATACATACATACACGCGCCACCTCTTGACTCTCCCCTTTTGACTCTTTCTCCCCCTCTTGATTCCCACCTTTTGCTTCATTCTACCCCTCTTGAGCCCCCTTCTTTTGCCTTGGCTTTTTCTCTCCCTTTTGATCCCCCTTTCTCCCCCTCCTTCTCCTTGACTCACCCTTTTGTCTCTCTCTCTCCCTACTGATCCCCCCTCCTTTTGCCTCTTCTTGGCTCCCCTCCTTCTGTCTCCTGATCCTTCCTCCTTTGCCTCTTTTTCTCCCTCTTGACCCCGCTCTCTGCCTCTTTCACCACCCGCTGCCCCATCTTGCCTCCCTTACTCTCCTCTGCCGGGTGCTCGCTGTTCTCTCACGAGCCCCAGCAGAGGTCAGCGTCGGAGCGTTGCCATGGTAACCCGCGGCAATGCTCCAACGCTGCAGGAGTGAGAGAAGTGACCGGGGAGCATTGTGAGCAGCTCCCCGGGCTCCCTCTCTGCAGCACCGACCCTGACACAGGGTATCGGTGCTGGCATCGGCCGCATTTGCGCGAGTACAAGTACTCGCGCAAATGCTGGAATCGGCACCGATACCAGTATCGGTATCGGGGCAACCCTACTATAGAGCTTACAAGGGAAGTGGTTTATGCTACTAATTTAGCTCCATTTGGATTGTTCCTCTGTGGTATCAGTAGTGTAGCTCCATTTGGATTGTTCCTCTGTGGTATCACTAGTGTAGCTCCATTTGGATTGTTCCTCTGTGGTATCATTGGTGTAGCTCCATTTCAATTGTAAACTCTGTGGTATCACTTGTGTAACTCCATTTACAGCAGCAATTGGGAGATTTAGTGAGGTGCAGTGGCCTACCAACCCAGACATATGACCAGCCCAGGGGGCAATTGTCCCCCTGCCCCCCAGGCCAGCCCTCCTCTGTTAGTGCCTGCTTCTTTTGTATTTGGAAAGGTTGTTATCTTATATCAGCCCATTTAAATATAATCCTAGACAATAAATGGGAGACTAGATCCCTGGAAAATGCAGGAATTGCTGCTCCTTCAAAACATATGTAAACCTAGATTTTAGGCCTCAGATGCTAGCATGAAATACAGCATTTTTAACTCCAGTCAATTTTTAGGTATTAGTGTTACTTTAACCCTTTAAAAGCTTTAACTCCTTGATTGGTAGAGAGTACTCTAAAGCACTGCTTCACAAATACAATTTAAAAGGACAGTAATGTCCCATAAAAAATGTTTAGAGTTTTGTAGAGATTAAAAAATAAGCTAAATGCCACAAATCCTATCTCTCAAACCGCTATGGTTTGAGAGATATCCTATGTTAAAGTTCCCCTCTCCCTCCTCTTCTCCTGACATCAGCTGTAAGCTGACAGCAGGATTCCTGGTCTGGGGACCGACAAGTGGCTCTTCAGCAGAGTCACAATAGCGCTATTTAAAAAAAAAAATACTTCTTTGGAAAGGTCTACAAAGAAGTATGGTTTGCCTGGTTTGCAAGCACACTTTTTAGACCGTTCCAAAGAAATAATTATTTTTAAATCGCGCTACTGCTGCTCTGCTGAAGAGCCTCCTCGTGTCAGCTGACACAGATCTCATTCTGTCAGCTTTACAGCTGACATCAGGAGAAGAGAAACTTTATTGAAGGATATCTCTCAAACCATAGCGGTTTGAGAGATATGATTTGTGGCATTTAGCTTATTTTTTAATCTCTACAAAACTATAAACATATTTTATGGGACATAACTGTCCCTTTAACTCAATATAAATATTATTTGCTACATATGTTGGAATTGATTTTCCAGGAAATTGCTCTACTTCTGCCTGTGGAGTTAGAACATATATCCCTTTGTCCACTGTACCTCAAACTGTCAGAAAATGCCTCCACAGCATACTTTGAGACACAGTAACCTCCGCCATTCGCTGAAATCCTTCCAAGAATGCTTGCCATATTGACAATACGTCCTTGTGCTCTCTTTATCAGTGACAGAAAGGCCAGGGTCACAGCAATTGTCCCAAATGTGTTGACTTCCATAACTTTCCGATAGTCCTGTACAGTCATCAGCTCAGTGGGGCCGATAGGATTGGCCACACCAGCATTGTTGACCAGTCCATAGAGACCTGTAAGGGAAATATGGTCAAATGATAATGTAACATTTCAAAAGAGCGTAAGAATGAACTTTGTGATCTCACTGACAGTGAAGCTCCAAAATGGCAGTTACAGTTACTGTATAATTTAGGCAATAATGGGGAAATGCAGAGTAATCAAAGCAAAATGTTTTTGAAAACAGCTGTTAACAAGTATACTCTCCTTCAATGAACCATGTAACAAAAATACTAGGTCTACTGACATTCTTGCTTGTAGCAAACATACGTTAACCCACTGAGCACCAGAGGAGATAGCAACACTTTGCTAAGCAATGCATTACAGTAACACACTCCCCTTGGTTATCAAGGGGTTAATATTTCACCACATAATCTGTAATAGTAAAGCACCTTTTTCTTTTTTTTTATATTGTTGAGTAGAATTTCAAGCTTTTGAGTACCAGAGGGTTATACTTTGCAATGTGTTGCACACCCCATTGGCACTCATTAAAGGGATAGTAATGTTTCATAATAAAAGCAGCTCTAATTAATCTTCATAGTATTTGGGCCATGGAGAGTGTTATATCAATACTGCCAGAGTTGTAGTACAAAAGTAATTCAATGACAAAGTATCCCCCTCCCGTCCCTTTTACTGATGTAACACTGTTCAGCCAGAGCAGAAGGGAGGTGCCCAGGTAGACTGCAGAGAGGGACAACCTTCAATTAAGATAAGGGAAAAAGGGGGGGGCAGGGCTTTCATTGTTCTCATAGGAAGAAGATTGTCTCCTGCTGTTATCTGTCTGGTCTATGGACTGCATTCCACATCTGTGAAGAGATGGCTTACACTAGTTAAAAGGGACAGGAGGGGAACTTTGCTTGTGAATATCTCTCAAACCATAAAAGTTTGAGAGATAAGACTAATATTGTTCTTCATGTTTTTTTAATGCCTACAAAATAAAATAAAGATAAAACGAAGTATTACTTTCCCTTTAAAGGAACAGTAAATGTTCTATATGAATAAATATACGTTATAGGGCTTTTTCTGCAGAATAAGACAAGGGGAGGCCCACAAGAGAAGAATTTTTATTCAGGATTTAAAATAGCTCAACATTTTTAGATCAAATTGTTATAACAGTGTCACCCAATGTACAGAAAACAGCAGTAAGAACTGAACCTCACAAGCAAAGAAAGTAGAGTTTCTTATATAACACTGTATAGTGTGGTCTAAATATACAAACAAAAGCGCATACACACAATAGAAACAGTACCCCTTACAGAAAAGATGGGAATGTCATACCTAAAGAAAGCCCATTCATGAAGCACTCGTATAAAACTCCATTTTTTGTATACAAGTAACAAAATATATTTCATTAGACAAAAAATTAATTGCAATATAGCAAGACAGTTGAAAAAATGTATCAATATGAATATAGGTAATTAAAATAGGAGAAGGGTAGACCTTTATTTAAAACAAGCCTTAAAGGGATAGTAATACTTCATTTTACCTTTATTTTATTTTGTAGGCATTAAAAAAACATGAAGAACGATATAAGTCTTATCTCTCAAACCTTTATGGTTTGAGAGATATTCACAAGGAAAGTTTCCCCTCCCACCGCTTTTACCTAGTGTAAGTCATCTCTTCTCAGATGTGGAATCCAGTCTATAGAACAGACAGATAACAGAAGAGGACAATCTTCTTCCTATGAGAACAATGAAAGCCCTGCCCCCCTTGTCAAGTTTTTCAGGTTCAAAATTGTATTAGCAGCCAAGAAGGTGAAGAGAGGTGATTTTCTGGCCATGTGAGTAATTAGTTATGCATGCTTTATATGACAGTCAGAGAACAAAGCTCTGCTGAGACTAGATTGCTCAAATGCTAAATCAAAAATCTCTAAAATGATTAACCTTTTTGAAAACCAGAAAACACAAGATATAGGAAGTTTAGATTTATACATTTAACTAGTTGACGAGCACATGTACATGGGCCACAGTGCCACCCAGCAACGGCCGCGGTGCAGTCATGCTCACTACTGACTGCCCGTGCCGCGGTGATACGGAGCGGGGCGCTCTGAATTCATACCGTAGGTGAGGACTACGGTCTGAATTCAGAGCCCTGCTTCATTATCAGCCACGCTGCAGGCAGTCTGTAGTGCGCATGACTGCAGCGCATGGAGCCGCCTCTACTGAGCATGACGGCTTCTGACAAACAATTTAGCAAATTATTATATAGGATGAGACTAAGAAGTATAGGTAACAGGACTGCATTTTGGAGCTTAGTAGTAGCAGTACCATTATACTTTATATTTATTGGTCCACTCTCAGACATTGTGTCCTGTAACTGGAAAAAAGCAGATGTAGTACTACCGTAAAATCTCACATATAATACGCATAATTTTGCCCCTCTTCACCTTATGTGAAGTGGGGAGTGCGTATTATACACAAGAAAATAATTTAAAAATGTAAAATTTTCCCTTCCTCCCTCCCTCCCTGCTTATACACATTGGATTTATGGTATTTCCCTGCGAGAACCTTGCGGTCCTCTCAAGACACTACCATTGGCTGGGCAGAGGAGGTCCTGACAGGGCCATGCTGGAAGTGGGCGGCAGATGCAAGCATGCCACCCACAGGAACCCTGTCAGAATGGTGCAATTTGGAGTTCCATGTGGGAGAGGAAGCAATTGGTAAGCGGGGAGGGAGGGAGGAAGGGAAAACTTGACATTTTTTTCTGTATGTGACAGGGGAAAACAAGGGTGCGTATTATACATAGGAACTCTTGTTTTTCCCTAAAATCTTGGGTATAATATCCACCTGCGAATTATACACAGGTGTGTATTATACCTGAGATGTTACGGTATATATAAATATGCACATACAAAAAGACAAATTGTAAAATTGGGTTCCTTAACCCCTTAACAATGCATAATGTGCCAGGACCATCACAGCATTCCATCCTTCGAGTATGGTTGACAGTCCTCACACATGATGGGTAAATGATCAGAGAGTGCCCCGGGACCGAAGCAGTCAGTTTCAGCAGTTCCACTGTGGTTCCACATATGTGATAGCTGCTACAGTGATCACTGAGGCAAACGGAGGCACATGACATTGGCATTTTATGTAAACTTTGCCTTTGTCACTGTTCTCTGCCTCTTCTCACTGTGATCATGAGACAGAGAAAGACAGAGAACACAAAGAGGGGGCAATTTAGTTTTTGGTGGTGTTGCTGGGAGCAGAACTGTTGGGTACAGTATATTTAGGTTATTTCATGACGTATTGACACCTCTTTGTGTAGCTGAATAAATTATTAGAGCATGTACAAAGAATTTTACTTAGACTAATTTATAAACACGGGTACTTAATTTTAAACAAACATGTATGTGAGTTTTATTGCTGGGGAGCAATGTGATACACCACACCACACAGTCTGATCTCCTAAAAAGATGTACACCAGGGTGGGAAAGAGAAACAGAGGGATTTGTGTCTCACTCTCAGAGACACTTGAGAGGTATGAACGAAGCAAAGGGAATTTTGTCCATGTTTATTTGTCCTCTGTAGTGCACTTGGGTTTCTCCAATTCCTCTTAGTCCAGCAGCCTCTCCGTACACTTCCGAATGAATATAATTTGGATATGATTTTGGGAATTCTGGAACTACTGGCTGTATTGTTAACCCTTTGAGTGCCAAAGGGGTATCCAATACACTGCATACCACTCAGGCACTCAAAGGGTTAAAGTAGCTCTACTGCAAATCTCTAATATGGATGGCTGTCAATTTAAAGTAACAGTAACACCTTCTATGTACTCCCCACTTACATTTATCTGGGCAGAACGTTCTAATGGTCATTATGGATTCATTCTGCATGGACTGTCTCCCAGAATGTAATCGTTAATCAATCAGCACTGACGAGGATATGATTCTTTATTCCTGCACTCCAGTATCCCATACTCCTTCTACTGAAGTCTTCCTTCCTTCCTGAAGTTTGGTGTCTTGGAATCCGGTATTTAAAGGGATAGTAATACTTCATTTTAACTTTATTTTATTTTGTAGGCATTAAAAAAACATGAAGAATGATATAAGTCTTATCTCTCAAACCTTTATGGTTTATGAGATATTCACAAGCAAAGTTCCCCTCCCTGCCCCTTTTTCCTAGTGTAAGCCATCTCTTCTCAGATGTGAGTCTGGTTGTATGACCAGACAGATAACAGAAGGGGACAATTTTCTTTGTATGAAAACAATGAAAGCCCTTCCCCCCTTGACAAGTTTTTCAGCTTTTTCCATTATCTTAATTGAAGATTGTCCCTCTCTGCAGTCTACCTGGGCATCTCCCTTCTGATCTGGTTGAACAGGGGGGGGATACTTTGTTTGTGAATATCTCTTAAGCCATAAAGGTTTCAGAGATAAGACTTATATCATTCTTCATGTTTTTTTAATGCCTACAAAATAAAATAAAGTTAAAATGAAGTATTACTATCCCTTTAAGAATCATGTCCTCCTCCGTGGGCATATTTAATTTTGGATAGTCAGAATTGATTCATAGTGGCTATTAAAATATTATTCCAATATTAAGGTAAATGGGGTTTGTTATTATATGGTGTTATTGGTGCTTAATGGTATCATCAGTTAATTAACCCCTTGGGTACTAAAGATATCTTCAATGTTTTTAGCAACGAGGGTTTGATAAAAAAAGTGAGCAATAAAAATACTATATGTTTATCCCAGAAAACATCCGAGTAGGTTCCTACCTTTGTCTCCAACTTCTGATTTTACCCATTCCACTGCCTTTTTGATGCTCTCAGGGCTGGTAACATCGAGTAAGGTGCATTTTAGCCCCATGGGGCATGCTTTCTGCAAGTCATCTGCTCCTTTCTGCGTGAGGCATCCTGCTAGGACCTGAAATCCCTTTCGACTCAGTCTCTTGGCCAGCAGATTCCCAAAGCCAGAGTCACAGCCAGTGATGAAGACATGTTTGTCAGAGAATCTTGATAACATCTGCCTGTCCCTTAGCAGCCATCCAATGGCCCATGCTATGGCAAACAGGAACAAGTAGCACCACATGGGATAGTTGTGGAGTCCTACACTGAAGAGGAAAAGAAGCTGAAACATCTGAGATACTGTATGTAGTATTCCATCTTTACAATGTACAGTCAGACTAAGACATATACTGTATATGTATCAAGTAAAAAATTGAACCTTATGGACTTTATTTACAAAGTAAAAAATGAAGCAAATCTGATGGACACCAACAGCACCATAGAGGATGAAAACGAAATGCCATTAACCCCTTCAGTTTCAGAGGGTTATGCATAGAGTACCCCTCTGGCACTCAAAGAGTTAATGTAAATGGTATTTTTAACTTGAATACTTTGCACTGCGCTAAAGTCCTCTCTAAAATTCAATCGGTTAAAAACCCCATTTAAATTCATGGAAATTTGGGGAATTTGTATTTTTATCCTTTAAATGCAGTTGGTTTACTTCAAAATAGCTCTAGTTCATCATAATATGTCTGTCTTAGTGTGTGTGTGCACACATACAGCTGGATAATACCCATTTAGACATAATAACAAAGTCAAATCCTAAGTTGGCGCCAGTCAGCTTCAAGTATCTTGCTAAGTGGCTAGACCTCAGTGTGTACACATATTTAACTGGAAAATAACCATTTAAGCATCATAACAAAGTCAAATCGTAGCTTGGCCCCAGACAGCTCCTATACCATGGGTGTCCAATGTGCAGACCGAGGGCCAAATGCAGCCTACCTGAGATTTTTTAAAATTATTTTTATGCTTAATTAACTAGCACACATGAACTAGTAGGCCAATAAAACCTAATCCCCTGCCGACTAGTCCTGTACAGTTCAAGAATAATGTGTGTTCAAAATTAGTAACATAGTAGCATCATAATAAATTAGGTTGAAAAAAGATACAAGTCCATCAAGTTCAACCTTTGCCTCATAACCCAGAGCAATAAGAATT
Organism: Rhinophrynus dorsalis; assembly: GCA_037306005.1. Lineage (NCBI taxonomy): Eukaryota > Metazoa > Chordata > Amphibia > Anura > Rhinophrynidae > Rhinophrynus > Rhinophrynus dorsalis. The sequence goes on along the minus strand of CM074719.1, from coordinate 472,849,096 downwards.
ATATAATCTTTCCTGCTGCCAAATGACTTAGGGCTCGATCCAAATGTTGGCGTCGCCAGAAAAAACTGGAGACGCTGGTTTTAACGTCAATTGAGCAATGCAAATGTTCTACTAGAAACAAGAGACGCCATTTCTGAAACAGACATCGCCCGTAGCCAGAACAGCAAGATCTCACCCATAGAGGATAATATACAAACGACGCCAAAAGCTATTTAAATGTTGGAGTTAGGGCTAACTCGCATTAAATTGCAACATTTCTCTCCAGAAATCTAACGCCTATTTTTTTTGGAGTACAGCACACAAGTAAGAGTAGAAAACCCACGTCTCCAGTTCTGAACAGCATTCTCTGTGCTTTTCCCTACCCAGCCACTAGGGGAACACAGAGAAGGCTTTCAGCACCATGGACAGCTTTGAATGCCATAGGGATGTGCACTGCTCACCCCTGTGGCATTCAAAGGGTTAAAATCAATAAAACTAGTACACCAAGCACTACACAATGCCCCCATCCACACCCCCCCCCCTTAGTATGTCACATATATTGCATATATGGGACATACTAACCCCATCCACATCCACCTCATTGACTTCCATGTAGTGGACAAATCTGTCTTTTATTCCACAATTAACCCTTTGAGTACCAGAGAGGTAGGAAAGCATTGCTTAGCATGTTTCCTACCCCTCTGGTACCCAAAGGGTTAATAGGCAACGTATGGACTACATACCTTGCCTATATATATATGTGTGTGTGTTTGTGTGTGTTTTAAACTTTTTTTTAATTAAAATAGTATTATTAGACAGTTTAACTTAGATCTCATTCATTGTTAACCCCCTACCTCCTGTGTCCCATTGCTATTAGTACTTTTGCTCCACTCTTCTTCAAACTGAGAGTGGAGCAAAAGTACTAAAAGCAAAGGGACACAGTAAGTAGGGCATCATTAATGGTTGAGATCTAAGTTAACCCTTTGAGTGCCAGAGTGGTACGCAACGCATTGCAAAGCAATGCGTTGAGTACCACTCTGGCACTCAAAGGGTTAACATACAACTGAGGGAGCAGGCTGCACTGTGAGTGCAGCGCTCCCCTCATCTCTATGTATACATTATTACTTTATTAATAATTCCCTTGCTGCGGGCGGCTGTGAAGCCCGCAGCATAATAAAACCCCTAGGCATTGGAGAAAGCGGGAGGAGGGGACAGAGACATTGGAGGAAGCGGGTGGTAGGCTTGTACTTGCTGCCCGCTTCCTCCAATACCTCTCCTCACGCGTTGGCTTTGTGCCCAGCTGCCTGGTCGCCTTGTGCAAATCGTCCCTTTTCACAAGGCGTTGTACAATTACAACGCCTTGTGCAAAGGGACACAAGATCTTACAATTGAATTGAAGCTACACATATGATAAAACAAAGCCACAATCCAAATGAAGCTATACTAGTAGCATAACACATTTCCCTTGTAAGCTCTAAGGTATTAGTAGTGTAGCTATACTTAAATTGTATGTTTTGTAGTAGCACTAGTGTAGCTCCACTTCAGTTGTAAGTAATGTGTTGCCTGAATGTTTATTTGTTCCCTATGGTACAGCTGTTGGCCCTGGAATTGTTTCACTTAACTTAGTACCTCCACCTGCTGTTTGTCTCTTTCACCCCCTTTCTCAGAGCAGAACTAACTGAATTGTTAACCCTTTAAGGACTATGGAGGTGTACAGCACATTGTTTTGCAATGTTTTTCACACCTCTTTGGTCTTTAAAAGGTTAAATGAGCTGTAAACTATTTTAATGAATTTCTCTTGCTTGAGAATTGTACCACCTGAACTTATGTACCAAGAGAGTGGTGATATTCTGGGAAAAAACAGCTGCACTAAAAGGAAGAGGTAAAGATTCTAATTGATTCAAATGGGGCTTTTAATCAATAGGAATTTAAAAAAAAAATGTGTTTATTTCCTATGGATGCACTTGGTTTGCACCAGAAACTTAATTTTTCCCCTGTGCTGCAGTTGGTTTGACCCATAGTATATCAACCTGCCTTTCTTTAGACTGCTAACATATCTTCTTCATTACAATTAGAATATATCACTAAAATATGAGATCTGAAAATCGTGTGCAGAGTATGCCAGTCCATTTAAATCACAGCAATTGTGTTCCACTTCTAACGCTTTTACTTTTCTTGCAAAACAATAAAAGTAATTTGTGAGATCAACACTACATCGTCTACATAACACATGGACATAATTAACCGCACTTAGACAGCACGTGCATGAGTAATGGCACTTAGGCAGCATATATATGATAAGTAAATGCACTTCCACAGCAAAGGCTTTCAACTATATGTAGCACCCTCACAACATGGCATCCTGGAAAGGCTCAGTCTGACTCACTTTGTAACATAGTACATAGTAACATAGTAATTTAGGTTGAAAAAAGACTTGCGTCCATCTAGTTCACCCTTTTCCTATTTCTGTTTACCATCGTTGATCCAAAAGAAGGCAAAAAACCCCCCCTCAATTAGCAATTTAAAATTCTGCCTTGAATGGGCGGAAAAAAAATTCCTTCTTGATTCCAAAAGCCAATCAGATTCCTCCCTGGATCAACAAGCCCCAACTAAATATTCATCCCAATACTAACATACATAGCCCTCTATGTTATGCTCTTTTAAATAAGTATCCACCAGAAACTTAATTTTTCCCCTGTGCTGCAGTTGGTTTGACCCATAGTATATCAACCTGCCTTTCTTTAGACTGCTAACATATCTTCTTCATTACAATTAGAATATATCACTAAAATATGAGATCTGAAAATCGTGTGCAGAGTATGCCAGTCCATTTAAATCACAGCAATTGTGTTCCACTTCTAACGCTTTTACTTTTCTTGCAAAACAATAAAAGTAATTTGTGAGATCAACACTACATCGTCTACATAACACATGGACATAATTAACCGCACTTAGACAGCACGTGCATGAGTAATGGCACTTAGGCAGCATATATATGATAAGTAAATGCACTTCCACAGCAAAGGCTTTCAACTATATGTAGCACCCTCACAACATGGCATCCTGGAAAGGCTCAGTCTGACTCACTTTGTAACATAGTACATAGTAACATAGTAATTTAGGTTGAAAAAAGACTTGCGTCCATCTAGTTCACCCTTTTCCTATTTCTGTTTACCATCGTTGATCCAAAAGAAGGCAAAAAACCCCCCCTCAATTAGCAATTTAAAATTCTGCCTTGAATGGGCGGAAAAAAAATTCCTTCTTGATTCCAAAAGCCAATCAGATTCCTCCCTGGATCAACAAGCCCCAACTAAATATTCATCCCAATACTAACATACATAGCCCTCTATGTTATGCTCTTTTAAATAAGTATCCAGGCCCCTTTTAAAGGCATCTAATGTTTTCGATAGCACCACCTCCTCAGGCAGTGAATTCCATACCTTTATTGTCCTTACTGTAAAGAAACCCTTCCGCTGTTGTAGATTAAATCTCCTTTCCTCAAGTCTAAGCGGGTGGCCTCTTGTCCTGTGTACTGTTCTGTTAATGAACAGGTCTTTGGAGAGCCCTTTGTATGGGCCCTGAACATATTTATATAGTGTTATCATATCCCCTCTAAGATGCCGATTCTCTAGTGTGTGCAAGTTTAACTTTTCTAGCCTTTCTTCATAACTAAAACTTTCCATTCCCCTTACTAGTTTTGTAGCCCTCCTCTGCACTTTCTCTAGTTCCATAATGTCCTTTTTCAGAAAGGGCGCCCACTTTGGATCTTGATTGGCCAGGAATGAGCAAAATACAGCATGTGAATTCAGTCCACAGGCCGAATTAATGTAGCCATTGGGTCAAGATGGCTGTCCACAAACAGCAGTTCAGCTACACTTTTTTCAGAAATTAGAATTGTATATTTTCCAAGACAGCATATGAAGAGTCAGGCACAACCATCTGTCTTTTCATTTCTCAGCTAGGTGGGATTACTTTACTAATGGGGACTTACGTATATATATGTACATGTGTGTGCGTGTGTGTGTTTATATATATATATATATATATATATATATATATATATATATATATATATATATTGTGTTTTGTTTTTAACAGAGATGTAGTCCTCAGGATATAATAACGGCCCACCCCTGCAACAGTCCTTTTTATGCCAGGTATTTTTCTGTCACCTATCCTTTCTAGTCCTGTCCTTACGCTTCATGGTAGAACCTCTGCTACACCCTCCCTCAGGGGAAATCAATCTAACTCATCCCAGAAAATCCACTTGGAGCCTTCAATGGGACAACAAACTTTCCCCTCACTAGCTCTTTGCTGCAAGTCCAGGCCCGGCATATCAAACACACACATCAGTAAATCGGATTTTCAGGGCTACTACTTCTGCGGAAGGTGATAATAAATAAATAAATGCATACATACATGAACATGGGGATGGAGGGAGGGGGGAGGAAGAAAATTGAATGAGGGATGGAAGAACGAGAGGTAAGGAGAAGAGGGACAGAGGGAGGCAGGGAGAAGAAGGAGAGCATGTTATTTTGGGGCTATAATTCACATAATTTTCAGTTGGCCAGCTGAGTATAATGTAGCTGAATAGAAGCTGGAGAGCCGCCCTATATTCAGACAAATGTATTAATAAAAGTGGTGCAGTTCTGAGTCAGTCCAACTGAACCATTGTGAAAAAATAAAAACTACAATTGATTTAAAGTAACAGTAAACTTTTTAATGAAAATATAGGTCATAACGCTTTTTCTGTTGAATAAAAACAGGCTACTCCCACTGCTGGGAGATTTTTCATATAGTAATATAAAATATATGAGGTAAAAGTATCTTGAAAGGGGTAGTATTATAAGCCTATAATTATTTTATGTGCAAATTGTGGAGAAAAGAAGAGCGTAGAAATGAATACATTTCAACACAAGTAAAACACCAGTTCTATACTCTATTAACACCGGATTATATAAATATATAAAAAGTAGCTCCCAGAACTTAAATTTCAAACTTTATTGCATTCATTTAATTTTGTATTTTATTTTTTAACTGAACGCAATAAAGTTTGCAATGTATTATTTTACTTGGTGTTAAAACAGTACAGACATATCCTATATAATAATTTGCTAAATGTGTGTTTGTCAGAAGCCATCATGCACAGTAGAGACGGCTGTGTGTGCTGCAGTCATGCGCACTACAGACTGCCCGCAACACGGCTGATAATGGAGCAGGGCTACGGTCCGAATTCGGAGAGCCCCGCTCTGTATCAGCCGTGGCGCGGGCAGTCTGTACTGTGCATGACTGCAACGTGGCTGGCTGTTGCTGGGTGGCACTGTGGTCTGTGTACATGGGCTCTTCAACTAGTACGTACATATACAGTACAGACATATAAGACATCTTTACCATCCTATTTTCTTCACACTTTGAGTAGTTATTACAGCTAAGACTTCTCTTTTTAAGCAAATATATCACAGCTAAGACTTATCTTTTTTTTAAGCAGCAGCACCAACTTGAGTCTAAAAGGCACAATACTCTTTATAATGCGCTCTGTGGGAATGTTTGAGTCATTGACTATAGCTCTTGATAGTAGGTGACAGGAAAAACCCCCATCTGATGGCCACAACAGAAAACTACTGGTTAACTGGAAAAAAATCAGCAGGAAAATAATAGCAATACAAAGCAATTCACTGACGACCTGTCTAGCATTCAAGCAGTTAAAAAAAAACAAAAAACGAATGTAACCCTCTGAGTGGCAGAGTGGTATGGCACTCAAAGGGTTAAATAAATGGGGTTTGGGGAAAATTATTATCTGTTTGCAGTGGTTCCCTTGTGAATTTCTGCACTTCTTAGTACATAAGCCTCACTGGTTTTCTGTACAGGCACTCATTTTGCTCAGTTTTTAGAGAACTCACCACTCATCCCTATTAACCCTTTGAGTGCCAAAGGAGTACGCGATAATAAGAGACTTTATCGCAGCATGTCATCTCAGTAATGTCAGGAATCCTGAAATGCAGGCGGGAGTTATTGCACTCAAAGTTTCTAAAACATAAAGGCTTCTGTTATCATGTGTATATCAACTAATACCAACTGATTAGCGTGACAGGGTCTTCATGTGTTTATATAAGAATCATGGCAAACACCACGGCACTGAAATGACGTTGATGTACTAATTCAAGCTGGAGTCATTCTGGTCATTCTGATTTAAAGGGCTTTTAACCCATTGAATACACTGCAGTGGGTGTTAGGAAAAACTGTTCAGTACTGTTGGTTTACCCCAGAATTACTGCAGTTCTTGTTAGATATATGTAAAAATACCATAAGGGACCACAATAAATAAATAAATATATAAATAGCTAAGTTTGTCCCCCCTTCCCTCTCTCTCACCCTCACTCATTCCCTTTCTCTCTCATTCACTCCCTCTCTCACCCCTCTCACCCTCTAACTTTCTCTCCTTCTCTCGCCCCCTCTCTCCCCCTCTCTATTCTTCTCTCTCTCCCCCCTCTCCCCCTCGCTCGCTTTCTCTCTCCTCCCCCTTCTTTTTTCTAACCTTTTTCTCCCCTTTCCCCTTGCCTGTAATCCATTTATCTGTACTGTCACTATTTACTGTTCAGTAGATTATAGCAGTCTGCCTTTTGTACTGCTAAGGGGGCACTAATACAATTCTGCTCTAAACCAGGCACTTGAATTGATTTCCTACTGTTACTCTTGTCTCGCAACGACTTATTAACACATTTACTCCAATAATTATCCCCTTAACACTTCTTTCACCAAGGGATGGACATACCTCCCAACATTTCTAATGGCCAAAGAGGGACACTTTTGTTTGAGGTGGTGTTACTGGGGGCGTGGCAGGTGGGTCGGGCATTACCCATAATTTTTAGCTTACTTTATGACCTAGTGACACCTCTTTGTGGAACTGAATAAATTATTTAAAACAAGACAAATGTATTTTATTTACACAGACAAATTTATAAAAACATATACTGAAGTTTAACCCTTTGAGTGCCAGAGGGGTACAGAATGCATTGCAAAGCAATGCATTCCGTACCCCTCTGGTACTCAAAGGGTTAAACAAACATTAATGTGAGTGTTATTGTTGTGGAACAATGTGATACACTTATATACACCACACAGTCTGATCTCCTAAAAGAGGGACAACAGGGTGGGAAAGAGGGACAAAGGGATTTGGGTCTCAAAGAGGGACTGTCCCTCCTAAAGAGGGACACTTGGGAGGTATGGAATGATAGTATGAGAGTGCATGGGTGTTCTGGCAGTGCCTTTTTTAATGCTATGTACTAATAAGGAGCTGGTGAAAGCGGTGTAACTTTACCCCATTTTCCTGCACATGCTATAAGGGAAACATCAGGAGCCTATTCACATTAATTTCTTAACGACTGTGGAGTTTATGCGTCGGTATGCACTAAAGCAGTGGTTCTCAACCAGGGTGCCATGGCACTTTGGTGTGCCACGGACATCAGCTTAGGGTGCCCCATGTTTTAGTTTAGTTTAAAATGTTTATTTGTGGATATTGTTCTGCACAAAATGTTTAGTTTTGTTAGCATGATTGTGAGACCTAATAATAACTGTATTTTTATGTATTGTACACTTCATTATGCCCTTGATAAATTACATTACATGTGCTAGGGGTGGCCTGGGAGTTCCAAATTGTGTGTTAGGGGTGCCTTGAGCAAAAAGAGATTGAGAACCATTGCACTAAAGACATCAAACTCTCTAGTTAGTAATACTCCTCTGTTCAGTGGCATGATAAGGGAGTCAGTGTTCTAGAGAAGATATTGAGCTGCACCAATAGATTTTTACATGTGAGTTCACCCACTTTATTTTTCATTTTTGTACTCAATTGTTAACCCTTTGAGTGCCAGAGGGGTACGGAACGCATTGCTTTGCAATGCGTTCCGTACCCCTCTGGAATTCAAAGGGTTAAAAAAACTACATTTAAAGGGATAGTAATACTTGCAAATTACTAATCCCCATATTGTAGCTTTGTTAAAAAGAAACTTATTGTCCCCAGTGTCATCTCTCAAATCCTTATGGTTTGAGAAATGATAGCGCTCAAAGTTCCCCCCTCCCTCCCCCTTCCCTGACTGAACGCTGACTGCAGGGGAAGCTGTCGTACGACAGTCTTATGTGCATCAGGCGGCTCTGCAGCTGAGCCGAGATCACGTTTATAAAAAAGAATTCTTTCACTGAAGCAGTCTTCTATGTGTGCTTGGTTTGCAAGCACACGTAGAAGACCATTTTAGCGAAAGATTTCTTTTTTATAAACACGATCCCGGCAATGCTGCAGAGCCGCCTGATGCAAGTAATACCGGATATCCCTGCAGTCAGCGTTCAGTGTTCAGTCAGGGAAGTGGGAGGGAGGGGGGAACTTTGAGCGCTATCATCACTCAAACCATAAGGGTATGAGAGATGACACTGGGGGCAATAAGTTTCTTTTTAACAAAGCTACAATATGGGGATTAGTAATTTGCAAGTATTACTATCCCTTTAAAGTAAAAGTAGAAATCAGCACCTAAATCAACTTGACAAAAGCAAACAAATAACAAAAACCCACACAAGGTCAGAAAGGTACAGAGAAAAGCAAATGATCACTAATCTATAGTCAACACTTCTAATGGGGCATAAAAGTGCCATAACCACTCACTGAAAGCTACTTCTTTTCTACCTTTGGTCCTGTTTTTAACCTTTTCATATTAGGTCTTCAACACTTTGAGAGTGATTTATTTATGAGATGTAATAATGTTTGATAAAGGTCTGATCAAGAGGTGATAACTTCTGCAGGGTGATGAAGCCCTATGTTGTACGGAGCCAATGTACTAATATGCTTCAGGATGGAGAGATCTTAGTGCATAGGCTTCACAGAATAATATAGGAACTTGAGAGTTTATTACAATGGAGATGTTATGTCCTCTTTATCACACCTTAGTGAATGTCCACTGTGGAATAATTCTGCGGCAAACCAACTGCATTATAGGCCATAAATTACAAATTCCTATTGATTTAAACTGGGCCTTTTACCCACCTTTAATGCTAAATAGGTGTCCATTTCACAATATGTTGCAGAGCTCTCTTATATTTGAGAGGTTAAATTCAAATCAGTTTGAATTAGGGGAATGTTTATTTTGCCCCTGTGATGCAGTTGGTTTGTTCCAGAATTACTCAATTGCTTAGAATTAGGTTGGGTGGGGTAGGATAAGGTCCTATAGAGTTTTCTACAGTATTTGTCAGATGTGATCCTAGTAGAGTATCTTGGACACACTTTACATATGTAGATATAGTAGTGCACTGACTTGTGTGATAAATAGGTGATCATTTCTTAAGTGTGATAAATTCTCCAATTCCTAAGTTACTCAATGGAGCCTATTCACTAACGTACCTCCACAGTGTCCCTCTTTAGAAGGGACAGTCCCTCTTTGATAGACAAACCCCTCTGTCTGCTTTTCCCACCCTGGTGTCCCTGTGTTTAGGAGATCAGTCTGTATGGTGTGTGTATAAGTGTATCACATTGCTCAATAGCAACATAACTCACATTAATGTGTGTTTATACTTCAGTGTATGTGTTTATAAATTAGTCTTTGTAAATCAAATACATTGGTCTTATCTAAAGCATTTATTCAGTTGTATAATGAGGTGTCAATAGGTCATGAGATAACCTAAAAAATTATCTAATGCCCCACCTACCAGCCATGCCCCCAGCAACACCAGTTAAAACAATTGTCCCTCTTTGGCCATTTGAAATGCTGGGAGGTATGTACTAATATGTCTCCAGAGTGACAAATCTTAGCGCATAGGCTCCATAGAATCACATAGGCACTGGAGAGTTTATCACACCAGAGGAGCATACCTGGGAACTTGCAGATCTGGGCTCCCCGGAGTGGAGCCCTGTCGTACAGATGAGGGAAGAGAAAAAGGGGTGGGGTTTAACTGCGAGGGGGAGGGACAATAAAAAAAACAAAACAAAAAAATAGGCAGAATAGCCTGGGGAAGTAGGAGAATAGGGCGGGGAGTGGGAGGAACGGGGCGGGATGGAGTACAAGTGGGCAGAGTTTCAACAGAAACTCCCCAAATCCAGCAAATCAGACTCTGCCCTGGAGACCTGGTAATACAGTGTTAACTCCGGAGTCTCCGGGGCAAAACCAGAGAGTTCCCCGCTATGCAGAGGAGTAATCACCTCTTTATCACACATCCTAATGGACTTCCCCCTAGGGTTCCAAGGGGTTATGCACTAATGTGTAATGAAGAGGTGATAAAGAGGAGATAATTCATCCAGGGTAATAAACTCTCCATTTCCTGTTATTCTATTGAGCCTATGCATGTGACATATCTCCAGCTTGCGAGATCTTTGTGCACTGGATCCATAGAATAATATAGGAATTGGAAAGTTTATCTCACTGGAGAATTTATATTCCCTTTATCAAACCTTAGTACATTTCCACTCAGAAATAAAAATGGGTAAACCAGCTATGTTTAAGGACACAAATACAAATCTCCATTTATTTAAATGCTAGAGAGGCCTCCAAACACAATGAGAAGTAATGTATTGGAGACTTATTTAGCACTTAAGGGGTTAAAAGACCCATTTAATCTTTTGAGTGCCAGATGGGTGTGTACATCCCTCTGGCACTCAAAAGGTTAAATCAAAGGGCATTTTATTTGTTCCTACAGTGGAGCTGGTTTTCCCCAGAAATTATCTACTTTTCTTTTGTCCATAAGGTTCCATATCTATAAAGATAAAAGTGGAGCAATTCTGGGACAAACCAACTGCATTATAAACGTCCTGCTAATTTAAATGAGGATTTTAACCCCCCTTGAATTCTAGGAAGGTCTATGACCCATTGCTTTGAAATGCATTGAAGACCTCTCCAGCATTTAGGGGCTAAAAACCTATTTTAAATCAATGGGAATTTTGGCATGCTTTTACTTGTACCCAATGGTGCATTGCAGTGGTTCTCAACCAAGGTGCTTGGACACCAGTTTAAGGTTTTGAGAAAAATTGTAAATAGAGTTCCTAATGTATACTTCTGAAAATTCATATGCACAATATACTCCTTTATTCCCATTTTAAGAGCTAATAATGACTATGCATTTTTATATTGTTACCTATAGAATGCTAGGGGTGCCCTGAAAATTCCGCATTGCAGGTCAGGGGTGCCTTGAGTGAAAAATAATTGAGAACCACTGGTGTACTGGTTTGCTTCAAAATTGTCTTTACGCATATGGTCCTATGTCTCCACATACTTCACTAAGTACCAGAACCGATCTATGACCTGTACATCACCTCCTCTCACTACAGGTTACAGGACTTAACATTACACCAGCTCTGTGGAACTCCATCTCTACCTTAATCCCATCTTCAGGGAAATTTGCCAGATACCTCTTGTCCTCTCTCGGCCCTTCCTCTTAATCTCCCTCCTTCTAACAAGAAGGACCAATCCTTGAAGAACAGTTCTACTTTCTGTTCTACAGCTAAAGTCAACTATGTCACTGATTTTTTTCCTTAGGCAATTATGAGTTAGGTTTTACAATTGCCCTGCACAACATCCCAACTCTTCCACCTTCCATTCATGGATGGTACAAACTATGCAGTTGTACTATGCTGCATGTTTATATCAACAACCTCCTATTTCCTGAGACTGCAAATTAGCTATAAAAGACTAGTGAATAGGACAGCCCCAGTGATTTAAAGTAGTGATTTCCAGTACATTATTTGACAATGAGCTGGAGACTTCTCTAGCATTCAATAGTTAAAGGGATAGTAATGTTTCACAAAAACAGCAGCTCCAATCTACATAGTATTTGTGCCTAGAGAGTGTTATTTCAATACTGTCAGAGTTGTAGTTCAAGAGTAATTGAATGATAAAGTTTCTCCTTTCAGCCCCTTTTACCTAGTGTCAACCACCTCCCCTCAGATGTGGAATCTGGTCCACAGACCAGACAGCTCACAGCAAGGGACCCCCATTGACAGGTTTTTCAGGTTGTACCCTTCCGTTAATTGAAGATTGTCCCTCTCTGCAATCCACATGGACACCACCATGCTGTTCTGAGCTGAGCAGTGTTATATCAGTAAAAGGGGCGGTAGGGGGATACTTTATCATTCAATTGCTCTTGAACTACAACTCTGACAGTACTGAAATAACATTCTCCATGGCCCAAATACTATGAAGATTAATTGGAGCTGCTTTTATTATTAAACGTTACTATCCCTTTAAAGTGAAACTGTCACTTTGTAGCAAAGAGCTTTCAAAATCACCTATATTTATGTTTGCCATAAACAATATTTTCCATATTTATAAATGGTCTGCCCATGGTTTGCAAAACATCTTCTGTGCACATGTATGCAGATGACACTATAATCTACACTAAAAATCCAAACATATAGTGTTACAAGAAGAGTTCTCTGAAGTTGAAAGATGGATAGCTAAAAACAAACTGTTCTTAAATAATGACAAAACAAATGTCACAATGGTATTTGGTGCAAAGCACAAACTACTTAAAATCCACAAGAATTATTTAACAAGCGTAACAAAGTCTAATCGTAACTTGACCCTGGTTGACTCCTCTAAATAGCTGGGTATGTGGCTTGACCCCATCCTCACTTTTGGTCTCCATATTGATAAACTAACAGTCAAACTTTATCCTAAAATAGGCTCTTTGTTTAAAAACAAATCCTGTCCAAGTCCCCTGCTAAGAAAACTTAGATTTCAACAGATGTTAATGCCAGTCATAGACTATGGGGATCTAATGCTTCTCCATCACACATTCACAGCCCATTGATCTGCCTTCTTCTTCAGAGCTTCGAAAGTCTGGAATAACCTACCTGAAAAAAATCTGATCTTCTCCCAATCTAAGATCCATAAATAACTAAGTCTGTATCTAAAAATAACATGTAACTGTATAGAATTGTTTTATTTTAAACTCTCTCTCTCTCTCTCTCTCTCCCTATATATATATATATATATATATATATTAGAATTGTGTGGTAGAGCACTCACTGAGAGTCCATGGTAAAGTTGCCTGGGTGCCAGTCCCAATGTTGTGTAGATATCCAGTAAAAATAACCGCACTCACAGGTCTTATAGATGAACCAGAAATGCTAATTTATTGTATCAGTGTTTCGGCCCAAAGAGGTGCCTTTCTCAAGATCTTGAGAAAGGACCCTGTAAAAGCTTTCCAGGACATGTCTGAAACAAAATAAATCTCAAAATGTTCTTCCTGGTAAAACATTTTCTAAATACATTTAAAATAATATTTATAAGATATTTAGCTTAAAGTGTTTTTCGGTTTATGCATATTAGATATTACTTCCAGGCATGCCACCCGGATACTAACCTTCCGCATTATTCCACAACCAACTTGCCACTCCCTGGTGGGCAGTAGTAGATAATGTGCATAATCAGACAAATAATACAGCTATATATCTCATACACTATTGTTTGAAATAAACAGTGGCTAACATAACACATAGGTGAGTTTGAATCACTTTCAGCATCACATATTTGGTACAAATTGACAGTCCACTTTAACCATTTGCCAGAGAAGTGTCCAATGCTTTGCATGTACACCCTTCTGGCATTCAAAAGGTTAACTTCATTTTAGTGTGCATTTGTGCCATCGCCTTTAACATCACTTACACTGTACAATAATCTTATTGTTTTGTATTAGTTTTAATTTCAGCACCAGCACTGGCTGGTCAGAGATAATAGCAGCTGCAGTTCAACCAGAGCTGGGGAACCACTTGTTGCCCATTCCTGCAGCAGAACATAACAGAAATGTACACAGTTGCTTTGCACATCCCTCCGATCTTCAAGGGGTTAAGGACCACATTCACAAAGAGAAGTGGATTAATTATGGGGCAAAACTAAACTATACCTCAAGGGACTAATAAAAAAAATGTTGATTTAAATAGTGACTTTTAACTCACAGGATTGATGCCTTGGAGACAGCTCAAGCATTCAAGAGGTTAAAAGCTCCATTTAAATTGAAGGGAGTTTTGGAAGTTTTTATTTGCTGCCGAATTGGTTTGCCCCAGAATCGCTCCACATTTGTCTGTGCCTACGACTGTGTGAGACCCTACATCGAGGAGACTAGTGCTTAGTAATGCGCCCTCTTTAGCATTCAGAGGTTTAAAGATCCATTTAAATGAATGGGCATTTTATTTATTCCCTATGGAGTAGCTGACTTGGATCAGCATTGCTCCAGTTCTCTTTGTGCATATAATGTGAAACACAACAGGTTACAAGATCCAGTAACACACAGCTTGTCTGTATTTCTTTTCCTTTCACTTCCTCAGGTGAGTGCATTGTGCTAGGGCTATCCCTGCAGTCTCCTGCCACCCAATAATACTTACATGGATATCAACCAATTACAAGGTTAGTTCAACAAAATAAACTACAAGCCATCTGCCTTCTGGTTATCTCGCACATTCTGATGAGTTGCCAGTTAAATATGAATAGCATGCATTGCATCACCATAGCCTGATGTGTGTGTGTCAGTGACATGATGCTCCACTGACTACATTCAGGTTTCCAGATGGACTGTATTTATGTCATTCTTACCTTTGTGATTCCTTTTGCTTTCTGATGTGTGCCTGGATCAAGACCTTCAGATCCCCTGCTAACAGACTCAGCTCTTTTGTTGATTAGATTTTGCTATCTCCCCCTTTCCCAGTGATGTGCTCTGTGTGGGTAATGAAGACTAGCAGTGTAGAGCAGTCAAAGTCCATCAGCTTTAAATGAGAGATTTTCCTAGACTTAGTTGTTAGAGAAGGAGGTGGGGAGGAGTGAGTGTGTGTGTGTGTTTGAGTATATGTGTGTGTGTGTGTGTGTGAGTGTGTGTGTGTGAGTGTGTGTGTGTGTGATGACACTTAACTGCGTACTGCAGGTTTCAGCCACAATAAAGAAAATAGACTGAAAATGTACAAAAAATGGCATTGCAGCATCAACCACTGTTTTGAAATTTTTTATTCTGGAATCTTAACCCTTTGAGTGCCAGACAATGAGTAACAGATAGCTCAGGTGAACTACCATTGCACTAAGCAGTCACAAAGCTGATATAGACTGGCATCATTGTAATATAACGTTTAATAATTTTTTTTAAATGTTTAAACTGTCTGAGGCAATATTCATGCTGGGGATATTAGAGCAGTATATTTAATGCAGAAAGTGGAATAACTGGACTCTGGTGTGGTTGTATGAATCACCATGGTGTGGTGTGGTTGTATGTATCGCCATGGTGTGGTGTGGTTGTATGTATCGCCATGGTGTGGTGTGGTTGTATGTATCTCCATCAGGGGAGGGCTGGCCTGGGGGGAAAGGGGGCAATTGCCCCCCAGGCTGGTCATGAATATGGGCCAGTGGGTCACTGCCTCACTCAATTTCCCATTTGCTGCTGTAAATGGAGTAAACAGAATTTAAGGAGCTACACTAGTATTGTAGCTCCATTTCAATTGTAAGCTCTGTGGTATCACTAGTGTAGCTCCATTTCAATTGTAAGCTCTGTGGTATCACTACCGTACCTCCAATTCAATTTTCATCTCTGTGATATCAGTAGTGCACTATCATTTCAGTTATAAGCTCTGAGGTATCACTTGACTTAATCCATAACATTAATGCTAGCTATAACATTAACAAAAGGGAGTGGGCTTGGACATTGGGCTGGAGCGGTAATAGAAACAGGCCACTTAATTGTACTTGCCCCCCAGGCCAAAAGTTGCCAGCCCACCCCTGATCGCCATGAAGTACACAGAAGAATATAGTTCACTGCTTATTCCCTGTGCTCAGGATTTGAGCACTGGGAAGTTGAGTAGAGCTGATATGTACTCTAGCCTATGTGGTTGCCATGTAGATTGTCCATACTGGAGACTTGTATTTTGTAATCTGCATTGCAACAAACTATGAATGGCTGACTAAAGTGGAAGCCAGTCAGTAATTTCTGAATGACACTCATGTGGGCTGCCAATCAGTCAAACCTCCTCCATGGCCCCCCTCCCCCCCGTGACAGGATTGCCATGGCAATGCAGCGAAAGAGCAGGTAAGTAACTATTGATTTGAACAGAGCTGTCCTGCAGCTACATTCAAATCACTATTATGAACATTTCAGTAGGGTTGATAGTTTTGTTGGATGAACACCCCATACATAGCTTTGCTTATATACCATTTTTGGCACCAAATTAAAATTTTTACCTTCCTACCAATAACATGCTAAATGAATGGAATCCCTACTGCTATGTAGGAGAGGTTGACATGATTACTGTTCTGTGAGTTGTTCACATATGAAAAGATAAAACAGAGATATTTTAGACTTGGGTTAAAAAAATAGGATTAAAAGATATTCTTACTGGGGACTTGTGAAAAAGTGAAACTATAGCTACATGTAGGTATAGGGGAAACCGAGAAGGGTTTCCAATTGTCCAGCATTTTTTCCCTTATCAATATGGGCTTCTGCATGGGTGTTCAGCTACAGGGGCACTCCCCCCACCCTCACCCCATACTAAGTTGTGTCTGCATCCCCATGCATTTTCTGGAAATTGGTCTGTGCATTTTCCAGCACAGACCTCAATAGCCAGCGTCATCAGGTTCCCTGGTGTTCAAATAATGTAGAGAGTCGAGATATGATATCTATACCTGGGAACTCTCAGGGTTTGACCCTGAGACTCAGGGTTTGGAACCAAATCTCAGGGTCTCAGGGTGAAGGGCCAAATTCTCAGGGTGAGCAAATCCAGTGTGTCCTCCGATATGATTTACACCAATTTACTGCTTTTTTTATTGTCCAAATCCATGACATTTCTACCAGAAAGACAGGAGGACAAGTTCTGCTTGCCTTATTAGTGTATAATAAGTTATATCTCTGAACTGTAGCATGTGTAAGGTTCCTTAAAAATTGATTGGATTATCTCTGGTTTAGAGCAAACATTGACATAACACATAGAATCTGCTTTCTTGTGGGCATTAAGGGTTAATATTTTAAATATCTCAGGGTGAGCTCATTTCAAAAGTTCCCAGGTATGATGATATCCCCCTCTTACTCCCCCATCATCCCTCTCTCTTACATATCGTCTCTTAGATACCCTTTCACACTTCAAGCCTCCTAGCCCCAATCTCACTTCTCTACCCACTGCCTCTGTTTCCACCCTATTACCTCCCCCTTCTTTCTCTCTCTCTCTCTCTCTCCCTCTCTCTATCTCTCACACACACATATTTGTATTCCCTTTTGCTCCTTCTCTACACTACTTCCACCCTTGCCTTTCTTGCTCCTTTACCTTTCTTTGGCCTTATTGTCTTTCCTTGCCCTTTATATACCCTCCCACCTTTGCCTCCAACAAAATTGTAAGTTCTGTGGTATCACTAGTTTAGCTTAATTTAAATTGTAAGCTCTACAGTATTACTATGGTAACGCAACTTCAATTGTAAGCTCTGTGGTATCACTATTTTAGCACCATTTCAATTTTTAGCTCTGTGGTATCATTAGTGTGTCTCCATTTAAATTGTAAGCTCTGTGGTATTACTAATGTGTCTCAATGTCAAATGTAAGCACTGTGGTGTCACTAGTGTGTCTTCATTTCAATTGTGCGTTCTGTGGTATCACTAGTGTGGCTCACTTTCAACTTAAACTCTGTGGTATCACTAGCATGGTTCCACTTCAATTACAAGATCTGTAGTATCACTAAAGTGCCTCCATGTCACTTATACGCCTTGTGGTCTCACAAGTGTAGCTCAATTTCAAGATTGAGTTCCTCTGTGTCACTAGTGTCAGCTTTAAGTTCTATGGTATCACTAATGTAGCACTACTTCAACTGTAAGTTCTATAATATCGCTAGTATGGATCCATTTCAATTGTAAACTATGGGGTATGACTAGTTTGGCTCAGTTTCAACTGTAAGCTCTGTGCTATCAATAGCATGGCTCCATTTCAATTGTAAGCATTTTTGTATCACTAGTGTGGCTCCATTTCAACTGTAAGCTCTGTAGCATCACTAGAATGACTCAATTTCAATTGTAAGCTCTGTCGTATCAGTATTGGAGCTCCATTTAAATTATAAGCTTTGTGGTATCACTAGTGTGGCTCTATTCAACTGTAAGCTCTGTGGTATCACTAGTGTAACTTAATTTCAATTGTAAGCTCTGTGGTATCAGTAGTTTAGCACCATTTGAATTTCATGCTCTGTGGTATCATTAGTGTGTCTCCATTTAAATTGTAAGCTCTGTTGTATTACTAATGTGGCTCAATTTCAACTGTAAGCACTGTGGTGTCATTAGTGTGGCTCCATTTCAATTATAAGTGCTGTGGTATCACTAGTGTGGCTCAATTTCAACTTTAAGCTCTGTGGTATCACTACCATGGTTCCATTTCAATGACAAGCTCTGTAGTATCACTAGACTGCCTCCATTTCACTTATAAGCTTTGTGGTCTCACTAGTGTAGTTCAATGTCAATTGTGAGTTCCGCTGTATCACTAGTGTAGCACTATGTTCAGCTGTAAGCTCTGTGGTATCACTAATGTAGAACCACTTCAACTGTAAGTTCTGTGGTTTCACTAGTATGAAGCCATTTCAATTATAAACTCTGTGGTATGACTATTGTGGCTCCATTTCAGCTGTAAACTCTGTGGTATCGCTAGCATGGCTCCTTTTAAAATAAAAGATCTATGCTATCACTAGCATGGCTCCATTTCAATTGTAAGTTTGTTGTTTCACTAGTGTGACTCCATTTCAATTGTAAGCTATGTAGTATCACTAGAGTGACTCAGTTTCAATTGTAAGCTCTGTGGTATTACTATTGGAGCACTATTTCAGTTGTAAGCTCTGTGGCATCATTAGCATGGTTCTGTTCAACTGTAAGCTCTTTAGTATCACTAGTGTAGCTTAATTTCAATTGTAAACCCTGTGGTATCAGTAGTGTAGCACCATTTCAATTGTAAGCTGTATGGTATCAGTAGTATAGTTCCTTTTAAACTCTAAGGTCTGTGGTATTTCTAGTGTAGCACCAATTAAAACTGTAAGCTCCGCGGTATCACTAGTATGGATCCATTTCAATTGTAAACTCTGTGGTATGACTGGAATGGTTTTATTTCAACTGTAAGCTCTGTGGTATGACTAGCATGGCTCCTTTTCAATTGTAAGCTGTGTGTTTTCACTATTGTGGCTCAATTTCAACTGTAAGCATTGTGGTATCATTATCATGACTCCATTTCAATTGTAAGCTCTGTGGTGTCAGTAGTGTATCTCAGTATCAATTATAAGCTCTGTGGTATAAATAGTGAAGCTCCATTATATTATTAAGCTCTGTGGTACTATTAATGCTTATGGATACCTGGGATGTAAGTTTGGACATGAACTTCAGGACTTACCCTGATTTTATCTTTTTCCCCTCATGTAAAGATTTTGTGGATACCCATGCCTATCGGGAAAGTGAGGCTTATTTAATAAGAAGAATTTGTTCATATTTCAAACAAACCAACTGAACCAAAGAAGACAAATACAAATTGATATTTATCTAAATGGGGGTTTTAAACTACTTTAATGGCTGGGAGGTCTCCACTGCACTTCTTCACAATGCATTGGAGACCTCTCTGTTATTCAAGGGGGTTAAAATCCCTGTGGAAATCTTTGGGCATTTGTGGAATTCTTGTTTGTCCTCATAATACAGTTGGTTTGTACCATAATTGCTCCAGTTCTTCTTCATACAGTTGTTCATACCTCAGACTCAGGATATGTGTGTTTATTTAGCTCGTGCGTTACAGTGCTTAACACTGTCAGTGATCTGGGAATTATGGTTCAAGTGTCTGTGTGCATTAGTAAATATAAACTCAGCTAGACAGAATTCAGAGTAAGTCAATAATTGCACATGTATAGCTGCATGCTTAAATTGTCTTAAGGAAATTAACCCTTTGGATAGCAATGTATTTATAACCATGCCAACAGGGTACTTCTTCTCTGTGTGTGTGTGTGTGTGTGTGTGTGTGTGTGTGTAATACCTTTTTGTATTAGACTAACTGAATGTTAGTCCTATAAAAATGCATTAAATACTGCAATATTCATTTGATATATACATATATGTGTGTGTGTGTGTGTGCACGCACATGTAATATGCTGGTACCCTGGAAATCAGCTGTTTCACTTTATTTATAGTGACAGTGCTTATAAGACCTCTTATATTTTTGCTGTGCAGAAATGTAAATATATAGATATGCTAGAAGGCATTCTCCGTGCATACTCTAATCAATAGACCTGTATAGTGGCTTCTTCCTGCTCATTCAGTCAAACATTGTGTTGTTTTACTCAGGATTCTGCATAGTGTAACTGTAAAGGTTTTCATAAGCACTGGCGTTAATTCCATTATAAACAGAGAGCGACAGCTGCTTTGCTCAAAGCTGTTATAGTGCCAGCATATTAAATAAAACTGTTAAAGGCAATGTCATATTTCTGACTTAATACTTAATAAGTACTGAAATTCATGTCATAGGAGAGGCTATGATCCATAAACAAGTACATACGCATTAATTTTTGGGGATAACAGACCACAGCTTTATTTAACTATTTATTCACATTATTATTGTGCTTAATCAAACACAAGAGCAATTAATCATTAACCAATAAACAATCATTAACTGACAGTCCTTGCCAATCCACCTTCCTTGAAACCAAGCATGACCAGATTGTACCGGCTAATACTAAACTCTTCAGCACTACAACTGATCCCAACATTCGTCAGCACTTACAGCAGACTCCACCATTCTTCAGCACTTACAGCTGATACCCCCATTCTTCAGCCCTTACAGCTGACCCCCAAGCAATTACCCCATTGGCCATCCACTTTAGCTTGAAAGGGTAACGTTACCGCTTGTGACCTAAGTCTGGGGCAAACTCCCAAAGGGCTTCTGCCTGAGGATAAAATCCCCTAACTTTACCACATCAGTTATCGATCTCTGAAAACCATGCAAGGACTATCCGCCCATCGGGGAAACACAACCATGCCAAAAAAGGGAGGGAGGGAGTGTTGCTTCCTTTGTCCTCTCTTCCTACACACGACAGTCCACTTCCTGTTACAACCCTTCTTAAATCCTTTCTTTTACTCCTCCCATCAAACACTTCCTGACTGGCTCAACCCTCCATATGACATGTTTCCCCTCCTGTACCATGCGGTCCCTACCGGGGTATTTCTGGGTTGAACATTAACTCCATGACCCCTACCCCATACTTTGTTGATGGCATCAACCATAACATGATAATTGATTAAAGCAGACCATGGGGAAGGGGGGGGGGGGTAAGGATTTAACGTTCATTGAATGATAACCCTATATTTTCATGAATTTAAATGCATGAGTGAGATTTATAATGGTGGTTTTACAATAGTTTTTTGCCTTAAGGTGCCAATGCCTGCAACACACCTCCTCCACAGGTAACATCCTTCCCCTCCCCCCTTTCCACTATACCTGTAATTTAGTGTACATAAGAATTTAAACACAATAACTATAGGAGACCCTTGGGAAACCATCCACCCCAGCACTCCCGCCCACCCCGTGGCACCTGGACCTGTGGCCACAGCATATCACAGCCCATAAGGGCAGAATGTCGCCCTCTATTTGGCAACCAACAAAACGTTGCATTAAAAATGTTGCCTGCTTGAAAAGGTTGACCTCAGAATGTTGATTGCATCACAAGGGCGACATTCTGATACTGCAGGCTTAAAGGATGCACACTTAAAGAAAATAGTGAAAATCTGGAGAGCCTGTGAGCATAAATGTATCCCATTAAATACTATAATACAACTTGCAGGAGCCCTATACCCCCTTTAAATATAATTACCTGTCCTCTGCTCCGAGTAATGTTATGAACACTGTCTTCCTCTCACATGTCCACTGCACTGAGTGACTGAACCGGTTAAGATGACGTCTTCCTCTTACAAGCCTGCATCAGAATGTCTGCCGCAGATTTGCAACACTTAAGCCTGACTGTGATTCGAGAAACATTCTGATGTGGCCTTGTGAGAGGAAGAGGGCATCTTAATCTGTTCAGTCACTCAGAGCAGAGGATATATGAGACGAAGACATACTGTATAACATTGCTCGGAGCAGAGGACAGGTACATTATATTTAATGGGGGGGACATAGGACTCCTGCAGATTGTATTATTATATTGTAATGGGCAACATTTCAGATTTGCTCTCCAGATTTGCACTATGTTATCTGTAAGCGTGTAACCCTTATGCTCACAGACTCTCTAGCTTTTCGCTATTTCCTTTAAGCGTGCAACCTTTAAGCCTGCAACATCAGAATGTCATCCTTATGACGCGGGTGACAATCTGATGTTGACCTTTTCAAGCAGGCAACATTTTTATCACTGTGTTTTGTTGGTATCGAAACACAGGGCAACATTTCAATAGTAAACCTCCCATGGGTGCCTCAGTGGCGGCTATTTCAACATGCAACCAAGGAGATGAACAGGGGCCTGGCCCCTTATTATATTTTCAGGCTCAATTCTGAGCCTTCAGCCATTTTTTTAATTCACAGCGGGTTTTTAAAAAATCATTTCATTCAGTGATGCACAATTCTAGCTGTTGATTGCAAACTTTTTGACTGACCAAGCGCTCTTCTTGACTGATATATTTTTTGATTCGTTTTGTTTTGTACGATCAAGTGAGTTTCACGTTTGATGTTTTAGTCAAAAGTTTACTTTTCCAAATCTATTTTCCTTCAGATAGATTATGCGTTAATTTGCAAGCTCGATCATCTGTTTTCAAACTTTCGCATTTGAACAATCAAGCATGCTTCTGAAAGCTTGATCATTTTTTTAAAAAATCAATTTTTCTTCAGATCGATCAATGTCACATGCACACAATCAATTATTGTGTGATTTGTTAGATGAAAATACAACACATCTACGTATTGCTTGCCCTCCTCCTGTTTGAAGTTTATGTTTGTGTATTATAGTGAACATTTTTTAAAATTTGTCCAGCAACTGAACACTTGATCAATCTAAGGTACCGTATATTTTATTCTACATTAACCTTCAAAGATGTCTTTTGTTCATGCTCAAAAATTATGATTTAGCTTCCTAATGGTGTCTGATGTACTAGGAAGAACTGGGGAAGGTGCACCAAGGGTCGATGCTATGGCGATGTATGTCTGGCAATGTGTGGTGAGCACATCGCCTCGGTGATAGACACACACCGCCATATGCGTTAAGAGTTAGGGATCCAAGGGGAAGGGGAGAGATGGGATCATTAGTATTTCATGTTGGCATAAAGGAGTACCTTTGAGTGCCAATGGAGTAAGCAATATATATATACAGGGCTGGATTTACCAATAGGTAGAATAGACAACTGTGCTGGCCACACCCACATTCTGAATTGCTGTTGTGGTCAGGGCAATTTCAATGTCCCTGCACCAGATTTATTGCACTTTACAGGCTATTATTTAACCCCTTGTATGCTAAACAGATCTCAATAGCAACCTCTTTTCCTTGCTTCTTATAGGCCAAAGGTTTATCCAATGCCAGGAAATAATGGTTGGGGCTGGGGGTGGAGCCATGTTATGATTGGGGTGTAGCTGTGAGTGTAGGTAATTCCCTGGTTAAAGCTAAGGTCTGGTCACTGTAAGCTAAGGCCATGTAGAATTCCTTGCCTAGGGGTGCCCGGGATGTAAATCCAGCCCAGACATGTGTTTCTGCTGTCTTAGGCCTCAAGATTGAAGTGAAGACAATTTCCTTTGGCACCTGAAAGCATGGGCCTTACGTTAAAAAGAAAACTGGACTGATTCTGGGGAAGACCAACTGTATCCTAATACAAACTCACAAAAGACCAATCGTTTTAACCCCTTGAATGCTAGAAAAGTTCAGTTGGTTTGCCCCACAATTACTCCAGTGTTCTTTTGAACACAGGGCCCTACATCTGGATTCCCCTGTAACTGTTAGGGAGATCAAGCCCCAGGGTTACTTACATAGACAGTATGGGAGTCAGAGATACCTGATATAGACAGACACTAGGTACAGCCGTATATCATCCTTGAGCACAGTTTTCCAGCTTAGTTTTTACCAGCTACTATAAACATTTGATAAATTGAAAAAGTATTCAATATCTCATGTTTACAGACACTTAAACAATTGTTGTTAGAGGACAGAAAAATCTGTGCACTGTACAGACATGATACTTACATAAAAGGCATCGTGCAAGAATGTAATGGGTCTCACTGGGCTGGCATAGTTATAATAGAGCTGCACTAGTTCCAGTAAGACTAGTATTTGTCACAGGGCTATAACTGACTTAAAGAGATAGTAATGTTTCACAAAAACATCAGCTCCAATTAATCTTCATAGTATTTGAGTCATAGAGAGTGTTATTTCAATACTGTCAGAATTGTAGTTCAAGATTAACTGAATGATAAAGTATCCCCTCCCACCCCTTTTACCTAATGTAAGACACCTCCCCTCAGATGTGGAATCTGGTTGCTTGACCAGACAGATAACAGCAAGGGACAATCTTCTTACTGTGAGAACAATGAAAACCCTGCCCCCCCCCCCGACAGATTTTTCAGCTTTTTCCCTTATCTTATTTAAATATTGTCCCTTTCTGCAATCTACCTGAGCACCTCCCTGCTGCTCTGAGCTGAGCAGTGTTATATCAGTATAAGGGGCGGTAGGGGGATACTTTATCATTCAGTTACTCTTGAACTGCAAATCTGACAGAATTGAAATAACACTCTCCAAGGCCCAAATACTATGATAATTAATTAGAGCTGCTTTTATTATGAAACATTACTATCCCTTTAAGTGGGATCTGCTCTATAGGACTGCTATAGTTACTACAGAACTTAGGGTTGCCACCTTTTCTTCAAAAAAATACCGGCCAAGGCATTCCCTCCATATACTTAACATTGGAAAGACAACAATTTTTTTCCGGCCTGCCGGTAAAATACCGGCTGGGTGGCAACCCTGACAGAACTTCAATGGTTCCAAAGCAGCAGGACTGCACTATTTACTATGGCACTGCAATAGGTCCTGTAGGAGCACACTGGGTAAGAACTGCTTCTATGCAGCACCAAGGCTGCAATGACCACTACAGGATGTCAATGTTTCCTATGCATCAGCAATAGGGCTGCTATGTTTAGTACAGAACTGCAATAGCTCCTATATAGCAGCAAGACTGCAATAGTTAGTGCTGGACTGAAATGTTTTCCATAGGACTGCAGTGATTACTATAGGGCCACAGTATCTGTCTTTCATAATTATATTGTGCTTTAACCCTTTAATAGTCAGAGTGGTAGCCTAAGCATTAGGGATGCAGAAGCAGTCCTACTGGCAATTTGTTCTTCCATACTGAATGGGTAGTACATGTTGAGAAATTCTTCCCAAGAGGTAAGTGCAGTTTGAGGCATATGTATCAAGGTAAACGTGGCCAGAAATGTGGTAAAACTGTTACACTAAAGGAAAAAAGTACAACAAACTATTCTAATATGTACTGTGCAGGAACTGTACCCCAACTTGATCACATATGTCCCTACTTATGATACTGAACATATGTTTTGTTTATTAGGTGATAATATGCTGATAATTGCTATGTCATTAGTATCTAACAATATGTACGTCTGAGTTTGACTGCTGCATGGAACCGCATCCTGCCTGTTCTGTGCCCTATCCTGTACAGTACAGCCAATACTGAGCAGGATTCTATACTTGTGATGCAGAAAACAATATCGCAAGTACAGTCTCTTAGATTCACCATAGATTATATGTGAGGAAACCATGCCTCCAATTTATTGCAGGACGTTCATGAAGATTTTATTCTGCAGGACTACACAGGAATCCATGAAATTCTGCAGTGTACTGTACTTGTCAAATTAACTCTAATACCGATAAGGCAGTGGCCCATTTTTGATTACTTAATTCACATATTTACTAATTTATAATTGTATTGATTGTGATGTTAACTCCTGAGATGTTAGTATCCAAGTGGATAAGAGGCCTCATATTTAAATGTAGACTATTACTGCTTCATAAAGGGAAAATGTATAGATGATTAAATAGCATATTCTACCATCATTTTATTAACTTCTTTGTACTTAATAATAATTAATATATTACATCAAAACTCTTTGCTATTTTCATATTGTGCAATGTAAGTTATGTGCCATTAATTGGCCCATATGTGTTTATGGGCCTGTGGATTCCTCAAATAGAAGTCAGCAGCCAAACCAGCTAATTGGCTGATCCAGTGTTGTTGGTAGTATAGTAATCTGGCTGGAAGGTGTGTTTTGGGCTTCCAGCCAGGAAATTAGTGTGGGGAGGGGAAGGGGAGCAGGTTGCTAGGCAGCCCTGACACCAAAAGGACCTCTTTCCTTTTCTGTGATTGCAACACTTAATTTATCCCCATGTATTTACTGTAACATACTAATGTAAGGAGCTGCTTACAGTGTGTGGCACCATATACATACATATATACCTTGATCATTATTGTAAACTATCATGATCATAGAGGGTTATTGGTAACCATGTATTCTAGAAAGTGTTCATTATATGAACGTATATAATTTCAATTGAAGAATCACCAATTCCCCATTGTAAGTATCACTGAAATATATTGACACTGTATATTTTTCACTTTAACTAGGTTTTTATGGTTTCAAAGGTTCACATCTCATGGATTTCAGTAATTTCAATGTGACATATCAGCCAGATGCCGGTTTGTATATAAAAGTGTAGGATCAATTCATGTTTAGACACAAAGCACAATTCTCTGTGAGCTTTTCCTCTTCATGTGACTGGCATTCCTCATGATTATCCCAGGGAGACTCACAAATCTATTGCTCCAACATTTCCAGCTTTCTTAAACTTTCACCCTGATACAGATCAGGAAGATTAACAGTCTTATACAATGAAAGAATTAATATTCTCAGCAAACTATGGTGGGCCTCAACTTAGAGGAAGCAGATCTTGATCACAAGTTAAACCATTGGATGATAGGAACGTCTCAAATGGATAGTGCATCAATGCACTGGAGACCTTTCTAGCATCCAAAGAATTAAGGGTTAGCCCTCATTTTCCTGCCCCCGCATGTAACCCTCATGTAAATGTAACTATTTACTAGTCAGATCAAACCAAATGCACTACAAGTGACAAAAATTCTGAAATTCTTTTAACCCTAGTATTCAAGGAGTTAAAAAGCCTCATTTAAATCAATAAGAATTTCTGACAATTTAGTTATCTCCATGTGGTGCAGTTGACTTGATCAAGAATTGTTCATCTTCTCTTCAATGCAAAAGGCAATGTTTGAGATCAGAAATAAGAACTAGTGTATATCTCATGGAATGAATTGCGTTCTCCCCACTGTCACACCTGCTTCAATGAATTTCCTCAAGAACCAGTCTAGTACCATAATTTTGCAGCTATATTTTGCACAAAGAAAACGGAACGTATTCCATCCATCAGACCCTACAAATATGCCATTGATCTTCTGCATGGTGAACCCCTGCTAAAGGTAGCACTTACCCTCTTTCTGTGCCTGAAACAAAAGCTATGGAGGAATATATACAAAACATTGGGGAGATTTATAAATTCGGAGTTATAAAGAAAGTGTCTGTAAAATTGTCACAAAGCGACATAAGGATAAATAAAAAAAAGTTTATCAAGATTTTCCTGTCAGTCAGTTGAAAGTAGAATAGAAATGGTCTTGTCCAAATAAGAATTGTGTCACAATATACTTATAAAGAAATGCACTAATTGTGGCAAAAATAAGCCAGTTTTAGGGATTAAATCTTAAAGCCAGATATAACCTGTTCTTAATGGAAGTAAATGGTGACAGCTATGTATGCAAATTTTCTGCAGATTTCTCAGAACATTCTCAGATAGACATTTTTATGAAATTGATGTTACGTTTTTGCAAATATGATCAAGTATTGTGAATTTTATCCTAATAGCTTGGATACTGTTTTAGGTGTGTACTATACACATGTAAAAAAACAGAAGGCCTGTATATATATATATATATACTGTTTCCATGTGGCAACATTGCATGGAAAACACAACTATCTATGACATTTGTTCAATTCAATTGTAATTTAATGGAATCTCAAAGCAAAAAAATGTGCAGGTGTGTTAATGCACAGTTGGTGGGAAGTTGCAGCATGCTGCATCCCTCTGCATCTTGCTCAGTGTGTACACCCACAGTTAATACAATGATAACTAGTTCATGAATTTTTGGTGAGTTATTAACTGCAACAATGTTGCCTGTGTGACCAAGACCAAAAGGGTTACTTTTTAATGGAATTTGTCACAAAGAAATAACTTAATTTTATTAAATGTATTTAAGATGGGTCAATTCCACTGGTTTGCGTTGACTTATGAGTATAATGGTCTGAATTTGAGAGTTTCATGCTGTGTTTAAATCCTCATATTTAGGGGAATCTATAAATCTGTCAGCGCTGCTCCCTTGGAATCAGCCTCAGATGTCAACAACTGCACTTCTTGATATGCACTGGCGTGTATGATCAATCAAGTGCATACAGGTGCATGCACTCTGCCATCCACAAAAAAAGGCTTCAAAGGTAGCAAGTCCTGAACAGCTCCCCTCTAGCAAGAACAGCAAAAGTGAGTAAAGTGACTTTGTTTCCTTTACACCTTGTATAATATGTAATATAAAACAAGAAGCAGGGAAATAAATGCGCTGAAGTGCTCACAGACTCCCACAATGTCCTCCCTTTGGTACAAGCAGCATTAAGGGGAGAAGTATAGGTATAAGTAGCTTAGTAAATTGACGTTAGGCAGCTGTAGGGCTAAGAAATAGGTTCCAGGTCTTTGTTTAGCACGTAATCACATTCATACATCTCCCTATTGTCTTCAATATTAATTTACCTAAGAAAATAAAAAAACAGCAACCATATATCCATCTGTGCAAGTGTATTGGTAGCTGCAGGACCAAAAACACCTTCCAACTAAGCAGTTGATATTATCAAAGGTTATTTAGACTTTGCTCAAAAAAGAGACTAGTGTTTATGCATTGAAAAGTTGAGTGACATATATTAGAGCGTAACTTTACCAAACCTTTATAGTTTGAGCGATCTAGCATCTAAAGTCCCCCCATCCCGCTCCTTTCAGAGGTGTCAGAGCTCTAGCTGACAGAAGCTGATCCTGGTCCCAGGACCGATGGATACTCTTCAGCAGAGCCGGAACAGCGATATATAGAAAGAAATAGTACAATGGAATGGTCTACAAAGTGGCTTGCAAGCACACTTTGTAGACCGTTCCAATAAAGTATTTATTTCTATATATCGCTATTCTGGCTCTGCTGAAGAGCCTCCGCCTGTCCCGGGACCAGGATCAGCTTCTGTCAGCTAGAGCGCTGACGTCTCTAAAAGGGGCGGGAGGGGGGAACTTTACATGCTACGATAGCTCAACTATAAAGGTTTGAGGCATAGGATATAGCTCATTCTATTAATATTTTTAAAGGCTACAATATTAAAATGGGTTAAAAATAACCATTACTATCCCTTTAATTTTGATAAATAATAGGTTATACATGTAGGTTGCAGAAACATATACACTAAATGGGAAACTACTTGAGAAATCCTCGTTAGAGAAAGATTTAGGATTACTGATACACAATAGAAGTCACAGCACTATGCAGTGTCACTCCATGGCTGCAAAGGCCAATAGGGTACTATCATGTATAAACAGGGGTATAGATGCATGGGAAGCAAATATAATTTTACTTCCATATAAATCCTTGGTAAAGCCTCATCTTCAATATGGAGTACAGCTTTGGGAACAAATTCTTAAAAAAAAGCACTATTAAACTGGAAAAAGTGCAGACATGATTAACAAACTGATACTTGGATTGGAGGATATGAGTTGTAACCCTGAGAGTGTTACAGTGGTGCAGCATATAGGCTTGGAAAACTGTTCTCATTATGCCAAGCTAGTAAGCTGTACTGCCAATATGTGGTTGCCACATAAGCCGGTACTACCAGCCCAGATGGGGGGCGGGCATCAGGACCACTTGTGATATCCACCAGTTATTGATCTTCCAGCTGATTCAGCTCAGTAGAGGTGATGCATGGCTCCCCTGTTTCTATCAACCCAGCTTCTGGGTAGGGGTGGAAGAGCTCACGGAAAGCCTTCCCTGCAGTGTTAATAGTTTTCAAATATTTCTGTACATTTGAAGGGCATACCTCCCAACATTTCAAATTGCCAAAGAGGGACACTTGTGTTTTAGGGGGTGTTGCCGGTGGCATGGCTGGTAGGCGGGGCACTATCGAGAATTTTTAGGCTATTTCATGACCTATTGACACCTCCTTGTGTGACCTAATAAATTACTTATAAGACCAAAGTATTTTATTTACACATACTAATTTATAAACACATTTACTGATGTTTAAACAAACAATAATGTGAGTTTTATCGCTGTAGAGCACTATGATACACTTAAATATACACGTCACCAGTCTGATCTCCTAAAAAGAGGGACATCAGGGTGGGAAAGAGGGACAGAGGGATTTGGGTCTAAAAGAGGGACTGTCCCTCCTAAAGAGTGACACTTGGGAGGTATGGAAGGGGTGGAAATTAAAAAAAATACTATTTCTTCTTTTAGCACCATCTTCTAAAAACATTTGTGCATAAAAGATGAGTGATACCTCATTTGATGTAGAGGGATAACTTCTTTCAGGAAATATATGGTTTTATATTGTTCTTGAGCTCAAGCCATGAATGTATGCAAAATTATACATAATTGGTATTTTTGTACTTAGGGAGTTCAGAGCTTTTAAAATAATTGATATGCTCACTATCAACATAATTTTTTTATATATATATAGTTTATGATAGTGGCAAAAAAGTTATTTTTTTACATTTTTTATGACATCATAGCTTATCACAGTACACAAAATGTATTTTTGTGAGGTGCAATGAAAAAACTGAATTTATTCTGAAAAAAATGTCATATAGTTTTCATTATGTAACTTGAAATTTACCAGCAGGAATCATACCTAAACACATGGGGCTGGATACTATTAGTCCCATTATTTTTTTAAACCAGCCATAGTGGTTTTGACAGCACACTTTGCTATTATATTAACAGTGCTATCAACAACCACCGTCGTGCAAAATATGTGCCCATTGGATATCACTTAAAGGGATAGTAATACTTAGATATTACTAATCCCCATATTGTAGCTATGGTAAAAAGATTTGATTTGTCCCCAGGTTCATCTCTCAAACCTTTATGGTTTGAGAGATAACCGAACGCAATGTTCCCCCCTCCCTCCCCCTTCCCTGAAGTCAGCGTTGTACTGACTGCAGGGATATCCGGTCTTATTAACAACAGGTGGCTCTGCAGCTGAGCCTAGATCGCTTTAGTAAAAAATAATTATTTTACTGAAACAGTCTTCTACTTGTGCTTGAAAACCAAGCACATGTAGAAGACCGTTTCAGTGAAATAATTATTTTTTACTAATGCGATCTCGGCTCAGCTTCAGAGCCGCCGGATGGTCGTACGACAGGCTTCCCCTGCAGTCAGTACAACGCTGACTTCAGGGAAGGGGGAGGGAGGGGGGAACATTGCCTTCGGTTATCTCTAAAACCATAAAGGTTTGAGAGATGAACCTGGAGACAAATCAAATCTTTTTACCATAGCTACAATATGGGGATTAGTAATATCTATTTGCTATCCTATTGCATGCGGTGGCTTCACCACATGTGAAGGATCGCATTTTTCATGGCAAAAAACCTGCACCATGAAAAGGAGGTGCAGAGTCCCTAACACGCTGCAAAAACCACCAGTATGTGTTGGAAAACTGGTTTCTAACACATACTTGTGGTTGAAAAAAAGAAAAAGATTAAACCTATAGTGCCAGTGAGGTATGCAGTGCATTGTACAGTGTT
Source organism: Rhinophrynus dorsalis (assembly GCA_037306005.1). NCBI lineage: Eukaryota > Metazoa > Chordata > Amphibia > Anura > Rhinophrynidae > Rhinophrynus > Rhinophrynus dorsalis. Next base: position 472,817,247 of record CM074719.1, on the reverse strand, counting down.
GCATACCACACTGGCACTCATAGGGTTAATCTAGCAAGAGTTAACATGTCCTGACAAATAAAAACTTACCAATAATCCTGATACCCAGTGAGGTCCTGGCATTCTTGTTCTTCAATCTTCTCTTCTTTCTTCTTTTCAATCTTGTAAAAAAAAAACAAAAAAACAAACAAACAAACAAACAGTTAACCCTTTGAGTGCCGGAGTATGGTGGACATCCTGAGAATTATGAGATAGGATATTGATGCAGGGAAATATCCATCTGCCTTTTGAAGTGAGGAAGGAATTCCTTTTTTTATGAAAAAATATATATTGTAGGGATTTTCCTATTGAGTAAAATAAGTGTACTCCCACTGCTGAGAGATTTATATTTCCAGAGTTATTACAGTTTAAACCCATGTTTTTTTACATTAGCAGTGCCTTCTAGTGGTCACATTCTAATTAGATTTCCTGTTAGATTCTAATGGAGAGGAAAGCTAGAAAAGTCAGACACATACAGTTCTCCATAGAATGTGATAGAAACTGCCTGTCACTTCCTGTCAGTTAGAACTATCAGGAAGTAAACACAGTAAATTCACTTCATGATTATTTGAACTGTTATAAATTTTGAATAGAACATCTGATAGCAGTGGGAGTGACCTTGTTTTATTCATATAAAATATGTGTTTTCATAAATAAAAGTTTACTGCTCCTTTAACTGTGAATAAGTCATCCGCACTTTGTCACCTCTTTATCACCCCTTAGTACATATCCCCCATGGTATTTATTTCTGATCATTTAAGGACAAAGTGGGAGAGCAACCAATTGATCAACAATGCATTGCATACCCCTCTGGCCCTTAAAGGGTTAAACACTGGTTATTATAAAAAAAAATGCTAATAATTTAGCAGAACTGATGCTGACAAAGATGAAATATATGTTTTTCACAGAAGGTGATACATCTAAGTTAAAGTGACCCTTTCCAGCCATTAACACTAATCCTCTATAGACCTTTGTAAGACATTAATGTAATATATAATAAGGCATTTGCTGTACTGCCATTTGTAATGTGTTGTCCTCTTTTCTCACTAGTGAATCACTGTGAGTGAGTTGCAAAGTGGCCAGTATCTGCTGTCAACTTCTCTTTGCAGCATCTTTGAAACATGCAACATGGACTCTCCAGGGGATTCATAACAGAAATCCTCATGCCTTTGACTGAATAACTTTAAAGGAGAAGGAAACATTATGCATCTTACAGGGCTTTTCCTGCTCAGTAAAATGGTTGGGGCATGTTTCTTTCAAACATCATTACAACAAGAATGTGTTATGTATTTCTTTAATCGCTCTGTTAGCAATAACTAGACTGCTCTTTTCTTCTCTCTTCTTTTTTGTCATGTGCACTGTATTCCAAGTGTTCCCAGACCCAGACATAGCCATATGTACTAAGAATTAAGTAAGCAAGGGTGGGGAGGAGAATCTTCTCATTAGCATGGAGCAGAGGGGATGCTCTCAGACTTCAGCATCACAAACAACATCACAAGCCCTTTCCGTGCCATAGGGATGTGCTTGGCACTGAAATTGTAAACCAATCGATAAGCAGGAAGCGTGAATCCATAGTGTCAGAAACATCTAACAAAGAATCTCCTCTGTACTGATTTAACAATGACATATGACATATTTTTTTATTTTTGAAGTGAAAAGAATGTAACACAACCTCTGCAGCAAAAAAAAACTTCAACTGGACATATATCTGCATATTGTAATATACAGATATTATTTATTTGTTGAATTTAATAGATCGAAAAAAATAATCCAAAAAGTGACATGTGCAAAAGTTTGTGCATCTATCCAGGTGTTTTTTTGTAAGGTCTTAGAACTTATTTGACTCATTAGGCCTTCATCAAAGTTAGGTGATGACAATTCCAGATTCTTAATCTTAACTGCTTGTGAACAGGTCAGGTGCCTGCAATCTCCCGCCGGCACTCTAGTAATGCAGAGCGCTGGGAGATGACATCATCTCCCAGCGCTTTGCATTACTAAGGGGACTGCGTGGGAGCTCCAGGTAGGAGATGGGGGCATTGTGGAGGGGGTCAATGTGGTCAGGGGGGCCAATGTGGTGGGGGGCCCGTGGCACTTCTTGCAAAGGACCTATCAACAAAACCTGGAAGCTAATGTCCTCCAGTCAGTGTAGAAACTAAAGATGAAGCTGAAAAGAGGCTGGATATAACAAAGATAATGATCCAAAACATACCTTAAAATCAATCATGAACTACCTCAAGAAATGAAAGTTTAAGATTTTGGAATGGCTTTCATAATCCCCAGAAATTAATATTATTATTATCTGTGGGTAGATCTCAAACATGTGGTGCATGCAAGAGGACCTAAGAACATTTCTGAACTAGAAGAATTCTGCAAGGAAGAGTGGGAAAAAATTCCTAAAGCAGGAATATAAAGACAGTTAGCTGGGTACAAGAAATATTTGGCTGGGATTTCTGCCAAAGAGGTTGTTAGTAAGTACTGACTTGATAGGGTGCCAAAACCTTGTGCATTTTCTTTTTTATTTTTTTCAATCTATTAAATTCAGCAAATAAGTTGAAAATCAACAAAAAGTAATTTGGCAAGGGTTCCCAAACTTTTGCATACAACTGTATATCACTCAGACAAAGTGGTCATCATGGATACCCAAAGCTTTATGAATACCCTACATGCACTCTGTGCAGTAACAGAGTCATCTGTATCTTTCTCAGCAAAAAGAGCCAAGAGACTATCACTTCACTGCCATCCTGCTTTTGCCTGCATTTGAGCTGGCAAGCTTGAGGCTACTGGCAGCCTGGCTCTGCTGCATATTCATGGCCTTGTGAAACTTTCCATAATTCTTGCTTGATTCCTTTTCAGCAGCTATTTAAACTTGCTTCGCTAAGTATTTGTTTTATCTGTTCAGATACTCAGCGTTCCTGATTCCTGCTTGTGAGAAACAGTCTGGTTGTAACCTTGGCTTGTTCCTGGATTTTGCCTGTTTCATGATTTTTTTCATGAGATATATTCTGGTTTTGACCGTGGATTGTTCCTAAACCCTGTATCTTTGAAGAAAAATATAAATCAAATCAATATTTGGTGTGACCACCTTTGCCTTCAAAACGGCATCAATTCTTCTAGGTACACGTGCACAAAGTCAATGATTTTGTAGGCATAGAGTCAGGTGTATGATTAAACAATTATACAAAACAAGTGCTAATGATGATCTTCAATTTAATATGTTAATATTCTGAAGCAGAAACAGCTGTGCAGGAGGAATAAAACTGGCTGAGGAACAGCCAAACTCAGCTAACGAGAGAAGTTGCTGATGACAGTTTAATGTCAAAAGTCATACACCATGGTAGGACTGAGCACAGCAACAAAACACAAGTTAGCTAACCTGCATCAGCAAGGTCTCTCCAAGGCAAAAATGTCAAGGCAGACAGGGGTTTCCAGATGTGCTGTCCAAGCTCTTTGAAAAAACACAAAGAAACAGGCAACGATGAGTACCCTAGACGCAGTGGATGGCAAGGAAACTTAGTGCAACAGATGAAAGACACATCATGCTTACTTCCTTTCACAATCGGAAGATGTCCAGCAGTGCCATCAGCTCAGAATTGGCAGGAAATAGTGGGATCCTGGTACACCCATCTACTGTCTAGAGAAGTCTGGTCAGAAGTGGTCTTCATGGAAGACGTGTGGCTAAAAAGCCATACCACCGACATGGAAACAAGTCCAAGCAACTCAACTGTGCACGAAAACACAGGAACCAGGGTGCAGAAAAATGGCAGCAGGTGCTCTAGACTGATGAGTCAAAATTTCAAATATTTGTCTCTAACAGAAGGTAGTTTGTTTGGCGAAAGGCTAGAGAGCATTACAAGAATGAGTGTCTGCAGGCAACAGTAAAGCATGGTGGAAGTTCCTTGAAAGTTTGGGGCTGCATTTCTGCAAATGGAGTAAGGCATTTGGTCAGAATTAATGGTCTCCTCGGTGCTGAGTAGTACAGGCAGATACTAATCCATCATGCAATACCATCAGGAAGGCATCTGATTGGCCCCAAATTTATTCTGCAGCAATGACAAGACTCCAAATATACAGCCAAATTCATTAAGAACTATCTTCAGGGTAAAGAAGAACAAACCTGGAAATGATGGTATGGCCCCCACAGAGTCCTGATCTCAACATCATCAAGTCTGTCTGGGATTAAACGAAGAGAGAGAAGCAACTGAGGCTGCCTAAATCCACAGAAGAACTGTGGTTAGTTCTCCAAGATGTCTGGAACAACCTACCTGCTGAGTTCCTTAACAAACTGTGTGCAAGTGTACGTATAAGAATTGATGCTGTTTTTAAGGCAAAGGGTGGTCACACCAAATATTGATTTGATTTAGAACTTTCCTTTGTTCACTCACTATCATTTTCTTAATTGATAAAAATAAACTATTAATATGTCTATTTTAAAGCATTCTTATTTTACAGCATTTTTTCACACCTGCCTAAGACTTTTGCACAGTACTGTATATATTTTCTGGGGTTTAATTGAACTACTTATTGAACTATATACTGGGACTGGATCTATTTGTCTTATATATATTCTTATATTTGCACAAGCTATTATTTTTTTGTTCTAGATTGCCCTACCCCTCTTCGTGCTTGTACCCTGTGACCTTGCCATCTGGATTCCAGCTTCCTTACCTATTTTCCTGGTATCTGGACCTGCCCCTGTGCATTCACTCACTGTGGTGGGCTCTGTCTTCATTCTCAATCCCTCTGTTAGCGTGGTTTTGCATGGGTGTGCACCTCCTTTAACAGAAACTTCACCTCCTGAACAAGACCAGCCCTCAGGCAAATCATTACAGAGACTAGCAGTGAGACATGCAGAGGTAACAATGAACACACAATATACGCACACACACAATACGCACATGGACACACACAATACACAAATGCACACACACAGATGCAAACACACAATATGCACAATGCTACATGCACACTATATGCAAAATGTCACAGCCCAATTTTACTTGTTTGAATATATGCAAGATCTTTTTCCTGTAAGAGCATATATGAACTGAACTCTTGTACACGCTTTATCTTTTTGTCCACTTTACCCTCCCTAGATCTAGTCTATAGTTCTCTGTACCTACTAGCCCACTATTTAAATATCACTAGTTTTTCTCCCACTGTAAGCAGAGTGTACCTTGCTATAGAGAGTTTTGTTTGCACTTTATATTGGATGCAACACCATCAAGAATATCTATATCTTCTAATGCAAAACTTGTCCTAACAAACCATTTTATTACATTATTTATATTTTTTTCTTTTTTCTATTTGGATAGTCTTTACTCTAACATATGTTTCTGACCCCTATGTTGTCTAATAAATCTAATACTACACTTAGAGGCCTTTTTGCACTGCCCCCCTCCCCACTACCCTTTCTTGTTTTTCATGTATAACATTAGACTTTGATGGAGTTCATTTTGTATCTGAACTATAAGGATTAGCAGCAAGGGCACTGTCAAAATAAAGACTTGTATAAGACTTTTAATAGGGATAGTTTTATACCATTATCATGTATTCCTATATCTTTGCATTTTATTTGAAACAATCTTACAAACGCTATTTGGAAAATGTTACATTCAAAATGCCATATGCAAAATGTTCTGCATAATGTACAAAACACTACGCTCTATACTCAAAATTTTATATGCAAAATGCAATACACTATACACAAAAGGGAACATGCAGAATGGTATAAGCAATATGCAAAACCCTATACACAAAATGCAGTACGTGATAAGCAAAATGTACAATGATGGGACAGTTGTGTAACGCAGTGTTCCGCAACGCATTGCACACCTTTTCGGAGCTGAAAGGCCTAAGCACTGAAAATTCAACAAGCCAGTCATTAAAAACATTGTTTCCTTTCAGGATTAACCTCGATGTTAGGAGAAAATAGGAGAAAATAGTCCTACATGTAAATCCACTTTTAATTTTTTAACCTTTTTAGTGCCAGACACATATCCAATGCATTGGGTTGCAAAGCGGTGGATAACAGACATAATGGCTACTCCTGTTTAGGATGTCTTCTGTAGTGTCTGTTTTTATAACACGCTTCCTTCATAAAACATTCTATGTTTATTTAGTCATACATACAACTACATGGGACTTTTGTTTTTTAATTTATTTTATTAACTGCAGAGGTAAAGCCGTGCCAATATTGCTATTTTTCATTGTTTATGTCACAAAGCCAGTGTCTTTTTGTAGCAATAAAGCAGCTGTAGGGAATTGACATGAGATATACATGACTCACAACACACCTGGCACTAGTAGTATTCTAAAAGAGCTGCTACCAATTATTTCAGCATTGCTTTTTAACAAGTGTAATGGTCTGTTGAACCATCACCATCCAGTCTTAACTGTACAAAATTATTAAGTCTATATCAGTCATCATTCTATTTAAAAGTCCTTGAACAGCAACGTGTACAGACTGGATTGCAGCCTCAAATGGTGGTAATCTGTCTAAATTTACAAGTCAAAAGTGCTCACAATATTCAACAGGGTTCAAAGTGTTGCTATCCCTTTGGTGCTGTTCAAAACATTTTAAAAATACTGGAACTTCTATATCATCATCAATTGGGTTTTGCACTTCAGGCTGTTCATATAGTTCTACATTATTTTCAGGGTTAGGAGACCCTAGGTACACTGCTGGTGAACATTGCATCTGTGATGCTGCTATTTGATGTCACAGGTGAACCAGATATATTGACTATATTTTGAGTTGGATGTGTTACAGGGGTTAAACTACTGTTTGCAACATTTGGGGGAGATGCACTAAGGTGTGATAAAGATGTGATAAAGCTGATATGACTTCTCCAGTGATATCACTTCTACAACCCCTATGTTATTCCATGGAGCCATCTTTGGATATCTTAGTGCATAGGCTCCATAGAATAACACATGAAATGGAAAAATGATAGAATTGGAGAAGTCATGTATCATCTTTTTATCACGCCTTAGTGCATAACCCCCTAGGTGTTCCATTGTGCCTACTACTGTATATTGCTCAGAATTTATTATACGTCTCAATATCTTTACTGGTCTTTTAACAGTCCTAGCTCTGCGTTCAGTCATAAGTCTCTGTCTATGCTATATTTTTTACAGGTGTGATATCCCCTATCCAACCAAGACTAGATAGGAAGGCTTCAGCAGGTTAATTCCTGTGTAAAAGTCCTCAGCAGCACTGTCAATTCTTGCTATCTTAAAGTGAACAGGTGAGCGCTCTGCAGACATTGAGGAGTTTTACAATACCTTAATGCAGAAATTTCAGTGATACTTCAGAATAAAAATGTATCAGGAGATGAAAACATAAAAAGTATATAACCATGTTGCACAAATACTTGGTACATGCCAAGCAGAGTGGACATGAAAAGATTAGCTTGACACTTCTCATTTGCCTCAGAAGAAGCTGAAAGACGGGAGAAACGCGTTAGGCTTAATATAATGTAGTGCTGTCTGCCTTGGGGGTTTCCTTAACACTCCTTTTTTTTTGTAATAACTTAGTCACAAGTTATCCCCTTTTCTTTTGACTCTTCTCATACCTCCTGGTGAATCCATCTCACCAATACAAGCTTATCCACAGGTTCACAGGTGTCATTTGGGTTACTAATACTGCAAACAACTTCTATAAATAATGCTGAATTGGTGTTCAGTAGACTCAATAGACTATTCTAAGCATGTTATATAGGTTGAAATTATAAAAGGGAGTTTGTTTACAAAGACATGGTTGTACCTGGTTATAATACACAAGACTTGTTTCGTGGTGTTACACAAAGTCACAATGTTGCTCTACATAAAATGCCACAAGTTTAAGATACTTTTCTACAGGCCATAGCAGAACTGTACATACCTTCTACAGCTGTAGGAAATGCTTCAAACAGAGACTATCTGAAGTATTTAGAAATTCAAAACAATGAAACTACACCTCTTCAAAAAAGAAAAACCACCAAGGAATATTCTTTACTCTCCTCAGTTTGACTACTCTTAATGGTTATATTACCCCTAATATATGAATAAGTATATTGATGTAGTATTCTGATTGCTGTGTTTTTTTTTGTGGTTGTTTTCTGTTCTTTTGTAAATATATATATATATATATATATATATATATATATATATATATAAATACTTTTTTGGTCTGATAAAAATTTCACAATGCTTTCATCTCCACCATTTTGTCTGGTCATGCACACAAATGTTTTGTGCCAAGTCATAATTCATAAACCTGTATGGACATGGACACGCATACATAAACATGTCCGGGCACTTCTCCTGATCCCCTCCCTAATGTATGCACCAATCTCAAAAAAAGAATTAACATAATAAAATGCAGTAATTCCTATAAATGTCCTATAAATGTCCTGTGGTACACTTGAGACCATATATGTAAAAAAGGGGTATATTAATATGGTTGTAACACACTAAAGCTTGCTGGACTCACAAGGTTTGGTATCATGAAAGGGCACATGCAATGAGTTTGACAAGATATGTGTTTATATGCTACTTGCGCTAGCTGTAAATAATATTTAAAGTCATATCAAACTAGTTCATGTTTAGAGTTAATATTTCTTTAAATATACCGTTACCTGCATTTAATGATTACCATTAAAATATGCATATTCCACTGGGCCAGTTTTTTAAGAAAAGTATATAGATATACTTGATTGCATAATAGACACCTTGATAAAGCAAAAGCTTCTTATTTAAGGAACAGTTTGTTTTTAATATTATATTGACCTACACTATCTTTGTTAAAGGGGAACATTCACCTCTATCAAACTTTTTACTATATGTCTAGTTATGAAACTAGCATTAGGAATAGTGTTTTTTGGGGGGAGGGGGCATTTACATACTTTTTAAGATATTTAGTTTTTAAGCTGTGCACTTCCACATTATCCACTAAACACCGGGAATCAAAGAAGGACCCTAAAACAGAAGTCTTTTATAACTCAACTCAAAATATAGTAAGAATAAAAAAATATTTTTATTAGATATATAATATATTCCACAAAAACTATGGGATATATGGCTCTTTTGGAGGGGTAACTGATTCTTCTGTGCCTGGTAGATCAGAGGTTGGATTGCTTACGTTGCATTTGCTCTCTTTACACTTTTCAATACCCAGCACTTCACATTTGTAGGGTGTTTAGTTTTTGTGGAATATATTTTTTCTATATATTTTCTAAGTCTGTATCATGCACCTTTAGTACACTGTTCATTTGTTTATTCACTATATATATTTTGGGGGGTTTATATATGTGTAAGAGAGTGTTACTCTTGTATCTACCAGATCTCCTATATTAGATTATATGGCCTATGTTGGGATGCTTCTCAGTGATTGACTATATATTGTGTACATTTATACTATTTGAATATTATACATGTTAGAGTTTCACCTGTAATAAGATATATCAGTGTACCCCTTCATTTGTTATTTGTTTTTAATGTTTTAAAGTGAGTCTCTATTATATATAATTTTTGTGTAATATATCTAATAAACATAATATTGTATTTTTGCTAAATTTTGAGTTGTGTGCCTCATTATAAAAGGCTTCTGTTTTAGGGTTCGTCTTTGATTCCCTGTGTGTAGTGCACATGTCTATTGTCCTTTGAGAGCACCAGACCATTGAGTCTAATTATCTCATATTTGGGTTTTATTTGGCTAGTGCAAGCTTTCTTGATGTCTATCTTCCGCATTATCCGGCACTCTGAATCTTTGGCACAGCTCTTCAGTACTTCCCAGTGCTAGATAATTCTTCTCCCACCTCCCTCCCAGCTACCCTAGTGAACATGTTCATGCTTCCCTTTGGTGTGGTGTGAATCACTTGTGTCGTTACAACAAGCTCCAGTTATCATTATATTGAGGTTGCAACCTCAGTATAATGATAAGAGGAGCTTGCTGTAACAATAGAAGCAATTCACACCACACAGAAGGGAAGCATGAACGTGCTCCCTGGGGCAGCTGGGAGGGAGAAGAAATAAACAGCACTGGGAAGTACTAAAGAGATGTGCCAAAGATTCAGCGTGCCACAAAATGCAGAAGTGCACAACTTGAAGATTAAATATCTTAAAAAGAATGTAAATGCACTAAACATATTGTAAAAAGTTTTTTAGAAGTGAATGTTCCCCTTTAAGGGCAGTCAATCTTTTGACTTCCACTTGTTGAGGACTGCTAGATGAATGAAACATCAATTATTAATTTAATGAATTGATTCAGAGGACCCAGAGAACATTTCCTATAAGTCTGTATTGAGTCAGAACAAAATGCTTATGGACAGTAGGAGGAGGTGAGAGGGACACAAGGAGTGCTGGAAGTGAGGAAGAGGAGAGGTTGGGAGCAGGAGTTCTTAAAAGAGTGGCAGATAAAGGGGTGGAAGTGTTGCAGAGCTCAGAAAGAGGGGATGATAATGTAGGGGTTAAGAGACAGATAAAGACAAGAATTGGAGAGACAGAGCAGAGAAAAGGGGAGTGACAAAGCAGGGGGACGGTTATCCTGCTTGCCTAGTATTAAGCCGCAGAAGACGCACTTCTATCTTTTTCAGACACATGGCCCAATTAGGTGTACCTGGGAACACTAAGAGTCTGACCCTGAGGCTCAGGTTTTTCAGTAAAATCTCAGTGGTGCCTGAGACTGGTAGAGTAAAAGTAATACTTTTATTGACTTATTAGCTCTAGGATGCAAGCTTGCAAGACAACTTAGGTCCCTTTTTTAGACATTTAGAAATAAGGCTGAATACAAAATACATGGCAGGTTATTCACTCAAGCAAATTGTTTTTTACATTTAATGGTTAAAAGAGAACTCTGTAGTGATATGAAGGAGTTCTTCAAAAAAAACTTGGGCTCAAGGCATTCTTTCATGACAAAGAAAACTATGAATCATCCCAAACCACAGAACCAAATCACCACTACAACTCCCCCACAAAAGGCATGTGGGAGACTCCCCAAACATATGGAAGAAGGTACTCTGGTCAGATAAGACTACAACTGAGCTTTTTGGCCATCAAGGAAAATGCTATGTCTGGCACAAACTCAACACCTCTCATCACCCCGAGAACACCATCCCCACTGTGAAGCATGGTGGTGGCACCATCATGCTGTGGAGATGTTTTTCATCGGCAGGGACTGGGAAACTGGTCAGGATTGAAGGACTGATGGATGGAGCTAAATACAGGGAAATTCTTAACGGAAACCTTTCAGTCTTCCAGAGATTTGAGACTGGGACAGAAGTTCACCTTCCAGCAGGACAATGACCCTAAGCATACTGCTAACGCAGCACTCGAGTGGTTTAAGGGGAAAAATTTAAATGTCTTGGAATGGCCTAGTCAAAGCCCAGACCTCAATCCAACTGAGAATCTGTGGTATGACTTACAGATTGCTGTACACCAGTGGAACCCATCCAACCTGAAGGAACTGGAGAAGTTTTGCCTTGAAAAATGGGCATAAATCCCAGTGGCTAGATGTGCCAAGCTTATACAGATGTACCCCAAGAGACTCGCAGCTGTAATTGCTGCAAAAGGTGGCTCTACAAAGTATTGACTGTGTGTGTGTGTGTGGGGGGGGTGACTAGTTATGCACGCTCAAGTTTTCTGTTTTTTTGTTTTATTTCTTCTTTGTTTCACAATAAAAAATATTTTGCATCTTCAAAGTGGTAGGCATGTTGTGTAAATCAAATGATACAAATTCACTAAAAATCCATTTTAATTCCAGGTTGTAATGCAACAAAATAGGAAAAATGCCAAGGGGGTGAATACTTTTGCAATGCACTGTAGCAATGTGATGGAGACTTCTATAGCACTGAAGGGATTAAACATTCCCATTGATGGAAATCAGGTCTTTTTTCTGTCCTCTAAGATGCAGTTGGTTTGCCCAAGAATTGCTCTACTTTGTCTTTACACATAAAACCCAGAATATCACGTGAACCTGCAAAGTTATGAGACTGCTTCCATTTAACCCTATGAGCACCACAACAGTGTACAACACATTGGCACTCAAAGAGTTAATACTTCTGTCTCAGGTCAATGGTGTGCAATTATCTTTTTCAGCCCTTCTTCTCCCTTTTGAACAAAGGACAGATAGTCACACACTATACCTGGGGATGTACAGATATAACTGCTAATAAGATGAATGTGCAATTTCCTGCTGTCGTGCAGGGAATACGTTGCACATGGCTGTGGTTACGGATGACACGTGGTGAAAAGGATTAGCCTTGATTCTGAACAGAAAGGGCTCATTGTCTTCAAATGGATGGGGATTTTTATGCCTTTCTGAAAGCAGTTATGAAACAAACAGCAAATGATACAGGTGAAAGGGAAAGTCACGGTTGCTATGGTAAACTTTAGTGCAGGAGCGGGCAACCTGTGGCCTGTAAGCTGCTGCATACCCACCAACTGTTCCAGATTTTCAGGGAAAATCCCTAGCTTTGGCCCCTTGATTTTTTTTAAACTGATTTTCAACTCTGCATTCTATGTGCTTTTCATTAAATAGTTGATAGGTTATGAGCTTCCCAACATTAATATTGCCGATTTACAGATAAAGTGTTCCTTAACCATTTCAGTGCTACACACAACCTTGATTTGCATTGGAATCTTTAGTTTCTTAACACAGAAATTTACATATTAGAAAGGAGAATCATGAACAATGTTTTACGTACCTCTTTGGCACTGAAAGGGATAATAACTGGGGCTTTTAACCCCTTGAATTATAGAGACATTTCCAACACATTGCAAAGCAATGTATTGGGAACACTCTAGCATTCAACAGCTTACAATCCCCATTTAACCCTTTGAGTGCCAGTGGGTATGCAACAGATTGCTTTAAGCACCCCTCTGGCACTCAGAGGGTTAAATCAATGAGAAGGTTTATTTCTTCTTCATGGGGCAGTTGGATACTGTAGAATTTCACCTCTTACCTTACTGAATTGCACCTTATTAAACACGCATCTCTGAAATGTTGGTAAGTACACTGTTGTTGGAATTAGACGGCAAAAAAAAATTCATCCAAATCATTTGGTAATTTGGTAAATTTTGTTTTATCCATTCGGAGGAAAAAATAATTTGTTTACCATTATGTTCTGTTAGAATTTCATTGAACAATTTCATTGCCAGATTCGTTCACTGCTATTCTACACCACTACTCTGGCACTCAAAAGGTTAAACTCCACTATTAAGACATAAATGAGTAAATTGCTTACCTTAAAAATAAAACCCTAATATCCCTTCACCACAGTTGTCGCCACTGTCACTGGTACATTAAAAAAAAAAAAAATTAGTCCTGCTAGGGCTGTTACCCAAGCCAGTGTGAGCCAACAGGGACTGGCTTTTATATGGCCAATCCCTGTCCACATTCTTTCTAACACAGTCTTCGGGAGCAAAGAATTCCACATCTTTACTGCCCGATCTGCAATGAGGGAATTTGAATAGAGACTGCCTTTATATATGGGCAGTTTCTGATCCAATTCCCTCACAGTCATTGGCTCAGATGTGCTTATGACTATCCCAGCCAATCAGATTTGAGCGACTGTGCTTTAAACTGATTGGATCAGAGTATACCCATATTTAAAGGTAGTCTCTGCTCAAATTCCCTCATTGTGGATCGGGCATCGGCCCTGGAGGAGGGTAATCCGTGGCACATGGTACTTTCTCCGCTGCTGCCGCCTCTGTGGCAATGCACACGGCACTTTCTCCGCTGCTGCCGCCTCTGCGGCAACACACAGCAGCGGAGACAGTTTACAAAGCAAAGTAAAATATTATTATGAATATTTCTGAGTAACATGTCTTATTGGCGTACATTTTATTATTATTATTATTATTATTATGGCTTATGTTCAGACACTTCATGGGGGCATATTGATTTATTCCTGGGCACACAATACATTGTTTAGCCCTTTGAGCCCAGATAGGTCTGCAACGCATTGCTTTGCAATGCTTTGCGTATCCCTCTGCCAATCAAGAGGTTAAACGATGTATAGTTTTTTTCCTTTTAGTAATATTGTTTTTTATTTTTACAGCAAAGAAGAAAGTAGACTGAAGAGAAGGCAGAAGATAGAAGAGAAGAATGAAGAGAAGGACAGAAGATGACCAGGAAGCTGAGGACATCAGGTTTAATGGTAAGTGTTACTTTTAATGGGATTTTTCTTTAACATAGTCAGGTTAACCCTATGAATGCTGGCTGGGGTAATTATAACTCACTGGCACTCATAGGGTTAATTCTACTAACTTTTGACACATTTGTCATACTTTGGATGTATTGATTAATACATCCACTGAGGACTTAGGGTTTTAATTACTTTTTTTCATTCAAGTTTTTGTGTCGGCTGTTTGAGGAGCCGATAAGGGACTCAAGTTAAAAAACAACTGGGTCTTATCTTTCCTGCGATAACTTGAATCCCTTATCGGATCTTCATGGCTAACGCAGACATTTGAATTGATAATTACAGTGTTTTCATCATTTTCTATGGGTGAAAACATCTCTTAACTTTATCACACGATGGCTCTTTTTTTTTGCCGGTATTTTTTCACAGTACAGATGTTTGACTAGCTTACTGTGCGTGAAAAAATGCTGTCTGCAGATAAAACAGCTGTCTCCAACATTTGGATCGAGCCCCTAAAGTTTGAGAGGTGCCTCAGCTGTGCTGGTCACACCCACATTCTGAGTTGTGGGATTGGCCACAGTGATTCCACTGTCCCCTCAACAGCACTCCTCTTATTTTATGATGGCTGGTTTATTTACCAGTTTATATAACCTTTTACTGGCTATTATTTAACCCCTTAGATGCTAGAGAAACAATGCATTAGAAACATCTTTAGCAAACATGGGGTTAAGAAATGTATTGTGCTTGTTTGTTATAGGCTAACGGAATGTTCTGTGACAACAGTGGGTGATGCTGGAGGCAGAGTCGTATAAAGAGTGGTGGTGTGGTTACCGGTGGGGCTAAGGCTGGCTTGCCAAGGAGCTTGTGACAAGTGAACTAAATATTGCCCTGCCTATAATGTACATTTCAGTCTTTCATACACACACCAGACAATCAGGTTGCACCATTCTGCCTTTCTGGTATAAAGGGCACCAAGCTGGAGTCTAAAATAAATTAAGCAGGAATGTTTCACCCTAAGAATTTTGCCTTCCACACTGAGACCCTGAGATTTGGCTCAAAATACTAAGTTTCAGAGAATAAACCCCTGAGAGTTCCCAGGTATGTTCACCCTCGCTCCATAGTGCCACTCACCTCCCTACCATTCATAATTTGACTCGACTCCCTCCCTCACCCACCCTCCATAGTCCTGTTGGCTTCCATCCCTCCCCCACCCTCCACAGTGCAACTGGCCTCCCTGCCTCCCTTAGCATCCAATGAATCCTTTGAGTACCAGAGGGGTGTCCAACTCACTGCAGCCTGATTAAAAATATTTCCTATTAACCCTTGTGGTATTAAAGGGGATGTATGGGTTTCTAAAGTAAATATACTTAAGTCCTGGTGTGAGGTCCCACCACATCCTGATTCACCTCCAGTTCTCTGCATTGCCATGTTGTCATCTTGCTGTGTCAGCATGAGGCTATGATCCGCATAGTACCAACCCTTCAAGTTCACAAGATGGCAATACTGAGAACCAAATTTGGATCAGAATGTGGGGATCCTGCTGGCTTCAAGACTTAAAGGGATAGAAATGCTTCACAATAAAAGCAGCTTCAATTAATCTTCATAGTATTTGGCCGACAGAGAGTGTTATTTCAATACTGTCAGAGCTGTAGTTCAAGAGTAATTGAATTAAAAAGTATCCCTCTCCCGCCCCTTTTACTTATGTAACACTGCTCACCTCAGAGCTGCAAGACTGTCCAGATGGATCGCAGAGAGGGACAATCTTCAGTGAGCATAACGGAAAAACCTGAAAAACCTGTCAAGTGGGGCAGGATTTTCCTTATGCTCACAGTAGGAAGATTGCCCCTTGCTGTGATCTGCAAGAGGTTAATGTGGCAAGCATGAGGGAGAGACCAGCCTCTGAATAGCTAGTAGAATTCAAAAAGCAAGAGGATCAGTCAAGGATCACCTCTTCCCTTGCCAAAAAGCCTGAGAAGAATGCACTGCTGGAAACTGTTGTTTCTAGATTTAAAAATTGGGCGGTGGCTCTCAAACTGTCATTAAACAGCATGCCTGATATTGGGAGGCGGGGTCCCACAGGGTTCTTGTACTCAGTATGTACAGTTAGAACCACTTTCAGCCACATAAATGCAACAGAAGTCCAAGAATAGTGTTCCACTTCCCATCCAATATGGCTGTTGCAGGTGAACATATGTAAGGACCACTGCCAAGAAAAGACTGTTCCCAAACAAAGATAAAAGCCCCACAGAATGAAGACCAAGTAAGGAATACTCACAGACAGGAAGTGCAGGGGTTAAAATCCCACTGGCACAAAGAATATTTTTCATAAATATGCTGCTTAAGAAAGTACATCAGTAGACTGCAAGTTGGGCTTCAAAATCACAGAGAAATGTGGCTGCCAGAGAGAGAAGTAGGGACACTCCTGTGCACTCAAGGGAGAGAATCCAGTCTCTTCATTCATCATGCTCCTATACAAACAGGAAAGCTTCAGAGAAGCTATGAGGAAATGAGCTGATAAAGCAGACCATCTCTAGAGACTCAGATCCTGAAGGCTGTGTACTGGTCAATCCTTCCAAAGCTCCATAACCTATGGGATGAAATAAAAAAGACTAAGTGAGGAGCTTTGCCCTTGCATCCTTGTCACAGTACCTTGTTTCCAGCACAACCGCTTCAGCGACTCTCAGTGTCTGTCCATGCGTCATCTGCAGGCAAGAGGCTTCAAGCATGCTGCAGGCCTCTGTTTTATGTGTGTATGTTTCCTGTAGTCTCCCCCTAACTACTTCCTCCCTCTAGCTGCTCCTCCTACCTACTTCCTGTGGAGGGGTTTAAAGGGCAGACTGAGTCCTGACTCAGTCACCCTTACGTTGGTGTTCTGAGCAGTTCATTATCTGGTATTCCTGATTCCTGTGTATGATCCGGCTTGTCTGTCCATCCATTCTGGTGCTGACCTGTGGCTCTGTCTGACTATTCTCCTTGTACGTTCCAATTTGGCTCAGATATCCTTTCTGGTGTAAACCTGTGTCTCTGGCTGACTATCCACTCTGTGTATGATCTAGGGTTGTCTGACTACCCACTCTGGTGTTGACTTGGGGCTCTGTCCACTGCGCATCCAGCATTCCATCGCTTCAGTGGATAGCCTATCTGGTGCTAACCTGTGGCTCTGGCTGACTACCCGCTCCGTGTATGACTTTGGCTCATCTGACTATCCTATCTGGTGCTTACTAGAAGGCCCTGTCTGTTCGCTCCTAGGGTTGGTTCCGTTATTCAGACATCCTTCCTAGTATTGACCTGGGGCTAGCAGACTTCCAGCTACTGACTGCAGGCTGAGTCAGTATCACTCCTGGGATTTACCTTACCATGAGACTCCAGCAGGCTGAGGCCTAGTCTCAGACAGTGTGGTGGTGATATTAGGCGACTGCTATTCCTCATACAGTACTCACATTTTTGATCACCCACTGTGTGTATATATTATATTGCATTACTGTTATTATTCTCATAATAAAGGTTATATTAACTATACCGTCTGACTTCTGGTTCTGCTTGCCAACCGTAACAATCCTCCTGTAAGGTTACTTTTAAAGATGAGCATACTCATGTGGGGTAAAGAAGATAAGGGAGGGAGTCTCTGCCACACAGACCTTTCTTGTTTAACAATGGAGGGAACTTTACTGGAGGACGAAACTTTACCCCATAGTTCCTGTGTTCCATATAGGACATAAGATTATATTATTAGACATACTGTAGATAAAAAAACTGTGCAACTTTGAATCTGATTATATCAGTAATTTAATCTGTCTGTACACAGGGGATGAGAAAGAAGCAAACTAGGCACTCTCATATGTTTTGAGTTAGCACATAAACCTTTCATGACAACTAGATTTTAGGGCCTCGATTCAATTGGCCCCTTTGCCAAAAAAACATGTTTTCAAGCATGGTAAGAAATTCAGTTAGCTGTGCTATGAAGAAATACCACCGGAAAAAAAGCACCTTGGATGCTAATTTTGCGCCCATTAAAACACATTACAAAACATAGAAATTTGCTATTTTATTCCATGTGTTAGCATTAAGATACATTAAGGGACCCACTCTAATGGGTAAAAATCTGCATCCATCTTTTGAGGCCACAAAGTCCCTTAAAACATCTGAAAGGTAACGACGCAGTGGATGTATTGATATAGGGTCCTAAGCCCCATAGCAATACATCCAAAGCAATCCCACAATGTGTGAATTGTTAGCAGAATTAACCCTATGAGTACCAGTGGGGTATGTTTACCCCACTGGCACTCAGAGGGGTAATCCAACTAAGTTAAAAAACAGCCCCTGACAATAAACACTTACCATCAATCCTGATGTCCAGCAGGGTTTTCAGCACCTTGGTCAGCTACTGTCCGTCTTCTGTCATCTTCCTTTCTCATTTTCTACATGCTTCTCTTCTGTCTTCTCCCCTTCATCCATTTATCCAATAGTTACCTGTAAAGAGAAAAAAAAAACACATTAATTAGGGTCGACAAACATAACTTGGACATATGTACTTTGTTTAACCCTTTAAATGCCACAGGGATACAGAACGCATTGCAGAGCAATGTGTTGCATACCTCTCTGGCACTCAAAGGGTTAAAGCAATGCATATATCCCAAGTTGAAAGACAATATTCCCCCAAACAAAAAATCATTCTCCCAATCCAAGTTGTGGGTTCTGTTGCGATCACCGGCACTGGCAGTAGGAAGTGAGGCTAAAAAAACCCATCCTTAGTACCTTTTGAGCAGATGCCTGAGTCAGTATGTGGGAAATTTGAATACAGACTAGCTTTTATATGGCTAGTCTCTGTCCAAAATGGTTCCCAGGCTTCCATTGGCTGGGATGTATGCTTATGCACCACCCAGCCAATCAGATCCTAGTGGAGGCGATAACGAAACCAGCTAGGATCTGATTGGCTGGGAGGTGTGTAAGCACACATCCTAGCCAGTGGAAGACTGGGATCCATTGTGAACAGTGACTGATCATATAAAAGCCAGTCTCTGTTCAAATTTCCCACACACCGTCTCGTGTATCAGCCCAAAAGGTATCAAGGGTGGGGTTTTGTTGGTCTCACTCTCACAGCCCACAACTTGTATTCCTTTTACATGCAACAATATTTTCACATTATACTTAACATTTTGATTCAGTACAAAGATTTTGGGTTTTGTGAAATGACTGGGAGAATTATTTTTTGTTTGGGGAATACTGTGTTTCAACTTGGGAAATATGCATTGCTTAGGTAACTATTGGATAAAAGGATGAAAAGAAGAAGACAGAAGAGAAGCATACAAAAGATGAAGAGAAAGAGGACTAAAGAAGAGGAAGATGACAAAAGAAGACAGACAGTGGATGACAGGTAAGTGTTATAATTCTGGATGTTAGGCTAGTGTTAGGGGTAGTCTTGTTGCACTTCACTGTTAGGGGTAGTGTAGGGTTAGTGTTTGGAAGGGTGACTATGTGTTTGAGCTCACACTCTGTGCTTGACAGTGTGTCAAGCACCAATCATTAATCCTTTTCCTTTGAAATTCCCATTACTCACCCTATTTAGAGTGGGCTTTGGAAACTTGAAACACACAATGGACGTTTGGCCACAAGTCAGTTTCTGTTTCTTATACATTTTTTGTACCAATTTTGCCCTACTGCATGTTTTAGGGGGAAAAATCAAATCAAGGCCTTGAACTTACACCAAAGAGAATATGTATACAGATACTAGAATGACGTATTGAGTGTTTAGGTGTGTATAACCCCAGATCATTTTTAAGTGTTAGTATTCCATTAAACAGATTAAAGGGATAGTAATATTTAATATGTAAAAAAATATATTGTAGTGTTTGTCCCCCTGAGTAATAAAAGGGTACTCTCACTGCTGAATACTGTTTTATTCAAAAGTTACACAACTCAAAGTTGATTTTTTTTGGTGCAATATCACAGTGGTCTGAAATTGTATAGTGGCGCTGTTGTTACACCATCCTATGGACAGCTCTGGTCCGTAGACCATAAATCTCCATTGGATGGTGTAGTAACAGCGCCATTGTACAATTTCAGGCCACTGTGATATTTCACCTAAAATATTCAAATTTGAGCTGTAATAACTTTTGAATAAAACAACTTTCAGCATTGGGAGTTCCCTTGTTTTACTCAGGGGGATAATCCCTACAACATATTTTTTTTTTACATTTTAAGTATTACTATCCCTTTAAGAGCTACTTATAACTAGAGCAGGGCTGTCCAAGTCCAGACCTCAAGGGCCACCAACAGGCCAGAATTTAAACCTTTGAGTGCCAGAGGGGTACGAAAAGCATTGCTTTGCAATGCGGTGAGTACCCCTCTGGCACTTGAAGGGTTAAGGATTTCCCTGCTTAAGCACAGGTATCAAGCAAAACAGATGAACCACTGATTATCTCACCTGTGCTTAAAGGGATAGTATTACTTCAAAATTACTATCCCTCATATTGTAGCCCTTAATAAACTGAGTTAAATGACACCAGCGGCATCTCTCAGACCTTTATGGTTTAAGAGATAGCCTCTTTCAAAGTTTCCTCTCCCCTGCTGTCAGCGTTCTGCTGCCAGCAGGGGAATCTGGTCCCGGGACAGGCGGAGGCTCTTAAACAGAGCCGATATCTCGTTATGGAAGGAAAAATGATTCACTGAAACAGTCTTCTACGTTTGCTTGGTTACCCAGCACATGTAGGAGACTGTTTCAATTAATCACTTTTCCTTCCATAACGAGATATCGGCTCTGCTGAAGAGCCTCCGCTTGATTCAGAGACCGGAGAGGAAGAGGGGGAGAGGAAACTTTGAAAGCGGCTATCTCTTAAACCATAAAGGTTTCAGAGATGCCGCTGGTGTCATTTAACTCAGTTTATTAAGGGCTACATTATGAGGGGTAGTAATTTTGTAGTAATACTATCCCTTTAATCAGGGAAATGCTGGCCTATTGGTGGCCCTTGAGGACTGAACTTGGACAGACTTGATCTAGAGGAATACTTCCTATTTTAACCCATGAACAAAAGAAGACTCCAACACATTACTTTAACAGTCTGTGTGCTTAGAAAGGAAGTCATCAATGCTACAGTTGTTTAGTTTATTCACAAGGCATTGCTGCCTCATCTTGTGGTTTATTTTGATTGTATGAGCAAAACATTAATAATGTACATAAAGCTGCATAGCAGTGAGAAGGACAACCCTGCTATTATGTCATGTTGGTCTGTGGGGTGAGCAACCGCCAAACAGATGGCTTTAACAAGTTCCCACACAATACTGGCATAAACAGCTGACTTTCTTATCAGCCGATAATTTCCCTGAAATGAGGACAAAGGACACTGACTAAAATGAGCCTTAAACTCATGTTGACAGAAAACAACAGATGTCCTAAACTACATCACACTATGATGGCAACCAAAATCTCCTTTATGTTATAAAGAAAAGACAACCTGATAAAGTGTTTAGACCAGCCACAGTTTAACCAGCTGCCTACAGTAAATACCAGGAGAAGTAATTCTCAATTCCAGTCCTCCGATGAACAACCAGGCCACATATAAAGGATGTCCCTGTTTAGGCAATCATTGAACATTCACTACTAACCCCCTATGCTTAATAAGGGATATCCTTAAAGGGATAGTAAAATAAAATTCTCAAAGTATATATTAATTTTGCTACTACTAATTCAGAGTAAAATAAGGGTAGTGTGACAGCTGGAGATGATTAATTCAAAAGTTATTAGAGCATTTTTGAGAGTTTGCATTTCATATTTATTTTGGCTTTTTATTCTTTTGCGGCCTATGGAAAGTATGGAATACTCTGTTCATGTTTTGCCTGTGGCAAGCCCTTGTTTTGCTGATTTACAGCCTATTTCCCAGGTTAGCACACACTATGCACAATACGTAAACTTTTTTTAATGCCTGCACATAAAGCGGTATATAATATCTACTGCTTTACCTGCACTTTTATAACTAGACCCCTCTGTATATGGAATTACATGTCATTTCAGCTCAGGGGATGTAACAAACAGTTTAGATTATTTATACAGTGCTGGCAGGAAAGATAACCCATAAATTAACACTGTTTCTACTGGGATTGCATTTAAAATGTACAGATGTTTAGAAGCTATCAAAATTAATCTGGAAAGGTGAAAAATCCAATGCACATCAAATAAAGCCTTTAGACATGTTGCTGATTATACTGTTCAGCTGTAAGCAGATTGTCAATTGCACCTACTGCAGATCAACTTAGAATGCTACACAAGGTCATAACATTGCTTCTGGCTTCAATATTATCATGTTTTAGAATCCCTAAGGATTGTGATCCATTTGTAGGTTGATTAATAATGAAACACAAAACATTTACCAAACAACTGTATTGGCAAGTGCAAGAGAGAGGATTTGGTAGGACTTTCCAATTAGTGCCTTATGATACAGATTAATCTCAATTATGTTTTGGATACATACAGCTCAAAGTTATCACTATATTACATCAGTTTATCAGCAAACTAATAAGACAAGGAATAACACAGATTTCTAGAGGCATTTAATTTAGACATTCTAACACTGTAAGAGGAAGCAACTTACTTGGTAATTCAGAGCTAAATTAGGCTCTGAAATCTATTTTAGTAACTAGACCCCCTAATGTCAATATACTAAGCTACCTATACACATGCACCATAAGGCATAGAGGAAATGGCATGATTTAATGCAATTTCCCTGCTCATGCTATGGGCGGGAATACAAGGCGTGTTGGCAATAAAGTCCTAACACTCATGTTGTCTATGCACTGATATGTACTACAGAGATCACATGCTGTTCTGCATATCCCCTTATGTAGCCACTGGCGTTAGAGGCTAACACCAGTGGAGATGCAATGGTGAATTCGTGCATTCAAAAAAGAAAAGGAACAGAGCAAACGCCACCCTCTAAGCGTAGTAGTAGTTAATGATACTATAGAAATACCCTTTTCCCCTCCTTATATTCACTCACATTTGGTGTAGGCTTCCCCTGCTTCCCAGAGTATTCACTTGCACTGGATTTTTTCCGTCACTCCAGGCCTGTGACACCACACCGTACGCCTTCACACCCTATAAGAGTGTTAATGTAGTTCCTATATTCCAGGCCACCTATATGATGTAATATGTGGACTGTCAACTCCAAAAAGGGAATATTAGGAACTAATATTGGTGCCTCAGCTCAGAACTGATAAAAATCTATGTTGAGTGAGTGAGGGGTAGAACCCTGTATAGTACTCAGTATATAGGGAAAAAACTTTCTAAAAACAGTATCTTTACTAAAAATAATAATTAAAAAGGAATTAAAAAACACTTATATATAGTCTTCTGAAACCAGGGGCGGACTGACAGGACCCAGGGCCCCTGGTCCAAAAAGAGGTCTGGGCCCCCTGCAGAAATCTCCACAATGCCCCTTCCACCTCCACAATGCCCCTTCCACCTCCACAATGCCCCCATCATCTCATCGCCACAATGCCCCCTTCTCTCCACAATGCCCCCTTGATCTCATCGCCACAATGCCCCCTTCTCTCCACAATGCCCCCTTGATCTCATAGCCACAATGCCCCCTTCTCTCCACAATGCCCCCTTGATCTCATCGCCACAATGCCCCCTTCTCTCCACAATGCCCCCTTGATCTCATCGCCACAATGCCCCCTATCTCCACAATGCCCCCTTGATCTCATCGCCACAATGCCCCCTATCTCCACATTGCCCCCTTCATCTCATCGCCACAATGCCCCCTTCTCTCCACAATGCCCCCTTCATCTCATCACCACAATGCCCCCTTCTCTCCACAATGCCCACTTGATCTCATCGCCACAATGCCCCCTTCTCTCCACAATGCCCCCTTGATCTCATCGCCACAATGCCCCCTTCTCTCCACAATGCCCCCTTCATCTCATCGCCACAATGCCCCCTTCTCTCCACAATGCCCCCTTCATCTCATCGCCACAATGCCCCCTTCTCTCCACAATGCCCCCTTCATCTCATCGCCACAATGCCCCCTTCTCTCCACAATGCCCCCTTCATCTCATCGCTACAATGCCCCCTTCTCTCCACATTGCCCCCTTCATCTCCATAATGCCCCCTTCTCTCCACAATGCCCCCTTGATCTCATCTCCACAATATTGCCCCCTTCATCTCCACAATGCCCCCTTCAGCTCCACAATGCCCCTTCCACAATACCCCCTTCATCTCCAAAATGCCCCCTTCCACAATACCCCCTTCATCTCCACATTGCCCCTTCCTCAATGCCCCCATCTCCACAATGCACCCATCTCCACATTGCTCCTTCATCTCCACAATACCCCCCTTCATCTCCACCATGCCCCTACCTGCAGTCCCTGGTGGTCCAGCGGCTTGGGGCGCGCCTCTAGTAATGCAGAGGCTGGGAGATGATGTCATCTCCCAGCGCTCTGTATTACTAGAACGGCCCGGCGGCCGTTGTAGGAGAGCTGCTGAGCAGCTCTGGAAGTGGCGGCGGCGGGCCCCCTTCGGTCACAGGCCCTCGGTCCGTGACCGAATGCCCGATGGTCAGTCCGCCCCTGTCTGAAACACCAAAGTAATGATAGTTAACTGCACTTAAGGGTACACCCAAGGCTTGCTTTTTACCAAACCTATACACTGTAGCGCTAGTTACATCAATACAATGTGCTTATCATTGCATAGAAAATATATACATATAATAAATATTGCACAAAGAATAAAGGTATGTAAGAAATGGAACCTTAGGTCCTCTAACTGGCTCAATGCATTTTTTGACATTACAGCATAAAAAGTCACTTCATCAGGAGGTTTTTGGTGGATAAAGATGGACGTTGAGTCTTCCAACATTGAACATAAGAAAGGCTTGGAAGCATTAAACTTTTTCTTGGAAAAAGACCTGGAGAGTCCAACATTACAGAAATAATTTCTCCTTCAATGCACGGAATTTATGCTTACACATAATTTCTTTACCTTTCAGAACCAGTGGAACCTGCAGATCAAAGGTACGGCCATGGGCAAGAGATTTGCCACCTCATTTGCCAATTTATTTGTGGGCCATTGGGAGGCCCACAATGTGTGGCTTAACACCAAAGGAGGGGGCGATCTCGTGTCCTATGGCCGGTACATAGATGACATCATTATGATCTGGAAAGGCAGCCAGGCACATCTGGAAGAACTAATATCAGATTTTAACAGCAATGACAGAGGACTCAAGTTTACTGTCCAAACAAATCAAAGACAAATTGAGTTTTTAGATCTTATTGTATCTTTTGGACCTTACAACATTGAAAGTACAATTTTTCTGAAGCCTGTGGCATCCAAACAATTCATCAGGACAGATAATGGCCACTTCCATAAGTGGCTTACAAATGTGCCTTTTGGACGGTTCCACAGGCTGCGTCGTAATTGTAGTAACCTGTCAGATTTCATCCAAGAAGGCACACTACTAAAGGAAAAATTCAAAGACAAGGGATATGGTGAAGAACTCTTGGACTCTGCCTACAATAGAGCCCTAAACTTGAGTAGAGAAAGAATTTTAAAAAAGAAAATGAAGAAAAGTAACACAAAACGAACGAACAGTGCACCATTTATCACACAGTATAATGTGCATGGTCAGCGCATAAAGAATATTTTTAAAAGACATTGGAAGATCTTACTACAAGATCCAGGTCTCAGAAGCAGCATAGGGACATATCCGAAAGTTATGTTCAGGAAATATAAAAATATAAGAGCATTTATAGCCCCAGTAATCCCAAAATAGAAAAATACTTAGAAAAATCTACCTAAGGGAACATATAGATGCCAAAGAAGTAAATGCATAAACTGCCATCATATGGCCCACGGTACTGTTACCTTCTCTAATAAAACCAATACCACTACATTTCCTATAAAACATGGTGTGTCCTGTCCAGCTATAGGAGGACACACAATTTATTTCCTAAAAGACCAGTTCAGTATTGGTATGGGAGACTTATGTACACATAAAATTTACCTTTAATTAGTGAAATTAAAATATACTATTTACATACACACACAGTTTAGTTGACATTAATGGGAGGTCCTTTATTCACATGAAAATTACTTGGTATAAAATTCGTTCTCAGAGTCTTATTTAGCCAGTCCGAGGTGTGAGTTCACCCTATCAATCTCATATTCTTAGAACAAAATAGATAGTCAATTTTACCCTTTCAATCTCATGTTCTAAATACCAGGGGCGGACTGACCATCGGGCATTCGGTCACGGACCGAGGGCCCGTGACCGAAGGGGGCCCGCCGCCGCCACTTCCAGAGCTGCTCAGCAGCTCTCCTACAACGGCCGCCGGGCCGTTCTAGTAATACAGAGCGCTGGGAGATGACATCATCTCCCAGC
Source organism: Rhinophrynus dorsalis (assembly GCA_037306005.1). Classification (NCBI taxonomy): domain Eukaryota; kingdom Metazoa; phylum Chordata; class Amphibia; order Anura; family Rhinophrynidae; genus Rhinophrynus; species Rhinophrynus dorsalis. Next base: position 472,790,735 of record CM074719.1, on the reverse strand, counting down.
CTCTGCATTACTAGAGGCGCGCCCCAAGCCGCTGGACCACCAGGGACTGCAGGTAGGGGCATGGTGGAGATGAAGGGGGGTATTGTGGAGATGAAGGAGCAATGTGGAGATGGGTGCATTGTGGAGATGGGGGCATTGAGGAAGGGGCAATGTGGAGATGAAGGGGGTATTGTGGAAGGGGGCATTTTGGAGATGAAGGGGGTATTGTGGAAGGGGCATTGTGGAGCTGAAGGGGGCATTGTGGAGATGAAGGGGGCAATATTGTGGAGATGAGATCAAGGGGGCATTGTGGAGAGAAGGGGGCATTATGGAGATGAAGGGGGCAATGTGGAGAGAAGGGGGCATTGTAGCGATGAGATGAAGGGGGCATTGTGGAGAGAAGGGGGCATTGTGGCGATGAGATGAAGGGGGCATTGTGGAGAGAAGGGGGCATTGTGGCGATGAGATGAAGGGGGCATTGTGGAGAGAAGGGGGCATTGTGGCAATGAGATGAAGGGGGCATTGTGGAGAGAAGGGGGCATTGTGGCGATGAGATCAAGGGGGCATTGTGGAGAGAAGGGGGCATTGTGGCGATGAGATCAAGTGGGCATTGTGGAGAGAAGGGGGCATTGTGGTGATGAGATGAAGGGGGCATTGTGGAGAGAAGGGGGCATTGTGGCGATGAGATGAAGGGGGCAATGTGGAGATAGGGGGCATTGTGGCGATGAGATCAAGGGGGCATTGTGGAGATAGGGGGCATTGTGGCGATGAGATCAAGGGGGCATTGTGGAGAGAAGGGGGCATTGTGGCGATGAGATCAAGGGGGCATTGTGGAGAGAAGGGGGCATTGTGGCGATGAGATCAAGGGGGCATTGTGGCGATGAGATCAAGGGGGCATTGTGGAGAGAAGGGGGCATTGTGGCGATGAGATGATGGGGGCATTGTGGAGGTGGAAGGGGCATTGTGGAGGTGGAAGGGGCATTGTGGAGATTTCTGCAGGGGGCCCAGACCTCTTTTTGGACCAGGGGCCCTGGGTCCTGTCAGTCCGCCCCTGCTAAATACTGATTTAGATCAGTGGACGACTTCTTCTTCAGGTGCCTTGTCAGATTAATTTAATTCTATTGTTTGGAATTTACTTTAGGAGGTTGTATATATTTCTCGTGACGGTTTCTACTTTCGTGCTACGGCTATTAACCATAAGTTCAACTGCAGGTGCTCTGCGATTCTATCTCCTTCTATCCATGAACTAAAACACCAACTTCTACAATTCCAGTGGGTCTAGATCTTACTGCAGACATCCTGCTAAACTAGGTATATATTCCTGATAGCCTTGCAGATGTGGAACAAAGGTTTTTAAGTTGCTGAAACGTAGTTTTGCTCCTATTCATCTGGGTTAGCACTGTATTTCAAGATCGTCCCATTCACTCATTGCCTCTACGCTTAGAGGGTGGCGTTTGCGCTGTTCTTTTTCGGTTTAGTTTTTCTACACAAGTGATGTGAGTGGTGAATTGTGAGCCCCACAAGAAACAGCAGCATCCTGCACCTCTGAAAACAGACAAGAAATTACTCCATACAGACTAAGTGCTCAACGGAATACAAATTTTTTAAATTCGTACATTCGCCTCATTGTCTACTATCTCACTAAATGAATCACATTATGTTTTACTTACTTACATCAAGGAGGGCAGTGGTTTGTGCACTTTTTTACAACGTGTTCACTTTACTTATGTTATTACAGTTATACATTGCTCCAAGTTACATCACTTTGAAGTTTTTTTATTATAAGTTGCCAACCAGTGTTAGATTGACGCTTCATGTGAGCTGAATGCAGAGGGGGTGGTCCCAATTCTTCCCACACTCCATCAGCCTGGGCAGCTTTGCTGACACAGGCAGAAGCTGCTTTTGTGAGTATTCCACTTTTTAAACTATGTTACAAAACTTTCATCTCTCTGTGGAGTTGACCAAGTGGAGGTGATTCAATTCAATACATCCATATGCTCTAAGCCAGTTCACTTGTTTTCCATCAGGTAGACCTGCAACTGTAAGTGTCACTATATTCTGTGCTCAATATAGTATATGAGGGAATAGAGGGATAGTAGCACTACATTATTAACTCCTTGTAAAAACAAGTAGTCAAGATTCAATTGCCTGGGATTATTCATGAGATCACAGAGACTACAATCTCTGTCCTGTGTGTGTTTTCTATTTGTTTTGTATACAGATCACACTATATTATGTTGTATGAGCAGTATGAGCAATCATCCAAGGGAGTGAGTGGCTGTGACACTTATAAAAATATACATTTTCTTGCAATTGCCCATGGTATAGAATATACCTAATAACCAACCTAAACTCTGCACACTGAAGGTTTTGACTGCGTATTTTTGCAAATCTGTAATACCCACGACCTACTAAGCATGGTCTGGATAAGGGAGGTCATCTGTCCTGGCTTCTAGCTAACCTCCTTGAGTCACAAAATTTTGGAGATGCCTTATGGGCAAAATACATGAGATACATGCACAAAGAAAACAAAAGGAGACAAATCTCAATATTTTACCAACAACCGAAACAGTAACATAACTCTTGGAAGGTTGTAAAAATATCTACAACCTCCCCTCCCCCCCAATCTCCATAACTATAAAAATAGACGATGAGACACTAAAATGCTCCTTATCAATGGGTAATGCATTCAACTTCATTGGATGACCTACCTCCATGATCACACAATTCAAAAGTAATTGTGATGAAATGTGTATTGAGTAGTCTCTGGCACCCTCCCACTGGTAAGCAGTACTAGTGATATAACTGACCACTATGTTATCTCCTCAACCAAAAATTTAAATCACAATCTAGGCTTGACCAACAGTAAGCAATGTTATTACAGCTCAGTGTGTCTGTTACTGGCCATCCCTTTGCATCCCTAATTAATGCTTCCTTGTCATCCAGTTATATAACCAAAGCCTGTACCTATCCAAGAAAGTGGCACTAAAACTCAGTTCAAACTACAGACCAATATCCTTACTCCCGTACAATCTTAAATCCTGGAAAAATATGTCCACATGCATATATGCATGTATTACCAACTTTTCACTCTTCTTCAGTCTGGCTTTTGTACAAATCCCTCAACTATCAGTGCCCTCCTACAAGTATGCAATGATATGAAGGGACATGGAACTTACTTTCTAGACTATGCAATAATATTCTGCACAATATTCTGATAATTAAGCTAAAAATCTCAGGTTTAGGTAATCATTCACCACACTCATTAGGTGGGAAACTCCCTGGAGAAAGAGGCTATAATGGCCTCTTGTAATATACATGTATCAAGTTTATCATCAGTTAACCTTTCAATGACATCAGCAACTCTGCAAAGCCTCCGTTTTCACATATAACAGAAAACCGAGACTTTGCAGAATTGAAAGATTACCTGGTGATAACCTTGATGCTTGCATATTACAAGAGGCTGTTATAGCCTCTTTCTCCAGTGAGTTCTCACCTAATAGGTGTGGCGAAGGTAGCACTATATATATATATATATATATATATATATATATATATATATATATATATATATATATATATAGAGAGAGAGAGAGAGAGAGAGAGAGATAGATAGATATAGATATATATCCTATAATATAAAAGGCAAGAATGTTTGTCCGATGAACGCATGCGCAGTAGAAAGCAGACAGTCTGTGTGTTCTTTTGTCTTTTTTTATTTTTCAATATAGGCGATTTTGCGAAGAAGAGAGTACCTGCGATGAGAAGCAGCACAATTCTATTGAAGAATTTCATTTTTTGGGACTTTATGTGATTTATTATATTATTTTATGTTAAATTTTCTAAATTCTTGAGCGCTTTTTCTGTTTTTTAGGTATTCACCTAAACTGATTTCTCTTCTATTAATGCAATACAGTGCAATGTGTGTCTATTGTTGTGAGTGTTTCCCTCCCATTAGAAGTAACAGGTTCATACTTGGCCACATCTATTTTCAAAAGATCTGCCCGCGGGTTCTGCAAGCATCTTCTGTACACGTGTATGCAGACAACGTCTTAATCTACACTAAAAATCCAAATTCATCACAGGAAGATTTATTTGTAGTGAAACATGGATCACCAGAAACAATCTGTTCAAAATAGTACTTGTTACAAAGCACAAATGTCTTAAACTCCACAATACCCATTTAATTATCATAACAAAGTCTTATTGTAACTAACTCTAATCTTAATTGCACTACTCAACTCCTACAAATATCTTGGTACGTGTCAAGACCCTAACCTCACTTTTGATAAATTAACGTTCAAACTTCATCCTATAATAGATAGTCTGTTTATAAACAAATTCTGTCTAAATCCCATGGTAAGAAAAAGCATCGTGCCAGTCACCGACTACTGGGATATAATATATGCTTCTTAGCCACAAATGCATCTTTTGCAAACAACACTTTTCATAATTAATTTAGCTGCTTTGTTCTCCAGCATATTTACACTACTCATCAATGTGATATGTTTAAACTAAATTGGCTAACACTTAAATCTAAGCATATCCTTCACCTTTCTTGCCTAGTTTACAATCACTTCTTTGGAAAGCAACCTAACTGATCAGTATACTGACTCACGCTCTCCATACTCCCTGTAACCTGTGCTCCACTGCCAGCAATTCACTGCCTATTCCACATTACCTGAGCAGTATGCAGACTTCAGCTCTCCATATTTCCTGTAACCTCCGCTCCACTGCCAGCAGTTCACTGACTATTCCACATTACCTGAGCAGTATGCAGACTCCAGCTCTCCATACATCCTATAACCTCTGATCCACTGCCAGCAATTCAGTGACCATTCCACATTACCTGAGCAGTATGCTGACTCCAGCTCTTCATACTTCCGATAACCTCTGATCAATGCCAGCAATTCACTGACTATTCCAAACTACAAGAAATAATTAGGTCAATCTGCCTACTCCTACAGAGTTCTGAAAGCCTGGAATAACTTATTAAAAAAAAGAAATGTATAAATATATATCAGAAAGATAAAGAGGTGCTTGGCTTTTCCGTGGTGAACAACATAAAATGTTAAATTAGACAAGTCTACAGGAAGGCTTTACTTACTTAATCCAATTGCAAGCCTTTATTTTAAAAAAAATGAAACAGACCTCTGCCACATACTTGCCAGACACTAGATTATCAAGTAGTTATAAATGCTTTCCTGCATACCATGGGCAACTGGAGGGAGGGCACTTGCCCCACCCTACAACTGCTCCATCCATATAAACATAGGGGCTGGGCAGGCTGGTCTGGGGTTCATATTATGGCTTTGCACTCCTGGAAACATTTCTGTGGATGCCCCTGCTGCATACCCTGGAGACCATACTTATAATTTATATTATGGTCATGTTCTCATGGACAACTTGAATGGAAAAATGATATTGCTATGTTCAATTCACCTGTGTTATGTCTCTGCATTACCTGGCAATTGGGGTAGTGGTGAGGAGTTAATGTTATATGATCGGCCCAAGACCAAGCTGTACATGACTGATTGACTCTGACATGGGTTGGATATTTATTGGAGGTTAAGACAGACCTTCCACTACCAGTGTCCTATATAAATGACAAATCTGCAATATGGCCTCACTGGCTCCATTGCAGACCATCCATGGTTGCATAATAAATTAGACTGAAAAAGTCACAAGTTCCTCAAGTTCAATCTTTGCCACAGTATAACCCAGAAAATGAGAAGTATATAATACTTAACGACACCAAGATGTCTGTTTTCCAGAAGCTCCTTTTTCACCCATTAATGCACAGTATAACCCTGTATGTTCCTTTTTGCTATAAAGTTATCGAATATTCTCTTATATGTATCCACTGTATCTGCCATTTCACAAGTTAACAAATCTTACTTTAAAGAACCTCTTCCTCTGCTGGAGTTGAAGCCTCCTTTCCTATGATCATAAAGGGTGGCCCATAGTTACTATTTGTTCAGGCCTTGGAATGAAAAGCCATCAAGTCCAGCCCATACCAAAAACACCCCTGTTGATCCAGAGGAAGGCAAAAAAAAGCCCTCTAAAGCCATTTCCAATTTAGCCCCAAGTGGGTAAAAAAAATTCCTTCCCGACTCCAAATGGCAGTCAGATATTTCCCTGTATCAAAATCCTATCTGCTTTGAAGCCATCTGTCATAATTTTCAACATTGTTCTGTGCTAGATAGGCATCCATTGCTTTTTTTGAAAGCAGTTACATTACCTGCAAGTACAACATGCCGAGGGAAAGAATTCCATAGCTTTACTGCTCGTACTGTAAAGAATCCCTGCCTTTGTTTTAGTCAAGTGCACCTTTCCTCTAGTCTTAATGGACTTGTTCTTAGCTCAGCTCTTTGCGTAAATAATTCATTGGCTAGTTCTTTGTATTGACCTTGCATGTATTTGTAAATGGTAATCATATCACCCCTTAGACGTCTCTTCTTTAATGTAAACACACCCAGTGGCTAGTCTCTCTTTGTAACTCAGATCCTCCAATCCCTTTTCCAGTTCAACAGTGTTTTTTTTTGTTTTGTTTTTTTTAAGAAGTGGCACCCAAAATTGTACTTCATAGTCTAGATGAGGCCTAACCAAGGATTTAAAGAGAGGTAGGATATTATTATCATCCCTTGTATCTACACCTCTTTTTATGCAGGCTAGTACTCTATTTGCTCTTGCAGCAGTTGAGTGACTCTGCACACTGCTGTGAAGTCTATCGTCTATCAGTACTCCTAAATCTTTCTCTAATGAGGATTTCCCAAGTTGTTTCCCATTTAGTCTATATGTAGCAAGTTTGTTTCTACAGCCCAAATGCATAACCTTACATTTATCTACATTAAATGTCATCTGCCACTTTTCTGCCCATTCACTAAATCCTTCTGCATAGTTAATGGCGTTGAACTCTGTATTCTCACTAGTTCTAGATAGAATATATTTTTTTCAAAACTGGTGCCCAAAACTGTACTGTATATTCAAGGTGAGGTCTTACCATGGTTTGTACAGTGGCAAAATTATTTTACCTGCTCTTATTTAATGACCCATTTTTATGTAGGACAGTACTTTGATTTCACTCTTGCAGTTTGACACTGATGACTATTTCCAAGTTTGCAGTTTACAGGACTCCCAGATCTTTCTCTAGCAATGAGTCTCCTAAAATGCTCCCATTAAGGTCCTAAGTAGCATGCCTACTTGTTCTACTCGCAAAAAGCATAATTTTACACTTTCCTACATTAAATTTCATATTCCATTTGTCTGCCCAGTCTAACATTATTTATAAATCTTTCTCTAGGTAAACATCCTGCTTTGAATTTAATACCCTGCATAATTTACTGTCATCTGCAAATATTGAAATTAAGCTTCCTATAAACATGATGATTGCTCCAGTAAGCAACCACATAGGTGGCCAACGGTTTTATTTTGGGATGCTTATCAAAATGACTGCACTGAGATTACCATTATGAACAAGGCCTTAGAGACATAATGAAAAGGACTGAATCCTATAGGTGATCTAAATAAATGTATTTGCACAGTGCCATTGCTTTATTTATTGCCTATTATGTTTATATTTCAAGATTGCGCCCGCACACAGACTGGCCCTCAGCCTCCCCATTGGACCATGGATAGCCCTCTTAGATCCCCCAACCCCTCTTTACCGTGTCTTGCACTCTTCTTGTGGCATTCTGACATGTCACAAGTATTTCAATGCACTTTATTGTACTAAAGCACAAGTAAACTGCAGAAGTCTCACTGTTATGCTGTTGAAAGGCAGATTTACCCTCACTGTTGTACTGCTGAAAGGCACTGTTACTTTCACTGTTGTACTCACTTGTTTAGAGCTGTTACCCCCTACTTGTCTTAAATAAAATGTATATAAAAACACCTATTTAAATCATTGGAAATTTGGAGAATGTCACCTATGGTGGAGTGGTTTTCTCCAGAATTGCCCCTCAAATTTATTGAACACAACCTATTATGCTTTGTGAATATACAGATGAAATGCTATTTCAGACATTTGGCAAGGGTTTTTTCCTTTATATTTGCAACATTAATCTCCAGTAATGCCTTTAGTTCCAGAGCAACAAAGAGGCTAAAAAGAGATATGAGCCTTCTTTGAATTCCATTGGAGATCAGTTCTGCCAGAAAGTTAAATGTGATTAACTGCTGTCAGCCCGTTCTGCCTATGAAACACTTCTATTATGAAGGAGGAGTGTATGGAACGGTGAAGTTATGGGGTTATAGTTAAGTAGTTATATAAGAAAGGACTAAAAAAACATAAGAAGGCAATCACAGTTCAGGGCAAGGAATAATATGTATGACTCCATATTATATTTCTATTGTATAAAATGACACCCAACTAAAACTCAGGTTGATGTACAGATTGCCACAGGAATTAATGATTTCTCTACTCAGGGCTCAAAATTTCCACTCGCCACTAGCCAATGGTGAGTGAAAATTTAGCCCTGGCGAGTAGAAATTCAGCCCTGACGGGTATATTATGGCTTGCAGTGGTGAGTAACTTTTCAGGTCTGGCTAGTAGCAAAGAACTTCAAATTTTAAGCCCTGTCTCTAGTAAAGAAATTTCTTTGAGTACAGTCTACCGATTTTGCCATATGACTCATTGGCCTTATTGATGCACAAAAGAAAAGAGGTAATTCTGCAGCAAGCCAGCTACACCACATGGGACAAATTAAATAGCCCTTTTATTTAAATGTAACTTTTAACTCATTAAATGCTAGCATGGTCTACACACAGCGTCGCTTCACAATGCGTTTGAGACCTCTCTGGCATTCGAAGGGTTAAAAGCCCCATTTAAATCAGACCCTACCACCTAAAAGCAAATTTAGTGGCTTTTGAAATAACTTTTTTAATTTCCTATATGCTGTATTAACCATTCTGTATTTAGAAAACCCGTTTTTGAGTTATTTCGTCTTAAAGCTTAAACTAATTAAGGCATGCCATTCAGGCACTTATCCCTTATATTACCTCCCACACTCACTGACACTGCTCAGCAAAGCACTGCCCCCCCTATCCTAGCACTTAAAAGTTTAAGTGTCAGTGAGTGGGGAGGTAATGTAGGGGTAAGACAGGAAGTGCCTGCGTGACATGCCTTAATTAGCATCATCTATACATCTTAAATCAAATTGTCTAACACAAGAGACGGGTGATTTTGAAAAGAGGATTTTAGTCTTACCTGTTAAATCCTTTTCTCTTAGTCCATACAGGTTACTGGTAACTTTGGGTAGGCGATCAGCCCCTTTAAATAGGAAGGAACAATTCTGAGAAGTGACTGCTGGGTGGAGCCTACCTCCTCTCCTTAGCTTGCAGCTAGCCAATCCCCAACTAGTAAGATTTGCAGACTAACTATTGACTTGGTAGTAAGAAGGTAAAGGAAGACTCCTGTGAGCATGAACTCGAAAAGACCCCCATGTTCTGCCACAGGAAAGCCAAGCATGGTCCATTGACAGGGTGGGAGACCAGTAACCTGTATGGACTAAGAGAAAAGGATTTAACAGGTAAGCCTAAAATCCTCTTTTCTCTGTCGTCCAATACAGGTTACTGGTAACTTTGGGATGTCCAACCATTAATTTCCCCAGGGCGGGAAGAAAGGCAAGGACCAGAGCACCAATGAACCTACAGATCATGAATAGCTCAACAATAGCAACAAAGTGTCAACGGATACTGAACAGGGGTAACTGTTACACAGCACGCTGAACTAGAGCCAACAGGGCTCAAAAGTGAGAGAGTACTGAGAGGCTAAAGAGATACTAGACAGGCAAGGCTGCCCCCAGGATCTTCCTCCCAAAACTGGCATCAGCCATTGACAGCACATCCACATGATAGTGTTTAGAAAGACTGTTCACGGACGACCAAGTGGTCGCCTTTCACAACTGATCAGTCGAGGCCTGGTTCTTGTAGGCCCAAGAAGCCTCAATAGACCTCCCAGAATGAGCCATGACCCTGAAGGGAACAGGCTTCTTCCGAAGTTCGTAAGCTTTGCGAATAGTATACTTGATCCAAGAAGCAATTATCACCTTGGTAGCAGGCTTCCCTGCCCTAGGACCCTCAGGAATGACAAAAAGAGTGTCAGACTGCCTCAAGGACTTGAGACAACGCACAACATCCAATAGATCCCTTGCTTTGTCAGAAGTAGGGTTAGGACAGAAGGAAGGGACCACAAACTCCAGATTGATGTGGAACTCAGATACCACCTTCGGAAGAAACTCTTGTGAGGTGCGAAGCACCACCTTGTCCTTGAGAAAGACCAAAAAGGGTGGTCTACAAGATAGGGCATGAAGCTCTGCGACTTGGCAAACAGAAACAATCGCCAGGAGAAAGCCCATCCTCCACGTGAGCATACGTAGAGGAATGGTAGCCAAAGACTCGAAAGGAGGACGCTGAAGTACTCTCAAGACCAGGTTAAGATGCCACTGAGGAGCAGGGGACTTAAACACTAGATGGGTATGAGCAACCCCCTGGAAGAAAACCTTGACATCAGGAATGATAGCAAGACGCCTCTGAAAGAAGACAGAAAGTGCAGACTTCTGAACCTTAAGAGAACTCAGACTGAGACCCTTATCCACACCATCCTGGAGGAAGGAAAGAACTGTAGGAAGGTCAAAATTCTGAGACAGATCTTTGTCAGCACACCAAGACAGAAAAGTAGACCAAACTCGATGGTAGGCCTTAGAAGAAACAGGCTTACGGGCACTAAGCATAGTAGAGGTAACCCTGTAGAAGAAGGTCCGGACGGGGGGGGGGGTGTTGAGTCGAAGAGGTTCCACCACTGAGAGGTTCAGAAGTTCCAGAAACCAAGCCTGTCAGTGCCAGTACAGAGCAATCAGAATAACTGGGCAGCGCTCCAGTCTCATCTTCTGAAGTAGGAAAGATGTATGCCAGAGGAAATGTCCATGGGATCGACAAGGCATCCATTGCCAGAGCCAGAGAATTCGCCCAGCGAGAGCAGAATGTTGGAACCTTCCTGTTGTGCCTGGTTGCCATCAGGTCGATGCATGGAAGACTCCACCTCAGGATATAGTTCCACTCTCCTCTGTCCACCGTGTGCCAACTGAGGAAGTCTGCCAGAACGTGGTCTATGCCAGGAATATGAACTGCGGAAATGTCAGGGACATGCTCCTCTGCCCATGATAAAATATCCTTGACCTCCAGCTAAGCTGCTAGACTTCTTGTGCTGCCTTGCTTGTTGATGTAAGCTACTGCTGTGGCATTGTCCGACTGTACCCTGCCCGGGCAATCCTCCAGTTGCCGTGTCCAGTGATGTAGGGCATGAAAGAATCGCCAGAAGCTCCAAGACATTGATGGGAAGGAGAGATTCCTCCTGAGCCCACCGGCCCTGAACACTCAAGTGTACCAGCACTGCTCCCCATCCGGAAAGGCTGGCGTCCGTCGTCACTGTGGTCCAGAAGGGCACCAGGATAGGTCTGCTTTTCAGGAGATTGTTCAGACTGAGCCACCATGAGAGGCTCTGTTCCACGTGAAGAGGGAGAGACAGGGATCTTTCCAGGAGATCTGGTCGACCCTTGCATGCCAGGATTAGAAACCTCTTCCCTGGTGTGAGCCATGGCAAATGGAACTGCTTCTATGGTGGAAATAAACTTCCCTACCAAGGATGACAACTTCTTGGCTGGAACCGGATCCTGAGACAGGATAGCCTGGACCTTCAGTGCTATCTGATGAGCCACTTCGTCCGTGAGAAACACTATCCCTCTCTGAGTGTCGAAGAGGAGGCCCAGAAAGACCATCCTCTGGGAAGGAAAAAGGTCTGACTTGTCCAAATTGATAATACACCCGTGATGGGAGAGAGCATGAATGCAGTCCTGCACCTGCTGATGAAGGCGTTCTGGAGAGGAGGCCTTCAGAAGGAGGTCGTCCATATATAGAGTCACCCTGATGCCGTTCCGATGTAGGATGGAGATCAATGCTCCCAGGACTCTGTTGAAGACTTGAGGAGCCGTGGCCTGGGCAAAGGAGAGGGCAGAAAGTTGGAAATGCCCTCGGTCTCAGGCAAAGAGTAGATACTGCCGACTCTCTGGATGAATGGTGATGTGCAGATAGGCATCTTGAAGATCCAGAGAGGCCAGAAATTCCCCAGGGGACATGGCCTCTATCACTGTGCACAGAGACTCCTGGCGGTATTGGGACCAGACCACAAAGGAGTTGAGATCTTTCAGATCCAAAATGGGACGACAGCCGCTGTCCTTCTTGGAAACCACAAAGAGGTTGGAGTAGAATCCCAAGCCCCTCTACTGAGGAGGAAAGGGCTCCATGACCACCTCGTCCAGAAGGGCCTGTATAGCTTCCTCGAAAAGGCTGCGCTTTTCTGTTCCCAAAGGAGAACAAGACACAAAGGTCCTGGGAGGAGGAAGAGAAGTGAAGGGAATCCTGTACCCCGTAGTCACCACCTGTAAAACCCACGGGTCCGCCACGGAGGCCTGCCAAGCCAAGAGGTAGTGGCATAAGCGGCCACCTACCTGTGGATGGGGACCCGGGTTCGGCGCCTTAGGTTTTGCAGAGGACTTGGATCTCCATTGCTGCTTAGGCTTGGAATCTGAGGGACCATCTGGGTCGTTTGGCGCGAGTCTGCTTGAAAAGGATGAAAAAGCTGATGCCTTTTGACAGGCGCCTTCTTCCTCAGTACCACTGGCAGGTGAGTACTCTTCCCTCCAGTGGCCTCGTTGATGAGATCCTTGAGCTCAGGCCCATACAGGGAGGAGCCCTGAAAAGGCACAGACAGGAGAGACTTTTTGAAGGCCATGTCAGAAGACCAGATCTTGAGCCAAAGAGCACATCTGGCTACCACAGACTTCGTAGATGCCCTGGTTACCATACGCACAGCGTCAAACAGGGTAGCAGAGACATAATGCTGAGCCTCAGCAATGTTATCAAGAAGCCGCAACATATCAGCAGTAGGGGCCCTCTGACAGACAGCTGAACTGAGCTGTTCAGTTAAAACAGCCACAGCCCTATTCACCCATGCTGCAGCACATGCAGGGCGGAAGGCAGAGACAGCCATCGCAAAAATAGCCTTGAGAGAGGTCTCAAGCTTCTTATCAGTCCAGTCTTTGAGAGCAGAGGAGTCAGCCACAGCCAAGGCAGTGGAATTAGAAAGCCTGGAAACAGGGGCATCTTTAGGGGGATGGACCCACTGAGTGAGGGCCATTTCAGAGAACGGGTAAAGCTTAGTGGACTGCCTAGACACAGATGGTTTCTTGTCTACAAATTTCCACTCCTCAGACATCAAGCGGTCAAGGGTGTGGCTAGGTGGAAAACAGGTATGGGGCCTAACAGACTCCTGAAACACATCAGAGGTGTCAAAAGACGCCTTCTGTACCAAGGGAATGTTCAGGGTGGTCAAAACAGCCCTGATCAGGCCCTCAGCTGAGGGAATGGGGTCAGCCTCAAAAGGGTCCCCAAAAAACTGAGATGAAGGAACAGCTGAACAGTCATCATCATCAGAGTCCACCAATAATTCCTCGTCAGAGGAATCAGACACATCAGGTACACCCAGCGGTTTTGGCAGGGAAGATCTGATAGAGGCAGGGGTCTGCCACAAGTGGAAGACCCCCTGTAAAGTGGATGGAAGGAGCTCTAAGGTGGACTGGAGGTCCCTGGTAGTAGCCTTAAACTCTTGCATCCATACTGGCTCTAGTGCATGGCTGGAGGCCCCTGCAGGGGATTCAGGGGCGGCAGCGCATGCTGGGCAAACATGACCTGAGTATTCTCTAGGTAACCCTGAGTGACATGAGAAGCAATGAGCAATGGGGGACACAGACACCCCAGTATCCTTAGTCTTAGGTTTAGCCCCGAGTAGACATTCTCACAGAGTCAAACAGTCAATGTATCAAAACACCCACAAAATATAGTGTGTATGATAACTAAATGCACCCCAGAAATGCTAAATAAGACTTATCTGGTAGGCGAAGGGTTAAACTGTGGAGGAGAGAAGGCGAGTCCAAGCCCTGCATAGGATACTTGATCTGCAAATACACAAAATGGCTGCCACGATGGGAGCCAATCGGAAGAGAGTGTGTGAAGCAAGCGCTCATGAGATACGTAGTTTCGCTAACAGAGTACCCCAACAGTGCCCAAAGTGCCCTAAAGCCTCTAACATGCCCAGAATGTTGACCAGATGACAGAGCAAGGGCAAACCCACAAAATGAGCCATCTCTGACCTCGCTACGTGGAGCAGTTGCAGAGATATGTCCCAAACTGTAAAGTTCCATAGAAGTGAATGGAGCAATGGCGTCTATGCAGTAAATGCGAGCCTTTATAAAGTTAACGAGGTGAATACTATAACGTAAAACTACTCCAGTAGGGAAAGTGTCCAAAGACCCCTCAAAATGTGCTAACCAGCAACAAAAGGGTTAAGTTACCACAGAATCTTGCTCCAAATGCCTCACAGACATACAGATCAACCCAATGAGTGCATGAGTATGTAATAGGAACTCCAAATGAGACCCCTGTGCGGAGGGGAAGCATGGGACTTGTGGACCTCAGCACTCAAAGGGTGCTCACCTTTTTCAGCAGGTCTTCTGTCTTCAGATTACCATATATCAAGAAGAAGCCTCAGTGGGTAACTCCTGGGGAAAGAACTTGCAGCCAAGTTTCCCCCCTCCCAGGGCTAAGGTCTACAAAACAGCTATTCACATTTGGGTGAAGGGAACTGTCAGTGACGGTAATCCGCCTAATGGTGGTATTCCACATCTAACAGAAAAATAATAAAAAAGCTAAAACTATAGCAGAACTGTTCTCTTGCCTTGTGTCTTGACCAAGGAACAAATCTTACGGTTGGGGATTGGCTAGCTGCAAGCTAAGGAGAGGAGGTAGGCTCCACCCAGCAGTCACTTCTCAGAATTGTTCCTGCCTATTTAAAGAGGCTTATCGCCTACCCAAAGTTACCGGTAACCTGTATTGGACGACAGAGAAATTATTTTCAAAATTGTCTGTTGTTTTAGTTGATACGGCCCCATCAGGCACACAGAGCACCCAGAAAACTTTAGGAGGCTGCATGAAATTTATTTTCTTGAATACAAATATTAGGTGCACCTTTGTCTTTTTGTGTTCATGTCCCTTTAAACCAGATCACACTATGTTGTGTGCATATCATGTTTTCCTTTATGTATGGTTCTGAAGATTTTTGCTACCACTAAAGATTTTCTATTCATCTCATCAGTTCATATCCATTCATTTAGGACTTAATTTTTCATTTCCATTACACCAACCTCATGATCTACATGTTTCTTTTCTTAGAACAAGCTCACTGCAGATATAGATGAGTATTAAAGTTCTTTCAAAATCACATATTTTTTTCAGCCAATTTTTATTTCAAATAATAGATTGAGATATTTTGATTCATTTACTTGTCAGCTTATGCAAATTCGCTAATCCTGGCCAGCATGAGTAGCAGTTGGTATGGGGAGCAGTGCAGAATGTTAGTATGTGGAAGACATGTCAGTTGGTATTGTCCAATCTGCATAAACTGACATTTTAAACAAAAACTAACATAAAATAGGTGAATTTTAAACGCTTTTAAAATAACTTATTTGTCACAAGGGAAAGTTTTTCACTTTAGGTTTTAAACCAGTTGGCAGGTACGTTTATGGCATATAAATAAAAATGTAAGCCTTGTGTATGTGAACAAACATTAGTGCATTTATTATTGTCTATGCAAGATGAGAGTTTATTCTCCTTTGTAATTAGTACTGTTTAGAAAAAACAAACAAACACTGTTACTCATAAGGATTTACTCAAAGCTCCAAGATACCATATCCAGATTAGACATTAGAAATGTGTAGTCCAGAGTGCCAGGAGAGAGCAGACTAATGTCGCTGGTGCAACCACATTACACAGACCAATGCATAAAGCTGTTACAACTTTACTACAAGAGAAAGTATGATGGTTTGGTTACCCTAATACTGTTTCAATGAGAACACACCACAGCACTGAGCACCTTATCATGTCTGAATTCAGGGGCTGCAGTAGAACTTTATGCTTTCACAGGCAATGCATGAAAGGCTCCAACCACTTCAAAGTAAAGCCCAGTGTCATATCCCCTTGGCCGGTTGATGCCTCTGTTCCACGTTCAGCCTAGCACAGTGCTGATTAAGAGGAAGACGGTTGCAGTTGACCTTTATAGACATATTCCAAAGCAGTTGCTATTATTCGCATGTCCTTCTCGATGCTCCTGGCCCAGTTCTCTACGTCTCCAATCTCCTAGAGGGAAAACAAAAAGCAATGGTCACCTCTAGAATGGAAGGGAATGGTACACATTGTGTAATATATTGAGGATTCTTTAACCCTCAGTGACTTTGGGGTGAGGTTATGAAGTATTGTTCAGCATTTCAGTCAGTTAGCAGGGCCTGAAGTCACATTTATTAGTGATCACATTGTAATTGGACTTCAAACCACACAGTGATTTGCATCTCAGTGATTATTGAGGTAACATACACCACAGACGTATCAGTGCTAAAAATAAATGCAGAAATGTGAATACTTTTGATCATTGTATTTCTTAAAGCATGTATGTAACTGTGCTTTTTTTGTAGTTACAGTTAAAGAGAGGCCTATTTTCAATTTATATGAGAAGGGAAAAAATGACCTGCCATTTTAGCATAAAACATTCCCCAAACATCTAGCACTGAAAGGATTAAATCACTGGAAATTTGCGACATTTGTATTTGTCCCATATGGTGAAGTTGGTTTGTCCAGAGCTGTTAAGTCATAACATCTCGTGAATTCAGCCCATAATGTACAGAATGGAAGTCCGGAGGCATAAAAGCTTTCACTCTAACAGGGTGTTGACGTGCACAGTATGGCAGTGTATATAACGCAAAGTTGTGTTTCATACATTTCAACTGACTGTGACTTCCAGTGACGGTCCATAAATTTAACACTCTGTTCCCGGTTCCTTTGATAAATTCAGTCCCATAATCTATGTACTTGGCATTAAGCTGTTTATAGTTTTTGAGCCCCCCCCCACATGTCATTATTGCATATTTATACAAGATAATAGTTGAGACATGCCTATTCTGATGTATAAGTGCAGTATATCTGTTCTAGGTTTAAGGTTGGTGACATGCTTGATTGTACTGTGGACCACTAATGTTCTCTGTAATGTGACTCTCAAAGAAAAAATGTCTGTGGAAAGGTTCTTGAAATATTGGCAAGTATGGTGTTATTGGTTATTGAATTTCTGCATGCATTTCTAATAAAGTCCTGCAGGTGGAACTCTAGGCCTATACAACAAACCTTGTGATATATTTTTGGTCAATGCTGAAAATCAGTCCATTCATAAATTCCTGTCATCCTCAGAGAAGAGATTTTTCAGGAGAAGCCCATTTCACCAATGATACATTATACTGGTACATGAACTCTATTAAGATAAAACTAAATGGTTCGGGCCTCAAAAATCAGGTAGTCTGATGTACTATGCTGAATTAGAGCAATTCTGGGGCAAGCCATTTGCACCAATGAGGAATAAACATTTCCTTTATTTAAATGGCGATGTTACTCTCTTGAATGCTAGAGGTATCCAATCCATTGCTTCGCAATACATTGGACACCTCTATAGCATTCAGGGGCTAAAAGCTCCATTTATATCAGTGGGAATATGGGGCATTTTTGTCCTCTATGGTGCAATTAGTTTGCTCCAGAACTGCTCCTATTCTATGTACACCAGCCAATCACAGGTACATGGTGGAAAAAATAGTGGATCTCTTTAGTGACACCCAGTCAATAATTCCACCCTCTGCTGGAGCTACTGTAGATAGAGGCTCCAGCAGAATAGAAACATTCCCTTTGTCTGTGTGTGACTAAACAACTCACTAGCTTTTTTACAAAGTCTCCATCAGTACCACATTATTTTCCTATACTGGGCACAAGTGATGGGCAACCAGATTCATCCAAAGGCCTCACATGTGGCACTGAAATCCACCACATATTAGGATTATAAATTCTAAATACTGGTTGAAAAACATAGATTAACCCCTTGGATGCTAGAGTGTTCACCAACCGCAAATAAGTGGTTGAAGTGGAACAATATAATTATAAAAGGAGGTATGGAAAAGGAAGGATTTGTGTGTTTTGGGATGAAAATTGTGCATGAATGTCTGTGTCTCTTTGTGTATGTGTGTGTATATGTATTATGTGTGTGTGTGTGTGTCTGTGTCTCTTTGTGTATGTGTGTGTATATGTATATGTATGTATGTATGTGTGTGTGTATATGTATGTGTCTGTGTGCCTGTATCTCTTTGTGTATGTGTGTGTGTCTCTTTGTGTATGTGTGTATGTATATGTATGTATGTATGTATGTATGTATGTATGTATGTATGTGTGTGTGTATATGTATGTGTCTGTGTGCCTGTATCTCTTTGTGTATGTGTATGTATATGTATGTGTCTGTGTGCCTGTATCTCTTTGTGTATGTGTATGTATATGTATGTGTGTGTGTGTGTCTGTGTATCTTTGTGTATGTGTCTCTTGGTGTATGTGTGTGTGTATGTGCGTGTGTGTTTGTGTGTGTCTGTGTCTCTTTGTGTATGTGTGTGTCTCTCTGTGTATGTGTGTGTATGTTTGTGTCTGTGTCTCTTTGTGTATGTGTATGTGTCTTTACGTGTGTGACATTAATTTTCTTTTCTCACCATACCAGAGAACAGACTAGGAGTGAACTCTCCTGAAGGTGGCACACATTTATGTTGTTCTCTGTGTTAACATTAGGTGGACTAGTATCTTAACCTCAACATCACTGATATTTTCCCACCCAGAGTGTGCACAAAGCCCTAAAAACTAAATGCTAGAGAGGTCTTGAAAGCGGTTTGAATCAATATCCGTGTGACAGAATGCTAGCTTGTACTAGTAACTTAAGTTTACACTTTTATGCTATGATAATATGCTCATACGCAATCTAACACCCAGTCTTGTTCCCCTGTCTGCCACTATAAAACACTGTTCTGTGGAACCCGTAGTACTTCTGAGATTTCAAAGAACAAAGCTTGAGAGGCATTGTAATATAGATATAATATATTTAGGAAGTAGAACTTACATTTTAAGTGCCTCGGATTTTTCCACCCCTAAACAAATACATACTGAACCATTTGAGCATCACCTGTCCACTGCATTTCAACACCTGACAAGTAAAGAGTCAATGGAAAATATACACTGGGAAACATTACTCACCTTTAGGGCCTGATTGAAGTTTTCCACCAGACTGATCCATTGCGTTGTCTGCTTTGCAAACTGGGCAGCCTGTGTCTGTAATGTCTTCACTTCATGGTCCAACTTTCTTTGGTTCACGTATGCCTGTGCCACCCTGAATTAAGTGGAAATAAAAATGAAAGGTTTGGCCCAAAGAGTGTAAATTCTGTGTTTTTCTTAGTATTGTAAATAATAATTCCTGAAAAGCAATCTTCCAGTTGTAGCAGAGAATGAGAGAAAGCACATTACACACAACAGAGGCAGAGCAAGTCAGGAGCAAACCAGCTGCAATATAGGAGGATAAATAAAACCTTCCATTAATTTAAATGGAGTCTTTGACTGCTTAAGGGCCAGTAGAGTGTGAGACACATTGCAAAGCAATTCACTGCACCCCTCTCTAGTCATTAAAGGTTTAATCAATTGAGTGCCATAGTGGTATCCACTGCAACTCACATTAAATGTCTTCGGTTTGGGCGGTGTTATCTGTACTTGGATAGAGAACTAGTTAAATGATAGATGGCAGAGAGTTGTTGTGGTTGGTCTAAAGCTGTAAGAGGGGTGCCACAGGGTTCAGTCCTGGGCCCTATTCTTTTTTATTTATTTAAAGTTTATTGAAAAAAGGAATGTTTGACAGCAACAAATAGTCACACAATAGCATAGTCAGTACAAGTAAGTAAGATCAACAAGCATAAGCCCTCACATCATACGCTGCAAAGAATCTTTAACTCTAATTAGTTATCACAATGCACGCAACTGAGAGTCCACAGACCATATGTAGAAAAACAATATATTTCAGTCAAAAGAGACAAGTAAAGAGTGCCAGTGCTTACACATACATGAGTAAGTAGGCAACAAAATGAACACTGGCAACAGAGTTAAAGAAGAGAGATGGAGGGAAAAGCAACAAGAAGTGAGAGGACAGCAAAGAAAAGGGAGGGGGGGGTTAACCAGGTAAGAGTCTCCAATCTAAGACTCCCACAGGACATCCCAACCCAACACAGCCCTACTGAGGTCCAATAAAAAATGAGACATGCACTATAAACAGGTTGCATCTGGGGTGAGACGAGAATAATTTAAGGTATCAGGATCCATAACTACTGAACAGGTGGTATGGAAGACAATAAGGGACCCCGTAGAGCCTTACAAGAGTCTAAAAAGACAGTAGACAGAGTGTGCATCCTCTCCAATCCATGGTTGCAGTCACCCCAGACCTCCATTGCGACAGTGCTGGCGAAGTGCGAAATTTCCAGTGTAATGTTATTAGAGCTTTAGCTGAGTTAATGAGGATATAAACAAGCCTGTACTGGAGTGTCGATGCCCTCAGCACAGTCAAGTGGACATACTCCAAGAGAGAGAGAGAAGGAAAGTAATGGGAGAAGTGGAAAGTGAGACTCCAAGGAGCTGACGCAGTTAGTTCTGGATCTCCCTCCAAAAGGGAAGAATCTCAAAGAATTCCCACCATATAGGATGTACAGTTACCCCATGTGTAAGGCATCGCCAGCATTGGCCCGATACCCGAGTATATTGCAAGGTCATAGTTTCTGGAGGTCGACTTCCTGGAGATAATACCAGTATCTAAGACTAGTGCACCTAAAATATGCAAGTTCTTGTCCTCCCAGGATCGGAATGCCCTCAGACCCAGGCCCGTAGGAAAATCTGGGTTACCCTAAATTGAGAGACACAGGGAAGGGGAGAGTCTGTGTTTAGAGTTCCAAACCACCCAACCTGAAAAAGTGCACCAAAGGACTAATTGAGAAGCAAGAGGCTTAGGAATGGAACTCTGTGGAATAAAAGCTGAGTGAGATCAATTAGAGCCCCCAAATAGGAGTAAGAATCCACCCACTCTTTGTTAGAGGTAGAGCTGAAGTCCACACAACGTGATACAATGGAGGCAGCCTAATAATTCTGAACATCCAGCATACCAATGCCTGTTCTGAGAGGGTTCTTAGAGAGTAGAGGTTCTCAACCCGTGCCCTCAGTGGCCACTAACAGCCCAGGACTTAGGAATTTCCCTGCTAGAACACAAGTGTGTTGATCAGAGGCTTAGTCATATTGATTAACTCACATGTGCTCTAAAAAGGAAATTCTCAGATCCTGGCCTGTTAGTAGCCACTGAGGGCACGGGTTGAGAACCACTGTTATAGAGTACTGTATGACGCAGCCTCTGTGTTTTATATTTCCAAACAAAATCATTAAGTGTTTTTTGCAGGCTTCCCAGACAGGAAGTAGGCAGACAGATTGGTGGAGTTTGGAAGAGATACAAGATTTTAGGGAGAGCTATCATTTTACTTAGGTTTCCCCTGCCATACCAAGAGACATAAAGGTGGGTCCAAGCTACTATATTCTTCCTAAGAGAATAGGTATTTGGCAGAGAACAGCATCAACAGTATAGGAGTAAGGTGAATGCCTTAGGTATCTAATGGAGTCTGGCTGCCATGGAAAGGCACAAAGATTTTTTCAAAAGAAAAACTTGGGAAGTGGGTAGACCTATATTCCATATCTCGTGTTTACAATAATTAATTTTAAACAAAGCGACAGTGCTAAAGTTGTCAAGCAAGAGGAGCAGAGGGGGAAAAGATTTATTAGGGTTTCTCACAAAGACTAAAATATCATCAGCAAAGTAGGCAAACTTGTTACGAGAGGAAGATCAGGGGATACCTATAATATCAGGGTGAAGCCAAATTGCATTTAGCAGAGGTTCCATAGATACTACAAAGAGGAGGGTGGAAAGTGGCCATCCTTGTCTAGGACCACTAGTAATTGAAAAGGATGTGGAGAAGAATCCATTTGCCCTAACCTTAGCTATGGGAGAGGTATATAGGCTAAACATCACATTCAGGATGAGTGGACCCAGACCTTCATTAATAAGAGCCAGCATACCCTAACAAAAGCCTTTTCGGCTTCTACGGATAGCAAAAAGAGAGGGGAGTCGCTTACGGACTGCTAACTGAATCAGGGCCCAGTGCTTTTTTAATGTGTTTATTAATTATCCATAAGTGGGAATTGAAAGTAATGTCTCAGTTTTTGCTTATAACACTAAGCTGTGTAAGGAAATACATACAGAGCAGGAGTTTATTAGTCTGCAAAAAGATTTGGATAAACTGAGCAAATGGGCAGAAAAATGTCAGATGAGGTTTAATACAGATAATGAATTTATGCATTCAGGCTGCAGAAAAACATGCTACATATACACTAAATGGGAAACTACTTGGGGACTCCTTGTTAGAAAAAGATTTAGGAGTACTGATAGACTTCACAGCAGTGTGCAAGAGCAAGTAGGTCATTATCCTTCATAAAAAGGGCTACAGATGTATGGGATGGGAAAAGCATTCTACCTCTACATAAATGCTTAGTGAGGCCTCATCTAGAATATGAAGTACAGCTTTTGGCACCAGTTCTTAAAGACATTATTGAACTGGGGAAAAAAAGTGCAGAAACATTCAACAAATCTGATAAAGGGATTAGGGGATCTAAATTACAAAGACCAGCCAAAGACAAATTACAAATTATGAAGACCAGCCAAACTGGGTTTGTATACATCAGAGAAGAGATGTCTAAAGGGCTGATATTATTACAATTTACAAATACAATTGAGGTCAATACAAAGAATGCTCTAAGGAACTATTTACGAAAAGAGCTGAAAAAAAAGAAGAGATCATCCATTAAAGGGATAGTAATGTTTCAAAATGAAAGCAGCTCCAATTAATCTTCATAGTATTTTGGGCCATGCAGAGTTTTATTTCAATACTGTCAGAGTTGTAGTTTAAGAGTAATTGAAAGATACAGTATCCCCCTCCGACCCCTTTTACTGATGTAAAACTGCTCAACTCAGAGAAGCAAGACTGTCTGGATGGATCGCAGAGAGGGACAATCTTCAATTAGCATAAGGGAAAACCCTGAAAAACCTGTAAATGGGCAGGGTTTTCATTGTTCTCGCAGTAAGAAGGTTGTCCCTTGCTGTGATCTGTCCGGTCAAGAGACCAGATTCCAAATCTGAGGGGAGATAGTTTACACTAGGTAAAGGGGCAGGAGGGGGATACTTTATCAATCAATTACTCTTGAATTACAACTCTGACAGTATTGAAATAACGCTCTCCATGGCCCAAATACTATGAAGATTAATTGGACCTGCTTTTGTTTGGAAACATTACTATCCTTTTAAGAGTAAAGGTCCTTTCGACTAAAACAGAGACAGGGATGTTTTAACAGTAAGCACAGTAAAGTTACGGAATTCTTTGCCTCGGGATACTGTGCTTGCAGATACTGTAGTTGCTTTCAAAAAAGTAATGAATACATATCTAGCACAGAACAATATTGAGAAATATGAAAATTGGCTGCAAAGCAGAAAGGATGTTGATCCAGGGAAATATCTGACTACAGTTTGGAGTCAGGACGGATTTTTTTTAACCACTTGGGGCTTATTTGGAAATGGCTTAAATTTTTGGTTTTGCCTTCCTCTGGATCAATAGGATGACATGACATGGCCTGAAATTAATGGACACATGTCATTATTTTAGCTTTGTAAACTGTGTTGCTATGTCCCTATGTTACTATGCTATAGAGATCTCCAATATATTGCAAAGCAATGATTTGGACAAGTCTGAAACATTCAAGGATTTAAAAGTTCATTTAAAGGGATAGTAATACTTAATATGTATAAAAATATAAATTATAGGGTTTATTCTCCTGAGAAAAACAAGTGAACCCCTACTGCTGAGAGGCATTTTATTCAATAGTTATTACAGCTAAAACTTGATTTTTTTTTAGGTGCAGTATCACAGTGGCCTGAAATTGTACAGTCGTGCTGTTGCTATACCCATCCTATGGACAGCTCTGCTCAGCTGACCATAAATCTCTACAGGATGGTGTAGCAACAGTGCCACTGTGATAGGATGTTGAACCGGGGAACTATCTGACTGACGCTTGGAGTCAGGAAGAAAAAAAAAAAAAAGTGTTTCCCACTTGGGGCTAGATTAGAAGCAGCTCCAGAGGGCTTTTTTTTTTTTTTTGCCTCACTCTGGATCAACAAGGGTGTTTTTGGCATGACTGGACTTGATGGATGCATATCTTTTTTCAGCCTCATCAACTATGTTACTATGATACTGCACATTAAAAAAAAATTGAGCTGCAATAACTTTTTGAATAAAACGCCTTTCAGGAGTGGGGGAGTACCCTAGTTTTACTCAGGGGGATAAAACCTGCAAGATAATTTTTACATTTAAAGTATTACTGTTTCTTTAAATCAAAGTGTGTTTTGACTTGTTCCCTATGGTGTAGTTGATTTGCTAATTTTTCTTTGTCCATAAGGCCCATAGGGTTGTATTTAACCCCCAAGGGTTAATACGAGAAAGATACAATTCTGGAGAAAACTAGCTGCTGAACAAGCAATTCACCAGATTCCCACCATTTAAAAGATGATTTTAGTCTTACCTGTTAAATCATTTTCTCTTAGTCCATACAGGTTACTGGTAACTTTGAGTAGGCGATCCACCCCTTTAACTAGGCAGGAACAATTCTAGAAGTGAACGCAGGGGGCGGAGCCTACCTTCCCTCCTTGGCTGCAGCTAGCCAATCAGCTCCAGTAAGATTTGAGACACTAACTATTGACTAGATAGTAGAAGGGAAAGAAGACTCCTGTGAGCATGACCCCGAAGGACCCCCATGGTCTGCCACAGGAGAGCCAAGCATGGTCCCTTGACAGGATGGGAGACCAGTAACCTGTATGGACTAAGAGAAAAGGATTTAACAGGTAAGACTAAAATCCTCTTTTCTGTCGTCCAATACACAACAGACATACAGATAAACCCAATGAGTGCAGGAGTGTGCAATAGGAACTCCAAAGGAAAACCCCTGTGCGGAGGGGCACTGTGGGACATGTGGACCTGCAGAACTCAAAGGGTTGCTCACCTTTCCTGCAGATTTTCTGTCTTCAGATTACCATGTATTAAGAAGAAGCCTCAGTGAGCAACTCCTGAGGAAAGAACTTGAACCCATGATTTTCCCCCCAGGGCTTAAGGTCCACAAAAAGCACCTGGATACTGAGCTAGCCACATCTAAGGGCATTGTCAGTTATGGTAATCTGCCTAATGGTGGTATTCCATATCTAACAGAAAAATAAAAAATTAGCTAAAACTATAGCAGAACTGTTCTCTTGCCTTGTGTCTTGACCAAGGAACAAATCTTACGGTTGGGGATTGGCTAACTGCAAGCTAAGGAGAGGAGGTAGGCTCCACCCAGCAGTCACTTCTCAGAATTGTTCCTGCCTATTTAAAGGGGCTTATCGCCTACCCAAAGTTACCAGTAACCTGTATTGGACGACAGAGAAATTATTTTCAAAATTGTCTGTTGTTTTAGCTGATACGGCCCCATCAGGCACACAGAGCACCCAGAAAACTTTAGGAGGCTGCATGAAATGTATTTTCTTGAATACAAATATTAGGTGCACCTTTATCTTTTTGTGTTCATGTCCCTTTAAAACAGATCACACTATGTTGTGTGCATATCATGTTTTCCTGTATGTATGGTTCTGAAGATTTTTGCTACCACTAAAGATTTTCATCTCATCAGTTCATATCCATTCATTTAGGACTTAATTTTTCATTTCCATTACACCAACCTCATGAGCTACATGTTTCTTTTCTTAGAACAAGCTCACTGCAGGTATAGATGAGTATTAAAGTTCTTTCAAAATCACATATTTTTTTCAGCCAATTTTTAATTTCAAATAATAGATTGAGATATTTTGATTCATTTACTTGTCAGCTTATGCAAATTCGCTAATCCTGGCCAGCATGAGCTGATTGGCTAACTGCAGCCAAGGAGGGAAGGTAGGCTCCACCCCCTGCATTCACTTCTAGAATTGTTCCTGTCTAGTTAAAGGAGCGGATCGCCTACCCGAAGTTACCAGTAAACTGTATTGGACGACAGAGAAATAATTATTTTAACCACTGAATGCTAGAGATCTCAAATGTATTTCAAAGCAATGCATTGGAGACCTTTCTAGCATTCAAGGGAGTTAAAAGTCTGACTAAACTCAGCGTAATTTTTATTTCTCCTCATGGAGCAGTTAATTTGCTCCAAATTACATCTCTTTAGCTCAGTGAATACAGCCCTTAGAGATTTGTGGAAAGCTCAGTAATGTACATGTTAGGTCTTTGAAATACAATTTCAGTGAAACAGAGTTAATATGTCATCTTAATACATAAATAACTAAGTTAGATGTTGTGCTCTTTAAAAGAAGAGTAAACTTGGCTTATGAAAAATATATGCATGTTAGTGATTTTCCTGCTGAGTAAAAAACAGATACTCTCACTGCATAATTCCAGAGTTATTAAAGTTTAAACTCTCGTTTTTTTTCAAAGTAACAGTGCCCTCTTGTGTTCAGATGTCAGTTATTCTGTTGCATTCTATGGAAAAGTTGAGTAACTGAAGTTTTCTATGTCATGCTGTCAGTTTAATCTTTCAGGCTGTGAAGCAATGCATTGGAGGCCTCTTTAGTATTCATGGGGTTAAAATTCCCTAATTAAATGTTTGTGAATTTTTGGAAATTTTAGTTCTTCCCTATAGTGCAAATGGTTTGCCCCAGAATTCCTCCAGCAGTGTGGAGGAATTCTAACTAATCTACACAGAATTGATTCATAACGACCATTAGGGGCTCTACACATATTAAAGAAGTAGTAATGCATCCTAATAGGCCTCCGTTAACCAGAAATCCTAAAGGCTCCTATGAATTTTGCCTTTGTGCCTTAGTTCAAGATATAATATTTCCAGTTAATCCTAGCTATCAGGTCCGAGCAAGAAGACGTCAGTTTGCTGGCAGCTTTTTCAAAACGAAGTACGTGAGCCTGCTTAACCTTTCAAAGACCAGAGAGGTGCACACCGCATTACAAAGCACACCCCTCTGCTCCTTACAGGAGCAGTAAACTTTTTTTTTATGAACACATTTATGTTACAGAGCTTTTTTCCTGTGGAGTAAAACAATGGCTCTCTAACTACTGTCAGTAGTTTTAGTCAACATTTATAACAGTTCAAATAATCAGGAAGTGAATTTACTATGTGTTTACTTCCTGATAGTTCTAACTGACACCATGACTCAGCAGTTTCTATCATGTTTTATGGAGAACTGTCATTGACTTGCCTCTACATTAGAATGTAACAGAATTACCAATTGGAATCTGACCACTAGAGCGCATTGCAAATGTAAAAAAACAGGTTTCAACTGTAATACCGCTGGAGATATGCATCTCTCAGCAGTGGGATTACCCTTATTTTATTCAACAGGAAAAGGCCTACAATATTGTATTTTTATAAAAAATGTTTAATGCTCCTTTAACCCTTTGAGTGCCAGAGGGGTACAGAACGCATTGCTTTGCAATGCGTTCCGTACTGCTCTGGCACTCAGAGGGTTAAAGGGCTGACATTACCATTCATAGTTGGTGGCGTTTGTGTCTTGTGGTCCTGCCCACCTCCATTGACAGGATATCTAGGACTGATTTGACAAGTTAGATCTTGAGCCAAAGAGCAAAGGGAAAGCTCAGAGAGGCTGTTAGGATTTTCTGGCCATAATAAGGTAAGTTGGGGTTATTATCTCTGGCACTCAAAGGGTAAAGATACATGGAAGCTATTACTAGGAGATGCCAGTGTTCCTTTAAGACACTGGGTCTCCGTGGTACCATAACACTTTGGTGTGCTGTGGACGGCAGCTTAGGGTGCAACTTTGTTCTATTTAGACTTTATCAAGAATGTAATTGTTGCATTTGAAATGTGTATTTATGGAAATTGTTATACATAATAATATAACTTTTGTCATTCTGATTGTAAGAGCTAAAAGGGATAGTAACACTTAATATGCAAATAAATATATATTGTAGAGTTTATTCTCCATTGCAGAGTGTTGTTTTATTCAAAAGTTATTACAGCTAAAATGTGAATGTTTTAGGTGCAATATCTCAGTGGCCTGAAATGTTACAGTGGCGCTGCTGTTACACCATCCTATGCACAGCTCTCGTCAGTTGACCATAAACCTGAAAAGGATGGTGTAACAACAGCGCCACTGTACAATTTCAGGTAATTGAGATATTGCACCTAAAAAAACTCATGTCTGACCTGGGATAACTTTTGAACAAAAACCTCTCTCAGCACGGGGAGTACCCCTATTTTACTTAGGAGGATAACACTACACTATATTTTTTTTTGCATCTTAAGTGTTACTATACCTTTCAGAATAATCATATATTTAGGCATTTGTTCCTCCATTACATTCCTGACAAGTGGCCTACAAAATGTTAGGGGTGCCTTGAAATTCACACAATAAACGTTAGGGACGCATTGGCAAAAATGATTGATAACCAAGGCTATAAGGCAAGACAATCCGATGAGGAAAAGCCCTGAGGTCTACATAATTTACAGCAACAAGTATTCAGCAGACAGCTTATGTGGGCAGCAATTTTAGCCGTGTGATGTTACTGTACTTGGCAGGTTCATCTTAATTTATTGAAATACCAGGGGATGACAAGTGCAATATTCTATAATTAAGTGTTATTGTATTTCTGCATTATGGACCCTGAATGATACCAGATTCTTTTTGGTACTCAGCTGGTTAAAGTTTGCTGGTCATATTCTGAAGTGAGCTCAGCATCAGTTATTGGGAAGTAACCTGAGTAAGACAACATCATACGTTCCAACTCATTTCCTTCCGATTAGGTCTCACCCAAACAAACAAGTCTTACTCCCCTAGTGCTCACTGGGAGCTCCTGGAGGAAGCAGTGACAACAGCATGTACCATCATAACCTCTTCAAGCACACAGTGTACTTCCATGATTGTTATTGGTCAGAGAAAACAAGAATGGTCAGCGTAAAACTGACAGAATGAACATGTTTAACTACTTGCATGCCAGCTGTATCAAACTACATGTGTATTTTTATTAGCCATTTTAAGGCATGATATTAAAGGGTTAGTAATGTCCGTTTATAAAGTGAAGCTATATTGTAGATATTAAAAAAAAATAAATTATCTGGAGCAAGTCCTTTATGGTTTGAGAGATAGAACGTTTTAAAGTTAACCCCTCCCTCCCCTTGCACTGACATCAGCTGTAAAGCTAACAGAAGGAGATCCTGGTCCCAGGACCAACCGGAAGCTCTTCAGCAGAGCCGAAATACCACAATCTAAAAAGAAATTCTTCACAGGAACAGTCTACAAAGTGTGCTTGCAAACCATCTACAATATAGCATCAGTTTATAAACAGAAATTACTAACCCTTTAAGGACTGTATTCAGGACATTAAAGAAGAACAATTGTGAAGCAAACCAACTGTATCACAGGGGACAAATGAAACTTCTAAGATTTAAATTACGTTTTTTACCCCTTCAATGTGAGAGAGGACTCCAATGAGTTGTGAAGCAATGCATTAGAGACATTTCTAGTATTCAAGGTTAAGAACCCCATTTAAATCAATGAGAATTTGGGGAATGTTTATTTGTCTCATGGAGTAGCTGGTTTGCTCCAGAACTGCTCCTATTAAGGGTACTGTACTGTCAGAGACAACAGAGGAAAGGGATTTGGGAGTAATTATTTCTAATGAATTAAAGGTAGGCAGGCAATGTAATAAAGCAACGGGGAATGCAAGCAGGGTGCTGGGTTGTATAGCTAGGAGCATTAGTTGCAGAAAAAGGGAAGTGGTCATGCGACTCTACAGATCTCTAGTTAGACCTCACCTAGAGTATTGTGTACAGTACTGGAGACCCCATCTCCAGAATGCTATAGATACTCTAGAGAAAATTCAAAGAAGGGCTACTAAAATGGTGACTGGTTTACAGGAAAAGAAATATAGTATATATATTAATATAAATATAATATAAATATAGTCTGTCACTCTTCGTCTGCTCCTCTCCCTCTAACCAGCCTCCCCTGATGCCTGTAAGCTGGAGCGATCTCTGGCCAATGAGATTGCTCCAGCTTACAGGCAGAAAGAATCCGTCATCAGAGGAGGCTGGTTAGAGGGAGGGGAGCAGAAGAAGAGTGACAGACTACAGTACAGAGCTATTAACAGCAGTCTATCCAGAAGCAGGTGCAGTACAGCACTTATTCCTTCGATTTCAGCCAAACAGAGATTTAAAAAATGAAAGGAATACAGTTTTACACATATTCGCTATATAATATAATTATTAAGACTAACTTGTATAGGGGTGATAGATTCCCTTTAAATATTTTCAGGTCTGGATTTCCCAATAGGCAAGGTAGACAACTGCCCAGAGCTCCAGATTTTGAGGGTGTGCCTTAGCAGTGCTGGCCACACCCACATTATGTATTGCAGGAGTAGCCAGACCAATCTCAGTGTCCCTGCACTAGCTTATATACCAATTCACAGGCTATTATTTAACCCCTCAGATGCCAGATAGATCACTAATGCATTGCAAAGCAATACTGATCCCAACTTGAGATGCTGCCACTTGTAATACCAATCAGTATTTGGATTAAGAAGCCACAATAATGTTATTTTTGCTTCAGACTACGCAAAAGTTAGACTGTCAATAAAACACTATTTCTTTCTGAGACAACTTAACACTAAAATGGTAATTTTGTAACGCATTAAACTTGTCTGTTATTAATCTCGAATGGCATCACTGACTAAATGGCCTGTAATGATTAAATATCTGAGAACGAATAAAATGTACCCACAGCTCAGAGGCAATTCATCTTTTTACTGGGACTAGAAATTGAATCAGCCCTTTGCAATTTATTTCTGCTAGTTTTAATGGAGGGAGTGGCACATATCGTGAGATGCCATAGTTCTGGCTGGCTGTGATGAATTCCAAAATCCATGTGGAAAATAAAAAAAAATCTTAACGGCTCTCACAGCTGCCCCTCCTTTCACTGGAGTCCTGTTAGACTGCTTACAGCAAAACCAGTTAGAGGGGACCATCACACCCTGTAAGATTGGGTCAGTGCATCCACTGCTCTCTTTCCTAATGGGTTGGCACTTGGCTGATACCACTGTGTGCTCAGTACCAAGATCTCCTCCCAAGTGTTAGGAATATTCATCCCACGCTTGTAAATCTTTTACTGTATGACTGAGAGGGCTAAGGCAGTCTACCACTAACTTGGTGTAGCATGTTTTTACTTGGCAGACATTAACCCTTTGACTTGCATAACCCTCTGGCATTCAAACACAAAGTAAGTCTTGACACTTTATACATCAAATAGGTTTCCAATGCAATGCAATCAATCAGACGCCCATCTAGCACTCAAGGCCACATTCCTTCCTGGGACACTTTTCCCGTGGACACACCCACACTGAACATCACATGAAGGAATATAAAGAAGCAATAATACCATGTGAAAAAGATTTTAAAGGGATATCTTCTAATGCAAAGAACATAAAATATGGAGTTGAAATTCAGTTTAAAACCAGGCACATCAGGATCCAAGGACAGAGAGACAGTCCCTGGAAATCCTGGGGAATTGTCAGGTAAGTTTCAGTGCGCCCTCAGGCCCACTTATAGTTACACCTTTTTCTTCATGATGCCACAGCACCATTTACTATTGCCTGACACAAAAATCTCTTAATTTGCAAAGAGAAAAATGTTTAACCCCTTGAGTGCTAATTAGGTCTTCCATGCATTGATTTCTAGCAGCCACTTGGTTAACCCTTTGAGTGCCAGGAGGGTGTGCAACACAGTGCAAAGCACTCACTTCTCCTGCCCAACACATCACTAGAGATAGGCAAAAAGTCCCCTTTTTTCATGCAGAAATATTCATGGAAAAAACATAATGGTCGCTTTTTCTGTGGAAATTCCTGCACAATGAAAATACATAAAAACACCCACCTTTTCACTATTACCAACGAAGTCCCAGTGAGAACTTTGCTGTTTCCAGTTTATACTTTTTAAAGCACAGATAAATCTTGCTCCAATACTATAAAAATCTGCAACCTTCTGAAGTGCTGTGAGGTATAGTGCGACAGAGAGAGTTATAGAATCAGAGAGAGCTACCGAGAGAAAAATTATAGTTTGGAGTAGTTACGAAACTAAAGAGTTAGCAGGACTGCTTCTGAGGTGAAGGAATCCATAAGAAGCAGCAGTAATTTTAGTAGTAGTCAGAAATGTCCACAACAATTAGTGCTGCCACTACCCCAGCGCAGCCCCTATGACTCAGAAGCCAGAGCCTACCAGCAGCAGATAGTGCTACCACCCCCCCCACCACATCCACCGTGACTCAGGCTCCCACCGACAGATATTGTTGCAGTTGCCATCATCTCTACCTCATCCCCTGTGACTCAGAGCTGACCAACAGATATT
Organism: Rhinophrynus dorsalis; assembly: GCA_037306005.1. Classification (NCBI taxonomy): domain Eukaryota; kingdom Metazoa; phylum Chordata; class Amphibia; order Anura; family Rhinophrynidae; genus Rhinophrynus; species Rhinophrynus dorsalis. The sequence continues at coordinate 472,758,236 of CM074719.1, read as the reverse complement.
GCTGTCACCACCACCACCATATTTCCAGGACCCTAGGGTGGACATCTGCTATTGGGTCTGTGAGTGTGACTCCAGGTGCACCATATCCACCTATATCACCCTCACATTCTCCACCACTTTAAGCAAAAGTAGAGGAAGAATATGGTGCAGTTACAGGACTGTACCACAGTCTGTCACTCTTCCTCTGCTCACCTCCCTCTATCCATCCTCCTCCGATGACGGAAGATTTCTGCATGTATGTTGGAGCGTTCTCATTGGCCAGAGATCTCTCCAGCTTACATGCAGAAAGCCTCCATCATTGGAGGAGGCTGGATAGAGGGAGGGGAGCAGAGAAGGGTGACAGACTGTGATACAGAGCTGCAACCGCAGTCTGTCAGGAAGAAAGGAACAGGATAATCTTAACACGCTTAATTTTGGCCAAATAATGATTAAAAAAAAATGAAAACAGTCTTCCAGCTAGTCGCTACATGCTACATAAACTAACTTTTTAGACAAACTTGTATAGGGGAGATAGATCCCCTTTAAGGTCGTAGTCCACGTATGTCATTGTATACAAAAATACATCCAGCTTTAGATTTAACCCCTTAACAACCGGGGTATCAGCGCCGCGACTCAACGTCAGCGGAGCATTTTTTTTTTTTTCCTGGTTCCGGACTCCCTGAACGGCGTGCAGCTGCGGGGGGAGCCCGGAACTCCATGACAGTCATAGTACATCATGGGTCGTTCAGTCGGATCGACCCTTGACATACTATGACCGTCAAGGGTCGTTAAGGGGTTAAACAAAGAAAAAAATATTAATTTTGTAAATCTTGTATTAGACAATAAAGAAAAATACTGGCATCTCTACAAAGAGACAACATTATCCCTTTGAGAGACAGAACAGAATCTAATGCATTGTGCTGCAGTGCAATAGATACCTCTCTGGCAGTCAAAGGGTTAAGGCACAGCCAAGACCGTAGACTGCAGCTCGCTATTCACAAAACAAAAGACAAGCAGTTCTGGGGCACTATATGGGTCAAGTAGAATTTTCTCAAATCCCCACTGATTTAAATGGAAGTTTTAAAGCATTCTTATTTCTTTTTACATTGCTCTATTTCGGCTCTGCTGAAGAGCAACCTGCTTGTCCCAGGACCAGGATATCCCGCTGTCAGCTTACAGCTGACGTCAGGGAAAGTGGAGGGAGCGGGGAACTTTAGCCTTCTATATCTCTCAAACCATAAAAGTTAGAGAAATGGGAATGGGGTCATTTAGTTTGCTGCAATATGATTTTTTTTATATATATAGACATTTCTAACACTTTAACTCCATAATGCATTGAAAAGCAATGCACTGAAAACCTCTCTAGTATTCAAGCCCCAGTTAAACCAATGGGAAAATATATTTGTCCATGCTATGCTCCTCTTTTCTTTTATGCAGAAGTGCCACTGTCAAAAATACACCAGTAAGATGTGTGAGCTAATATATGAGATCAATTCTATGTTGGAAGTTCTCTACCATTCAGTTGACAGAGGACATTCAAGCCTGAGACAGAATGAATAGCCAAATAAGGCACTTATAATCCCTTGAATGCTTGACAGGTCCCCAGCTAACAGATATTCAAAGTGTTGGTGACTTCTCTTGCATCCAAAGACCTAGGGGGCGGCACACTAAAGGGTGATAAAGTGTACATGACTTCTCCAGTGATATCATTTCTCCAAATCCTATGTTATTCTATGGAGTCAACGCACTAAGATTTCTCCAACTTTGGATATCTAAGTGCATATTCTCCACAGAATACTATAGGAATTGGAGAAGTGATATCACTGGAGAAGTCATCTCCACTATCCCGCTTTAGTACATAACCCCCCTAGTTCACAAGGGCTTTTTAAAGGCAGAGTTCTCCTACACCGCACTGCAATGAACGCATGAAAATGCTCCCCATTGCTGTGGAGTAGGCTGTCCACAAGGCAATTCACCAAGCATCACACAATCTGAACACAGCTTAGTGATCATTTCCTGCTTTCAGCACAGAAAATTTTCAGCACTGGTTTACTTTATAGGAACACAGTGCATGGTTCGCACAAATAGATAGATGGTCCAATCAATGGCCAATCCATGTGGATGTCAGCCAATAATATCTGTCTGAGAACCCCATGGAACAGCTATCAGCTTCTTCATCATAACCCCCTCTCATGATGGTATCACCGAGATAATGCAGGGAGTACAAGAAGCTGCAAAACCAAGCATTCAAAATGCAGTATGAACCTAGCCAAATTTTCATTGAGAAATATCTACATATACTTTATTTCTAATTAAACTCTGTTTTAGTGTAGATCTGTTCATACCCCTTGCTGTCACACTCACCCCACATTCAGATGATCTACCAATGCTTCAGTCAAAATTGTTGCAGCAGCAATTGCCTCTTTCCTCCTCTTCTCTGTGGAAAACAGATAATTCAAATTTAGGATCTGTGAGAAGCGGGTAAAATTATTTCAGCAATGTAACATCAATAAGGCATTGACCATACAGATTAACTAATTAGTTTTGTTTCTATAAAGATTGCAACATATGGTGGAATGGTCTACAAATCTGATACCTAGGAGTACATTAAATCCTTGGCTTGCCGAATGGAATTATTCAGTGATTTTATATGGTACTAACAAACAAAACATGGCATTGCCCATGCACAAAAAGAGGCAGGGGCAAAGAAGAGATACTTCAATGTGGCGTGGTAGTCATGGAACCACAAATACAGTGCCTGAGACACCAGACTCCACCGTGTTTCAGTCCAACTTTCTTTTATTGTTAGCTAGAATTGAACACTACACTGTGGCAGAGTGCCTTGTTTTAGTCTAAGAATACACAGATAATGGAAGTTCTCCTGCATTTTTCCATTGTACCCCTTTTCCCCATTACCGGCCCCTATGCCCTCAGCTATGTATCACTGGCCGTCCATGCCTTTTACCATCTACCACCTGCCTTCATGCCCTCTCCCATGTACCACTTTCTCCTATATACCAATGCCCCCTATATCTTCTACCAGTGGTCCCCTATGCCCTCTCCTATTTAACACTGGCAGGAGCATTGGCTATAGAATGTGGCCCATGAACATGGTGGTTAGGGTTTGTGTGTTAGTTATTTCCCATGTGCAGAAGGGTAGCATGTAACTATCTGTCTAGTAGTTTGTTGAAATTATCACTATGGGGTCCGTGAGGACCCGACAGCTGTTGCTGTAAGTGGTCTGTGCAGCTCTTCACAGCAAAGCATAATCTGAGTACACAGTTCACTGCAAAATGATTGTTCTTGTTCTGTGCAATGTATGCTACTGCTGCTAACATGAGTGCATACTAGAGGAGTTCAGAATTGTTCACACAAAATGTGCGACCACTTGGCACCTCTGGGCATCATCCTGGAGCGGTGTCTGGCTGAAGCCAGGACAGGCTGCTGTGGAGGAAAAGAAAAGGGAGTGGGTGAGTCAGTAATCGGTGAGTGGAGGGGAGCTTTGGGGTGTGGATCTTCCAAATAACAGATGATACAATGTTATTCTTTTTTAATCAAACATAAAGTCATGTGACTGGCAGAAGAATCAGCCAATGGAATGTGGCCCCTGAAGATAGTGTTCACGGTTGTTTGAGCTGGTTATTTCCCACATTCAGAAGGGTGGGGTGTAAGTAATTACCTGTCTAGTAAAGCGTTGAGGTTAGCGTATATGATCCTACAGCTGTTGCTGGTCTGGGAAGCACTGACCACAATCCTGCAGTCCAGCCAAAGCAGGGAAAGACTGCTGTGGTGGAAATGAAGATGGCAGGAGGGTTATAAATCGGTGAGCGGAAGTGATCCAGGGCGATGGTATGGTATGCACAGGTGTTTAGACCAAGTGGCACCCTTTTAATAATGGTTAAGCCTTTACTTCTTTGCATGCCAGAGGGGTAGGCAAAGCATGTGTGTCTGTGTGAAGGTTACAATGTACACTGGCTACCCTGCAGAGATTGTTGTGGCACATAGTGGAAGAGTAATGACCAATTAAATAAAGAAGACAGTAACCTTTTTCATGCCATACAGTAGTGAAATACATGATCCTGGATGAATGGAACAAATCTGAAAGAAGGTACAAGCTCACACCCCATATGTTAAGGATGTAGCCATTTTCAGCCAAGGACTGCAAGCTCTGGGATATCCCCCTTAAGGTGGATGTAGCTGTTCTTCGAGGATGCTCTGGAGGATTCTGCTTCCTTCTGGATAGAAGTCTATTTGTTTCCACTGGCGTTGCCTGCAAACCAGCAGCAGTCCTAACATCTGTTTCAAGAGCTATGAAGATCAGGCTTGAGAATGTGGAGCAGGCCCCAATTCATGGACAGCATCACTCAACCATGGTGGATTATCTCTCAGAAATCAAACTGGCTGCAGAGTTAATTATTGATTCCTCCATTAATCTGATTTGTATTCAGTCCAAGGCTATGTTTTTAGAAGTAGAGGCCAGGAGGACTAATTCTGAAGCCTTGGAATGCAGGCAGCATCTCCGAGCTGAATCTCTGCTCTCTTCCTTTCTTTGGTTCCATGTTATTTGGTGAAGAATTGGATGACATTATTAAGAAGGCATCTGGGGAAGAAAGTAAATTTCTCCCCCAAGATGAGCAGAATAGGAGATTGGACTACTACCTCTACTGGCCTGCGAAGGCATATTTCAAATCCCAAGCCTGCAAAGGAGGGCTTTTTTTTTTTTTAACTTCTAGTTCCTCAATCAGGAAGCTCTAAATCCATCTGAAAATTCTGATGGTGTTGAGGCCTTTGGTGTCAATCAGCATTGGCTCTTGCAATAACAGTTTTTGACAATGCACACTGCTACAAAGTCTATTGGTACACCTAATCCTTGTCTAACAAGGATTCACCAAATAGTTTCCCCTTTTAGTGCATATGTAACATGCTTGTTTAACCCTTTGAGTGCCAGAGGGGTAGGCAATGCATTGCTTAGCAAATACATTCCAAATGCATAACCTTTCATTCATCTGTACTAAATCTCATCTGCAAAAAGCCAAAGCTTTTTATAACAGTGGAAAAAGCCATGCATGTCATCCACTCCTTCAAACTGGAAGCCTGCTGGCCAGCAAGGCATTGTTTGAAGCATCTGGGCCTTATGTCTTCCACCATTCTGGTAGCTGGGTGGTTCATGAGGCCTCTATAATTGACACTTCCGGACTAGCAGAACAGCCAAAAGAAGTCCTAAAACAGCCTAGGCTGGTAGGAAAACAAACAAATCTCTTTCAGAGCCAGCCTCTAGCAGAAGTGGGGTGGATAATTAATCACAAATAAGGAATAGGCTGGGGAGCTACTTCTGAAAAAGAAGCCGCTCAAGGATGGTTGCCTCCACATTCATCCGTTTTGCCATCAAGCGTGCTGAAACTCAGAGGTATAGTTCAGGCCATCCACCATTTTTTTCTATTGGTTTAAGGAACAACCAGTAAATATCCAAATGAACAATATGGCAGCGGTAATATATATATAAGGACCGGTGGGGGGGTGAGGTGAGGGACAGACAGCAAGACTTTACTGAGTGAAGTCAGTCACATCCTACAGTACTAAGTCCGGCATGCATCCAATCTTATGGTGGTCTATCTGCAGGACAAGCTCAATGTCCAAGAGGATTTCCTAAGAAGATCCTCAGTGGAGCCTGCTTGTTGGACCTTGAGTTCTTTGGGCTGACTTCCAGAGATGGAGGTCTTCCAACAATAGACATAATGGCCTCTCCTCAGAATTGGAAAGTGGAAAACTTTTTCAGGACAGTGGTTTTGTTTGGGAACCCTGAGGGTATATGCCGTCAGTCATCCCTGGGATTAGGAGCTATGTTACCTATTCCCTCCTCTTCCACTGATTCCAAGATTTCTTTGGAAGATCAATAAAGACAAGACAGATTTACTCAAGATTGTGTAACCCTGAATTCCATCCTATGGTGTCAACCTTCCATCTTTCCCAGGACATCATTCTTCCATCATTTCATCTAAATCTCGATTTTGTCAGATGCCTCAAGATCTACATAGAAAGGACAAGTCAGTTCATAAAGACCAACAGACTATTTGCAGAAAAAAAAAAAAAAAAAAAAAAAAACAACGGAACAGGGGTGTCCCTTGTGCAGATTCAAAAATTTTCAGATCGGCCTCCACCAAAAATCACTCGAAGAGTGTGTACTTACAAGCAAATATGCTGAGATTCAATATATACAAATCACAGCTAAAAAGCCTTTAGAGATATATCTGCTTCCCCAAATCAGTGAATGCTTCAAAGTAGTACTCCTTAGCATAATAGGCTGCTCCTCCTCTCACACTATCCCAAAAATGGTATAATATACAAAAGAAAAAATATTGAGGGCACCTCATTTTATCTTTGATAAAGTGGCCTGGTATCGCTGTGAAACATATTACATTAAATTGAGATCTGTGACACTTTATTTTACATTGTTGTAATAATACCCATATATATTTTTGTGTCAATAAATCCATTATGGGGACCTTTTCACAATGTAACAGCCGCGATACATCTGTTTTTTTGTATCTGGATATCCGGAGAGTCCAAGTGGAGACAGATTAATTTCTCTATATGCCCGTTTCTCAGGTTTCTAAATATATCAGTACCTGACCACCAACGTTGTTAGTAAATCCATCATGGTACAGAGAAGGTCATCCATTCTCAAAGGCTACAATTAGCAGACGGATTGTCTCCTGTATTGTGGAGGCCAATGAAGAAACAAAGGTTTTTTTGGTTCTCACGGGCTCAGAGTGTACTCATCTAGGGCACTATCGACCTCCTGGGCAGCAGAGGCTAGGGTTTCTTTGTAGGAGATCTATAGAGCAGCAGCCTGGTCTTCCATTTCCACTTTCATTAGGCCTGGATGTTTGTTCTGTCAAGACTGCAAAGTTTGGTTGTGGAGTACTTCACTCAGTCCTGAACAAAAGTTCTAAATAAATGCATTTGCATCATCATGCCATTTTCTATTGTCTCCCATATTTTATACTGCTTGGGTATTACTCTTTGGTGAATCCTGTCTCAAGTGACCAGTAAATGGGAAAATTATTTCAGCTTACCATTATTTCCTTTTCCTAGTCAAGATAAGGCAGCATTCACCAACATCACTCCTGATTCTCTTTCGGCTAGTAAATTAGACACCTGGTTTTGGAAGGGAGGTTGTTTATATCTTTTGGGGATTGTTATCTGTCCAACAAGCTGAGTAAGGAAACTTAACACCCTGGTGAATGCTGCCTCTTCATGACCAGGAAAGGAAAATACAAATAAGCTGAAATAATTTTCCCTTTTTTAAGCAATCATTTTTATTTATTTTTACAAAAATGATTTGGACCAGATTTGCTGGTTTAGTGGGACTTGGCATTGAATACTGAACTCAAAATTTCACACTTGTCAATCTGTTGAAAAGTTGTAGGCATTCTAAAATCAGCATTTTACATAAAATGGACATTCAAACTAACAACAGATGCACACAGGGGTGGATTGTAGTAGTCCCTTTTGCTGCTTCCTCTCTTCTTCATCCCCTCTTCCCCTGTCCCCACTCCACTCTCTCCCATTGCCTTTCTCCTACCTACCTCCCTCTCCATCTAGTCTTTCCTCTGCTTCGCAACATATCTTCCAGCTATGTGTCTCTTCCTCCTCTCTTGCATTCCCTGGTGGTCCAGCGTGGGGAGTGAGAGATCCGTGCAGCCTCCAGCAACAACATCCCTATCAACGCCCCCTTGTGCGGCATGGGAGTGCAGGTGCCAGGATATTATGTCATATCCTGGTGCTCTGCGTTAACAAAGAACGTGAGGGCTGTCACAGTGAGTGCCGGTGGCAACACAGACCTCTTCTTCAATATATTGTGGGACGTTGAGGTGAGATCCTCTGATGCCCGATTCCCCAATAGGACAATCCGCCCATGGATGCACAACCACACAACTTGCATGTAAGAAAGGGAAGGAAGGCAGCAAATGCCTTCTGCTCACCATTATTGATTGCTTTCCTGACTGTGTAAGCAAGCAATATCTGGGGGAAATCAGGAGTGTTTGATATTAGCAAAATAAATAGATTTCTACTTTTTATGAATTCACAGCTTGTCACATGATCAGAGCTGGGAATCTCTTTTTGAACCCCAGGGGATGTCAATGATGCAATTCACATCATAAAAAGGGGCAGGGCTTAATCATCTGTGAGTCTTGATGTGGGCTGGAAGTGGGAGAAAAACACATCACTTCTGAAACCCTGTAGTTCAGTCTGAAAACCGGAGTCTCCATGGCATATCTGGAGAGTTCCCAGGTATGCACATTATCCAATATTTACTTAACGGGAAGCACCATGAAAAAGCTGAATTTATTTTGAAAAAACAATATATAGTTTTACATATCTAACTAAGACGTTATCTACAGGCATGAGTCATGACACCCAAACAGAGTGATGGCAAAAAAAAGCTGAAAATATGTCCGACATCCAGGGTATAAAATATTCCTCAGTAATTGAAGGGTTAAATAGCTATAACTTTGGAACAAACAGAGGGCGTATGTATAAATGTTTTTCTCGGTATGAAATTCCATAAAATATAGGGCTTTTCATAATAAACCTTTAATATGCTACAAATGAAGATATCATTGTTCGGAATCAGGAAAGACCTCCCTCTGCTTTGCTGAAAAAACAGCATACATTTAAAGACTAAAGAATCAGACACGTAGTGCAGGTCATTTAGTAGGAGAGACACTGAACTCTCTAACCCTGTGAACCGGCCCATCACCCTAACAGCTGAATAAAAACCTTGTATATCTTGTCAAACACCGAGTTCATCTGTAACACAAAAAACAAAACATTCTATAAACAGTCCATCATTTTCCTCCCACTGACTTTTGTAATTGTGAAAACACTACTAATGTCAATTGAGCGCCAAAGTGTTATATAATACACTTGAAGAAAGGACTAATATTTTCATTAATTCACAGTACAACTAAAAAGTGCTAAATAACTCAAAAGCTAGTTTTTAATAAAATAAATGGCAAACGTGGTTGATTTTGAAACCCCTTTTGACAAGAAAAAAAAAGCAGATTATAATATGGCAGGTTCAACATGTAAACGATAGGGCTACTGATTCTTTAGCGGGCCCCATATTTCTGTTCATTCTACTTATAGTTACGTCCGTAGTCAGTCTACCGATTGTCAATGATATCCACCAATCACCTTTCTGTGTGCAGACTAAGAAGGCGGGACCTCAAACCACGGAAACTATACTAAACGGCAGTTTAGGACATATGAAGTCCAGTGCATCACTACAGCTTGAGGCTTTTTGGCCTATGTGAAAATGTATCGAGAAAAGTATCTTACCTTGCAACTCCTTTCGCTCGTTTTGTTTGGCCTGATGCTCCTTGAGGAGCCGAGACAGCATGCTTGCGTTGTTTAGAACTGTGAGACCGACAGCGGAACGAATTGCTTGCAGAATTGTAGGGATGGGAGCGTTTCTTCCCAGTGAACGAGGAAGAAGGGCGGAAGTAGTGAAATTATCAGGTAGAGGCTGTTACTTCATATTAGAACGACGGCGCCATCACCGGTTGCTTTACTCTTTACAGCGGCATTTTGGTCCACAGTTGAAATGTTATATGACTGTCCTAATAAGCTCCTAATAAAACGTATCTTGAACCTTGTCAAAATAACACAACTTGAAACTCATAATCCAGCAGCCGGTATAATGCGCATTTTGCCTAACACCGATATAATAATTATGTATGATTTGTCTATTACAACGTATATTTGTTCCACAGTAGGACTGACGGGATAGTGGAACCGCATTTCTTGGTAACTGATCTGGTTTTTGATTCTAGTGTTTTGTAACAACCGACCATAAATACAAAAGGAGCGCTGTTTGACATAACCATGCATGTCCTGGATAGGGCGCGCTGATTTACATACAAAAAAGAAAAGCGGTAAAGTCGCGATCTATTTGGAGCATGCTGTCAAAATTACATCATTAGACGTTATCAATTAAAAACAGGCATTTACTGTAAAAAAAAAAAAAAAAAATCAGATGCGTCTGAAGTTTTTTTTTATTGCAACAATAAATTTCTATTTTTTTTTTTATTAATGTCTTCATGTAATTTTGACAGAGTGAATATATATACGCATGTGCAAATGTTTTAGGCAGGTGTGAAAAAAAGCTGTAAAGTAAGAATGCTTTCAAAAATAGACATGTTAAGTGACCACCCTTTGCCTTCAAAACAGCATCCTTTCTTCTAGGTACACTTGCACACAGGTTAATGAACTCCTGCAGGTAGGCTTCTTGGAGATGTCACATGAAACGCGTTGATTTTGCCATCCACTGCAAGGAGACCTGAGACTGTATCCAGATGTTGGACATGTGGTAACTTTTTAATTGTTTGAAATTAATGTGTTTTGATTTTACTCTACTTCCTTGATGCCTATTGTTTGAGCAGTGTGGCATTTTCTTGTGGTGAAATCTTGGAGAACCAGCCACAGTTATGTGGAGTTATGTGGATTGTGAAGGGAAGTAAGCATTATGTGTCTCTCATCTTCTGCACAAGTTTCCTTGGCTGACCACTGCATCTACTGTCCTCAACGTTGCCTGTTTCTTTGTGCTTCTTAAAAAGAGCTTGGACAGCACATCTGGAAACTGCTGTCTTCCTTGAAATTTCTGTCTGGGAAAGACCTTGCTTATGCAGACTAACTACCTTGTGTCTTGTTGCTGTGCTCAGACTTGCCATGGTGTATGACTTTTGACATTAAACTGTCTTCAGCAAACCTACCTTGTTAGCTGAGTTTGGATGTTCCTCATCTAGTTTTATTCCTTCTATACAGCTGTTTCAGTTAATGATTCTTTCAACCTACATATTAAATTGATCATCATTAGCACCTGTTTGGTATATTGTTTAATCCTACACCTGACTATATGCCTATAACATCCATGACTTTGTGCAAGCGTACATAAGGGAATTGATACTGTTTTGAAGGCAAAGGGTGGTCACACCAAATATTGATTTGATTCAGATTTTTCTTCTGTTCACTCACTATGCATTTTGATAACGGATGAAAATAAACTAACATGTCGTTTTTTTTTTTTTTGTTTGTTTTTTTTTTTTTTAAGCATTCTCACTTTACAGCGTTTTTCACACCTGCCTAAAACTTGTGCACAGCAACGGCTTTTCAGTAGTGATTTGGGACAAGAACGGGTTCAACTTGCCACCAGTAATCCTGATACTAGTTCTGATTCTGAGGGAGTGGCAGCATCATCATGTACCTAAGCCAGTGAAGGGATTGTGGAGAAGAAGAAAGAGGCCATTCTTTTGCACCTGTCCCTGAAACTATGGGTGTGGGAATATTTTTCTCTTGGGACAAAGTGCAGCCAGCAGCGACTGCCCTGTGCACTGTGACAAGTCAGTGGAAAGGAGGGGACACACCTTGGCACAACTGCCCTCATAAAACACATGCAGTACAGACACCATGAAGTTTATGTGAGGCATATTAAAGCCAAACCATCACAAAATAAAGCAGGAGCTCCTGTCACTGTACCCCCATTGGTCACCAAGAACTTGGGAGAAAATCGAAGAGGAATAGAATAACCTAGCCTGAGCCTAAAAGCACAATGCGGAGAGAAACTCCTCATCATCTTCTTGCTCTAGGGATAAGGTGTGGGAAGAAGTAGCAACTGTCCATGCCCTGGCACCCAAACGGTCCTCTACCTACTCTTCCTATGGTGTACCACCTCTCCCAACCTTACCTCCCCAGACCAACTGATAGCGATTCTATAGATGCAGAGATGTGGCTGTTCATGTCCACACATTGCAAATTGTATGGTGCACTCAGGCCCGGATTTACATCTCGGGAGCCTGTAGGCACAGAAATCAGAAGCACTTCCCCCCCCCCCACACACACACCCCCATTGGCCATCTCCACTGGACACCTCCACAATGCTCCTAATCTCCACATTGCCCCCATCAGCTCCATATTGCCCTCACATTACCTCCACCATTTCCAACTTGCCCCTCATCAGCTCCACATTTCCCCCACCATCTCCATATTGTCCTCACACCTCCCCCATCAACTCCAACGTGCCCCCATCAGCTCCAGGTTGCCCCCACCATCTCCAAATTGCCCCCCCCATCAGCTCCATGTTATCCTCACATTGCCCCCATCATCTCCATGTTGCCCTCCACATTGCCTCCCCCCCCCCCCCATTTTCCATTTCCTACCTCCCTGGCAGGAGATCTGTCATCTGTGCCTCCTTTGGCACAGTCCTGTAGCTGCTGGAGTTCCCGCGCGGTCTCCTATTCAGGAATGCAGAGCACTGGGAGATGATGTCCTCACCCAGCGCTCTGCATTCCTAAAGCTCCAACGAGTGAGCTCGGCAGCTAAAGGACTGTGCCAAAGGAGGCACAGACCTGTCCTGCCAGGGAGGTGGGAAACAGACAAGGGGGGGGGAAGCAATGTGAGGGTGATATGGAGTGGGCATCGGGTGGGGGAAATATTGGTCTGCCACTGTGCAGCCAGCGAGGTGGCTAGTTTAAAATAAAAGAGAATCCCAATGGCAGGCTCCCTTCAGTGGCGTGCGCCTGTAGGCAGGTGCTTACTCTGCCTAATGGCTAATCCGGCCCAGGTTGCACTGACAACACAATGCAATGTGGTGGAAAGTATTCGCAAGGAGGATTCATTCTTGTCGCATGTCCTTAGTGGAGCAGACAAGCTATAGTGATAGCAGTAATTGGTTTCTGAGGGGGAAGATTTGGCATTGCTGATATAAGCATCAAGGTGTTTGTTTGTGTCCATTGTTCCCAGTCCTTCCCCTATTTCGCAATGTTTACTCACATACTGTGCATATTGCAGTTGCTGACGTAAGGTACAGTTCCTTTCTGGTCTCAATGGAAAAATTAGTATTCTAACCTACCCATGGTTTTGGAGGTTCTGTAGGAAGAGGAGCATTATTGGCCAACTTCTTTTCTCTAGATACATCTGAAGTGGAAGCAGCTAGTTGTGGTGCTGCTACTGCCTCAGGTACACCACTGGAGCTAGTGACAAGTGGAACTGTCTTTGCCTGTCTTATATCACTGCTTGTGATCCCTGTCCCTTGGAGCTGTCTAATCGTTCTGCTGCCTAGACAACTCAGCAGCAATTACAGCAGTAGCAAAAACCAGAATGTCACCAGTGGTATTTGCTAATGCCCAACTTAACATGAACTGTTGGCACTAGGCCAGTAGGGCTTTTTCTTTTGTCTCAGGGCTGTCTTTGGCAGGTCCAAGGCCTCTACAAGCCAATTTTTTCTCATGACTTGTCTTTAACAAGTCAAAGTCCTACAAATACATTTTCTGTAACGTCATTGAAGGATACAGGGACCACAGGTTGAAGCATCGTGCCTATAGTAGGCAGGGCACTCTAATAAAAACTCCTCCCACTTCCTAGTTGCTAACCCCTCTCCCCACAGTTCAGCTGTTAGTTTTTAAAGAGTGTACATCAGGAGGTCCAGGGTATTTGTTTCTCCAGTGAAGGATTTTATCAACTTTAACTTTATTTGCCTACTAAGGTTCTTGGGGTCCTCACATTGTGGAGAGAATCCCCATGTATTTACTCCACTTATACTAATAATAGTTCCATTGGGACAGTAGATTATTTTACATTGGCTGAGAGGGAGCAAGTCTTATACCAGGACATTACAAGCAAGAGTGACAGCAGACACTGACATTACATATTTTCTATTTATTTCCTCACATTACAGTTTCCTTCTCCTCTTTAATATTGCGCTTCTTTTTGGGCTGGACGGCCACATGCAAGCATGTATACAATCACCTCACAGAAGCAAAACCGCTACCATTTCAGTCTAGTTCTGTTGGAGCAGATCTTTTATTACCACACAAATGCAAAATAAGTCCTCATTGCCTATACTCTAGCTCTGCTGGAGCAGGGAATCTTTTATGCTGGTTTGGACACAAATGGACAGCATATTACATTAAAGGGATAGTAATGTTTTGCAATAAAAGCAGCTCCAAATAATCGTCATAGTATTTGGGCCTTGGAGAGTGTTATTTCAATACTGTCAGAGTTGTAGTTCAACAGTAAGTGAATGATAAAGTATCCACCCGCTCCTTTTACTGATATAACACTGCTTACCTCAGAGCAGCAAGACTGTCCGGATGGATCCCAGAGAGGGACAATGTTCAGTGAGCAGTCTGATAAACCTGTCAAGGGGGGAAGGGTTTTCCTTATGCTCACAATAAGTCTTCTGTCCCTTGCTGTGATCTGTGTGGTCAAGGGACCAGATTCCACATCTGAGGGAAGGTGGCTTACACTGCGTAAAAGGGGCAGGAGGGGGATACTTAATCATTCAATTACTCATGAACTACAATTCTCCATGGCCCAAATCCTATGAAGATTAATTGGAGCTGCTTTTTTTTTTTGTGAAACATTACTATACCTTTAACTGACAGCAACAATCTAGCCCTTATGAAGCAGTTCTATATATGTCAGGTTAGTCTTTACATTCGGCTTAGCATAGGTCACGCTGTCACAACTTTAAACTTCCTTATATTAGTACCTCTGGGACAATTTCAATCAAATTTAATTTTTTCACATAAAATTCACTTCACTATGACAGAGCCAAGGGAGGAGAAGAAAACTGAGGACAACAAAGCACTGCTGCTTCATGCATTAATTGTGGTACTAAAGTTTCAAACAATACAACATTATGTGCAAACTATTTAGCCACTGAGTCTACTAGAGCTACCACATCAAAAGATTTGCCACCTAATTTGGCTAAGGCCTTACCTGGTTCAATAGCCAATACTTTAGAGAAAGTATTAGATGATTAACAGAAACACCTTATGAACCTGTTAATAGACCTCCAAATAATTTTTCAAGCGGTGCTATGAATTTGTCACAACACTCCTTAAACAATGAGGGGGAATTATTCCGTATTAATAGTGAACCACCCATGTCAGTGGCAGAGGGGTGCATGCACAATGACTATGACACTGAATCAATAGATTCTCTTATTAAAGCAATTTTAGATGTTTTCGGACAAGCAAGGCTCTCATACTTCATCCAAAGCCCTCTTTAAGCATAAAAAGAAATCCTTTATCATCTTTTCTTCTGTGTATCCAAGGCATTAAGGAATAGGAACGTCTCTGCCCTCCAGCTGGGTAGGACAAACAGGAAGATTCAAAAGGCGCCACAAGAAGGCTTCCTCCAGTTTCTTTTGTCCTACCCACCTGGCTGGATGTTGTTCCCTATCGCTTCCTGGCTGCCATGAGTGCCGCCTTGCGCATTTTCCCCCCGTTACCTGCACCTCCACTGCGGTTGCCGACGGAGGCAGGCTTGGCACTTACATCCAATGTCTGGGGCGCCTTCACGGGCACTACGGCTCATCCTTTCCCCGTTCTTGCTCCTCCACTGCGTTTGCTGACGGAGGCAGGGTCTGCATCTCTGGCCCATGTGGGGCGTTCTCATCGGCAGCACGGCGCTTCTTTAAGCGAGCCCTGCGTGCTCTTCTTAATCCGACTCTTCCGGGGGAGGTACTCCTGGTGCGTTCCAGCTTGAAACGCACAACCACAGATAGCGCATGCACAAGGGGATCCAACGGGACAGATCAGGAAGTCCTCTATTGGCGCCCTATTTAAATGGCTCCAGGTAAGTTTTTTACTTTTTTAGGCTTAATCTTGTTGGGTGCAAGCCATTTTTCTTCTGTATTAGCATGTCTACTCCTGCTAAATCCTCCTCTAAAGAGAAGTCCACTGGTGAGACCTCCACCAAGGAGGAGAAATCTAGCCAAAAAACTAAACAATGTGCAGGCTGTGAATCCAAGCTTCAAGTCTCTGATTCCTCTAAACTATGTGCCGATTGTTTAAAGAAAGCAGCATGTAATGAGTTCCCTTCCCAGTTCCAGGATTTTTTGCCCTGGATGAAAACATCAATGCATGAGACACTGAAGGCAATGCAGGGAGAACCTGCCCCAAAAAAACAACGTAGGCATCTGGGGGAAGGGACCTCATCTATGCAGCATGGCGAAGAATATGATTACGAATCTCCAATGGATGATCAAGGCTCTGATTTTGGTTCAGAAGAAACTGGAGTTTTTAATTCTGACTGCATTGATTCCTTTGTTAAGCTCATCAGGAAAACCTTGGGCCTCTCTGAAACGCAACAAGATATGGATATCATGGATACTGCGTTTCTGGGGAAAAATAAATCTGCTCCAGTATTTCCAGTACATCAATCCATTTCAGAATTAATAATGGCAGAATGGAAATTGGGGGACAGAAGGTCAGCGGTCCCTAGAAGATTTAAAAAGATGTTCCCTTTTAATGAGAAGGACGTGCAGCAATGGTCTGCTTCTCCTAAAGTGGATGCTCCAATTGCACATCTCGCTAAACAGACTCTTCTACCTTTAGAAGATGGTACCTCCCTTCGCGATCCAATGGAGAGAAAAATGGACGGCGCGCTCAAAAAGCAATTTTCAGTCATAGGAGAAAATTTGAAAGCAGCTACAGCCATGGCATGTGTATCCAGAGTAAATGCGCATTTGGCTCACGGAGCTAGAAGATAAAATTGAATCGAATGTTTCAAGATCCAAACTTTTAAAGGAGGTGGCTACAAACTACTCCTGTGATGCCTCTCTGGATATCATTCGTCTTCTGGCCAGATCTTCGTCTCTTTCTATATCTATGCGCAAATCTCTATGGCTTAAACCATGGAAAGCGGATACTACCTCAAAAAGTAAACTTATTTTGCTCCCCTTCAAGGGATCCTCCCTCTTCGGCGAACATCTTGACGAAATCATCAAGAAGGCCTCAGGTGGGAAAAGCCCTTTCTTACCACAAGAAAGAAAAAGCAGAGCATCTCCATCCTTTCAAGCCTCTAGATTCAGGACTCAGCCCTTTTGGGACAACAGATGACGAGATTCCAACCGTCCAGGTGACTACAGAGGAAGACCTTCCCAGAGAGGTGGCTCAAGACGGGAATACGTCAAAAAGCCCCAATTCAAGAGAGAGAACCAATGATTCCGGGCGGGCCTCAGCCCAGATCCCAGTAGGGGGCAGACTGGGGTCTTTTCTTCTGATCTGGAAGTCCCAGGTACATCCAGATGCCTGGGTCTCCCAGATCATAGAGCTGGGGTATCCGCTGGAGTTTCTGTCTGTCCCTCGTTCTTCACACTTCATCAGGTCCAGAGTCCCAACCAATCTGCACAAGAGGCAAACACTCTGGGACTCAATCAATTCATTACTGAAACAAGCTGTTATAGGAAAAAGTCCCGAACCAGTACAGAGGTTCGGGAATTTATTCACCCTTCTTTCTTGTCCCGAAACCATCAAATCTTTACAGGCCAATTTTGGACCTCAATTCAATCAATGTCCTTCTCAAACAGGTGCACTTCAAGATGGAGTCCACGGAATCAGTAATCCAGTCGCTATCTCCAGGGATGTTCCTTACGTCTATCGATCTCAAGGATGCATATTATCACATCCCAATTCATCCTGCGCACAGGAGATTCCTCAGGTTTGCAGTCCTTCAGCAGCATTACCAATTTGCAGCCCTCCCGTTTGGCCTGTCGTCCGCCTCGAGGGTTTTCACCAAAGTCTTAGCCCCAGCATTAGCATGCTTAAGACAACAAGGGATCAACATCCTGGCCTACCTAGACGACGTCCTGATAATGGCTCAATCATTCGAAGTAGCCCTGTCACAGACCCATCTAGTCCTGCGATTTCTTCAAGAAACAGGATGGATAATCAATTACAAAAAGTCTGTTATCTCCATCACAGAAGATGATCTTCCTGGGTCTATAAATCAACACAAAGGACTCTTTGGTTCGTCTATCTGTAGACAGAATCACCAAACTTCAGAAGAAAACAGCAATTTTTCTGAGCAAAGTGCACCACTCTGCCAAGGACTTCCAGGAACATCTGGGTTTAATGTAATCAGCAACCCAAATTGTTCCCTGGGCAAAACTACATCTACGTTGTCTGCAGTACAACTTTTTGAGATACTGGAAAGCAGACCATGGGAATCCTCTTCAACGGATTCCCCTATCCTCCAAAACAAGGTTGAGCCTCAAATGGTGATTAAACCTAAGAAATCTTCAAAGAGGGAGGTCCCTATTGGCACAAAACTGGGAAATTGTATACACAGACGCCAGTCTTGCAGGTTGGAGAGGAACCTGGAACCATAAGACGGTCCAAGGGAAATGAAAAACATCGGAAAGTTCCCTTCATATAAACATCCTGGAAATGAGAGCGGTAAGAAAAACCCTTCTTTACTTCAGTCAACAGCTAAAAGGGTCAAATGTCCTTGTGCGAACAGACAATGTCCCAACAGCTATGTATTTAAAAAACCTGGGAGGAACAAGGAGCCCAATGCTATTCAAGGAAGTAAGAAGTCTTCTTACTGGGCCGAAAAGCACCTAACAAGGATCTCAGCAGCTCACATCTCCGGGAAAAGCAAACTAGAGGCAGACTTCCTCAGCCGTCACACACTGGATCAGGGAGAGTGGTCTCTGAATCCAGTAGTGTACAACCAACTCACAGCCAGGTGGGGTCATCCAGACGTCGACCTCATGGTATCAAGACTAAACAAAAAGAGCAACCTCTTCTTCTCCAGGTGGCAGGACCCACTGTCCATGGGTCAGGATGCTCTAACCTTTCCATGGCACTTCCATCTAGCCTACAGCTTCCCTCCAACGCCCCTCCTCATGCAAATAGTGAAGAAGATCCGCTCAGACAAGGTGGAAGCCATCCTGATCGCCCCATTTTGGCCTCGGAGAATCTGGTTCTCCCACTTGATCCAGATGTCAATAGAGGATCCCTGGGAACCACCAATGAGGAAAGACCTTCTAATTCAGGGTCCTGTCTTCCACGACAACCTCAATCTCTTACATCTAACGGCTTGGAGGCTGAGCGGGAATCTCTAAGGAATAGGGGATTATCAGAATCCGTAATTGATACCATCCTTCAGGGAAGGAAACCTTCCACGACAAAAATCTATTACAGAATCTGGTCTGTCTTTGCTAAATGGTGTAATCAGAGAAACGTAACCATTAAAGAGCTGAATGAAGCCACTATATTGAATTTTCTCCAAGAAGGTTTCCACACAGGCCTTCGTCCAGCCTCCCTGAAGGTACAAATCTCAGCGCTCTCTGCAATTCTGGCCAAGCCTTTGGCTGAACATGACCTCGTAAAAAGATTTACTAAATCCATTGTCAAATACAGGCCTACCTTCAGAGAACTAGTAGCTCCTTGGGACTTAAACCTTGTCCTTAACCAGCTTTCAAACTCCCACTCCTTTGAACCTATTGACAGTATTTCCCTGCATCGGCTAACATTGAAAGCTGTTTTTGTCACGGCAATAACTTCAGCCAGAAGGGTAAACGAGCTCCAAGCTCTCTTCAAAACCCCCATTTTTATCTATCCATTCAGATAAAATAGTATTCAGGGTTAAACCATCCTTTCGCCCTAAGGTGGTCTCGGACTTCCACATCAATCAGGATATTATTCTACCATCTTTCTGTAGTAACCCTCAGAATTCACAAGAAGTCCTTCTTCACCATTTAGACTTGGTCCGTTGTGTCTCAACCTATCTCAACAGAACCAAGGATTTTAGGACAGCAGAACCTTTGTTTATATATTTTCAAGGCAGGTTCAAAGGTAAAGCAGCCTCAAAACAATCAATTTCTAATTGGATTAAGGAATGTATTAAGATATGCTATTCAGAATCTGGTCTTTCAGCACCCACCAATATTAAGGCGCATTCTACCAGAGCAATAGCTACTTCCTGGGCTAAATAAGCTCAGGCAACTCCTTTAGATATATGTAATGCAGCCACCTGGTCTTCTATTTCCACCTTCATGAAACATTATCAGCTGGACTTACAAGCATCTGCAGATGCCAGCTTTGGCAGAAAAGTCCTGGAGGCCGTGGTAAAACACTAAACGTAAGTCCCTCCCTATGTTTGTTGGATACTGCTTTTAAGTCCTATTCCTTAATGCCTTGGATACACAGAAGAAACATATAAATTTACTTACCGATATTTAGTTTTCTTCTGTGTAACTCCAAGGCATTCCCACCCTACTAATATTCTTTGTCTTAATATTTTACAGCTTTGCCAAAAGGAAACTGGAGGATGCCTTCTTGTGGCGCCTTTTGAATCTTCCGGTTTGTCCTACCCAGCTGGAGGGCAGAGACGTTCCTATTCCTTAATGCCTTGGAGTTACACAGAAGAAAACTAAATATCTGTAAGTAAATTTATGTTTCTTCTGTGTCCGTCCACGGCACAAAAAACGTGGGCTTATCCCTCCTCCCATCTGGCCTAGGACCAATCCTTTCAAGTTCAAAAAGGGCTTCCTGCCCTACTTCTGACAGTCTCTTTGGTCCTACCAGCTGGGTAGGAGTAAGTTAGTGCAATTTTGCTCCCTTACCTTTCCCTTATGCGGTTTGGTCGGTTTTCCTCCCACGATCTGGTTTGTGCTGCGGATTCAGGGAGGAATGCATGGAGCATGGGATTGTCTGTTCTTTCTCCCCCTCGGTCTTGTTGCTTGTGCCGACCCAGGGAGGAGTTTGTGTTGGTGGGGCTATTTGCTCTTCCTCTCCCCGTTGTGGTGTAAGAAGACCGGAACTTCCAGTAGTATGGAGGCTGTCAGGTCTGATGTGCAGGCATCAGCGAGACTACTGGCAGTGTGTCAACCGGCCCAACGGGACATTCTGTACTGCAGCAGGGAGTTCGGGTATTTTTTTTTTATATACTTAATTTACACTGTAATCCTTCCAGGCCTCTGCATTCCAGTGTGAAATGCAAGCCAGATGCAGTTCTGTTTAAAGCGGAGTACAAGGTACAATGTTTCTCATGTGGTCAGAATTATTTATTTTTCCTCTGTGTCCAATCCACAGCAGTAGACTGTGGGATATTGGCTCCGTCCTCCAGCTGGTAGGACCAATCAAACTATAAAGTTGTCTGATTCCCTTGAATGCTCAGTAATTTTGGTCCTACCAGGCTGGAGGGCGGAGGGTTTCTCCTGCTTAGTGGTGGTTTAGGTTTCTCTGTATTTTGCCTTCAAACTTTCTTATATATATATGTGTTTGATCAGAGTTTGTTTTCTGGGCCAGCAGTTTAGTAAATTAGCTGTTCCAGTGTCTCTTCAGTCAGCATGTCTTCTAAAGACAGCAAATCAGATAAGAAGCCAGCAGAGGCTCCTAAGGAGGACAGACCTACTGCTAAGTTCAAACCTTGCACATGTTGTGAGGGAAAGATTCCTGCTTCAGATAGTGCTAAGTTATGTGCTGAATGTCTAAAAAAGGTCTCTTCCTCTAAAGTCCCAGCTCAATTTACTGAATTTTTGAGCTGGATGAAGTCATCAATGCAGGAGACATTCTCCTCTATGCAGGAGACTTCAAGGAAAAGGCATAGGCAATCTGACCCTCAGGAAGGCACTTCTTATATGTTAGAAGAAGAAGAAGAAGATACAAGTTTAATGGATGTGGAATCTGCAGTATCTTCAGCAGAGGAAGGAGAAATTATGGAAGATCAGGGGGCTTTTAGTGTGGACAAAGTTGACGGACTGGTTAAAGCCATGAGGAAGACCCTTGGTCTAACTGACACACACAAAGAATTAAATGTAATGGATGCTGCCTTCATAGGTTACAAGAAAGAGACTCCTTCCTTTCCTGTTCACAGTTGAATCAAAGATATGATTGCTAATGAATGGAAGATGGGCGACAGGCGCCTACAGAACACTAGGCGCATGCAACGCATGTATCCTTTTACTGAAGAGGACACAGCTTTGTGGATTTCTCCTCTCAAGGTGGATGTGGAGGTGGCACAGATTTCCAAGAGAACAACCCTATTGTTGGAAGAAGGAACCTCTCTAAAGGATCCTATGGACAGAAGAGCAGATTCAGCATTAAAAAAGCAGTTTTCAGTGATTGGGCAAACTTTGAAGATGGCTACAGCCATGGCTTGTGTCTTCATAACACTTCGTATCTGGCTAGCGGACTTTGAAGAAAAGCTACATTCTTCAGTATCCAGGTCCAGATTGTTGAATTAGGTCCTATTAAGGACTCTCTAAATTTTTCATGCGATGCCACTCTAGATAACATCAGAGGACTTGCTAGGTCTTCAGCATTATCCATCACATCAAGAAGGGCCATTAGGATAAAGTCCTTGGAAGCGGATGCTACTTCTAAGAATAAACTTGTTTCTCTCCCTTCCACAAGCAACAAATTATTTGTAAGCCAGTTGGAAGACCTAATTCACCAGTCTTCAGGAGGGAAAAGCCAGTTCCTTCCGCAACAACATAAAACCCAAACCTCTTCTCCTAGAGGCACATCTGCACAAAAACAGTCCTTTCGTGAGGCAAGACGGTACAGACCTGGCCGTGCGTACAATCAGAGGCAAGGCAGAGCATCTCAGGGACCCCGATTTGGAACTAAGAAAGAGTTCAAGAAGAAACCAAGGTTCCAACAAAATCAGCAATGAAATTGTAGTTACCCCATCGCAGCCTCCAGTAGGGGGCAGGCTGGAGTCCTTCAAAGACGCATGGTTCAAGATCAGTCCAAACAAATGGCTGCGTCAGATAGTAGAGATGGGGTACTACTTAGAGTTCAAGACTGTTCCACAATATCATCACTATTGTTCCTCCAGAATCAGGAAACAGCAGAAAAGATGAAGAAGGACCTTCTAATACTATTGAACAGAATAACAGAATCAAGAGTTCCATGGGACTTATTCAACAGTTTTTGCTGTTCCGAAACCTTCAGGAGGCTTACGTCCTATCTTAAACTTTAAAAAAGATCAACTCTCATCTGAAACTACAGAGATTCAAGATGGAGACCATACAAACAGCAATCAAAATAGTCTACCCTCAGGCATTCCTCACCAGAATAGATCTGAGGGATGCCTATTATCATATCCCAGTTCATGCCTCTCACAGAAGATTTCTCAGGTTCCAGATTTTCAACTCCCACTATCAGTACAGAGTTCTGCCCTTCGGGCTAGCAACAGCCCCCAGAGTTTTTACAAAGGTGCTCGCAGTAACCATGGCATCTTTGCGAAAACAGCACATAAAGGTACTTCCTTATTTGGACGACATACTGATTGTGGCGGAAACGGAAGAGAATTCAAGAAGCACAGCCTTATGTCTAGATCTTCTTCAAAAACTAGGCTGGATGATACACTTTCAAAAGAGCCAACTTCAGCCAGTCCAGAAACTTCTTTTTCTGGGCGTACTATTCAACACCAGCCAGGATCTAGCAACTTTGTCACAGGACAGACAGAGTCGGCTGCTCAAGAGAGTATCAAAATTTCTGAGACATCGGTTGCAGATGGCGAAAGAATTCTCACATCTACTGGGGAACTTGTCTTCAGCACATCCAATAATTCATGGGGCGAGGGCCCACAGTCGTTGTGCTCAGATCAGTTATCTCAAACACTACAAACGGGATCCATCAAACATCTGGTTAAAGATCCCCATTTCTGCAGACACTCGAAACGAGTTAAATTGGTGGTGCCAGCCTCAAAACCTTTCCCAGGGGAGATCACTGAAGGAAGTGACATGGCAAACAGTGACCACAGATGCCAGTCTAAGCGGCTGGGGAGGTGTTTGGGGAACAAAATCAGTCCAGGGACTCTGGACACTGTCAGAATCAAAAAGACGCATAAATCTATTAGAACTTCAAGCTGTTTGGAACACCCTCAGATATCTGGAAGAAGATCTCAAAGGAAAGCATGTTCTAGTGCTGTCAGAATACCGCAGCAGTACAATATCTGATGAACCAAGGAGGGACGAGAAGTCAGTCTCTCAACAAATTAGCTCTCAGTATCCTTCTCTGGGCAGAGTCTCGACTGACAACCTTGAAGGCGGCCTACTTGTCTGGGAAACTCAACACTCAAGCAGATTTCTTAAGCAGGTTTCGCATAGACCCGGGCGAATGGTCTCTCGACAAAGAAGTATACCAGGACATCATAGCGATCATGGGCACACCCACTATAGACCTCATGGCATCAGAAAACAACAACAAAAGTCAGATGTTTCTTTCCAAGTGGAAATCCAGCAGGACAGGATGCTCTCCTTTTTTATCTAGCTTACCTGTTTCCACCAATACCCCTGTTAACAGAAGTAGTCCAGAAAATCCGGAGGGACAAAGCAGAGGTGATTTTAATTGCTCCAGACTGGCCCAGGAAGGTGTGGTACTCAGATCTCCTGAGGATGTCCATCAGAGATCCAATCAGGTTACCAGTGATCCCTCAGTTACTGACACAGGGTCCAATGCTCCATCCAGATCCAGCTCTTTGGAGGCTGACAGCATGGCAGCTGAGCGGCAGTCTCTGAAGCTCAAAGGTCTTTCAGACTTAGTAATAGAAACCATCCTGGCTGGTAGATGCCCTTCAACCTCTAGGATCTACTACAGTGTTTGGGCTATCTTCCGAAGATGGTGTATTCAACAGAATTTGGACAGGGGAAACATCTCATCAGGATGTATACTGGATTTCCTTCAGGAGGGGTTCAAGAAGGGGTTGAAGCCCACCTCCTTAAAAGTGCAACTATCTGCGTTATCGGCAGTCCTAGCATCTCCTTTTTCAGAGCAATATGTATTCAGAAGATACATGTCAGCTATTACGAAAATCAAGCCTACAATCAGGGATATTATTCCTCCCTGGGATTTAAATCTGGTACTAACTCAGCTCTGTTCACACAGGTTTTTTGAACTATTGGAATCAATCTCTCTAAATGATCTAACATTGAAGACAGTCCTACTTACAGCAGTCACTTAATCACGCAGAGTAGGAGAGCTCCAAGCCCTTCTATGTGATCCCCCTTATACAGTGTTTCATCAAGACAAGGTGGTTCTGTGTCCAAAGCCCTCATTCAGGTCCAAGGTAGTCTCAAGTTTCCATCTCAGTCAAGAGATTATTTTGCCATCCTTTTGCGCAAATCCGGCCAACAGCAAGGAGAAGGAATTTCATAACCTGGATCTGGTGAGATGCCTACGGATTTATCTTAACAGAACTAGAGGGTTCCGGAAAGATAAAGCCCTTTTTGTACATTTTGCAGGAAAATTTAAAGGGACTGGGGCATCCAAAGCCTCCATTGCCAGATGAATAAAACAGTGCATTATTCTGGCTTATGACTCTGCTGAAAAAGAACCCCCATCTGGGATTAAGGCACACTCCACAAGAGCTGTTGCCACATCTTGGGCCCAAAAGGCTATAGCTACGCCAAAGGAGATCTGCAAAGCAACCACCTGGTCTTTGTCCATCTTTATCAAACATTACAAGTTGGACATTCAAGCATCTATAGATGCAAAGTTTGGCAGGAAGGTGCTGGAAGCAGCCATTCCTGTTTTGGATTGAGACTCCCACCCTTTTTACTGGGGTACTGCTCTGGTAAGTCCCACAGTCTATTGCTGCGGATTGGACACAGAGGAAAAGGTGAAATTTACTCACCGATATTTTGTTTTCCTGTGTCCTTCCACTGCAACCCACCCTGATGTACTGCGTCTGGTAAGGTGGGTGTATCGTTCCTTCAATCAGGCCAGTATAAGAGAGAATTCAGAGGGTCGGTGGGCCCTGTCTCCAAGGATAATAGGAGGTCATCTGCAGCATTTTCTCCAGCCCTGGCATGCAAATTCATATCCGGACAGATGGGTGCTGCAGAACTTGGAGACAGGGTATCCGCTGGACTTCAGGACGATTCCAAGCAGGAACATTTTCATGTCTTCGAGACTACGACCGAAATCCACACAGATGAACTCCAGGAGATCGCTCTATCACTCCGTAACCACTCCATCCCTTGAGCGCTGGAGAACAAGAAACCAAAGAAATACACAAACAGGAGGAGAGCTTCCAAACTATACAGTAATGTACTGAAACACGTAAGTAACAATTTCTACTTACTTCAGAATTTCCCACCGGCCTGTGTGTATCCAGAGCCGGTGAGAACACCAGCAGGGATTGATTGCTGGTCCTCCCCGCAAATGGACCACACTAATCGAATGGCACTTGTGAACACACTTATGTGAAGAAAGAACTGGCTACAAAATATATCATGTCAGAAGATTTTTAATAGATTTAGGTTTTAGTTTTATCAGTCCATTTTGTATCCAGTCCTTTCTTCACATCAGTGTGTTCACTAGTGCCATTCGATTGGTGTGGTCCATTTGCGGGGATGACTGGCAATCATTCCCCACTGGCGTTCTCACCGGCTCTGGAAACACACAGGCTGGCGGGAGATTCTGATGTAAGTAGAAATTGTTACTTATGTGTTTCAGTACATTACTGTATAGTTTGGAAGCTCTCCTCCTGTGTGTGTGTTTCTTTGATCACCACACCTTATTTCTCAGCAAGATAAAGTTATTTTAATGAGTGTTCAAGTTCCAACCAAAAGTAGTTTCAGCCCTCCACATAAATCAGGAACTGACAGGACTAAAAGGTAAGAGGAATTACTCCATACATTAGATGTGGTTAGATGCCTATGAAAATATGTCCAAGTTACGCAATCCTTTAGGACATCTGATGCTTTATTCAATATTCCAGAAGGCCCTAAGATGTGCAGACCAGCATCTAAGACCACTATTGCCACATGGTTTAAACAGACTATTAGACAGGCATACAGACTAAAATCTGTTCCAGCACCTTTCAGGATCACCGCTCATTCAACTAGGTCCATCAATACTTCATGAACCAAGCTACTGTTGACCAATTATGCAAAACAGCAACATAGTCATCTGTTCACACGTACACAAAGCTCTACAAATGTATCATTTTTGCATCTCAAGATGCTAGTTGTGGCCGCAAAGTTCTAGAGGCCATTGTTTTAGTTTTCTTCACTCCCTCTATTTTGGGACTGCTTTGGGACCTGCCCATGGACACTGCATCACTCATTGATGCTAGAGAAATAGGAGTTTTTCTTAGAGTGCCCTGCCTCCTGTAGGCACAATGCTAAACCCCATGGTCCTTGCATCCCTCAGTGGACTAAGATAAAAGGGTTTATGGGTGAGTAAAAGATCCCCCTTTTTCTCTGGGCTTATGTTTGGCTAACCTGTGCCCTGCACAGTGTACATACAAATATTTTTCAGCATTTTTTGTAAGCCTGCTGCTATGCTGCCTATCCATTGTTTATAAAGAGAAAGTAAATAAATATAAAAGGGTTACTTACAGTCCACAATGAATGGGGCAGATGTGTGTGGTGGACTGGTGTGGTATGATTGATGTATATCTCATTCTCTCTATATATTTATACATATTCAACATGATTCCTACATAAATTATTACCATTATCATATTTGAGTCTAATGTAAGCTAACATTATTCTCGCATTATTGACACACATTAATGTTAATCAGTGTTCATAGCAGTAATCCCACAGTGATACATGGTAGCAGTCCTTCTCATCCCTCCTCTTCATCATCCTCTGTGCTGCTGTTAATAATATCTGTGGCCTGGCTCCCTTGTGTTCCTGTGTATCTGTTACTAACCCATACTCATGGAGCATTTCCTATAGAGAAGTGCTGCCACCACAACCAATGTTGGATATTTGCTGACCCTGAGACCCATGAATTGCCCTGTGTTCGGAATGGGATGTTCTGGCTGATGTAGCTGCTGCTGCTGGTATAAACCCTCTGCTGCCTTCCTTTTCACTATGTTTTATAGCAGTTTTTATAGCCCTAACTTTATCCCTCTAATTCTCCATAACGCAACCCTCCGCTTGATCAGCAAGCATATCTTTATATTCCTTGACAGAATCAGATTCCTCATGGAGATGCTGATGTTAATCATGACTCCTTGTTGTGTGATACACCTGATGAAGTAGGGGTCCAGCAAAGTGGCAATAATTTATTCCTCATCTGCTTTTAATGGACACTGTTTGAGGATCTTGCTGAAAGCATGCTACCATGTCCTTTACTAGCTGGTGCATATCTGTTTTATCATTATGGTGATATTCCTCAGCCATTCTCCTCATTTTTTTCTGCAGTAAATATGTCAATGCAAGAATTTTGATAATTCCTGCCCCTACGTGTCTAACCAGCATGGTTGCCTCTTCAAAAGGTTTCAGCATCTCGCATACATCGCACATTAGTTAGCTAGATGCTGTTTCCAGCAGAAGCAGATGCCCTCATCATAGCTAGGGTGGTAGTCCCTGATAACCTGTGTTGTTGCTGGTGCTTACTCAGTGCTAGTGTATATGGTTGAATGCATCTTAGACTTGTAAGCAGTGACGATTCTGACGATGACAGACAGGATGACTGTATTTTTGGTCATCTTTGCTTGTCTAAGATCAAACTTTCCAATTGTTTTCTCAAACACTTTATAGACGGACACAATGCTTATTTTCAGTGGTTAAAGACTGAGCCTTTTCAGGTAACTTTCTGGCCATGTCATCATCTCTCACTCTCATCTTCATCTGTATCTGGAGAAGGGGAGGATGCCAGTGGGATATATTCTATATCTACAACATCATCAGTCATCATTAGGTTGTTCCTCAGCATCGTACGCGGCTTCTTGCCCACTGCTTTTATATTCTACAAGGCTTTTAGAGGTTTCAAACAATTTATTTTTAATTTCACAACATTCACTACTACTTTCACAAATTTTTTTTATTCAGATCTTATTGGGGGGCATCAGAAGGCGTCCTCATGCCCCTTGCCCAAAGAAGTCTGAATAAAAAATAATGAAATAAAAAAAAAAAAAAATACCTGTGTATTCCACAAGGGGGTCCAATTCATTGATGTGCAATGTGTTGGACCCTCTTGTGGCACTAACAGGTTTAGTTTTTGTAATGCATATGGTATGTCAACCTATACCAGTGGGGGCACATTTTTCTTAAGCTAACAGTAGGTCCTCATTCAACTAGGAAATCCCATGGTGTTGAACTCTTTTTGTATCTTTGACTTGACTAATGTGTAAACAAGATTTTATTTTCTCTATAGTGCTACATTCTGGAAATAGATGCACATACTAATTTAGATGTTCAAAGACGTGGCCCCTCATTTGATGCGGCTAATTGTCTACATTCCAACACTGTATGTCTACGTTCCAACACTGTATGCTTTTCCATACATACATCCATTCTTAATTTTTTATTGTTTTAACCATTTTAGTATAGGCAAGTGCAAAGCACAAAAAGGCCCACTACTAAGAAAATATCTGACTATATCTGCCTGTCAGACACAGGGGTGGTGGAGGTCAGGGCTCTCCTCTTAAGCCACTACATGAGGCGAACGCAATATCAGAATCAAAGACATGCCAGAGAATCCTGCTAAAGACCAATTCCCATCCCTCCAACGTCTTTCCTCTGAGCTCCTAGGCTCCCCTGAGGATAGCTTGATTAAAATTGACAGGGCCCTGAGGCTGAGAGGCCCTCCAGGCTCCAAGCCATATGGCATCATCTATTGCCTGCATAACTACACCGATATGGCTATGTCATACACCTTTTTAATGACCTATTGCCACACTTTTTATAGAAACACTGGGCCTTCAAGCCTGCGACTGATCGCCTGAAGAACCTGGATGTCAGATGCCATTGGGGTTTCCCCTTCAACTCTCGGCATCCCACAATGGCTTACTGGCCTCCATCTGTAAACCTACAGAAGTTCCTGAATTCTGTAAGGCCTTAGGCCTAGAGACACTGACTTCACATCCAACTGATACACCGACGACCTCTGGTGAAGGCATCCTACCTAGGGAATGGAGGAACCGCTGGATCAAAGTACAGGGCCCAGACATTAAGAGTAGGACTTCTTCCTCCCCCGCTATGACACCTGCTCCCCAAGACTGGGACTGACTGACTAAATGGAGTTTGAGTTCAGGACTTTCTTTTCAGAATTCTCACCTGACCGGACTTTATACTCTGTAGACAAAGAAAAATAAAAGCAAGAGGCACTCCTAGTGTATTAACGTCTCAAAAGTTGTAATCATCATCACCACCACAAATATGTAGTGCACTTACAAAAAACAGTGGCTGACACTACCACTTATGTGTTATTTACCTATCTTGTCTTGGGGAGTAATTTAGACCGCCCCCTCACAAGCAGTATCTTCAGGCTGCTCAGCTTCACAAACTCATCCACAGCGTGGAAGTATGATATGCAGAAAGATAAAGAAGAACAAGAAGGGGTGCCTATAGTGTCATATCTGATAAATAGACATAGGACCAATAAATATACAATGGATCTACTCACAAATGAAATTTGTTGACAATCAGGTATATACCTGTCACCAACTAAACATGCATGCAGGGTCTTAAACCTGTCCCTGCTCAGGTGTGTACCATCTAGGTCTTGACGTCCTCCACCATCCAGGTAACTCTCAGGTAATGATATCCAATAATAGGATCTCTAGATATAATCAATGCTTGTAATAACACCAAAAACTAAATAATACCCCTATAATGACTTTTTAATAAATATATATTTTTACATTATGGAACTGCTCTTTTTATTTATTTTTATTTTATTTTTTGATGTTATTAATCTCTCCAAGATGATTCTTCTACTGAAAATACTATATCCATCCTGGTACTTTTCCCAATGTATTATATCAAATGGGTGCAACACATCATCAATAGTTTCAAATGGAGAGTTAAGAAACATAGATTGTCCCTTTCTCACTTATGTTCCCTCACTCTGCCAGGGGTTTGGGAGTTCCAGCTTTACTATCATACAATAAATCCTCTAGTCTACTTAAAGTCATGAACCTTTCTCTTCTGCCCCTGAAGGAATAAGTTGCCTGTTCCCAACTATTTGCCCCAGGCATTGCTTTGGACCATTTTTGTTGGCTTGACCCCAATGCCTTTCCTAGTGCTTGCTCAGAGCACATCATTCTGGGTCACCTACTATCTTCCTGGTCCAAGCTGAACTCGCACTATTCTCTTATCCCCTATCCATCCCCCCAAACTCTTGTAATACTTAACCCTGCCTTTCCCCCTAGTCAGGGAATCAATTAATTTAAGGTCTGGTGAGCGCTACATATAAGGAACTGTGGGGGACCAGATCTCAGGCTCTGAAATCAGCACTTTTGACCAGCTAGTGACAGACTGTCAAATCACTGACAGTATTTAGTTTTATTGTCTGTGATATAGGAGGAATATTGTTAATGGGAAACAAGATTGTGAGACATCATTAACTACTGGACATGTAACTGATTCCTTAATAGGTTCGGGTTATACCTTTATTGATGGACTGTTTAGCCGGTTAGCGGAGGTATGTCTTTATTCTCTTATCTCTTTACCTGGCCGATTATATTATAGTGCAATTTTGCATTTATCACCTATATATTTACGATTTAGGGTATAGATTTTATTTTTTGGACATCAACGGGTGAGGTTGTGTGTACCTTTCCGGTAGAGTTCATGTTGGATTATAAATTACACATATTTATGGGTTAGGTCATTTGCACCCTGTCTGTTTATAATCACTAGTATTTGGGGAGTATTAAACATACATGTTGACAGTTCAGGTTGTATGTATCTTTTCCGTTCCTGTGTGTGTACTTAGGAGGTAGTCAGTCTATATATTTTAGGATTTTGATATAACTCTGATCGCTGTAATTATATATATGGGTAGGCAGAGCATTTTGGTTTCTTTTTCCATTTAAAAAATATTTCTATGTCTATTGAAAAACTGTGATTCATTTTATGGTTACCCATATTTGTGTCAAGTGTGATTTGTATAGGGATTATATTCTACTATTTTTAATACATTTTGTTCATTTTTTGTTCACATTGTGGCTTCCATATTTATTGAGTTCACACAAACGCTGAGATTTTGGTGATATTTACAGGTTTAGATGTAATGTAAAAAAAGTTTTACTTCACTGAGAGGGTAGATAAGTGGAATATTCTACTAGCAGAAGTGGTAGAAGTTACTACAGTGACGGAATGCAAGCATGCATGGGATATGTATAAGGCTGTCCTGAACATAAGACAAGACCAAGGACCAAATAAGGTTTGAGGTTTTTACAGTAGAAAAATGGGAAGACTAGATGGGCCAAATCGTTCTTATCTGCCGTCAAATTCTACATTTCTTTGTTACATATATTATGTGCAAAGGGACAGCATATTTTTGTACAATAACCCGTACTGGCACTCAAAATGGTAACTATGGCAGGCTGCATTTGTCGAGCTGTTACTGTAAGGGGCCAATGTATGTTGATGTGGAACTGTCGGGCATCATTTGTTGAGATGTTACTGTGTAAGGGGACAATGTATGTTGATGTAGAACTGTGGAGCAGCATGGGGAACTTCAGCATTGTGTGTTAGCCCCCCACATACACTGCCTGACAAACCCAGCCTTGTTCCCTTGCCCAGGTAGTGCCCATGGGGATTTGTGGCTACCAGTAGGCAAGGATGTGGGGTTCAGACAGTGTATATGAGGTTCTGTCTATAAGTGGGTAAGGGAACAAGACTGGGGGGCAACTGGTAGGCACAAATACCTATGGATGCCGCCTGACTCCCAGCCTTGTTCCCTTGGGAGTGCAATTAATACAGAGGTGAGTGTTTGGTGTACTTTTTTTTTTTTTTTTTTTTTTTTTTTTTGAGCTATGTACTTCCCTATGGGTTGACGATGTTTGAACTGTGAACTCCAGCAGCAAGCACTGCTATTGGCAGGGCCAGACTGGCTTACCGGGAAAATTCCTGGTATCCCGGTAGGCCAGTCCGGTCCTGCAGATAGCAGTGCTTGCTGTTGGAGTTCACAGTTCCAACATCGCCAACCTGAGCTTGGCAATATTGGGATCTTCCTATAGTTCTCTTTGGAACCAGAGCAGAACAGCCCTCCATTAAGCCTTTCAGTGATATAGGGATGTGCATTGCACAATCCTCTGGCACTGAAAGGAGGAAAAGTTTTGCAAGAATATGTTTAGTATTTAATGGATATAAGGATTTGGAAAATGTAAAAGATAGGTCTGTGACAGAGGGACACAGAGAGCTGTAGCAGATGGAGAGGGTGTAGGCTGAGCAGCACCTCCACTGCAAACAGCCAACTTCCACTGGAGAGAAAAGGAACTCGCAGCACTACCTTACCATAAAATATACTATACAAAATAAGGGCCAAAGTGAATAACGTATAGATAGCAGCAAAGAATAAACGTTTTTTCAAAGCACCCAAATTTAAGGCCAAAGCCTTAAAGTGGAACTATCATTCAAATTAAAGTGCCCCCCAAATAATTATTTGCATAGTGATATGCATATCAATAATAGTATTATCCTGAATAAGTCCAGCATTATTGAGAAATCCACCTTGTTCCGAGCCGCACAGGCAGGCAGCTTGCTGTAATGTCATCTGCATGCCTTACCCGTCAGTCCCTTCCTGTACATTAAAGGGATAGTAATGTTTCATAATAAAAGCAGCTCTAATTAATCATTATAGTATTTGGACTTTGGAGAGTGTTATTTCAATTCTGTCAGAGTTGTAGTTCAAGAGTAATTCATTGACAAAGTATCCCCCTCCCTCCCCTTTTACTGATGTAACACTGTTCAGCCAGATCAGAAGGGTGGTGCCCAGGTAGACTGCAGAGAGGGACAATCTTCAATTAAGATAAGGGAAAAACCTGAAAAACTTGTCAAGGGGGGCAGGGCTTTCATTGTTCTCATAGGAAGAAGATTGTCCCCTTCTGTTATCTGTCGGTCTTACAACCAGATTCCACATCTGAGAAGAGATGGCTTACACTAGGTAAAAGAGGCGGGAGGGAAAACTTTGCTTGTGAATATCTCTCAAACTGTAAAGATTTAAGAGATAAGACTTATATCGTTCTTCGTGTTTTTTTAATGCCTACAAAATAAAATAAAGATAAAACGAAGTATTACTATCCCTTTAAGGTACAATGCAACGCCCACTCAACAGTCCTAGAGGAGACCTGGATGGACCGTACAGATGCATAAATGTATCTTTGGCAAGATGTCTGCTCTGATGCCTGTGTGTATGTGTGTGTGTGTGTGTGTGTGTGTGTGTGTGTGTGTGTGTGTGTCTGAGTGGGTGTGTTTGTGTGAGGGTTTGTGGTGCCCTAGTGAACATGTCTGTGAGGGAGTATCACCAGGAGTGAATGTGAGATATTTGTGTCATGTGTGTAATAACGTAAATCATTGTGATTCTGAATCAAGATTCCAGCCTCTTCTCCTCCTTTCCCTCCACCAGTAAAAAAAAAAAAAAATCTAATCTTATTTACACCATAAATTGATGTAATAACACCAGGGAAGAACTATTCTTTAAAATTCACTTGTACGTAAGTGAACACACATTTGTCTGTGTTTTGTGAATGTGTGTGTATGACAATGCATGTGTAAGAGATCAAATGCCTCGGTGTGAGAGAAAGTGAATGAGGGCTGTGTATCTGTATGTGTCTGTTTGAGTTAGAGAATTATTTCAGTGCAATAGAGGTTATTTTTCATTTAGGTTCCGCTCTGATCCCAATGGGTTAAGGATAAATAAAACGTACAAGTTGCTATACTTAGCCCAGATTGTTGTGGTTATCCCTAAACAAATTATCTTTGACAAAGCTTTGGGCTCTTTGTATTTTCACTTCACTGACTCAAAGCAATGGATTTACGCCACAAAAAGGATTAAATGGTAAAATATGCTTTGATGAGATTTATAGCATTAGAGTTGAACGGAATCTTGAAGAATCTGTCTCAGTTTTAGACAAAAAACTCTTTGTCTGTGTTGTCATGGAAGGTGAGATATGTTGCTGGTGTGAGAATACTATACCCAACATTATAATCAGGGCTGCAAAAATATCAGTGAGACTTACTAGTCAGAGAAAAAGTCACTTGTCAGGAGGTGCTGCTAATCCACCCAATGTTAAACATGGAGAACAGCATACTTTCTTACTTGCCTGCATGACTAATGGAAATTTCCAGCACTGAGCATATTTATTTGTGTGTGTGTGTGTGTGTGTGTTAGGGTTACCATATTTGGATTTTTTTTAATAAAGCACACATCAAAGTAGCCACTGGATTTAATCTTTTGGGTGCTGCATCACAAAGCAATTGTCTATAATGGTTTATTTACAATGGTTTCTAATTTTTTTTTTTTTTTGTGTATGTATATTTTAAAACCTTTAGCATGAATTTGAGTAAGCAGTAAGAAGCATATAAGCATTACTAATGGTGAATAACTAACTAGTATTAATCCATTTGAGGAACTGGGCTCATCAGCACAGACATTACTAACACTTTAAGCTATGACAAGTATGGGAAAGCTTCCAACACTCCTCACAGAGCACTAAAATAAAGCTCGCTTTTTCTCTCCTATAAGGAAACCCAGCACATTTAAGGCATACATTATATTCCAGGAGGACAGACACTGAAGCTCCAAAGAAGAGGACACGTCCTGGAAAATCTGAACCTATGTTACATAGTGCTCATTGGGCCATATGTTCAAAGAAGTAGCGAAATAGCTTTTGTCGTTTGTAATTACTTTTCAAAGTGTCGTCGGGATCATTAATATTTTCAGAGAGTGTCGGTTGTGATTGAAAATATGTCGTTTGTCTTGACTGAAATTGTCATAAAAAATGTCTTAACTAATGACAAAAATGTCTTTAAAAGTGTCTTAACTAACGACAAAAATTCTCACATTCAGAACACATTTCCTCCACTTTTTTCTTAACGTACAAATTTTGTCTTTTGAAAGACATTTTTTTGTCGTTAGTTACGACAAATTTTCGTTTCCTCTATACAACACTGGAGAATAGTTTAGCCACTCCCTTGCCCCGACCCTTTGTCCGACAATTC
This sequence comes from Rhinophrynus dorsalis, assembly GCA_037306005.1. NCBI lineage: Eukaryota > Metazoa > Chordata > Amphibia > Anura > Rhinophrynidae > Rhinophrynus > Rhinophrynus dorsalis. The sequence goes on along the minus strand of CM074719.1, from coordinate 472,722,535 downwards.
TGGAGTTGTGTCATACACAACGGACATTACTAGTTTTTTGTTGTATACTTAAATATGTCGTTCATGCATTCAATTTCTTATTTTTGTCTTTCATACGACAATTTTTTGTCGTTATCCCTTTGAACATACGGCCCATAGTATCAATATTTATGACCATTGTCAATATACTAACCCTTTGGATGTTAAAGAGGTCACCAACTCATTGTGGAGCAAAGCACTGAGACCTCTCTGGAATCCAAGGAGATAAACAACATGGAAGTGAAAGCCCTGTATTTGGCACTTTAAAGCATTCTTATATTTATTTGGAGTAGAATGTTTTCTGGCCACAAACACAAACATCTCATTCCCCATCACAAAATAGATTGTGTTTAGAAACATAGGGCCGTAGATTCAAAAGAAAAGCGGAGGAATTTTGGGGCAAACCAGCTGCTCAAAAGAGAACAGATAAAGATTCTAAAAAAATCTCATTTAAATCAATGTGAAGTTTTAGTTCTCCCCTATAGTGCAGTTGGTTTGCTCCTAGAATTCCTTCACTTTTCTTTAGAACAAATGGCCCAAAGTATAATTGTTATTCTCCTGTGCTAGGTCTGTGGGTGCTATACTTTATTCATCAACTGCAGAATTGGGATTACTGTGCAGTCCTTGTGGTATGTTGTCTATGCGGTAAACATTGTTAGTTAAGCTTTGTGTAAAATAATGTGAATAATATTCTTGCATGAGAAAAATGACAACTAAGAAATAATATTTAAAGATGAAGGATTCCAGGCCCACCCATGTCTGTTTGTCTTTTGTTTCTAAACTAATACAGATTCCTTCCATACTACCTTTAAGGGATAATTGTTTTTTATTTCTTTTAATTTTTTAAGTACCTGCAGGTGATATTTACATGTTAAGGGGTGGGGAGTTATGGAATAAGGGCGCCTATATATAAGCAGGCTAGACAGGCACCTGCACCCATGTTTATGGTCAGGTGATTTAGGGCTGTATGCAGGAAACCAAAGGGGAACAATTGTGGATCAAACCATCTGCACTGTAGGGGCAAAAAAATTGGGGTTATAATCCCTTATATGCTAAAGAAGTCTGCAACCTGTTGTTTCACAATGTATTGAAGTACTCCCTAGCATTCAATTGGTTAAAGCATCAGAAATGGGTCAGAAATTTAAATTTTAGGAAAGTACATGGCAGTTCTTGGCAATGAGTTCCCATAACTTAAAACTTTGCCATGCTCTCTACATTCACTTTTACAGAGCTGGGTGATGTCAGCATTAAACTTGGCTCCTCTGGGAAACGAAGCAACATTGCTATTTTTTCCATTGAAGCTGGCAATGGGCTTCAATACAGAGGATAGAAATTTCCCAGAACAGCTGAATGAAGTGCAGAGCATGGATATCTGCTGGGCAAAGAGAGTGATTCATATGTATGTTGGTTATGTTCCGACAGTTATACAGCTCTTTCCTTTTTTATCCCTTTTATTGATCCTTTAACCCGCTGATTTGCTTTGCAATGCATTCATAACCCTCTGGCACTCAAAGGGTTAAAAAAATCCATTTAAATAAATGGGATTGGTGCGGCTAGTTTGCCCCAGATTTGCTCCAATTTAGCCTACTGCATACAGTGTACATCTCATCTGGCAAACACCATATCCTTTCCTTCCTATATAATAATTTGCTAAAAGGTGTGTAATGACGCAGTCATGCACAGTAGAGGGCCCTCTTAACGCCAACAAACGTCTCTACATCAAAATTGCTGCTGTGCAACATATGTACATCCCCTTTAATATCTCTATTTACTTATCTCTCTATGTGCAAAACACACTGCCTACATAATGCTCAGATATATCCTGACAATGCAGACATTCTTAACTGACTGCTAATAGAAAAAAAATATGTTGAGGTTTCTATGCAAAGTGTAAGGTCCTATCTAATATGCCTATTTATGTTTTAATTTCTTATGGGATCTGATATTACTCGGATCTCCTTAAAATAGTTTTGTCACAAAGGTAACTATAACTATACATACTATATGTTTTTTTTTTTATTTAATATCTCTGATTACCTTTAATCCCATTTTATGCCTGCTCCTATCCTTATTTACCATTCCTCCCCATTTATGTCTCCTATATTTCCTCTCTCCGCCACATTCCTCATGCCTGCTTTTCCTCTTCAAACTCTTCTGGCTCTACCAATGTATGCAGAGCCGGTCTATTTGATCTTAGTGGTGGTCAGGCACCTCGCACACTTGGCTTCCAGTGCTAAACCAGTTGACTGCCGAAGAGGTGTGTGACACATTGCAGGGCAGTACATTGCACATAAGAGTTTAATAGGGAGAAGGGAGCTATAGCCTCATTGAATTGTTCTTTAACCCTTCATTGTTAAAAGGTGTCCAGCCACTGGACCCTACTGTCGAACCAATTATGTTCTCTAAATGTATGCAGGGGGCGGAGCCTCCCCTCCCTCTTAGGCTGCACCTCAGTCAGAACAAGCCAGAATGATTTGTTCCTCGGTGTGTTCACACCAGGCAGTGAACAGCTCTCTTCAAGTTTTAGTTTCTTTGTTATTTTTACAAACATGGAATACCACCATTAGGCGGGTTACCAAGGCTGTCATATGCCCTCTTTAAAGTGGATAGCACAGCTTCCAGGGTACTTCTGGTGGATCTTTTGCCCTGATGAGGGAATAACTTGATTTCAAGTATTTCCCTGGGGATTATCCTCTGTGGTAATTCTTTCCTTATCTTGCTAACCTGAAGACAGAAGTCCTGCAGAAAGGTGAGCCACCCTTTGAGTGCCGAAGGTCCATTTGTCCCTCAGTGTCCCTTCTTTGGGATTGTAATTGGGAGTTCTCATTGTGCACTCCAGCACTCATTGGGTGTTTTTATATATCTTGCTAATGCAATGATAAATACAAGAAAAGAACCGGCACTCTCAGGACTTTACAAAGAACGTGATTTTACTTAGTGTCAACGTTTCGACATGGATTACCACATCTTCATCAGGACAAAGAAAGTGACCCCATCCCCCTCGTATATATACATAGTTACAATCAAAAAACCCGCCAAGTCCTTCAAAAAACCCGCCAAGTTTTGGAGCAGTTTATGTGGGAATTAACCCTTTCTCTGGTGGGTTTTCCTATTGTATGGGCACTTTCAACGTTTGCCTTCATAGTACATATGTTTGCTGTGTGTTATGGTACTTTTACTTCAAGCTTAAAGTTTATTAGAATTAATGTTCCGTGCCTTTAAGCGTGCTTTTCCCGCATAGACGCCATTGCTCCTTTACTCTCTATGGGCTTACACTGTGTGGGACGTATCTCTGGAACCGCTTCACATAGCGACTTCAGAGTGGGCTCATTTTATTTGTCTTCTCTTGCTCTATCATCTGGTTGTATGTTTGAGTGTGTTGGGTGATTCGGGGGGCTTCGGGCACTGTTTTAGGGTACTTGGTGAGGAAAACTACGCTTCCCATGAGCGCTCGGTTCGCGCTCTTTTTCTGATTGGCTCCCGTCGCGGCAGCCATTTTGTGAGTTCTTCTCATCGAGTATACTACGCAGGGACCGGACCTTCTCTCTCTCCTCTGCTGATTAACCCTTCGCTTGCCAGATATGTTTAGTTTTAAACGTTTCTGGGGTGAATATTTAATCTTTCACACTTTAATTGGGTGATTCCTATCTGTGGGGTATATCTGACGCTGTGAGCATGTCTACTCCACTTGAGACTGGGACTAGACCTAAGACGAAGGAGGCTGGGGTATCTGTCTCCCCCATTGCGTTTTGCTCCTCCTGTCACGCAGGGCTATTTTCTGGTCATTTATGCCAAACTTGTGTGGAAGGTCATGGCAGCAACCCAGGGCCTTCCAGTCACATTATTGAGCCAACATGGGTGAAAGAGTTCAAGCTCTTTCCCTCTCAGGTTCAGGGGGCTCTTCAAGTATGGCAAACCCCCTCCTCTGTCAGGACTTCCCTGCCCAAGCCACAGGGAGCTCCTGACGTCTCTGATTCTTCTGAAGAAGAGTTGTTGCAGGATTCTGATGTTGAGGATGGTACAGTTATTGAGTCTACGAGATCCATTGGGGACCCTTATGAATGTGACCCTGAACTCTCTGCTGAGGGTTTGATCAGGGCTGTGCTGACCACCCTCAATCTTCCCTTGTGTCAGGAATCTAGTCTTGACCCAACGGACGTGTTTCAGAAACCTTCTAAGGCTGTTGCATGTTTTCCTACTAATCCTACTCTTGAACGCTTAGTCTCTGATGCATGGAAAAATCCTGATAAGTCCTCTTCAGTCTCAAAGAAAGTTTGCCAAACTTTATCCTTTTCCTGAGACTGAATTGGCTAAATGGGTTCATCCTCCTAAAGTGGATGCCCCAGTTTCTAGGTTGTCTAAATCTACTGCTTTGGCTGTATCCGATGCCTCTACTTTACAGGATTGGACGGACAAAAAGTTAGAGACTTGTCTTAAGTCTATTTTTGCCTCTATTGGTACTGCCATGCATCCAACCTTTGCTGTGGCGTGGGTTAACCGGGCCATTGCGGTCTGGACTGAACAGCTTACTGTGGCGGTGCGCCAGGATGCGCCAGTGTCAGAGCAGTTGCAACTTCTTGCTAATATTTCTGAAGCTCAGAACTATGTTTCTGACGCTGCTTTTGACGCAGTTCCCATGATGGCGAGGGCCTCCACTTCCTCTGTGGTGGCTAGACGCGCTCTTTGGCTAAAAATTTGGTCTGCTGACACTGCTTCCAAGAAAGTTTTGCTTTCTATGCCCTTTCAAGGGACTTCCCTGTTTGGATCTGAATTAAAGGAATTGATTAGCGAGGCTACTGGTGGTAAAAGTACTCTTCTACCCTCAGTCTTTAAAAAGAAGTTTCCAGCCAAACGCAATCGGTCCTTTCGTTCCTTCCAAACTGAGACACGCCCCGCGTCCCAGGCGGTTCCGCCTGCTTCGCGCACCTCCTCCAAGCTCAAACAGTCCTGGAAGCCCAAAGTTGCCCCCAAGGCCAAGGCCTCCAAGACTGCTTCGGCATGACTTGCCGAACCCGGGTCCGCATCCGGCTGTAGGTGGGCGCCTTCACATCTTTCGCCGGAGTTGGGAGGAGTCAGTAGCAGACCCTTGGGTTCTTCAGGTGGTGTCAGAGGGATACAGGATCCCTTTCTTTTCTCTTCCTCCTTTTCGGTTCCATTTTACTCGTCCTTCTCAGGACCCCACAAAAAGGCGTCTGTTCGATGACGCTATTCAGGATCTTTTGGACAAAGAAGTCCTGGAACCAGTTTCTCCAGAGGACACAGGTTCAGGATTCTATTCCAACCTGTTCGTTGTGGCCAAAAAGGACAGTGGAGCTCGTCCTATTTTGGACCTCAAAGATCTCAATTCCTTTGTTGTGAGTACCCACTATCGACAGGAATCTCTGCGCACTGTGATAGCTGCTATGTCTCCAAGGGAATTCCTTGCCTCCCTGGATCTTCAGGATGCATATCTGCACATCCCTATCCATCTAGAGAGCAGGCGGTATCTCAGGTTTGCCTGCCACAAAGGTCATTTTCAGTTTTCAGCTCTTCCCTTTGGACTGACAACAGCTCCACAGGTTTTTCAGAGAGTCTTGGGAGCTTTGATAGCGGTGATCCATCGGGATGGCATCAGGGTGACTCCCTACATGGATGATTTACTTTTGAAAGCTTCATCAGCAGAGATCCTTCACCAGCAGGTTCAGGCTTGCATTCAGACACTCACTCGCCATGGGTGGATTGTGAATCTGGACAAGTCAGACTTGGTTCCATCTCAGCAGATCCTTCCAGATCCCTTATTGGACCACGGTCACGACGGATGCCAGCCTCCTGGAATGGGGGGCAGTGTTGGGTCACTTCAGTGCCCAGGGGAAGTGGGGATTGGAGGAATCTCTCCTCTCCATCAGCATTCTGGAACTACGTGCCATCTTCCTTGCCCTGAGACATTGGGAATCTCAACCGGAGGGTTGTCCAGTCAGAGTAGAGTCCGACAACGCCACCGCAGTGACCTACATCATCAGGTAAGGCGGAACAAGAAGTCTCGCCGCATGGTTAGAGGTCAAGGCCATTTTGTCTTGGGCGGAAGCTCATGTTCCCGTCATATCAGCGGTACACATTCCAGGCGTAGACAACGTCATGGCAGACTTTCTCAGTCGTCACACAGTCGACAGCAGAGAGTGGGCTCTTCATCCAGAGGTGTTTCACCTTCTAACCCAGATGTGGGGGGTTCCTGTAGTGGATCTGATAGCAACCAGGCACATCAGGAAGGTGTCAGTGTTCTGCTCTCGGTGGAGGGATCCACTGGCTCTGGCAAGGGACGCCTTGTCCATCCCTTGGGACTTCTCCCTAGCCTACATCTTCCCTCCTCTTCCTGTGTTGATCAGAGTCATCCAGAAGCTGAAGGTGGAGCATTGTCCAGTCATTCTAATAGCTCCGAATTGGCCTCGTCAGTCCTGGTATTCGGATCTGATGGCAATGTCTGTAGCGGGACCCTTTCCGCTTCCCTCTTGTCCAGACCTGCTATTACAAGGTTACCTGTGGAAGGAGGATGTTCATCGTCTTCATTTGATGGCTTGGAGGTTGAATACTCAATTTTGAAGAAAAAGGGTTTTTCCTCTTGTGTGGTGTCTACTATGCTTCGTGCGCGTAAGCCAGTGTCTTCTAAGATCTATCACCGAGTCTGGTCAACCTTTGTTGCATGGTGTGCTGATAGGCATCTATCGCATGATTTCCATCTGCCTACTGTCCTGGCCTTTTTACAGGACGGTGTTGATAAGGGACTCAGTCTGAGTTCTCTCAAGGTTCAGACTTCTGCATTCCATGTCTTTTTCCAGGAGCGCATTGCCGTGCTTCCTGATGTCAAAGTTTTCTTCCAAGGTGTGGCTCATGTTCGGCCTGCTTTCAAGAGTCCAGCTCCTCAGTGGGACCTTAATCTAGTTCTGGGGGTTCTCCAACGACCCCCCTTCGAGTCCTTGGCTACTATTCCTTTACGCCTTTTGACCTGGAAAATGGCCTTCCTTCTGGCTATTGTTTCAGTTCGCCGGGTGGCAGAATTACAAGCTTTGTCTTGTAAACCTCCTTATCTGGTGTTCCACAAGGATAAGGCAGTCCTTCGCACGTCCAAAGAATTTTTGCCTAAGGTCGTCTCCGAATTTCACATCAATCAGGAGATTGTGGTGTCCTCTTTCTGCCCTAACCCTTCCTCTGACAAGGAGAGGGATCTCCACTTGTTGGATGTCGTGCGTTGTCTCAAATTTTATGTTCATCGCACTGAGTCTATCAGGAAGTCTGACGCCCTGTTTGTCATTCCTGAGGGGCCTAGAGCAGGGAGACCGGCATCCAAGGTGACCATTGCATCTTGGATAAAATCTACCATTCGTAAGGCTTACGAATTGCGGAATAAACATGTGCCCTTTCGGGTCACTGCTCATTCTACCAGATCAATTGGGGCCTCTTGGGCCTATAAAAACCAAACGTCTGCTGATCAGCTGTGCCAGGCCGCCACTTGGTCCTCTGTGCACACGTTCTCAAAGCACTACCGTGTGGATGTGCTGGCCTCGGCTGATGCCAGCTTTGGGAGGAAGGTCCTGGAGGCAGTTTTGTCTGTCTAGGATCCTCTTCTTAGATTCTCAGTGCTTCCTTACTGTTGAGCCCTGTTGGCTCTGGTTAAGTGTGCTGTGTTTTGTTCTTGGGGTCCGTTCTTACCCCTTGTTGGTGTCCGTTGACACTTCTGATTGTTGGGATCTATGACCGGTTGGTTCATAGTGGTTCTGGTGACTCTGGGGGCCTTGCGCCTGGTCCTTGCCTTCTTCCCGCCTCTGGGAAAACTCAGTGTTTGGACATCCCAGTGTACCAGTAACCTGTATTGGACGACAGTGAAAATAGGATTTTAGTCTTACCTGTTAAATCCTTTTCACTTAGTCCATACAGGTTACTGGTCTCCCACCCTGTCAAGAGACCATGCTTGGCTTTTCTGTGGCATGCTGTGGGAGTCCTTTGGGGCATGCTCACAGGGGTCTTCTTCTTCTCTCCTATCTCTGGTCAGTGTTAGTGTCTCAAATCATTCTGGCTTGTTCTGACTGAGGTGCAGCTAAGAGTGAGGGGAGGCTCTGCCCCCTGCATACATTTAGAGAATGTTCCTGCCTACTTAAAGGGGTGGATCACCTCCCAGTGTACCAGTAACCTGTATGGACTAAGTGAAAAGGATTTAACAGGTAAGACTAAAATCCTATTATAATTTAATTATCTACCGATTACAGATATTGCATACCTTCTAAATAAAACATATAAATTGCATTTAATATAGTCAATAACACACTATACCAGAAAATACTTAGAATCAATTCAATAATATATGTCTAGACAGTATATAAAATTTTGTGCAACATATATCACAAATGTGACTATAGCAATATTATGTAAAACCTGTATGGTACTTCAAGAGTTAATCCACTTATTAAGGTAGGGTGCCCCACCCAAGATAGCAGCTTCTTTTGTCTAGTGAAAGTTTAAAAGAAACACCACAAATAAATAGATAAATATCGGTTAAAGGGTTAATAAATGAATTCAAAGAATTCCCCAGATCAATATTGGCTATAAAACCTTTCCAGAAACACAATATTCTAGAAATAACAGAATTTATATTAACTAATATATAAGCCAAGCTATTTAACTGTATTATACTTATCTGACAAAATATAACAATTTACCAATAAATGAATGAATTCTTCTTAATTTCAGAATTTCTAGAACTAATATAGCTTATTATAATTGATCCCAAATGGTTGGCTAGTCCAATTAAGATACATTATAAGAAAATCAAGTTTCTTCAAATATAGAAGAAATAAATATTTGATTCTGAGTTTAAATAAGGAAAGATATAGTTACCAGTCCAATAAGTGTGAATTTCTTAGGATTTCTATGGTAGTCAGCAAGAATGTGAGCAGGAATGGAACCAAGAGCCAAGAGGACAAACCTCACAAAACCTTACTTTTCAAAGTAAAATATTTTCTTTTCAGAACTCCGCCCAACCTACTCTGGTTGGATAAAGATACATCTCATTATACAGTGGCATCATCAGTATTATCTGATTGGATGCTCCTAATCCCTAATTTAACTAGGAATGTGAGTAACCCCTAGTAATGATGCTATATAAACTGTAGATGGTACCCTTACTCCACATTAACATTTTACATATAATCAATTTTTATGTCATCAATGATGTATGTAAGAGGTCATTAAAAGTCATATAAATATGCCATCCTCTCAGACGTTCTCATAGGGGAGTATCACTCTCTTTTAGACTTTGGGATTTTCTCATAAGATAATAATACTGCTTGAGACTGTGGTTGTCTGGCACCTAATCGTATATCTCCATAACTGACATTCAGTTATTTTTACCCCCTACCTGAGATACAGGAACTGAGATACAGGTGAAGCAAGAACTAAAGGGATAAGATCTTCGGAAACAAGGGATGTCTCATCAGAAGGGACAGTTATAACCTCAGCAGTAGGTGGCACAGATATGGTGCATAAGTCCATAATGGCTTCAGACTCCAGCGAAACATTTGAAACGACTGGCTGGAACTCATAACACAGCTGTATCAGGAACACAAGGATAGATAGCACAGAACTTTCAGGCAAAGGAGAGATGTCATCATCCGAAGGGACAGATATGCTCTTTGTAGGAAACTATTGTAGTTTCAGACTCCAGTAATACATTTGACGTGACTGGTTTGAATTCAGTATACCACAGCTGTACCAGGAATGCAAGGATAGATATAACAGTACCTTCAGACAAAGGAGAGGTGTCATCATTTGAAGGAACAGGTATAATCTCAGTAGTAGTTAACACAAATGCGGTGCATAAGTCCATTGTAGTTTCAGACTCCAGTGATGCACTTGAAATGCCTGGTTCAAATTCAGCATACCACAGCTGTACCAGGAATGCAAGGAGAGGTAGTACAGTACTTTCAGGAAAAGGAGAGATCTCATCATTTGAAGGGACAGGAACATCTTCTGATTCATACAGCAGGGGCTTCAATCTGTCCTTCGCTTGTGCAGATGTGAGAATGAATTATCCTACAACGAAATCCTCCTCCAATGCTGCCGGTGTGGTAAATGCTATGAAGGCAGGAATGATCTACTGACTTGGCACCATGGGCAATGTCACTGGAATAGGAGATATCCTTGGCATAGACAGCGGAGGTGTCACCTTTGACTCTGGCATCGTGGATACTGTTTGCAGAGTCTCCTTCCCCACAGGAAGCACATCCTTAGCTTGTGCAGGAGTGAGAGTGATTTCTTCTACAGCAAAATCCTCCTCCAATGCTTCTGATGTGGGAAATTCTGTAGAGGCAGAAAGTATCACCAGACTTGGCACCATAGACAATGCCTCTGGTATAGAATGCACCCTTGGCATAGATAGAGGAGGCATCACGTTTGACTCTGGCACTATAGATGTTGTATGTAGAGTCTCCTTCACCGCAGGTAGCAAAGGCAAAGAGTCTGGATCCAGTTTTGGAGTTGGACTCCTAGGGGAGTGCAAGTTCACTGCAGCCTTGGAATGAGCAGACTGAGTTTTCAGAGACCTTCTTTTCCGGTGTTTAGACCCTGAAACCGGAGCAAATGAGGTTTTCACAGAAGCTGGTATTTTAACTCTAAGTACTGGAGAAAAAGTTTTGCAAATGAGATACTGCTGTTCTGGAATGCATTATGAACACAAAGTCAACTGGTGTTCATCTGGACTTTGTGACTGTGAAGCAGGGAGCACTTCCCCTTTAACTTGAGAAGCAGTCTGAAAACATTTTGCAGTAACAGATTTCTTACTGGTCTTTTTACCAAGAGTCTTATTAGAAACAAAATTCTTGGGCCCTTTAGACCATACTGCAGTCTGAAGTCCTATATCTTCCTCCGAGTCTGAGGGGCAATATTCCATTGAAGCTAAATACTGAGCACCATAATGATCATAGATGCAATCCATTTTGCTGTCCCCAGTGCTATATGCAAATTCATCCTCTGACTCCCAATCAACAAAATATACAGGTTCCTGGGCATGAGTAACAGGTTTAGAATCGCAATCTGGGGGGTCAACATGCCAATCTTCTAAATCAGAGAAGTCTGTGTCAGAGTCAGGAGAACAGGCTGTAACATCAGTAGTGAGTATACTCTGAATTTTGGGGAGCTGTGGAATAGCTCTATCCCCAACAGTACTGAGGGCCATAGGAACAAGACAGAAATCAGAAAAAGCCACAGAAAGGTTAACAGGCACCTGGGTGTGGTTCAGTAATTCAGAATTCACTGCAGTATCTTTACAGAGTGCTAAAATAGAATCAAGAAACTTTAACCTATCTTGCAAGGCATCATTTAACCCAGGTAAGACCAAGCATATACCATTGCATTTGTTTAGAATATTTTGCAGATGAGATTCCATGCGAGACATAGAATGCCTAACTAAAATGTCTTTTAAATGAACAGAAACAACATCATTTTCCTGAAGCAAAGCAGGGAATTTACATAAGAAATATTCAATAGTAGAGAACAGCAGTGGCCAAGTATTACATGTATCCTTATAGTTCTTATGTATTTCAGAAACTACCTTAAACATTAAAGGCTTAGAGGCTTTGCAAAGCAACTCCAGAGTGGAGGAGCATATGTTTGGTATACTAGAAACAACCTCTTGTATTTTACATACTTAAAGGGATAGTAATGTTTCATAACAAAAACAGCTCTAACTACCGTAAAATCTCGGGTATAATACGCACAATTTTACCCCTCTTCACCTTATGTGAAGTGGGGGGTGCGTATTATACCCGAGAGTTTTTTACAGACTTTAAAAAAAAAAAGAAAAGTTAGCGCTTCCTGCTCCCTCTCTCTCCCTGCAATCTGGTGATTAAGTAAGACTTACTTTTTGAAGCTTTTATGGTGTACCGGTATCTGAAAATAGATCGCTCTCTCCCATTTCCCTGCGGGCGGCACGCTTGCATCTGCCGCCCGCTTCCTTCAAATCGGCTTTCAGGACCTTGAGATCCTCACATAGGAGGAAGGTCCTGAAAACCGATTGAAGGAAGCGGGCGGCAGATGCAATCGTGCCGCCCGCAGGGAAGGTGGGAGAGAGGGATATTTTTTCAGATACCGGTACACCATAAAAGCTTCAAAAAGTAAGTCTTACTTAATCACCAGATTGCAGGGAGAGAGAGGGAGCAGGAAGCGCTAACTTTTCTTTTTTTTTTTTTTTTTTAGTAAGGGGAAAACAAGGGTGCGTATTATACATAGGCACTCTTGTTTTCCCCTAAATCTTGGGCATAATAAACACCTGCGTATTATACACAGGTGCGTATTATACCTGAGATTTTACGGTAATCATCATAGTATTTGGACTTTGGAGAGTGTTATTTTAATTCTGTCAGAGTTGTAGTTCCAGAGTAACTCAATGACAAAGTATCCCCCTCCCACCCCTTTTACTGATGTCACACTGTTCTGCCAGAGCAGAAGGCAGAAGGGAGGTGCCCAGGTAGACTGCAGAGAGGGACAATCTTCAATTAAGATAAGGGAAAAACCTGAAAAGCTTGTCAAGGGGGGCGGGGATTTTCATTGTTTTCATAGGAATAAGAGTGTCCCCTTCTGTTATCTGTCCAGTCTATGGACTGCATTCCACATCTGAGAAGAGATTGTTTACAGCAGGTAAAAGGGGCGGGAGGGGGAAACTTTGCATGTGAATATCTCATAAACCGTAAAGGTTTGAGAGATAAGACTTATATCATTCTTCATGTTTTTTGAATGCCTACAAAATAAAATAAAGTTAAAACGAAGTATTACTATCCCTTTAACTATAGCAGCCATTAAATGTAACACGCACAAGGGGTACAGCTGCTCTGGAACACAAAGAGTGCAGCTGCTTCTGTAACTTCAGGGATACAGCTGGTTCTGGAACTTAAGAGGTACTGCCGCTCTGGAACAAGGGGCTGCACAGCCTGCACTGGAACACAAACACAGGAGAGCAACTGTCAGTCAGGGCCAGATTTTCCGTAAGACAGAGAAGGCATCTGCCTACAGGTGCACCCTACAGAGGGGTGCCTGCCATAGAAATCACATTTTTTTATATTAAGTGGTGTGCTGTGCTGCGCCGCCCACTGCGTGTAAGGTCTGTGCCTTCTTCGGCACAGACATGTATCTGCTGAGCTCCCTCGGCTCTTTAGTAATGCAGAGCACTGGGACATGACATCATCTCCCAGCACTCTGCATTACTAAAGAGAAAACCGCAAGGGAGCTCAAGCAGCTACAGTTCTGTGCAGAAGCACAGATCTCTCCTGCCGCTGGACCACCAGGGAGGTAGGAAATGTGAGGCTTAATGTGGAGATGATGGGGGCAATGTGAGGGCAATATGGGGATGATGTGGGGGTAAGCAATGTGGAGTGTATGGGGGCAATGTGGAGCTGATGGGGCAATATGACGGCAATATGGAGCTGATGGGGGCAATGTGGCGATTCGGAGCATTGTGGAAATGGCCAATGGGGGGGTGCTTCAGATGTCTGTGCCTACAGGCTCCTGAGATGTAAATCCAGCCTTGCTGTCATTACGGGAACACAGGAGGGCAATAGGCAGTACAGGAACGCAGGAGGGCCCAGGGTCAAATGGGAAAGGAAAAGAACACAAGTATCAAGTGTGAAGTACCAAGTATAATCTGTCCCAGAGCAAGGGGAGAGACTGCACTAAACAGGTGATTGCAGGTGATTGGGGCCAGCTGGGAACAGAGTAACTCTTTAGACTGAATGCAGCAGCCTGCAACAGCACCAGTGGGAGGTATTGGCACTGGGAGGTACTGCACCAGGCTGAGGAGAGGGCAGGGTCCTGACAGAATGCTTTCAAAAATAGACATGTCAATACTTTACTTTTATCAAGTAACAAACAAGTGAGTGAACAGAAGTAAAATCTAAATCAAATGAATATTTGGCGTGGCCACCCTTTGCCTTCAAAACAGCATCAATTCTTCTAGGTACACTTGCACACAGGTTTTTTAAAGAACTTGGCAGGTAGGTTGTTCCAGACATCTTGGAGAACTAACCACAGCTCTTCTATAGATTTAGGCAGCCTTAGTTGCTTTTCTCTCTTCATGTAATCCCAGAGAGACTTGATGATATTGAGATCAGGGCTTTGTGGGGGCCATACCATCACTTCCAGTACTCCTTATTCTTCTTTATGCTGAAGATAGTTCTTAATGACTTTGGCTGAATGTTTGGGGTCGTTGCCATGCTGTAGAATAAATTTGTGGACAATCGGATGCCTTCCTGATGGTATTTCATGATGGATAACTATCTGCCTCAGCATTGAGGAGACCAATAATTCTGACCAAATCCCCAACTCCATTTGCAGAAATGCAGCCTCAAACTTGCAAGGAACCTCCATCATGCTTTACTGTGAGCTACAGACACTCATTCTTGTACCACTCTCCAGGCCTTCACTAACAACTACCTTCTGCTACAGTCAAATATTTAAAATTTTGACTCTTCAGTCCAGAGCACCTGCTGCAATTTTTCTGCACCCCAGGTCCTGCGTTTTGTGGCTACTTGAATTGCTTGGCCTTGTTTTCACGTTGGAGGTATGGCTTTTTGATTGCAAGTCTTCCATGAAGACCTCTTCTGCCCAGAATTCCTCAGATAGTAGTAGGTGTACCAGGATTCCACTGTTTTCTGACAATTCTAAGCTGATGGCAATGCTGGACATCTTCTGATTGTGAAGGTAAGTAAGCATGCTGTGTCTTTCATCTGCTGCACTAAGTTTCCTTGGCCGAACACTGCTTCTATGGTCCTCAACATTTCCAGTTTCTTTGTGCTTCTTCAAAAGAGCTTGGACAACACATCTGGAAAGCCCTGTCTGCCTTGAAATTTCTACCTGGGAGAGACCTTGCTGATGCAGTAAAACTACCTTGTATCTTGTTGCTGTGCTTAGTCTTGCCACGAAGCATGACTTTTGACATTAAACTGTCTTCAGCAGCCTCACCTTGTTAACTGAGTGTGGCTGTTCCTCACCCAGTTTTATTCTTCCTACAAAGTTGTTTCTGTTTCAGTTAATGATTGTGTTTCAACCTACATATTAAATTGATGATCATTAGCACCTGTTTGGTATAATTGTTTAAATTATACACCTGACTATATACCTACAAAATCTCAAACTTTGTGCAAGTGTACCTAGAAGAATTGATGCTGTTTTGAAGGCAAAGGTGGTCACACCAAATATTGATTTGATTTAGATTTTTCTTCTGTTCACTCACTTAGCATTTTGTTCATTGATAAAAAATAAACTATTAACATGTCTGTTTTTGAAAGCATTCTTACTTTGCAGCATTTTTTCACACTTGCCTAAAATTTTTGCATAGTAGTGTGTGTGTGTGTGTGTATATATATATATATATACACACACACACCCACAAATAAAAGGGGCACGGCGTTGCCTGTGGGGATTAAGTCCTTTAAGCTCTTCAGGGGTACTGACATCCAGGTAAATCCAGAAATGGAGACAATGTTCTTAATGGCTGGCTTGTTGAATTTGCGTGTGTGTTTGTGTATTGTATTGTATTGTGTTGTGCATGTGTGTGTGTATTGTATGTGTACTTTGCGTGTGTTGTGTGCATGTGTTTTGCACGTGTATTGTATATGCGTGTGCATTGTGTGTTAGTGTGTATTGTGCATGTGTATTGCATGTGTGTATTGTTTGTGTATTTTGTGGTGTATTATATGTGTGTTTTGGCCACATGTGTGTGTGTATATTGCCTGTATGTGTGTGTTGTGCATGTGTTTTATCTGTGTGTGTTTAAGGCGATGTACCGGAGCAATCACGGAGGCAACACTTGCAGCCAGTTAGACAGAATGTAGCGTAAGCCAATGGCAATGTACCGGAGCAATCACGGAGGCAACACTGCAATCGGTTTGACTGAGTGGAGCGTAGCCAATGGCAATGTACCGGTGCAATCACGGAGGCAACACTTGTAACTGGTTTGACTGAATGGAGCGTAAGCCAAAGGCAATGTACCGGTGCAATCACGGAGGCAACAATTACAACCGGTTTGACTGAGTGGAGCATAAGCCAAGGGCAATGTACCGATGCAATCACGGAGGCAACACTTGCAACCGGTTTGACTGAGTGGAGCGTAAGCCAAAGGCAATGTACCGGTGCAATCATGGAGGCAGCACTTGCAACCGGTTTGACAGAGTGGAGCGTAAGCCAAAGGCAATGTACCTGTGCAATCACGGAGGCAACACTTGCAACCGGTTAGACAGAGTGGAGCGTAAGCCAAAGGCAATGTACCAGAGCAATCATGGAGGCAACACTTGCAACCAGTTAGACTGAATGGCACGTAGCCAATGGAAATGTACCGGTGCAATCATGGAGGCAACACTTGCAACCGGTTATACTGAAACGGAGGACTAGGCCAGAGGCGCTACGTAGAGCATAAATGGGACAGCCTGCGGGAGCAGAGGTGCCAGACAAATCAAGGCACAGGAAATCAAAATGTCGCCGAGGCGACAAGGACCAGAACGGAGATCAGCCGAGTCGGTGCACAGGAACAGGAACGTCAGCCAGGCCGGATCAGAACAGAGGAGCAGGAACGTCAGCCACTCTGGGTCGGTACACAGGAGCAGGAACCTCAGCCAGGCTGGGTCGGTACACAGGAGCAGGAACGTCAGCCAGGCCGGGTCGATACACAGGAACTGAAGAGTAGTCAGGCAAGCCAAGTTGGTACACTGGAAACTCCTTGAGCAAAAGTAGCAATGGCACAGGAACACCACGAAAGGGCAATGTGTGGGTGCAAGAGCCTAGTATATAAAGGCAATACTGGGCGGGCTTAACACGGGGCAACCAATGAGAACCTAACATAGGATAACTGGCAGAAAAATATAAACAATGGATCACGGGCACAGTGATATATGTATTGCGTGTGTGTTGCGAGCGTCTATGATTTTGTGTGTGTATTGCATGTGTTTTTTGTGCGTGTGTTTATTGTGGGCATATATGCTGTGTGTGTCTCTGTATTGTTTGAGTGTTTTGGTGTGTTTTTTTTGTTGTTGAGTATGTGGGTGTTTATTGTGTGTGTGCACATTTACTGCATGTATGTATTGGGTGTGTTGTGCATTGTGTGTGTGGTGCGTTGTGTGGTTTGTGTGTTTTGCGCATGTGTGTTGTACATGTGTGTGTGTAGTGATGTACTGTGTGTGCGTATGGTGTGTGTATTGTGGTGTATTCTGTGTATTTATTGTGTGTTGCGCTTGTGTATTGCATGTGTGCATTGCATGTGAGTGTATATTGTACATGTGTATTGCATATGTGTATTGTATTGTGCGTGTGTTGTGGTATGCGTTTGTATTTTTTCATGCATATCTGTGTAATGTGTGCGCATGTGTGTAATGCGGGCATATGTGGTGTGTGTATATTGTATGTGTGTGTTGTGTGCCTTGTGTGGGTGTTGTGGTTATATGTATTGTGTGTGTCTGTGTGTATTGTCTGTGTTGTGCGTGTGTATTGCGTGGGTGTATTGCATGTGTGTTGTGCGTTTATGCGTATTGTGTGTGTTGTGTATTGTGTCTGTGTGTATTGCTGGTATGTGTACATGTTGTGCATGTTTTTTTCATGCATGTGTGCGTCTTTTGTGTGTGTATTCTGGGAGTGTGTGTTGTGGGTATGTCTGTTGTGCGTGTGTGTTGAGTGGTGTATGTGTGTATTGTCTGTGCTTTGCATGTGTATTGCATGTATGTAATGTGTGTTGTGCATATGTATTGATTGTGTGTTGTGCGTGTGTGTGTCTGCGTATTGTATGTGTGTGTTTATTGCATGTCTGTATTTGTATATTGTGTGTGTGTGTATGTATTGTAGTGTGTGTGTGTGTGTGTGTGTGTGTGTGTGTGTGTGTATATATTGTAGAAGAACCCTGCAATCCCTTATCTTATCACAGAAGTGGCAGAGAAAATGGCCTAATTTGTTTTTTTAAAAGAAGAGATAGTTGGGGGGAGGGCAAATAAAATCATCAAGAGTATGGGTAGTCACAGAATTGTGAGTTCCTTTCAGGTCCAAGCTGTGGATAGCCCTAGCCCTGTCGTATGAGGTGATTCCAGTGTGCACGGTTTCTTCTTCTTGGCCATAGAACCATGAGACTGGTCTCTCACTTCTGGGTTCTCTGTACTGTTGATGTGGCAAGCACAGTTGTAACGGTTTTAAGGACACTCAGACACGGAAGGTTTGGGTAAAAACACAGTTTTATTGAAAACACAGAAATTAGAGTAACCCACACGGGTCCAGTATATACTGACAGAAATTATACTGACACAGGTCAGGTTACAGTAGTACTTAGTAACCCACTCGGATCCAGTGAAACACAATGGTATAACACTGCCACAGGTCAGGTTACAGTTTGTGTGAATCCTTGAAGAGACAGTGGAGAATTGGGTGCTATTAGGCCAAGAGATACGGACAGGCCCTAATAGTACTGAGGCCTACAGAACACTCTCTATGCAGAGAATGACACAATAGCGACAGAGGCCACACTGAGGTAAATGAAGGCCCTGGACAAGTGACAGACTGCCAGAACAGCCAGAGGGTGACTGAACCGGTATAGCACGGAGTAACGCCAACCGTAGCCTGCAATTCACTGTGATCAAAAGCAACAGCACCAACCAACAAGGGGTTAAACAAGCGGTCAGACCTGAAAATGACTGCAAGGCTGTGGGGACAACCGAGGCGCCCAGGGAACTAACCAACCTTGGAATATAAGCGATGAACAGGTCAAGAGTACCTTGGTGCAACCAGACTGATCTCAAACACCGGAGTGTAAGGATCATGAGGCACATAAACCGGAGACTGGTTCACAGTAAGCAGGACTGCTGGACCAGAGTAAACGAGGCAACCAGAGGAACTGTCAGTAGACAGTGAGAGTACAGGAGGCACGTCCTCCAAACGGATCACCGGATGGATCAGAGAACCAAACCAGATCGGTACACAGAGCAGGAACGTCAGCCAATCCGGGTAGGTACACAGAGCAGAAACGTGATCCGGGTCGGTACACAGAGCAGGAACATCAGCCAATCCGGGTCGGTACACAGAGCAGGAACGTCAGCCAATCCGGGTCGGAACACAGAGCAGGAATGTCAGCCAGGCCGGGTCAGTACACAGAGCAGGAACGTCAGCCAGGCTGGGTCGGTACACACAGCAGGAACATATACAGGCAGAGTAGTCAGGCAGTCCGGGTCATACACAGGATTCACACAGAAGTCAGGAACAAGTGCTAGCAACTGGAATCCCACAAAAGGGCACTGCAGAAGTGACAGGGTTCAGTATTTAAGGGCGAGCACTGGGCGAAGCAAAACCACAGTAGCCAATAAAAGGAATCAGGAAGTAGCACTGAATCACAATGTCACCAGCGATAACACGGGAAACGTGATAACAGTATAAGGTAAACATAAGAAAAGTATATAGGTGATCCTACCACAATCCACTTAGAAATAAAGTTTGTTTCTCAGTTGGTGCTTCTAGGCTGCTGCTATCAGTCGTGGTGTCCTCAGTCTCACCTTAAAGTCAATTACCAATATGTAAAAAAGAAAGACAAAAGTGCAACCTGTAAGTGTACACCGTATCATAATAGAATAGCGAATCCCCCGCTTTTACTATATGCACTCACCGGATAGATTCTTGAATTTTTGCTCATCAATAACTGGCAAGAAATCTCTATTCCTGATGATCCTATAGCAGAGCTGATTTGACTGTAATCTTTCCTTTTTTTTGATGAGCAAAAATTCAAGAATCTACCCGGTGAGTGCATATAGTAAAAGCGGGGGATTCGCTATTCTATTTTGATACAGTGTACACTTAGAGGTTGCGCTTTTTTCTTTCTTTTTTACAGTATAAGGTACGGCAGTTGTAATTAATGTGTTGCAGAGCAGGGTAGTAGAGCAGCCTGTAACCCTTTTAAGACAATGTTCTTAATGACTGGATTGTTGAATTTGCGTGTGTGTTTGTGTATTGCATGTGTGTGTTCTGTTTATGTACTGCATTGTGCATATGTGTGTGTGTATTGTATGAGTATTGTGCGTTTGTTTTGCAAATGTGTTGTGTGCGTGTGTTTTGCACGTGTGTTGTATACTTGTATGTATTCTGTGTGAGTATGTATTTTGCATGTGCTTATTGTTTGTGTTTTTGTGTGTGTGTATTGTGGGCGCGTGTGTGTGTTGTCTGTGCATGTGTTGTGCATGTGGTTTTTCTGTGTTTGTTTATTATGTGTGTGTATTGTCTGTTTGTGTTGGGCATGTGTATTGCATGTATGTATTGTGTGTGTGTTGTCTGTTTGCGTTGTGCATATGTATTGCGTGTGTATTACAATCATGTGTGTTGCGAGCGTGTGTTGCGAACACGTGTAGTTGAAGAAAATGTGGATGGATGCAAGCTTGTGTGTAGAAGAGGCCATGTTAACCCTTTGAGTGCCACAGTGGTGGGCATCGCATTAGTTCAGTGTATTGTGCACCTCTTTGGCAATCAAAGGGTTAAGGGACACAATGTATATTAACAGTGTACATTAGTGTAATAGTGCTGGAGTGTGCTGAATACACTCCATGTGCTTTTTGGTAAGTGCTGCAGACAAAACAGCACTGTTTCAGGGAAAACAGAATGTGGTGATGGGTGAAATTTTTGTCCCCAAGAGGAGAGTGTCAGCCATTTTTTTTTTGTTTCTGTCAAGGAATAGTGAGGGGTGTGGAAATTTAAATGGCTGTGTGTAGGAGATATGCTAATCTCATCCTAGCTGCGCCCCAGAGTGTGTATGTTGGGCTATGGCAGTCTATAGGAGATCTGCATATGTGCTCTTATGTGCCAGCCCTGGGGTGTGTATGTTGTAATTTAGTGTGTAATACTGGGCTCAGGCAATAGAGGATAATGCAAATCTCCTCCTAGCTGCCTCCATGGGGGGGGGGGGGGGGGAGTGGCGGCACAGACATAGAATTTGTGGTCACCTGAGATGAGACTGCTCCTCTACAATATTCCAGTGTCTTTCACACGATCCCGTGCATCTCATATATGAACGAATCTTGCCTTTGCCTTTATCAAGTCTGTTGTCCACTTGTGTTTTTCATCCAATAAGACAACAGTAGTAGAATGACTGGCACAGGACAGCATCATTCTGGACGCGGGAGGTCACAGGGTGATGTACTCCAAACGGAAGGTCCAAAAGCGGTATCTGCCTTCTGTCCAATAATCACCCCACGCGTATCGCGGGCCACTCTGCCTGCTTTCTCAAAGGTTGAAACTGGAGTCCTCTTCTGACTACTCCTACATATGCACACTCAGTTTCTCTTAAAGGAGCAGTAAACTTTTTTTTTTATTAAAACATATTTTATAGAGCATTTCCTGCTGAATAAAACAAGGTCACTCCCACTGCTGTTGCATGTTTTATTAAAAAATTATAGCAGTTCAAATAATCAGGAAGTGAATTTACTGTGTTTACTTCCTAATAGTTCTAACTAACAGGACGTGACAGGCAGTTTCCTTCACATTCTATGGCGAACTGCATGTCTCCCTATGTGCCTATAGCTCCACCTAGAGCCACACCCTTATTTCTCACATGATCTTGCCCCCAGACCCATGCACTGTTGGCTGGTGTAGAAAACCTAACACAAAAAAACAAAACCCTGAACCCCTTAGGTGCCAAAGTGCCACTGCCACCCGATCTCGGCGCGGTAACACACAGTAGAAACTGCCAACGCCACGGCTGATACAGAGCTGGACTCCTTCGGAGCTCCCAGCTCTGTATCAGCCGCGGCGTGGGCAGCCTCTACTGCGCATGACTGCAGCACGCGCAGGAGTGTGTACTGCGCATGTCGCAGCGTTACACACGATTTAGCGAACTATTATATAGGATGTTGAAGCTTATACTCCCGATATATGTTGACCTGTTTGTGCTTGAAACAAACCGGCTAAGAGCAGCAGGGAAATGAAATCCTGCCCCTGTTCAGGAACACTACATATGAAGTAAAGGTGAACAGGTTGTCAAATTAATATGAAATTTATTTTAAATATGGCCACAGTACCAATATTGATTTGTCTACAATGCCAATGCATTTTTGAGAAGATTCTACTCTTTTATCAAGGAAAAAAAGCCAATAATAATATCCTTATGTTGCTTTTTTTTCTTGATAAAAGAACAGAATTTGCTCAGAAATACTTTGGTATTGTAGCTATATCAATATTGGTATTGTGGCCATATTTTTAACTTTTATAAATTAAATTTGATATTAATACTGAATGGCATCCATCAACAGAAGACGTGGCAGAAAATGACTGCAGGCCATTGAATCTTTTATACTGAACATTAAGGGCAGAATGATGTTCAGTGCATCTCACATCTGCATCCATGATACAAAGCGGTGGGGTCATATGGACTGGTTCTTCTAGTGTAGTATGCGGTGTTGTTGCCCTGGTTATCTGGGAAATGCATGGTGCACTAGAGTTACATGGAATGACAGGTAAAGTGCTAAAAATATTTGTTTCTAGGTGTACAGTTTTCTCATCCTCCCCTCTGTACTGCTGTAAAGCCTAGTGTAAAAGTTACCATTTTATTGTAAGTTACACAATGCTACCCCCTCCTCAATAAGAGTGTAAAGAAAGAAATAAGCCTATAGTCCCACTTTACAGTTGTTACACATGGCTAGGTGGCCCACTGATCATAGGCTTTTTGCAAAAAAAAAAATACCAGCACTTATATAGTTATTTCAGCATGTTTGTTAACATAAATAAAACTTGTTTCTTGATGACATTTTCCCTAAGGAGTTGTGGAGGGATTCCAGAGTGTTCGGCACTTTTTCAGAAATGTTGTCCACGTTTAGTTTAAAGGACAACAGACATGAAAGCATTAAAATAGTATGGGAAAAACTGGGAGTAGCAGCCTTATAAACATGCAGCTTTAATTCTACACATCTGCCCCAAGGGTCTTCTCCCACCCCCTGCAAGATCCAGAGCTGCCACTGGTAACCTCATCCACCTGAACAGCAAATAGGAATGAGGTTGCCACTGGCAACCTCATTCCTATTTGATGTTCAGGTGGATGTGATATGATTCGACATGTGCCTCTCCTGAGCTCACAACACCAGGTTTGCAAAGAAGCAGCCTGTGGGAGATATCAACACTGATGGCTGTAAGCTTATAATGCTACTTCGCCCAGAAGTTTGAGTAGTAGCAATTAACTACTAACTGTTGTATCTATTTTCCTGCATCATCATGTTTTTGCCCTTTAACCCATTAAGGACAAGATGTGTGTACAATGCATTGCAAAGCAATGGCTTACACACCATATCACTATACTTCTAGCAATTTACCCCTTGCCACCAGAAGGATAATAAAAAATAGTAGATAAAAACGTGTGCCACAGCTCATGACCGGACAAAGTAGTTACCTCCCACTGTTGTGAAACCCCACACGACTGTTAATAATTCCAGTGCATTGTCTGGAAGACATCCAGCACTGTTGAGGTATCCTGCCAACAATTCCATGTCCTTAAGTCTTTAGAGAGCCAAATCAGTTAAAAATAGACGGTTAGGAAAATGTTACTACACTGGGGACCCTGTGAAAATATCTCTCTGTCGTTTGCTCCCAGAGACTTTATGAGACTTTGTCCAGAGCTGGGGGATCTGAGTAATTTATTCTGTGTTTGCGCACTGGTCTTCTTGAAGCAGAGGCTGTACGCCAACAGTATAATGGATGGGAGAGATACAAGAATCTAAGGGCTGTATTCCATAAGCTAAACAGGTGAAACTGTGGAACAAACCAACTGCACCAGACTTCCAAGCAAAAATGACTTCTCTGTTTCTTATTGACTGTAACTCTAAGGGCCATATGCACAAATAAAGTGTGGAGTCATTTTGTGCCAAATCAATTGCACCATAGAGAACAAATTAAAAATTCCTATTGATTGAAATGGGGCTTTTAACCACTCGAATAATAAATGCAATGCATTGAGATCTCTCTAGCATTCAAGGGGATACAGATCTCATTTAAGCAGTGGGATGTTTTTATTGGCCCCCTAGAGTTAGTTGGTTCGTTCCAGAACTGCTTTTCTTTATTTACAAAAACTTGTGTTATTCTGGAGTAAACCAACTGCACCATAGGGGACAAATAAAAATGCCTAAATTCTCATACACTTGAATAAAGCTTTTTTAACCCCTTGAATGCTAGTGAGATCTCCAATGCATTGCAAGCTCTCCAGCATTTGAGGGGTTAAAAGCCCAATTTAATTAAAAAAAAATGTTTACTCCACAATAAATCCAGTTTGCTTTTATAAATATGGGCCTAAGGGCCTTATGAACAAAAGGGGGACAGTTATGGGGTGAACCATTGTATCACAGTGTGAGACCTCTATAGCATTCAAGGGTTAAAATCCCCATTTAAATCAGTGGGAAGTTAGGGACTTCTATTGGGACCTATACATGATTATTCCCCAAATTCCTAGTTATCAATTGGGGGTGGAGTTCATCTCTTGAATGCTAGAGAGACTGCAATGCACTGGATACACCTCTAGCATTTTTAGGGTTAAAAGATCCATTTCAATCAAAGAGAATTTTCATTTGTCCTCTGAGGTGCAGCTGGTGTGCCCCAGATTTGCTCTATTTCATCTTTCTGAGCTACGCCCAGCGTCTATGTATAAATAGTCTAAAATTGCTACACTTTTCTGCCAGAATTTGCAATGAAAATACAGGGACCATTAATATGGTGATTCACCCAAAAGTGCATGAGGCAACTCCAGCCTGGAATGTCAGTTACAACGATGATAACACCTACGTAGTTGTTGTCTTCTGTTTGGGACTGGGTTAATATCCCTGGTTTTCCCTGGTGCCCTGAGCGTCCTCCCTGGCAACACCACTGACATTGCGGGACCAACAGCAGACTGTTAATCTGCAGATAATATGAATGTAGAGGATAAGGGAGCATGTACAGAGTGTCCACACTGCAGAATACACATACCAGGGAATGCTCCAGATCTGCTCTGGAGACTCCGGTCTTCAGACTGAATTATAGTGTCTCTGGAGACAGAGGCTGCGTTTCCAGCAGTGGTGAGTTTATTTTCCTTCCCACCCTGTTCCTCCCACTTTCCGCCCACTTATTCATATTCCCACCCTGTTCTGCTCACTTCCCACCCACTGTATGACACAAAGATGATTAATACCCACCCACCCAATTAATCCCTACCTTTTTATGCCACAAATCACTTAATTGTCATCCCTCTGGTCAGCAGTACATGATGCAGCTCCAGGGGCTCAAGATGCAGAAGTTCCAAGGTATGAGAATACACCAAGCTCAAAGCAAAGAAGGTCAGTTATTTTTATTGAGTGTTACTGACCCATGGGAAGTGTCAGTCACCCACCACCACCCACTCGCTTGCTGTATTTTGTGGAAGAGACAAGGGGCCACAGTGACTTACAACACCTGATTTCTTTGAGGATGGGTTAACATTGTCAACATAAACCTCAGCATATGTTGTCTGTTGCCGTTTGTGTACTATGAATCAACATACACTATTAATTAAACTGCTGACCTTAAATTATTATCATCATGATAAAGAGAAATATAACAAGGTTGAATTTAACATGGTGGACGTGGATGGTGGCACTCAAGTGGATAAGTCTAGTATATTGTTATCCAGCAAGTATGCTGTAACCATCTCACATGCATTGGGGCTACTTCTTAGAGATAGTTGGGGAGAGATATTCAGAAAGTGGTGGTAACTGAAATTATTTGTAATAAGAATAAAAAAGTTCTTACGCCATTCTCAGACGTTTCCATAATTTTTGCATCCAATTCCGCCATCTCCGTCAAAGCAAAAAATCCGTCTTAAAAGTGGGCGTGGTTTAATCTACCATCATATTGTAAGGTATTTTCAGAAAAAAATATTCGTTTCAATGTCACTTTTTTGTCTGATTACCGTCATTCTTTCCCGTCAAAATAAAAATGGTCTGAACGTGGAGAAGACAGATTAAAGTACTATTAGCAGTAGTGAGAAGCAATTTTTAACATCAGAATATTTAAAGGCTGTGTTCATCAAGATTTTTTTACCATCATTTTTAATTCTTTAAACGCATTTTCAAACGTTACGTATTTACTTCTGAAAATATTGTCCTTCTTTTACCACCAACTGAAGATTTGACAATTTTTTCACTATGATGACTTTTTGAACATTTCGCCCAGTTGGTGTTCATGTGCATCAGTTACCAAACCATATTCTGGGAGCAAGTTCCATAGAGATGTGCTACTGCCACCCCCCCACACACACACAAATGTTAGACTTACTCACCTGGGACGCATGAACTTCTTACTGATGATAATGACATCAATTCTGCAAAATTTTGTTGCTGATACTGCTGAGGGTATAAACTCTTTGCTTACTTTCTTTTCGCTACGTTTTCTACTAGTTTTTTGCTCTTCTTCTACACTAGGCTTTTTGCTACATTTCTCTGTCTCATTCTCCATAATGCAATCTTCCACTCAATCTATACAGATTTCTTTATATTCTTTCACAGAATTTAGTTCCTTAGAGTGCTCCTGCTTATGCCTTAGCTCAAATTCAGAAATGTTATGTTTAAAGCTGGGGTCCAGCAACATTCCTCCCAACATTTCACATGGCCAGAAAGGGACGCTTTTGTTTGGGGGTGTTATTCGGGGAGTGACTGGTGATCTGGGCATTACCAAAAATTTGTTTTTTTTTTCATTTCATGACATGACCTACTCTTTTGTGGCCTCGATACAATTGAATCGAGGCCAGTAAAACAGCCAGTAGGGCAATACTGGCTAACGGCCCGTTACCAAAAAGTGCTAGCGGAGCTTTTGCATTGCCCTGCCAGCTGAAACCACAATGGACATTATGCTACAGAAAAGGACTTGTGGCCAAATGTCCATTTTGTGTGTTAAGTTCCCAAAATGCTGCAAAATAGTGGCAATAATGGGAACATCAATGAAAAAGCAAACGATTGTTGCCTGACATACTGTCAATAATTCAAACACAGTCACCCTCCCAAGCACTAACCCTACACTACCCCTAACAGTACAGTGCAACAATACTACCCCTAACACTAGCCTAACACCAACAGCTGTGTAACACTTCCCTGTCATCCACTGTCCGTCTTCTTCAATCTTCTGTCTTCTGTCTTCTCTTCTGCCTTCTTCTGTCTTCTCTTCTTTGCTTCAATCATGTTCCTGTAAAAACAAGAAAAAAAATTACATATGTGCCACATATATAACTCTGACATATGTGCATAGTTTAACCCCTTGAGTTCCAGAGCAACGTGTTGCGTACCTCTTTGGCACCAAAGGGATTAAGCTATGCACTTATGTCCGAGTTGAACAAATGTCCCCATTGTTTTTGCTTATATGCTCGTTTTCCAAGTGAAAATTAAGCATGTTTGCAAAAAATATACATTCTTCTACAATTCATGCCGCCACTGACAGGATCGAAGACCACAAAGGGGGCTTTTTAATACTATATATTTTCGCATACATGCTTATTTTTTACTTGGAAAATGAATATATAATATTAGTGAAAGCAATGGACACCTTAACATAAATGTATTGCTTAGCCCCTTGAGGGCCAGAGGGGTACACAACGCTTTTAATGCATTGGATACTACTTGGGAGCTCAAGAGGTTAAACTATGCACCAAGTTATATTTGTGCACATATGTAATGTTTTTTTTCTTTTTACAGGAACATGAGTGAAATGAAGAATGGAAGACAGAAGAATAGAAGTCAGAAGAAAGAAGATGGAGAGAAAGAAGACAGAAGATGGACAGTAGCTGACCAGGGTGCTGAAGACTCCACTGGACATCAAGATTAATGGTAAATGTTTCTTTTTGGGGGATTATTGTAACTTAGTTGGATTAACCCTGTGAGTGCCAATGGGGTAAGCATACCCTACTGGCACTCATAGGGTTAATTTTATTAACATTTGACACATTTTGGGTGTGCTTAGGGTCCCATATCAATATATCCACTGGAAACAGGCTTTTCTTATAATTTTTGTGCATATTCAATTCCTGTGTCGGCCGTTTAAAGATGAGTTAAGGTACTCTGCTTCCAAAAAAACTGGGTGCAGATTTTCCCACGTTTATAATGGGTCCCTTAAAGGATCTTACTTCTAACACATTCAAGTGAATGGCAAATTCTGCCGTTTTGTCTTTGTTTCTATGGAGTCATATGGGGCAGTTGGTTTCCTCCAGAAATGCTTTAATTTGCATCCATACTTAATCCTCAGAGTGCCAATTGGGAGATCAATAGTGACGACCTCAGCATGCAGCATGGCTCTCCAGCTTTCACACTTTTTTTTTCTTATCAGATCTTGTTGGGGAGCATCAAGACCAGTAGAGGTGACTGCAGGAGAGCAGGTGCTTCCCTGCTTCCACTCCTATAAGAACTTCTGAGGAGGAGTGGGCAGGATTGGGGAAAGCCTTTCACGTCACCTGTTACATGTTCTCTAGCGACATGGAAGGTTTTCCTCGATCCTGCCCTCTCCTACCTGGTAGATCAGGTAGGAGTGGTAGTAGGGGAGCACACTGCTCTCCTGCAATTGCCTCTATTGATATCCCAGTCAGCTGGGAGATCAATACTTAGGGGACATTAGGAGGGTCCTGATCCCTTCAATGAGGTCTGATTCTTTAACACCTTAAGGACCCTGAAAATCTGAGGTTGTTTTCACTTAAAGGAATAGTAATGTTTCATAATAAAAGCAGCTATAATTAATCATCATAGTATTTGGACTTTGGAGAGTGTTATTTCAATTCTGTCAGAGTTGTAGTTCAAGAGTAATTCAATGACAAAGTAGCCCCCCCCGGCCTTTTTACTGATGTAACAGGGTTCAGCCAGATCTGAAAGGAGGTTCCCAGGTAGACTGCAGAGAGGGACAATCTTCAATTGAGATAAGGTAAAAACCTGAAAAACTTGTCAAGGGGGGCAGAGCCTTCATTGTTCTCATAGGAAGAAGATTGTTCCCTTCTGTTATCTGTCTGGTCTTACAACCAGATTCCACATCTGAGGAGAGATGGCTTACACTAGGTAAAAGAGGCGGAAGGGGAAACTTTGCTTGTGAATACCACTCAAACCATAAAGGTCTGAGAGATAAGACTTATATCGTTCTTCGTGTTTTTTTAATGCCTACAAAATAAAATAAAGATAAAATGAAGTATTGCTATCCCTTTAACTGTTTTCTTTGTTGAAATAGGCTGCCTGCACTAAAATGGTCAGAACTATTAGAGACATGAAGGAAAGGTGTGCAAGGCATAATATTTTGGAACGCAAACATTCACCAGCATCAAATTAGGGTATTTTTTTCCTTTCTACTTCCTTAGGCTGGTGTGCAAAATCATTTGGTATGGTAGCCCCATAGGGAAAAAAATGTTTTGTTTGTTTTTTTTTGTTTTACATTTCCATCAATTCAAAGATACTAAAATATTTGAAAACCATTGAATGTACTACTGTAGGCAGTATTTTCCTATTATATTTTATAGGGACAGCTTTTATGAGCAAATGGTACCCCATAGGTAAGAGCTGACATATTGTAGAGGGTGCCAGAAGTACAAAACTACACTTAACTGTTTTCTTTGTTGAAATAGGCTGCCTGCACTAAAATGGTCAGAACTATTAGAGACATGAAGGAAAGGTGTGCAAGGCATAATGTTTTTGGAAAGCAGACATTCACCCACATCAAATGCGGGGTCACTTGTCTTTTTACCCCTAAGTTAGTGTTCACAACTGTTTCTAGAAAGTGATGCTATAAGAAAAAATAATACTATTTTGCACTATAAAGTTGCTAAAATCTTTCAACACCATGGAATTTACTAATATATTCAGTACCTAATTCCAGTTCGAGAAAAATGGTGTCCCATTGGTATGGGTTCACATACCGTAGTGGGTGCCAGGAGCATGGCTGCCAGAGGAACAAGGTTAGGGAACAGGCAGTATATGTGCAATTTCATCACTATCAGTGGAATAAGGTTGAGGGCATCATAGAATGTATCCAAGGATTTGTGACAAACAGTGAGCAGTAGAACCAGGCTGGGGGGGGGGTCAGACAGTGTATGTGGGGATCTGTGACTTGCAGTGGGCAGTGGAACCAGGCTCAGGGATCTGGCAGTGTATGTTGGAATATACAAGTACCAGTCCGCAGTGTACACAGGGATCTGTGACCGTCAGTGGGCAGTAGAATCTGGTTGGGGGTCAGACAGTGTATGTGGGGAACTGTGAATAGCAGTGGGCAGTGGAACCAGGCTGCAAGGTCAGACATTGTATGACATTGTAGGTGTGTGTGTGCTGGTGGTGGTGGTGGTTGTGGTGGGGCTATGCTTACCACTGGATCAGAAGGCAGGGGAAGCAGAATATGAGTTTTAGAGGGGTGTCCAATACATTTCAATTTCATAATTGAAATAGCACTCTCCAAAGTCCAAATGCTATGATGATTAATTAGAGCTGCTTTTATTATGATACATTACTATCCCTTTAAGTGTAGTTTTGTACTTCTGGAACCATCTACAATATGTCAGCTCATGCCCTGCAGTCCCTATAGAATATAATAGGAACTTACATAATTTTCAAAGATTTCCATACATTTGAAGGGGGAGAAATATAATTTTCCAAAGCCAATTTGTAGCTTTATTTTATGACCCCTTATTTTATATAGTGGGTTGTCTTCTTTCCAAAATTGTATGCTTTGTCCACCTTTTCTTCATTTCTGTAGTTGTAACATCAATTTTAGTGCAGGTAGCTCTTGTTTAAGAAAAATTTAAGAAAAATGAGAGCTTGTAGTTGGTGTAGTTTTGTGCTTTTCACACCCCCTACAGTACGTCAGCTCATAGCAATGGGTTGCCATTGTTCTCACAACAGCAGTAGCTAATGAATACAATATGAAATTCTATAGTTCTCAAACATTTCAGTACATCTGAAGAGGAGGAAATGTGAAAAATTCCAATTTGTTTCTTTAGAACCACTTCATGGAAACATTTGTGCATACCAAGCTAGGGGTAAAAAGGCAAGTGACCCCCTCATTTGATACAATGGGATATGTGTTTTAGGAAATATATGGTTTTATATAATTATTCAGTTATTTTAGGGTAGTTTCACTATGTAACCAATGGAATTTGCTTTTTAGTTCAGTTGAAAAGACACTTTGCACTCCTGGTAATTAGGGGACTGCGTAGGCCATGCATGGAATTAAAACTGTACATGTTAAGTAATTTTGTACTTAGATGATTCAGAGCTTTTAAACATAATTGACATTTCACAACCTACATAACTATTTTAGATATAAAGTTTATGATATTGGCAAAATAAGTAATTTTTTACATTTTGTATTTATGACATAGCTTGTCGCATAATGCAACATTTAGTTTTGTGCAGTGATATGAAAAAAGCTGAATTTGATCTGAAAAAAGTTGTTTATATATATATATATATATATATATTTTTTTTTTTTTTTTTTGTCCATAAATAATTAGAAAGTTACCAGTGAACAGATGGATAGCAAAAATGCTGGAAATGTGTCCGGCAAGCAGAGTACAAAAAAATTCCCCAAGCCTCCAGCACTGAAGGAGTTATGTCCCATAAAATGGCGTGCTGTAATTCTGGGGCAAACCATCTTCATCATAGGGGACAAATACAAATTCATGTTGATTTAAATGGTACTTTCAACCTTTTGAATGCTAGAGAGATCTCCAACACACTGCGTTTCAAGGGGTTAAAAAGCCCCATTTGTCTATTATATTCTGGAATCTCCCTTCCCTTTTGAGCTCATATCAAAGGCTGGCTGGGATGTTGCTTGCCCCCCCCCCGATCGTCCATCTCCTCTCCCTCCCCCCATCCCCTACCTTCCCTCCCACACCTCCTACCCCCCCCCCCCATTGGTCACTTACCTCCGCCCCCTACGTGTCAACTCGCCTCTAGCAGATAAGGTGCAGACATTGAGGGTTCTTTCCAACTCGTAATTTGTTCTCTCAAAATGCATTCACCTTACTAGTTCCACTTACGTGTCACTTGATGTAATTGATTCACTGAATCATTCATCTCACATTTGTCAACTGTTTCTTTTTTGTTATTGGCACTCCTTATTGCTTGTACCACTTAATATGTAAATAAAGTTTTTTGTTTTTTTTTTAAAAAAGCCCCATTTAAATAATTTACAATCTGGGGAATTTCTGTGCCTCCTATTGTACAGTTGGTTTACCCCGAAGTTCTACCACACCACTTCTATGCATACAGTCCAATGTGTTTGTTTATAGACTTCTGTGAACTTCATAATGTCCCTACGCATGTGATAATCCTCATAGACAAATTCCTTTTGCAGGGGGCTAATGACATGACACAATGAATAGCAGGTGCTGACAGGAGTGGACAGCAGGAGGTGCCATTGGCCAGGAGTCTGGTGCAGTTTTAAAGCAGTGGCCACCATGAAAGATATCTTGCCAACCAGTCCAACAGCTGCTGCAGAACATTTGCTACATTGGAGCTTGTAAGAATGAAGAATGTGGTATAGTGGGATTAATTTAAAATGCACAAAATCCATGTTTTGGGATTTGGCCTAATACAGCCTAATACATAACCTACAAAGAAAGAAAGGAGTAATTCTGGGTCAAAAACGTCACCTTAGGGAATAAATAGCAATTCCTCAAATCCATCTGGATTTTAACCATCTGTATACAAAAGAGGTCTCCAGCGCATTGCTAAGAAATACATTTGAGACCTTTCTATCATTCAAGCGGTTAAAAGTCCCATTGATAAGATCTGTATTTTTCCTATGAAAAAATATTGGAGTTCTTTTTCTGCTGACACAAGGGTATTGCTAACAAAAGGGTATTGCTGGGCATTGCTTCATTCAAATGGTATTACAGTTCAAACTGTCACAAAGAGTTGGAGCTGTTACTATCACATTCTGTGGGAAACTAGGCAGTATCTTACATCTCTCATAGAATTCAACACAATACCTGCTTGGACACCAGATGACCTATCTGAATTGTAGGTGGTGCTGGCAATATATAAAAACAGCAGTTTGCACTGGTGTAACTTTGGAACAAAGCATCTCCTAGCAGAGTGAGTACCATTACTTTACTCAGTATATTTTTTCTATAATATAGATTTACATTATTCCATGAAATCATTTTTATTCTTTATTTATCTTCTATGGACCAGCTGGAGTTCTCCACACTTTTTTGTGCATATGGCTCACTAAATACTATTACTGAGAAGGATTCACATAGTGCCCAATTACCATGGGAGGTACCAGTGAATGACTGTTTATGTCTCCTGTTGTAATGGAGCATTCCATATATAATACATGTCTGACGCTTCTTCTTTTAGCACAGTCTGATCAGCCACCCGTTCTCCATAGAGATTAGCAGTGACTAAGGTTTCAAATGACCAAATATAAACTCCACAGAAAAGTTACTAGGTTCCTGATCTTCATGCATTTCTTATATAAAGGGGAAGTAACACTTCCTAAAATCAACTCTGACTTATCTTACGATAGTCAAAAAAATCCTAATGGCCTCACTGAATTTTTCCTTGCTCCTTGATTCAAGAGGTAACATCATCAAGGCGGACATAACAGTGACAGGTTGGACCACATGACACAAACTCTGCCCATTGTACATGGTAATCTTAACCCTTTAAAGACTAAAGAGGTGTGCAACTCCTTGCTATTAGGATTTTCTGGTCATATTAAGCGAAGTGTGTGTGAGTTATTACTAAGAGGTGTTACTTCCCCTTTAAATCTTTGAATGCTAGTGGTGTTATTTTAAAGGAGCTGGGGATGAGTCTTGTGTGGAATGGGATCATGTGACTATGGATGGAGTTATGAAAACTTGTGTGGAGGCCCTGGGAAACTCTATAACTTTTGGAGTGCTAGACAGGTGTCCTACACACTGCTTTGCAATGTGTTGGGCTCCACCTTTAGTACTGAAAGACGGGGTTTTACAGATATCAGTCCACTGTAAAATAGGCATTGGAACTGATTTTTTTTTTGTTCTGCTACTGCCTATGCCTCTCTTCTAATTTGACAATTCACTTTTTTGCCTGCTTGCACCAAGGGGAGAGCCGTGTGGAAATATACAGGCTTTTTTGGGCTTTCTATTCCTTCTTGCCTTGTTTCTCACCATGTACTAGCAAGATGCAATGGAATTTGACATGAGTCCCTGAAATAGGGGTGATGTTCACAGTGTCAGAAAGTGTATGCGCCTGTATACACTAAATCAGTTATAACAATTGTGCATACTCCAGAGTGCAGGAGCATGACTGCTGTGTTATCCATATGCGTAAATGCAGAAAATGAGCTGCTTTGAAATCTGTACATCTCCTAGTGCATCCCCTGATGAAGTGATGGTATCACGAAATGCATAGGGAGTGTTGTTATTTATCCTTTGTATTTTAGCACTTGTAATTATTATTATTATTATTGCATCAGTATCCGCTGTAAAACATTTTATTGGACATCCTTTTATTTGGCCTGTGATCACAAAACTACAGATGCCAATATCTACCTGCTCATTAAGTCTTATTCCATCAACCATTTGGTAAGCAGGGTACAGCTGGAGCAGAGTATTTCACTGTATTTAACAGTATTACCCTTAGAGGGATGTATTGCCCTACATGTCTCTTTGTATTATTTAAGCTCCATGAGAATCCATTGGGGAAGCTGAAGATACTCTGGAGGTGGACAACGCGTTTCCTAGCAAAATTACTTCTGCTTGCCACTCTGGGTTATGATCTGAGTCTGACAATATCATTTATTGTGTGAGTACAAGCACACTAGACAGGAGAATTTAAGTTTATTTTACAGATACTGTCAAATGGTTTTGCACTTTCTTGTTTTATTGCACTAGAAGCTTTCTGTGGAGGTGTGACTATGGACACCTAAGAAGCCTTGAGAAATTACTAAATGACTGTCCTACAGTAGCTCGTAAAGAAAACACTTCTAAAGCCAATTCATTTGTTGTATTATAATATTTTATTATCCAGCATTCTTGTATTTATTTGAAGTTCTGCTCATCGGCTGTTTTTTTCTTTTTAAAGGGATAGTAATGTTTCACAATAAAAGCAGCTCCAATTAATCTTCATAGTATTTGGGCCATGGAGAGTATTATCCCCCTCCCACCCCTTTTACTGATGTAACACTGCTCACCTCAGAATAGAAAGGTGGAGTCCAGATGGCTTGCAAGAGGGACAATCTTCAGTTATCATAAGGTTTTTCATTGTTCTCATAATAAGAAGATTGTCCCTTGCTGTGAGCTGTCTGGTCTTAAGAACAGATTCTACATCTGAGGGGAGGCGGCTTACACTAGGTAAAAGGGGAGGGAGCGGGATACTGTATCATTCAATTACTCTTGAACTACTCTGAAAGTATTGAAAATAACACTCTCCATGGCCTAAATACTATGAAGATTAATTGGAGCTGCTTTTATTTTGAAACATTACTATGCCTTTAAATCTGTGCACGGCCAATCACCATGCTGAAAATATATGTTTATTCTGATTGAAATAAAAATTATTCAGATTTCATAGTCAACAGTTATATATTTTTATAACCATGAACATTATGTTAATTGCATTGACGCAAAGCATTAGGCCCTAAAAACATTACAGACCTGGCGTGTCCAAATCTATTTAGTGACGACATCCGAGCCTTCTCAATTTAGCCTGTCTGGGACAGAATGAAAGACATATCAGTGACTATACGGCTGGCTATTTTGGTGCTTGAGAAATTAGTCTTCTTCGGAAACATGAAACCAACAATATCTGTTGTGTACCAGATTTAGTGAAAAAATAACATCTTCATTGATCGTTCAGCCTGTTATCAAACTCATATTTTTCCATTACCTTCACTGAGACAACGTGCTATAAAGTGGTGCAATTCTGGAACAAACCAACTGCATTATGGGGAACATATCCCAATTCATTTAAATGGGGCTTTTAACCACTTAAATGCAAGAGATTTCACCAACACATCGCTTCACAAACAATGGAGACCTTTTTAGCAGTCAAGGTGTTAAAATCGCTTTTTAACCCTTTGAGTGCCAGAGGGGTGAGCAAAGCATTGCCTTGTAACACGGTAAATCAAGGGCAGTTTTCATTTGTTCCCTAAAATGCAGTTGGATTGCTCCAGAATTGTACCACTTTTACTTTCACACGATAATATGAGAAGGGTCACAAACTAGGAAACCAATATGTAACTACCTTGCCTTTTGTACTTGCAAAAATGTTTTGTATACATTCAGTACACATTACATCACACACAGCAGTGGGCTCCAAACTTGCCTTCAAGTACAACTAACAATAATTGGTTTCTATCCACACTGCAGGGGGATACTTCAAAGGTTATCACAGCTCAATGTATTTATTTATTTTTATTTTATTCACAGCAGGGTAGCACTGTTGTTATTGCTGTCTACAGAGATAGAGAATGTGTGTCTGCAACACTCTTGTCTTTAATTTTAGTTATCCGGCTGCAAAAAAGAGACTGGAAATTAAGAAATCAAGAAAGCTATGATGTCACAAATCTATTTATGTTAACCCATTGAGTACAAGAGAGGTACTCTGGCACTCGAAAGGGTTAAAGTAAGTAAGACTCACTGGGGTAAATGTACAGAACCAATTCCACACTAAATAAAGCACAGGAATCAGTTTTGAGTGCCTAATGTAAACAGGGCCGGACTGGCCTAGCGGGATACCGGGAAAAATCCCGGTAGGCTGCCAGCACTGGGCCACCCTGGGGGCCGGCCGGGGAGGCTTAAATAAATGCGGCATTTGTAAAGCCATTCATCGGACAGCGCCCGCAAGGAAACTGGCAGCCGCGAGATTTGAACAACCGCAGACCGCATCTAGAGAGTAGAGGCAGGCCGAGCCTAGACCCAGTGACGTCAGAAGCAGTGTGAAAAGCACTGCGTCTGTGCACCGGGTAGGGTCCTACCTTAAGCACTGGTGTGGTCTGCCGAGATGGATAGAGCTGAGCGGGAGGCTGGGAGCAGAGACCGCGTCAGCAGACGCCAGACACAGTCACAGGCAAGAGGGGGGGAATCAAGACAGCAAGAAAGGCAAAAGGGGAAGCAAGAGGGTTTATATAGAGGTAAGAGGGGGAGAAAGGGATAAGGGGGGATCAATAGCGGGTAAAAGAGGCAGAGGTGGGCAAGAGAGAGAAAAAGAGGCAAAAGGGAGAAAAAAAATTGTCAAGAGGCAAAAGGAGGGGGGACCAAGAGGCAAAAGGAGGGGGGATCAGGAGGGGGAGAAAGAGGCAAAAGGTTGGGATCAAGGGTGAAGAAGGAGAGAGAGAGAGAGGCAAAAGGGGGATCAAGAGTTAATGAGGGGGAGAAAGAGGCAAAGGGGAGATCAAGAGAGGAAAATGGGGGAGGGGAGAAAAAGACAAAAGGAGGGGGATCAAGAGGGGGAGAAAGAGGCAAAAGGGGGGAATCAGGAAGGGGGCAGAGAGAGAGGCAAGAGGGAGAAAAAGAGGCAAAAGGGGGATCAAGACAAGAGTCATGGCTGGATTAAGGCAAGAGGGGGAAAGAGGCAAAGAGGGGGATCAAGAGGAGGAGAATGGCGAAAGGGGGGATGAAAAGACAATGGGGGAAAGAGGCAAAATGGAGGATCAAGAGGGGTAGAGTGGCAAAAGGAAGATCAAGAGGGGAAAAGAGAGGTAACTTGAGAAGAGGGGGAATCAAGACCGGGTGAAAGAGGCAGAGGGGGGTCAAGAGTGGGAAAAAAAGAGGCAAATGGAGGAGGGATCATGAGGTGAAAGGAGGGGCAATCAAGAGGCAAAAGGAGGGACCAAGTGGCAAAAGGAGGGAGGATCAGGAGGGGGAGAAGCGCAAAAGGGGGGCTCAAGAGTCAAGGAGGGGGAGAAAGGGGGATCAAAAGGGAGAAAAGGGCAAAAGGAGGGGGCTCAAGAGTCAAGAGGGGAGAACAAAGCAAAAGGTAGGAATGAAGAGTGGGAGAAAGAGGCAAAAGAGGGGAATCGAGAGTCAAGAGGTGGTGTGTATGTGTGTGTATATACAGTTAAGGTTGTAGCCGTATTAGTCCAATGATGTAGATGTAAAATAACAAACAAAATTAATATCTTGTAATACCTTTTTTATTGAACTAACAGAATTATGGATTGACAAGCTTTTGGGATAAACTCCCTTTCTCAAGTCTAAAGCATTTCTGAGCACAAGGACACAGAATTCACAGTTAAAACAGTTATAACAGTTAAAACAGTTAATACATTGAATTCAAAGCTGTGTTGTCTGCTGGGGTTAACCCCCTGAGTGCCAGAGGGGCACGCAATGCATCTCTTTGAAATAAGCCTCGTACCCCTCCGGCACCCAAAGGGTCAACACAGCGTGACTGCATATATTAAGAATGCTACAATGCCAACAATTCAACATACAACTTGTGCCCATATAGATATATACATATACACATACATACACACATATTCATGTATATATATATATATATATATATATATATATATATATATATATATACACACACACACACACATACACACACAAATACATACATATATATATATATATATATATATATATATACATACAACTCTTTATTACTCTGGTGGTGACATAACTCTATATTGCTCTGGTGGTGGCATTCAGATGTGTTTTAAAATGCATGTTTTCCCCTTTTATAAACAAGAAAAAATGCTATTATGCTATGAGGCTGGTATAATGACGCAATGCTATGGGGTTGGTCAGCAATTTTTTCCAGGGCTGGTTTTTATTCCCAGTCTGGCCCTGAATGTAAATGCATTAACCCCTTAGGGACCCTTGACGTACCAGGACCGTCAAGGGTAAACTTTCTTGAAAGACCCTTGACGGTCCTGGTACGTCACGTACATTTTACTTACAGCGCTCTACCGGGAGCGCTGTAAGTAAAAATGGGGCATGAAATAGACCGCTCCAAGATCGGAGCGCTCTATTTCAAGCCCCATAATGACGCGCCGATACACGTGACAGGTCACGTGTACCGGCCCGTCAACGTGCCCCTATGCGGACGTTATGGGACGGAAATGTCCCATAATGTCCGGTCCTTAAGGGGTTAATCTATGTTGGCCAGATTTCTTTTCTTCCCCTTAACACCAATTGCACCAAGAGCAGTACAAAGGGTCAAATGGTGGGTGTTTGGGGAGATCTTTTCCTCTGCGCATTGCCTGAGATCAATGTACTAAGCAAGAAAGAGAGGAAATGGTGCATGTGTATGCTATTTCTCTGTGCGTGCTGTAGTGCTTACCCTGAAGGGCAGTCAATGGAGTCAGAATCTAAAGCAAGTGGGTCTGCATGCATTCACCCCATTGAAGATGATGTACTGAGAATAACCGAGTAATGATGCGACAAATAAACTGCAGCTTAAGGAACAAGTAAAAGTTCCCATTGTTTCAAGGGAGAGTTTAACCTCTTGAATGCTATAGAATCAAACACACCTCTGGGGAGGGTTGCATCTTTTGTTCAGAGAGGCGTTTTCCTGGTCATGACTGGGCTGTCATCTGGGCAGACTCAGTATGATGTACTGCAGGGTTTTTCTTCTCTGTATATGGCACTTGTGAGCTAGAACAGATTGTACTCTGGGTAGGATACCAGTCCTATAGAGCCTGTTACGTACCCTGGCAGGTTCGTTCCTAGTAAAGCATCTCTGACCAGTACTTTGCATATGCAAATTAACCTTGGCTTTCTCACCCTAAGGATTATAGGGGAATCAAGGCTTACAAGAGCCTAGAGAAAACAGCTGCACCTCACTGACAAGGCCTAAGAAAGCCGAAATGTATATCTGGGTTTGGCTGCTTCCCTTGCTCAGAGAGGAACTGCTTAGCACTTCATGGCTGGACTGTCTTCTGGGCAGGATCATTATGATGTGGTTCAGGATATTTCTTCAGAAGTTGCAGCCTGGGTAGGATACAAGTCCTGCAAAGCCTGTTACATACCCTGGCAGGCTCACTTCTGTTTCAGCATCACTGAACAGTATTTTATATATAAACTGGGGTGGACAAAAATGCAAATAGTGGGGAATCTGGAAACAAAAATGTTTTCTATAAACTGGGGTAGACAAAATTGGAAATACTGGGGAATGTTTTTTGTTGGCAACACTGAAATAACACTTTGAATAATTATCTTTTGCTCTTTTTAGGTTATGTGGATTACAGCTAGTTTCAGTGAATTATAGATTGTCTGAAAGCTTAGCTGGAGCATCTTTGGCAGGAACTTCCATTATGTTAGATTGTGTCCATTGTTATGACGGCATACACAAATTATGGGAAGACAACATCTGCTACAAGTAATATTGGTTGAAAATGTAAACTAACTAAATGGGATTTCACTGCTGTTTCCATTATTTTGCCCACCCCACATACCTCTCCATATATACATATGAAAATCTAACTGTTTCTCCTCTCTCTTTCCCTCTCTGGGGCACAGGAGGTAGATTGTGTCTGGAACCTGTGAATAGCCATAGGGCCCTGGCAACTTCTGTCAAAACTGCTGCTCTGAGATTCACAGGGGTGGCGATTTTCAGATTGGCCAGGGGTTCAAAGCGAGACTCACCACCATTGGTCAACACTGGTCAATGCCATGCAGCCGTAGCAAATATATATACATATATGTTAATAAACTAATCTCCTGTGTATTGCCTCTTATTAGTAATGTATATGTTCTACTATCAAAAGTATAACTGTGTATTATCTACATCAATATGAATTTTCTCTTAAACCGTTATCTTATCCGAAACTCTCCACCCTGCTGATGGCCTGGCCTTGCTCTGATTTTTTTTAGTGATGAATAGCTGGAAAAGTTTAATTTTAGGATTTACAGTTTATATCCGTGATGAAGTACAGTTTCTATTTTAGACATGAAAACATGATCTATTTGCATAACACTGCAGTGGAACTCATTACAGAATGTTATTGATATCCTGAATTATTCCTTCAAACCTACTTAGTTCTATAAATGGCATGTCGGTGTCAGGGGAAGGTGGTGACATTTATCTGTGTTGCTTACCCAGAACCCTCCTTGTGATGGTGAGTGGTAGATTCCATACTAATGTTTCCTCTCTTTTAGTGTTGCTCATATCACTGTTCATTCCCTATCAAGAACATAGCTCTCTGGTCTGCTGCAGAGACCTTATCTAAGATATTTCTGGCAGCGATGGGCTCAGCAGCTAAAATCAGAGGGGCAGTCTCTCTCTCTCTCTCACACACACACACATTAACCAGCAGATGGTCCTGCCAATCAAAGCTAGAATATTCTTCTATAACTCACACTGCCCTTTGAACTCATGAGCACAACAAAATACCTACTCAAAAGTGCACTAAACTGATTAGATGCTAGAAAAGTCTCCCTCTTTTACCACTGACAATTATATTTACAGTTAATGATAGAAATAATGACCCTTAAGAGGAAAACACAAAATTGGACATAGAGGATACCTCTGGGTGCTGGTTAAGAAATGATGAAATATTAAAATTGTAAACAAATGGATATGCACAAAGGCAGAACTTGATCTCCCACTAGGCAAAGTAAGCAAATAACCTGGGGAGCCACTAAGATGGAGGAATTTGGCCAGATGAAAAATAAAATTCACTGAATCTTTCCAGGGACACTTGCAGTTCTTGCTTTCTATTGAATCATGACATTGAAAGTGATATGCTGCAACATCACTTCCTGTCTAGCTGTCTGGGTTTACCTTACATGCTTGCAGCCAGGGTATGCTGTGTAAAGTTCACAGTTCAGTCTTTAGTGTATTGCTTTTGATATCTGTGATTATTTTCTGTGGCTCTAGAGAGATGATTTTAATTTGAAGCTATTTTGTTGTGTTGTAGATCAGGCACCCCTGCAGATCTTTGTAGTATTGTTGTAGCCTGTGCTTTAATTATTTTTCTGTCAAGTCCTTGCCGTGTGTCATTAAGGGCCATGATTTCTCCTTGTTCTCTTATTGTTATAAAAAAAATGCCAATAAGGTGGTCCCATAGCCTTTCCAATGCTCTTGTGCATAATTGTTGGTCCTACTGAGTATTGTAGGTATGTTGGTTAGGGTTGTTGATGGTGATGTCTTTATGAATGTGGTTCTGATTTTTGCATTTGGCCAGAAGGAAAATATCGCCAGTTTGTGTGCTATCAAAAAGACTATATTTCTGCCGTACAAAATCTTTAACTCAAACTGAAATTGTAACTTTCACCTCAAGACACTTTATTTAATTGGATGTGGCTCTTAAAATTGGCTATAGGTTGTTAAATTAATACTTTATTAGCTATAGCCTTTCAAAAAGTAAACACTGATGTCACCAGTTCCTCTTTCTGCAGTACAAGCTGTACCGAACCACTCTGCAGGACATCCCTGTTCTGAAAATCTCCTCCCACTTCCCTCCGCAGCTCTCCCTAGTAGCGAGCGCACTTTCTTCTTTATGTGCATGTTTATTTTGCCCACTTAATCGACCTTTCCAACTCCTCACACAAACCAGGCCCAGCCTATTTGTTCCCAAGCCTCTAACCCCTCTGTTTTGTTATCAAATGTTGCCCGCGGCTGTCTCTCACTGATCACTTACCTGCCCGCCCCTTCATCTTCATTTTCAAGCCGCCCAGACATTATATGGGCATAATTAAGACCACAGAGAGTTTAGTGCAGTCAACATTTATGCTACATAAAAATAGCCATTTTGTTTGTATATAGGCACACCATTGACCAAGCACAATCTAAAATCACAAGTCTTGTGAATACCAGACTCTCTTTTAATCTCTAATTCAGGAATAGTTAAACTGTGAGGCTGGTCCAAAGAGGGAAGAAGCAAGAAACTGTCTGGATGGCTTACAGTCTGATAGACGCCTTTTTACATCTCCTTAGTCTGTGTATTTTATGTTTGTGTATAGAAAGAGGGAGTCATAAGGAGCATAAAACTTTAGACAACAAAAAGGTGGTGGGTACCCACTCTTATTGTAGCTCAGTGCATTTCCACAAGCAAAGGAATGCTAATAATACATGAGCATGCATATAAAATAAAATAAACCAGCTGACACTGACACATGTACCCTAGTTCTGCAAAGTTGTAGGTCAGTAGTAGTGCCCATTATATATGCATGAATAGTACATACACCTGAAAGCCACTATGTACCTCTCCCATTTCTCTCCTGACTGCACCCTTGGCGGATGTCTCCCCTCCCCCTTCTTTAGCACCCCGGATTGCCTCTCTGCATATTCTCTGAACAGACAGGATTACTGTCACTTTCCTTCTCTCCTATCTCCTGCAGTCTCTTGTAGGGCTACCCATCTCAGGTACTCTCTTTCATGCGTGCACTCCTCTGGCACTCAATGAAGAAAAGCGTACATATTTTAACCCTGGCACAAAGGGAAAGGAACTCACTGCTCTGTGTTTAGTACTCCTCTGGCACCCAAAGGGTTAATTTCTGCCCACTTTTCTGCACTGAGTGCCGGTGGGCTTTGTGTGTGAAAGAGAGTACACGACATGGATAGTGATAGAGACTACAGATATTCAATGGCTTAAGCTGAAATTCAGGACTTATATCTTCAAGAGATTTGGAATAAGGGAATATTTCATGGTTACTGATTTTCCACAGCAGATTTGTGTGGGTTACAAAAGCTGTAAGCAAACTTCAACTCCTCCCCAGACAAGCTTGAAAAAGTAGCATGATAGACTATAGTTATTCAATGGCTCCAGCTGAAATGCAGCTGTTTTTCAGCTGGAGCCATTGAATATCTGTAAAGGAAAGACATGGGATCACTCTTCGTGATTATATCATTGATTCCCTTCTGTTTGGCCCGCCTCTCTGTGCAGTGCATGGTCCTGATAAAGGAAACACTGGGGCAGGCTTAAAGAGGAGGACTGGCTGCTCCTCAAGTAAGAGCGTTGCCAATCATTCAAACGTCATAAGATGGCAGCTCTCTTACTTTTGCTACTGAAGACAAGACAAGTAGATTTTTATCTTGGGGGATCAATAATTCAGGTTTTAAGCTTGTTTGGGGATATAAATTAATTGAGGAAGGGAATTAGAAGGTGACAGTTCCACTTGACCTCTGCAGTGACATGGAAGACTTCTTCAGGAATATACCTAAAGGAATATTTCCATGAAAATGTTCAAATCTGAATTCCAAAACGCAATACAACCAAAAATCTAACTGGACTCACCCACTGGGGCTCAACCCCATTGATGATGAATACATAGACTCCTTCAGACATAGGGTGAGATGTTCAGAAAGTGGTGGTAACTGAAATTGTCTGTAATCAGAATAAAAAAAGTTCTTACACCATGATCCGTCAGTTCTCAGACATGTTTCCGTCATTTTTTTCAATTCTGCGATCTCAGTCAAAGGAAAAAAGCCGTCTTAAAAGTGGGTGTGGTTTAATTTTCTGTCATAATGTAAGGTATTTTCAAAAAAAAAGAAAAAATAAAGTACAGAGAAGCAATTTTTCGTTTCAAAGACAAAAAAAGTCTTTGTTTCTTTGAAAATTTTTGTTTCAAAGACGAAAAAAAATTCAGAATTTTTAACGGCAATGTTCAATGAGATTTTCTTACAGTTTTTTTTTTTTTTTATAAATCTTTGTTGAAATATCACAAAGTACAGAAAGAAACATAGTACAAAATGAAAGTATGTCATGC
Source organism: Rhinophrynus dorsalis (assembly GCA_037306005.1). Taxonomy (NCBI): domain Eukaryota; kingdom Metazoa; phylum Chordata; class Amphibia; order Anura; family Rhinophrynidae; genus Rhinophrynus; species Rhinophrynus dorsalis. The sequence continues at coordinate 472,677,894 of CM074719.1, read as the reverse complement.
CATAGAAATAATACAGAGAATATAAAGACTGCATTAAAACGAGCATATCATAAAAGTACTAGATACAAATGTATTGAGTCATCAAATTTATACAGAAGGGGGAGCCGTTCTGCAAATATGAAGGCACAGCAATAGAAGGTGAAGCATATCTGGGAAATATGAACATAAGTTACGACTCAAATGTAGTGATAGAAGAGGAGAACAGAGGTAAAGAGGAAAAAGGAACAAGAGCAGGAATAGAAAGAATGGAGCAAGATAATAGCAGAAATCCAGGGTAGAAATCGGTAGAATGAGAGGGGAGTCAGTGAAAGCATAATAGCAGTTGAAAAGAAATAAAGAAGGGAAAAAGGAAGAAAGGAGGCAGCTCCGGAGCACATCCAGCCATAGGGAGCGATGCATATCATAAACCTGAACGACTCGGCCATCAAAGGAGGTGTGGGTGATTTCCAATGTAAAGGAATAAGATACTTTGCAGCGTTGGTCAAATGGAAAAATAAGGGCTGGAGTGTTTTAGAGGACATGAGTTCCTCGGGCAAGGGGTAGCCAAAGAGCATCCGGGATGGGGAGGGGTCAAAAGTTATTGCCAGAACTACCTGTATCGCAGATCGAATATCTTCCCAAAACTGGGAAAGGGCACTCCCAGAAGATATGAAGCAATGTCCCTGGTGCCCGTTCGCATCTCCAGCACAGAGGTGAAGAAGTGTTGTAGAGTTTAGCCAACAAATGTGGGGTACGGTACCACCTGGTAAATATTTTATAGTTGCATTCTCTAGTGGGAGTATCCAGCGAGAATTTCTGGAGGGTATTCCATATATCTTAATCCACTGAGGCGGGTCCAACGATAAGGCAAGATCGTGCTCCCAGTCCTTCAGGAATTTTGGAACATCATGGCGGTAAGATGTCAGTAGAAAAGAATACCAGTGTTTTAATGTATGGCGAAGGGTTGTTGGGCTACAAAGAGATATTTCAAAGAGCGTGGTAGGGGCCAAGGCATCAATCCTCAGGAGCAAGGGAAATACAAGGTGTCAAATCTGGATATATTGCCAGAAGTGAGTGGCAGGAACATTTTTGTCCCTCACTAAATCTTCAAATGTCAAAACATCCGATCCTTGAATGATGTCGCATAAGGTGCTGATATTCAGTGTGCCCAAAGATACTACAGAGCCTCCTGACATGCCCGGGGGAAAGGCCGGATTCCCCAACAAGGGCGTTCGTGGGGAAGGATATGGAATAAGTGACAGTTTAGAATTCAGTGACCTCCAGAGGGACAGGAGGTAACCTAGTACCGGGTGTTTATAACAATCATCTGGAAAGTATGTCGGGTCTAACCAGCAAAGGTGTTGTAAGTGTATTCCTGGCGCGGATTCCGAAAGGAGGGAGACCCATTCCTTGGGTGGTTGTCTAGTAAGATCAGTGAGACGTGCTAGAGCAGCAGCTTTATAATAAGATAGTAGGTCAGGTACCCCTAGACCACCTTTATTAGAAGGATCACGCAGAATACGTAATGGTAATCTAGGTCTCCGATACTTCCAGATGAATGACGAAACCAACCTCTGCAGATCTGAAATGTAATGAGTAGGAATACGGATTGGTAAAACGTTGAAGATATACAGTATTTTTGGGAGGCATATCATTTTTATCAAGTTAATACGTCCCGTCCATGAAACAAATAATTTTGGCCATTTCGTAGTGTCTGCTTTAATAGTGGCAAACAGGGGTAGTAGGTTAGCTCGGACCAATTTAGCGCAAGAGGGAGGTAGTATTATGCCCAAGTAGCGGATGCCTTGCGATGTCCAAGTGAAAGGGAATCGTGCGCTAAGAAATTGTAACTGGGTTGAATCCAGATTCAATCCCATGGCAGTGGACTTAGACATGTTGATTTTGTAAAATGATAGATCGCCAAAGTCATTCAACAGAGACAGGAGAGGTGGGATAGAAGAGGCTGGGGAAGACAGCATCAAAATCAAGTCATCCGCAAAGCAAGCTTGTTTCGGTTGAGATCGACCAGAAGACAGTGGGGGAAGACCTTGAATGGAGTCAGACAATCGTATGGTCTGCAGAAGAGGTTCCATGGCTAGCACAAATAAAATGGGTGAGAGAGGACAACCCTGCTTTGTGCCGTTACCAATATCGAAGGCATCCGACATAAAACCATTCAGTTTAACCCGGGCGTTTGGTACCGAATAAAAACTCATAATTGATCGTAAGATGTGTGGTCCAAGACCTAAACGTTGTAGTACAGCATAAAGGTATTGCCAATTAATTTGGGTCGAACGCCTTCTCTGGATGGTCACTACTTTCGGTGCAATCTCTGGGTCCAGTGGGTTTGAGGATCAGACATTGGAGGCTCACATTGTTGTCTTGCTGAAGGGGGGTAAAGAACCTAGTGCTTGCTCCAACTATAGGTCAAACTGTCTACTTAATGTAGACATGAAAATCTATGCAAAGATTCTGGTGCTGAGGCTGCGGACAACATTGCAAAAGGCACCTCTCTTTTGCATAAGGCTGCCTCTCTTGATGTGCCTTCAGTGTTGCTATCTATTGAATCCAAGAAGGCGTTTGATAGAGTGCACTGAGGCTACCTGTTCAAGGTCCCTGAGACTCTGGGCTTAGAGCCTAGGTATCAGCACATAATAGTGGCTTTATATGCTCAATCCTCTGCAAGGGTCCGGGTAAACTGAACATTGTTGGAGACCCTGCATGTTTCTAACAACACGGGGCAGCGGTGCCCTCTTACCCCCCTGCTCTATGTTCTGGCTTTGGAGCCCCTGTTGTGCACCATCCAATCTCATGCAGCCAAACAAGGGATCGGGCTTGTGAGTAGGGTGTACAAAGTTTCTGGGTTTGCTGATGACATCTTGCTCTCCCTGTCTAACCCTATGGGTTCTATCCCTCATTTGGTGACCCTCCTGGACAACTATGGCGAGTTCTCTGGCTTGAAGGTTAATTTAACAAAGTTGAAGGTCCTAAATGTCAATGTAGATGACAGGAACCCCGAGCACAGTTGAATCAATGTTTTCCCTTCACCTGGGCCCTGTAATATAGTACTTACCTTCTTGAGGTCATATCTCTATCGATTCATCCCCCCCCAACTTGCAGAGCTGCTGGCAGCGGACTTGGATTCCAGCAGACCAGCACTTTTGGGTTGAAAATCATAGTCTAAAAATATGAGTCCTAGCTCGATTAGTTAAAAAAACAACTTAGATCGGTTACCCAGATCTGCAACTATTGAGGGCAACTGACGCAAAAGTTCCCAGATATTGCCCAGTTTTTTAGAGACTTCTACAAGACATTATGTAACCTCTTCAATTTCCTCCGACTTCCCCATATTCCTTACTTTCTGAAGCGATTTCCGAGTTTATTTCCCACGCCTAGTTCCCGTCCCAATCTCAGGAGACTATGGAATCCCTTTTTACAACTGAGGAACTCCTTGCAGCCCTCAAATCCACTCCACTGGGGAAAAGCCTGAGCCCTGATGGCTTTACCATTCTATATTACTGGGCCTTTTTTGCAGCCTTACTTCCACATCTCTTGAGTTTGTTTAACTCTGTGATTACTGGCATCCCCTTTCCTAGCCAGTCACTGGAAGCACATATAACAGTTATCCCCAAACCAGAGAAAGATAACTCTGATTGCAAGTCGGTGAACTGTACATGGTTGGGTGATGGTTGCAGTCAGAGTGGTTCTAGTCTTCTGTCTCTGCTTCAATGGTGATCATAGGTATCGCTTCCATTGCACCCTTACCTCCCCCCCACCTTCTTTGCTTCTTCTTTGTATCTTCCTCACTTACTTTCTTTCCCTTTCCTCTCTTTTATTTCCTGTACTCTTTTACTCTTATGCACTCAGCTTACTACTCTTGCTGCCTTAACGATCACCTGACCCGGGGGTGGGAGGCCGTTAAGGACCACAGCACTTTTTTTTGCAATTAATTCTGGGATGGCAGAGTGGTGTGCAGTCTCACTACCATCCCAGAATTCCATGGCATGCCAGGGCCATCACCGGTCCTTAATATCCAGACCAGAGAGACAGTCCTGCATGTCATGTGACACTACGGTGTTAATAGTGTTTCAGGGATAGCCATGTCAGTACTGTCAATGGAGCAAATTATACCTATTAAAGAGGAACTAACACCCCTGCAAGATGTAGCCTCAATTAGAGGGCTACAATCTGTGATAACAAGCTGTGTAATTATTTTTTTAAAAAAACGTGTTATTAAAGAGTAATCTGTTAATTCCAAAAGGTACCTGGTGACATCTTCCCCCCGGAAAAGCGCATTACGCATGTCTGCACAGAGCTGATTGGCTCTCTTGTAACTCCTCCCGGCTACACGAAAACACCTACGTCACCAGCTTTAGATTCTCCTGCTGGTCCGAAAATCTAAAGCTGGTGATGTAGGTGTTTTCGTGTAGCCGGGAGGAGTTACAAGAGAGCCAGTCGGCTCCATGCAGACATGCGCAATGCGCTTTTCCGGGGGGAAGACGTCACCAGGTACCTTTTGGAATTAACGGATTACTCTTTAATAACACGTTTTTTAAAACAAATAATTACACAGCGAGTTATAACGGATTGTAGCCCTCTAATTGAGGCTACATCTTGCAGGGGTGTTATTTCTGCTTTAAGGACGCTAATCAATTATGCTGACCACTGTAAATAGACTATCATCATGCTTTCTTGTGTTTTCTGATCTATTCATGGATGTATACATATTAAATAATAATTGTTTTGTTTTCAAATTAAAATAAATAAATAAATAAATAAATAAAAACATGGAAGTCACCATGCTAACAAGGAACTTTTAGAACATGGAGTGGAAAAATATTGGGAATTTAAACTAATTGTTATGATTGATACATTTAAAATAGGCCTGAACATAGAGATGGTTTATATGCCCCACAATGATAGCTGGAACATTTTGGCATATTTTACTTTACATATTTAATTTTAATTATACTTGATTCTCACCGACTTCCAGAATCATACCTCCCAACATTTCAAATGGGAACACTTTTGTTTTACTTGATACTGCTGGGGGCATGGCTGGTGGGCGGTGTATTACAGAGAATCTTTTGGTATTTTTATGACCTATTGATACCTCTTTGTGTAACTGAATAAATGATTTAGAGTAAGAATAAAGTATTTTACACAGGCTAATTTATATACATATACTGAAGTTTATGCAGACATTAATGTGAGTTTTATTGCTGTGGAGCAATGTGATACACTTACATGCACACCATACAGTCTGATCTCCTAAAAAGAGGGATAGCAGGGTGGGAAAGATGGACATAGGGATTTGGGCCTCTCAAAGGGACTGCTCCTCCTAAAGAGGGACATTTGGGAGGTATGCTCTGGCTCTTTACACCTCTGTTCCTTTGCTCATGAGATATTTCTGGATGTTAGGTCCATGGCCACAAGCAACACTGCAGGATCTAAAATTCTGCTCACAGCACATTGTAATATTAACCATTTAACAACCAAAGGGCTTCACAATGCATTGCACCTCCTTCCGGTCCTTAAAGAGTAAAGTAGGCTCATATATAGGGTTAGGGTTACCACCCAGCTGGTAAAAAATTGGTTTCTGTCCAATGTTAAGTCTATGGACGGAATGCCATGGCCAGTATTTTTTGGAAGAAAAGGTGGCAACCCTTCTCATATACTCTGACAGCTTCAGGTAAAAAAAAAAAACTGTTAGCAACAGTCATGGCTTCCCTCATGGACATAACGTTCAAGACTGTTTGATGGTGTTATCCCTTGAGCAAAGGCACAACGGCAAAATACATAGGGGGAATTAGTATTTTATGGCTATGGTAAGGTAAGTGTATGTGTATGGGGGGTTTATTCTCCTTTAATCTTTTTATGGAAACTCCATTTCAGAATGCCTGGATTTTACCCTGCCATCAGTGTGCAGTGACACCCCCTATTGTCCAATAGAAAGTAATATAGTAATAGTAAAGGCCTGCTGTTGTCCAGCATAGTACTAGCCCAGCTAGATTTATTCGTCTCCCTGCGGAAGTTCTCTGCCCGTGTTTGGAGAGGACTGTGTGACTATACTTTTCCATGCCCAGTCACAGTCACTCTTACATTTCCTGAATTGGTCTGTGCAGCCCAGATGTTTTGTATTTTTCAGATTGTTTGAGGAAATAAAAATGGCTACTGTTCTATTTTCATAGAATATCTGCTTAGTTTAAAAAAAATTCCCATGCTTATTTTTCATCTATTAACCCTCTGATTGCCAGAAGGGTATACATCTCATTGCAAAACAATGCATTGAGCACAACCCTTTGGCACTCAAAGGGTTAACTCCTTGAGTCTAAGAGGCTCATAAAGTATTGGAGCAATTTAAGGCCAAACCACCTGCACCACACGGAACAAATAAAAATTCTCACTTATTTAAATGGGACCGTGAACTGTAGTGAGGTCTCCAAGGCATTGCAAAGCTATGCATTATAGACCTCTCTAGCATTCAAGTGGTTAAAAGTCACATTTATATAACTGAGGATTTGTATTTGTCCCTTATGGTGCAGTTGGTTTGACCCAGAACTTATCCAGATCATCGTAGTACATCAGCCTCTTTGAGTTCTTGAGGGATCAAGAAGTTTCCAACTTACTTGTTTCTTGTTTTTAAGCTATTTTAGAGGCATTACACCAATGCATTGTATCACATTGCAGACTTTTTTAGTATGTTTGGAAATAAACACCTTAAAATTAAAAGAATTTGTAGCCAAAAAATAATTGTTTGCTTATTTAGCTTAATATAATTAGCAGTTTTTCAGTTTGTAATATATATTTTTCTGCAAAATTGCAATATACTGGGTTTTACTGGTTAAAGGGATAGTAATGTTTCACAATAAAAACCAGCTCCATTTAATCTTCATAGTATTTGAGTCATAGAGAATGTTATTTCAATACTGTCACAGTTGTAGTTCGAGAGTAATTGAATGATAAAGTATCCCCCTCCCACCCCTTTTACCTCGTGTAAGCCGCCTCCCCTCAGATGTAGCCACACACATGTGATCTCTTTTTGTGATTTTCAAAATTCCACATTCCATACTTCTCTGAGTAACCTTACGTTTTTGTATAGCTTTGGCATTCAGTGTCCATGTTTCGTAGCCATAAATAGGAACTGGGAGGACACACTGTATAAAAACTTTTCCCTTGAGGCAAATTTGTCTTAAAGACAATACTACTAAGTTTTCCAAATGCTTGCCATCCCAATTTTTTTCGCTGCACAGTTTCCATTGTGATTTTTATATCTGTTAACATTTCCGGTCCGAGGTAAACATACTTGTCCACTTCTTCTAGCTCTTGTCCATCTACTGAGATTTTCCTTTGGTATGGTAAATATGTTACACATGACTTGTGTTTTGTTAATATTCATCTTCAGGCCAATATATTTTGCTTTCCTGTTGTAGTTCTTCAGGACTACTGGCAAAGTGTAGGCTATTATCTGTAGAATGGAAGTGATGTACTGTATGTAATCTCCATTAAGTCCTTTTTTGTCCCAGTTTAGTTTGTGGAAAATTTCTACTAAACAAGCAGAAAACAGTTTTGGGGAGATTGTATTTCCTTGTTGGTTGCCTTTTTCTATGTTGATCTGAACTCTATCATTGTCCTGTACTGATGCAGTTGAATTTTCATATATTGATTGGAGGATATTGATGTAAGCTGTATCTATTCCTTGGTTGATCAGGATATTGATTATTGTTTGCTTTTTCACTGAGTCACTGAAGCCTGCTTGTTTTTTAGGTTGTGCCACATCAAGTATTGTGTCCATTCTTCTTCATAGTATCTTTGTGAAAACCTTGCAGTTATTGGTCTGTAGTTTTTTAGATTCACCTTATCACCTTTTTTCTGCAGTGGGATGACTTCTGCATTTTTCCATTTTGCAGGCACTTTGTTGGGTACCAGGCGTTTTGAACTTGTTTAGCTAGGACTTTGAATAAGTGATGACCCTCGAGCTTTCAGCATTTCAGTGGTGACTTTATCAGGCCCAGCTGCATTGCCATTTTTAATTGATTTAATTGTAGGTCCTATTCCTTCTACCAACACTTCTGGCACAGATTCAGCCTCTTGCACGGCATTCAGTTATTGTCCTTCATCCTTATAAAGATATAAGATTCTTCTACTCGTTATAGTATCTGTTGTTGAGTTTTTGCTATTGTACCAACTTTAAGCTTTGATGCAAACATTTGGCTCCTATGTATGGCCATCTTTTGTTTTGCTTTCTTTAGCCATCAATTTTCTTCTAGTGTTGTTTCGATGAGCTCAACATTGAACTTGCTATTTCTTCTTTTATGCACTTCCTTATGGTCTTGTGTAGTTCTACAAATTGTACCCAAATATTACAGTTTTACATTGCTTCTTGTTGCTTTTTTCATCATGGCAACTGTTTCTTTTGATATTGTGTTTTTTTTTTCTGGTTTCAAAGTAGGTGCAAGGGCACAGCCAGTGTCTACGACAGTCGGAAAGACTTTGTCATTGTGGGTTGAAATATCTGTCTGGAAGGTTTTGCAGCACAGTGAAGCAATTGGACAGTTCTAATTCAAAATGTTTATGATATTTCATTATCTAGCTAGTGTTGATCTTCACACTTGTTGAAATGGTCATTTTCTTTCATTCTTTCTTCAGTCAATTTTGATTTTTTGCTCTTGCTAACTAATGGTTACTTCCAATGTTAAAACCGTTTAACCCATTAAGGACTACATGACGTACTATGACCATCATGGTTCTTAAATACTTAAGGACCGATGATGGTCATAGTACATGACGTACTTTTTACTTACATCGCTCCACCGAGAGCGCTGTAAGTAAAAATGAGGCCTAAAATTGACCGTTCCAAGACTGGAGCAATCTCTTTCAGGCCCCAAAGCAGAGTGCCGAAACACTCAACAGGTCACATGTACCGGCGCGTCGCAAAGATCAAAGCGGCCCTTATGGGACAGAAATGTCCCAGGACCGCTGGTCCTTAAGAGGTTAAGACTGGGCAGTCAGTGTATATTGTTTTATTATTTGTAAGTATGAAGTTGATTTCATTTCTGTTGACATTAGGGCTTTTCCATGTCCATTTTCTCTTGACATTTTTCTTGCAGAATAAATGTGTAATGTAAAAAACTTTTTTCCTGCAAATTCGATCAGTTGGTTGCCTCTGTCTTCTATTTTTCCAGTTCCATATGTTACAATTGTTTTTTCCCCATTTCTCGCATTGAAATCTCCCATTACAAATTTGTATTGGTAATTTTCCTGTTTGTAGAGGTGTAATAAATCATCATAACATTCTTCAGCTTCATCACCACTGTTAGTTGTAGGGGCATAAACTTGAATGATTTAAAGAACATAGCGACTGTTTAGCACAGGAAGCAATTCTTTCAGAAATACTATCTACTTGCATAACTAAAGAGTCAGTCTTTTGGTAATCAAATATATGATTACTCCTCATTGTCCATCATTGGTTCCTTTATAGTATAGCCAGTGTTCATCTTCTAATTGACCAAATCTTTGTCATTTTTATGAGTCTGACAAAAGCCAGTAATGTTTCAATTTATGTTACTCTGTTCTTGTACTAGTTCCTCTAGGTGTGAAACCATACTCATAGATCAAATGTTAAGCATTCCAATGTCCAAAGTCTAAGGACAGCCTGAACAAGGTGATTCTTAGCACCTTCTGTCATTGAGCTGGTCTTCCTGCCACCATATTTTACAGCTCACAAGCTTCTGGGCAATGAGGGCCATTTGTATTGTTGTAAAGACATGATGATGGAAAGGACCAAATAACTGTCACTCTGGTAAGAGTTTGCACATTTTGGATCGATTTAGTCTGGTGTCTTAGCTCTGATCTCTCCACTATGGGTGACCCAACCAGGAGTATATGCTTCCGATTACATAGTTCTCAGCTTCATTAACACATGTAAATACTCCCACCATCGATCCATGGGAGCGATATATACACAGGGTAGAGGCAGTTAAACAGACACATTTACATGTACAGCATTAACCGCTAAAAATTATATGGCATTATACATACTTAAAGGAACAGTATCCCTTTATTTTAACTTTACATATTCTGCAAGTGCAGAACATGTACAGCAAAATGGCCTATACATTTTATAGAGGTTATATTCATCTTCACCTATTTATTGACACTTATGTACCTGACTGAAATCCATTTGCATTTTTTTTTGTCAGAAATAATTCTATGTGGGGTTGCGAAAACAGACAGTGCAACAATGTAAAAAAGATACAATGTAAAAACACAGTTGAAACAATGTAGAATAGTTACCTCTACAGTATACAGATCAATCAGTGATGCAAGACGATTTGCAACATTGTATAAATATTCATGCTATCACTGTCAAAGACCGAAAACTCCATGGATTTAGAAATTTAATTACCTCACTGTCAAGGACATAAGAAAAAAAATATAGGTGAAGATGAAATAAATAAATAAAAATGATAAAAAGTATAGGCATTTTGCCTTTACATATTATGCTCTTGCACAGAGCCGGATTTCCCAATAGGCAGAGTAGGCATCTGTATAGAGCTTCAAATTTTGAGGAGTGTCTGAGCTGTGCTAGCAACACCCACATTCTGATTTGTGGGTGTGGCCAGTACAATCTCAATTTCCTGCACCAGTTTTATACCCTCTCTAGAAACCAAGGGGGTTAATGCTTTTTTCATTCTTGCACATTATAGACGTAAAGTATTTTCTGTGCAAGGAAAGTGGAGATGGGACTGGGGGCAGGGTATGTGAGGAGTGGGGTGTGTGACCATGGGTAGAGCTAAGGGCACCTAGAGTGCCTTGCCTAGGGGAGTCTGGGATGTAAATCTAGCCATGCTCTTGCAGAATATGTAAAGGTAAAATAAAAGGTTACCTATACTAGTCTCTGTAAAAAAAAAAATCTATTTGTTCTCTGTGACTTAAAATCGAATCTTACATATGCTCTTTTGGGAGCTCCCATTCCTGCTTTTTCCAGGGCTTTCATTACAATTGCCATTTCATAGTTGTCTCAGAATGGGTATACTGACTTAACTCACCTCTTTAGGAGGGACAGTCGCTCTCTGAGATCCAAATCCCTCTGTCCCTCTTTCCCACCCTGGTGTCCCTCTTTTTAGATCAGACTGTGCAGTGTGTATATAAGTGACTCACATTGCTACACAGCAATACAACTCACATTAATGTTTAATTAAGTTCCAGTATGTTAGTTTATAAATTACTCTGTGTAAATACTTTGGTCCTGTTGTAAATCATTTATTCAATTATTCAGCTGCCAATAGGACATGAAATAACTTAAAAATTCTTGGTAATTCCCCACCCTCCAGTCATGTCCCCAGCAACACCATCTAAAGCAAACGTGTCCCTCTTTGGCCATCTGAAATACAACAGTGGGTACTAATCTCAATATATTCACAGCATTATATCTGCACAAATAGTTAACCAAAATGTGTTTCTATAAAATAGTCTACACATGCAAGTATAGGATTAGATTTTAGGGATCTAAAATAATGTAACTACATTTTACAGGTGCTATCTGGAGGTATACAATATTTAGATTTATATAACACAATTTCATTTTTTGGGTTTTCATGTTCATTCAATGAGAATAAAAGCTTTGTAGTCATCCTTCCACTATAAGCTCATTAGTACCATTAGCTTACTCTGTCTTTATGGGTTGTGTCTTGCTGTAGGACAAGTTGCTGTACAGCACATTTAAGCTGCATTCCTTGCACACGTAACTGCATACTTTTAAGGATATGTTTGTGGGCTACTTGGCTCTGCTCCATTTTAGCACACTGCAAACCTCCAGGGTTTACTTGCCTACAATCTCCTGCATTCCCCCAGCAAACCTCTTGCATGTGAGGGCTAATGGAGGCCTGGCAGAATGCGGGCCCATGTGAGAGTCGACCACAAGTCACTGGCTGTCACCCATTTCTGTATGAAAATTATTGGAGGTTACGATGAGCTTGGCAACTTCTAATAGCCCTCATATGAACAACCTCCCTGACAGCTCATAGGCTGCTGTGCAGATCAGGCATTTTGCAACTTGGGTTTTCCTACTGCAGAACATATGCTGCCTCCTAAATACATTCTGTGAGGCAAGAATATAGTCTTAAAGGGATAGTAACACTATCCTATATAATAATTCCCTAAATCGTGTGTAACACCGCAACATGCTCAATAGACACTGCTGCGCGTGCTGCAGTCATGCGCAGTAGAGTCTGCCCGCGTCACGGCTGATACAGAGCTGGGCGCTCCGAAGGAGCGTCCAGCTGTGTATCAGCCATGGCGCGGGCAGTCTCCACTGCGCGTGACTGCCCCGCGACCGGGTGGCAGTGGCACTGTGGCCCGTGTAATGGGCTGTTCAACTAGTATATAATATTCTCCTGATTAAAAAGGGGTACTCCCATTGCTGAGAGGTGTTTTATTCAAAAGTTATTGCAAACTTGGGGTTTTTTAGGTGCAATATCTCAATGGCCTGAAATGTTACAGCAGCGCTGTTGCTACACCATCCTATGGAAGTTTATGGTCGACTGACCAGAAGTGTCCATAGGATGATATAGCAACAGCGCCACTATAAAATTTCAGGCCATTGAGATATTGCACCAAAAAATTTAAGTTTGAGCTGCAATAGCTTTTGAATAGAACTCCTCTCAGCACTCAGAGTACCCTGGGTTTTTAGGAGGATAAACTCTACAATATATATTTTTTACATTTGAAGTGTTACTATCCCTGTAACAACACAGAGGGATTTGTCAAAACACTGCTCTAATTTTGCTTGAGTGAACTTAACTTTACTTACAGCCACCATAAACTCTTGAGTTGAATCCCACAGTGCATAACATGGAATCTGCCAGCAGGATCTAGTGGATGGATTTATATCTGAATCTTTTCTAGGAAGGAACCCTAGAGAGGTAGGAGAAGAATAATGAAGGCCTAGGGAGGTTTAGATTCCCCAGAATTGGGGCACTCACAGCAGCAGATTTAATGATGACAGCTTTCCTTTATAAAAATATTGGGGTATATACAGTAGTTAAAATCAATGTTGAACAATGCTGGAGCAGTCCAACTGCTACACAGGGTGGAAATAAAAATTCCCACCTTTCCCATTAATTTAAATTGAGCTTTTTAACCCCTGGAATGCTGGAGAAGGCACCAATGCATTACTTTGTGTATGTGCAGTTAGTGCTAAAATAGTAACATTTCCCGTATATTTTTAGTGTATTTCCTTGCTTTGCATACATATAGCAGGAACATACAGTGGTCCATTGATAAATACACGGAGATATATGGCCATGATCGAGGTAAAGGGTAGCAATATCTTTACAGGCTTTCATTACTTTCAAACAAAATATTGTCACTGCAAATCTCCAGCATTTTAGTCAGAAAATAGGGAAAGTAACTTGTTATCTGTATGGGAAAAAATGCAAAACAAAATCATAGGCTGATGGGCGACCTTTTAACACAGTAGTGTGCAACCCATCAAGGAACAATGCACTCAGTTTTGACAATCAAAGGTTTAAGTAATTGGGGAGCTCTGCCATTGAAATGTGCACTACAAGTACAAGAAATGCAATATAAAGGTAATGGTCATGCTAGTCTTTCAGTGACAAGCCACTCTAGTAATGCAGCAGCTTCCATATAGCATTACTGCAATGAGAGTGAGGTCACATGCCTAGGCAAAGCTGAGAAACGACATCAGCACCAAATGAGATTATCCCCTCTTCTCGGCACTGTAACATCACACTTCATACACCGATGATCAGTAGGATAGAGGGGTGATGCTATTGGAGAGGTTTGACTCAGCTCCTCTGACCTCCCTTTCCACCTGCTCCCTCCTCTCCCCCTCCCTCCCCATGCTGTGAGAGTAGAGGGGGCTTGTCCTGTGTGTAAGCAGCGCTCCTCCTGGACACAGCCACACTGCCTTATCTCTGTGTCTCTGAGTGACAGCAGCGGGCAAGACTGGGGAGGTGAAGACTACCAAGTGACCTTGCACTGGGCTCAGCTGGCATTAGGAAGGCAGCCCTGCTCTTTTCCCTGGTTTCTTCCACACCCACTAGCAGTACAGTCTCTGCAGCATGCCTGCAGCATGGAGTGCACAGCTCTGCCTCTCCTGTCTCATCCTGCTGGCTGCGGGAAGGATCAGAGCCTTCAATCTGGATACCTCCAACATACTGATCAAGGAAGGGGAATCAGGCAGCTTATTTGGTTTCTCTGTGGCACTTCACAGGCAGCTCAGTCCCACACCAATGGGCTGGTGAGTACTTCTCCCTAACAGAACTTTTCAGAGAAGAGATCAGAGTCCTGGCGTGGAACCCTATTGCTACCACGCACTGCTCTCTCGTGATTTATAAGGTGCAATTCAATAAGCTAAGTAGATGCAGTTCTGGAACACCAACTGAACCATAGGTGACAAAAATTGCTTTAAATTGTAATCCCTCAAATGCTATAGAGGTCCTTTGTAATGCATTGAAGACCTTTCTAGCACTCAAGGGATGAAAAGTCCAATTAATGTCACTGACAATTTTAATTCTCCCCTATGGTACAGTTGGTTTGCTCCAGAATTGCTCCTCTTTAGTTTATTGAATTGTAGGTATAGTGTGATGCAGAGAACCAACAACCAGACTTCCCGTTTAGCTGTAAACATATATAAAATATGAATGACAGGACTGCATTGCTCTTATTGATACCCTGCAATATGTATGTTTCATATGCCACCCCAGTTAAAAAGGAGATCTGGTCATCCCACTATGTGGGCACTTTCTATGGGACACAGTGATTGAAGACATGCTGGAAAAATAATCAAAATGTCTATTCAGCTTACTTAATTCTATTAACCATTCGAGAGCCAGAGGGGTGCTTGCACAATTAAATGGTTAATTACTTTATTTATCCAGTGATGCATTTAGCCAAATCCCTTCCTTCCTTTTTACTTTAAACACCATTATAGCATTGCCAAAATTAAATTTAAAAAAAGGCGACGTACAGGTCACCTTCCTATTCTTATCCGTCTGTAGTTTATTTTAAGGTTTGTGGATGTTTAGAAATGAACTATCAATCTCCTGGACCTTGTAGATATTTTGAACTTTTATATTATTTCAGTTTAGTTTATAACCTGAGGATAATATTTGCACTGACTGAGTGATCAGTAAAACTGGTAGCAGGATTCCTGGTATTCCTGGCATGAACTATATAGGGAACAAAGGCCCAGTTATTTTGGAGTAAACCAACGGCACCATAGGGGACAAATAAAAATTCCTAAATTCCTTTGCACTGGAATAGTGCTTTTTAACCCCTTGAATGCTAGAGAGGTCTTCAATGCATTGCAGGCAACTTTAGTGTTCAAGGGGTTAAAAGCCCAATTTAATTTAACAGAGATTTTTATTTGTGCCCTATGGTGCCGTTGGTTTACTCCAAAATAACTCCAAGTTCTTTTATAAATATGGGCTATTGGTCCTAATTCAGAAAAATAAATTGGTGCAATTTTGGAGCCCGCCAACTGCAGTACAGGGGTCAAATGAACATCCCCCATGTTAACATTGATTTAAATGAGGTCTCCACTCACTGTGACACAATGCCTTGGAGACTTCTCTACCATTCAAGGGGTTAAAAGCTCCATTTCAATGAAAGGAGAATATTCATTTCTCACCTCTGGTGCACTTGGTTTGACCCAGAATTGCATCACTTTATCTTGCTGAATTAGGCCCATTGGGGCATATATGTAAAAACAAACGTGAGGCAACTCTGGAGTTAACCAACTGCACCATGAGGGGTAATTAAAAATACCCCAAATTCCAGTTGCTGTAAAATGACAGTCCACTTCCATCTTGTCTTTATATTTTCTGAACATGCACAATATGTAAAGTCAAATTTATGTTCCTGACAGGATCTCTGTAGAGTTTTATGTGGGGGAAACCAGGGTTAGTGATACAAATGTTGCACTGCACTGCAGCAGAAAGCATCAGCATAGCACTCCGTGCTGCAGGGACAGAGAAGCATTGTAACACTATCCCTGCTTTCACATTTCCTGCAAGGGACCTAAAAATGTAAAAAAATGGGAAAAGACTAAAAAATTTTAAAGTATAGACAATTTACAGAATATGTTAAGTCCAAAAGGAGGCTGCCTGACAGATTAAATTGGGCTTTTAACTGCTTGAGTGCTCCATTACAATGCAAGAGACCTCTCTAGCATTCAAGGACGTAAAAGCCCCATTTAACCTTTTAAGTGCCAGAGGGTTGCGCAATGCATTGTTTTGCAATGCATTGTGCACCCCTCTCACACCCAAAGGGTTATACCCCTGACTGCCGTAGAGATCACCAACTCCTTGCTTCTCAATATGTTTCAGAAGTCTCTGGCATTCAGTGGGTTAAAACCCAATTTCAGTCAGTGGAAATTTTGAGAATCTCATACTTCGCAAGTGTCCCTGTTTAGGAAGGACAGTCCCTCTTTGAGACCCAAATCCCTCTGTCCCTATGTGTGTATCACACTGCTCCATGGCAATAAATCTCATGTTAATGTTTGTTTAAACCTCAATATATGTGTTTATACATTAGCCTGTGTAAATAAAATACTTTGGTCTTGCGATAACTCATTTATTCAGGTACACAAATGCCCCACCAACCACCAGTCACGCCCCTAGCAACACCCGCCCAAAACAAGTGTCCCTTTTTGGTCATATGAATTGTTGGGAGGTAAGGAATCTTTATGTGTCCTATGTAGAACAATTAGGTCTCCCCAGAATTACTACACTTTGAGTTTATACATAAGGACTGGTTTGTCATTTTTAACAGTTTGGTAAAGGCTTTCTATTTTTCACATTCTAAAGCAGGAATGGGCAACTGCAATTCTCCACCTGTTTTTGGACTATAATTCCTATAATGAGAATATTGGGAGTTATAGTCCAGTAGCAGCTGGAGAAATGTAGGTTGCAACAGCTTGAGGGCTGCAGGTTTACCACCACTACACAAAAGCCAGTAATGACCAAATTCATACTCACTGTGCCCCAGAATCTCCACACTTCACCATATTCACACTCTGAGAGAGGCTGATGGTCTAAAAAGAAATTGGGAGAGATGCACTAAGGTGTGATAAAGAGGTGATAAAGTGGAGATGATTTCTCCAGTGATATCACTTCTACAGTTCCTATGTTATTCTATGGAGCCAATTCACTAACATTTCTTTGACTTTGAAGATCTTGGTGCATAGGCCCTATAGAGTAACATAGGAACTGGGGAAGTGATATCACTGGAGAGGTGATCTCTGCTTTATCACCTCTTCATCAAGCCTTAGTGCATGACCACTGGAGGGTTGTGCACTAAAGCTGATAAAGAGACGATAAAGGCGAGATCACTTCTCCATTGATATCATTTTTTGAATCCCTATGTTATTCTATGGAGCCTATGCACTAAAATCTACAGAGTTACAGAAATCTTAGTGCATTGGCTCCATAGAATAATATAGGATTTGGGGAAGTGATATCACTGCAGAAGTTGTCTCAACTTTATCACCTACTTATCACACCTTAGTACATCCCCCCTGGAGAAATTCAGGGGCAAACCACCTGCACCATAGTGGACAAATACAAATTTCCTTTGATTTAAATGAGGCTTTAGCCTATTACATGCAATAGGTTTCAAGGGGTTAAAAGCCACATTGAAATGAAAGGGATTTTCATACATTATATAGGCTACCCACGCTGCAGTTCATCTACTCTGGAACTGCTACAGTTTTGCTTACTATATCAACACTGGTGCATTGGACACCTCCCTAGCATTCAATAGGTTAAACGTCCCATTTACATCAGTGGAGATTTGGGGAATTCTTATTTGTTCCCTATAGTGCTGCTGGTGTGCCACATAATTGCTTCCCTCTTTTTGTGCATATGTACCATGTCTCCTAATTGATTATAGTTTATGAGTAGTGCGCATCTTAGTTTATTATGATTTTAAAATGAAAATGTGGAACTGAGCAGAGTTACGGACGTACAAATATAGAGTATAAGCAGGATTGTAAATAGTTTTTAAAATAAATGGGGTGCGTTGGCACATATTCATATGTGTAACTAAGCATTAGAGCATACAGATTTCTGTTGGCAGCTTAGTGAAGGGAGTTCCTAGTTATGAGTTCTGTATAGGTTTCTTGTGGCCGATGTACTAAGAACTGTGGGGAACACCAACTTCACTCTTGGGGACAAACAGACATTCCCTTTGGTTTAAATGGGGATTTTATCTCTTTGAATGCTGGAGAGGTCGCAAAACAATGTGTTGGTAATCTCTAGCATTCAAGGGGTTAAAGAGAACCTAACACCTAAAAAACAACTTTGATGGTTTTAAAAGAACTTTCAAAATTGCCTGTATGTTGTATTAGCCATTTTTAATTAGAAATCAATTTTTTTGTAATTAGAGTTTATTATGCTAATTAACCCTTTGATTGCCATAGAAGTGTTCATCATTGTAGTACGTTGAATACCTCATTGGCACTCAAAGGGTTAAGGCATGCCATGCAGGTACTTCCTGTTTTAGCCCTACATTACCTCCCCCAAGCACTGTCACTACTTAGCAATGCATTGCCCACCTCCCCTAGTTCTGGAAGGTTTTAGTGGCAGTGAGTGGGGCAGATAATATAAGGCTAAGACAGGAGGTACCTACTCTGCATGTCTTATTTAGTATAATCTATAAACCTAAATAAATCAAAAACTAGTTTTCTAAATAAAAAAATTGCTGTTTAAGAATCACCACATTTGTTTGTAGGTGATAGGATCTCTAGAGGGAAATGCGCACCTTGCTTTGCAATGCATTGCATATCCCACTGGCATTCAAAGGGTTGGTCGGAGCTTCATTTTAATAAATGAGATTTTTGGGAATGTTTGTCCGTTAGATTGCTGTTGGTTTGTCCTAGAATTTTTCATAGTACATCAGCCTCACAGACTCCAAAAAACTCTGGTCTGTCACAAAAGCCCATTTGTCTCATGCACATTTCTGTTTTGATTATATATATACATATATATTTTTAATGTTATTTATCAGCTTCTCCTACTGTTCCATATGACTCATTCAAGGGCATGCACCAAGTGGTGTTAGCACTGTTTTAGATGCAGTTAGCAAAACCCCCGCATGCATTATTGATCTGAAACAATTACTGAGTAATTTACATCCTCAAATGTCTTATTTTATGGGAAACGACTACGTCATGGCGTGACATAAGGAGGAAATTTATTCGGAGTGCAAACCTCCTCTTATTTTAACCCCCTTGATGACCAGAGGGGTGTGTTTCACACTGTGAAGCTCCTCTCTGGCTTTCAATGGGCTAATAAGGGGTTTAGGCTTCTTAAAGGGGCAGTAGATAACCCTTTCAGTGGCAGAGGGATGCCGTTGCACAATCCTCTGCCACTCATAATATGTGCAACTACTTATTACTCCTTTAACCCCTTGCATTCTGGAAACATCTCCAATGCATTGCTTTGCATGCCAGCATCCAAGGGGTTAAGTCACCAATTTCTAAACTAAAATGAGGTTAATTTTAAAGGTCATGTGCATTGATCAGAAGAGGAGCAATTCTAGGGCTCCACCATAAAGTATAAATAAACACCCCATTCATTTAAATGGGTAGTTTGACCCTTTGGATGCTATAGAGGTCTCCAGTGCAGTGCAATAAAGATCTGGGCAGCATTCAAGAAGTTTGAAACCTCTTATAAATCAATGGGTGTTTGGAGATTTTTTTTTTTTTTTTCCTTTTAACCCTTTGAGTGCCAGAGTGGTACGCTGCGTACCACTCTGGCACTCAAAGGATTAATTTATTCCCTATGGTACAATTAGTTTGCCCCAGTATTGCTCCATATGTTTTTGTGCAGTTGCTATAAACTGGTTTTACACACAGTTATACTACAGATATGAAACAAGTATTTAAAGGGGAACTCACCCCTATACAAGTTTGCCTCAGTGTAATAACCAGTAATTGTGTGTGTTTTTTTGTTATACAATGCAGGCTATGGCAAAATTCACATTTTTAAAAATGAGCCGGGGCCTTACTTCAGGACAGACTGCGGTCCCAGCTCTGTAAGGCAGCCTGTCAATCTTCTGTTCTCTCCCCAAGTAATGTCGTGTTCCAACCTCCTCTGATGACAGGGAGGGAACAGATGAAGATTGACAGGCTGCTTTACAGAGCTGGGACTACAGTCTGTCCTGAAGTAAGGCCCCGGATCATTCTTAAAAATGTATATTTCTCCATAGTCTGCATTGTATAACAAAAAACCCCCAACAATTACAGGTAATCGCTATGTGAAGATCACACTGAGGCAAACTTCTATAGGGGTGATAATTCCCCTTTAATTCCTTGAGGACCAGAGGGGTGTGCATTGTTTTGCACAACCCTCTGATCCTTAACCCCTTAAGGACCAGCTGTCCCGAGGTGTGCTGTCCCTTAAGGACCACATAGAAGACTTTGACGTGACGTCCCACGTGACTGATCACGTGGGGCGCACGCTGAATGGAGGGACTGAAAGAGATCGCTCCTGTCTTGGAGAGATCAAGTTCAGTCCCCGGTATTACTCACCGCGTTCCTACAGGAGCGCGGTGATTAAAAGTACGTGACGTGGCAGGACCATCACTGGTCCTTAAGTGCCGGACCAACGTGACGGTCCTGCCATGTTAATGGTCCTTAAGGGGTTAAAGCGGAACTTTCAGATATTACTAAGTCGCCATGCATCCATTAAGCGCATGGCGACTAGCTTGGAAAGCCACATCTTACCTTTTAAAAAAAAGCAGATTCTAAAGAAATCTTTGCCAGTCAGGTTAGTGCGGTCTGCGCGCCTGCGCCGTCAGTCCCTTCCTAGTTACCATGTGGTCACTGCAGTGCTACTCGAAGGAGACTGTGGCTGACAGTGCAGGCAAACAGACAAGATGTCTGCGCTGTAGCCTGGGCTCCGGTCTCCAAACGGCAAGGATTTCTTTAGAATCTGCTATTTTTTAAAGGTAAGACGTGGATTTCCAAGCTAGTCGCCATGCGCTTAATGAATGCATAGCGACTTAGTAATAGTTGAAAGTTCCATTTAAGGGGTTAAAATGTATAACTAAAATGTATAACCTAATAATTACTAGCAGAGGGGGAGGCACTGTTGTGAGAGAAGTCAATCCAATGAGAGAAACTCTGAATATTGATCATATGCACTAAGATCTCCATACCTGGTAACCTCTTTGTCCCAAGTCTCCACAAGTCCACTAAGGTCTGGGGGTGGGAGTGTCCAAATGATGCAATTTGTCTTATACAGTAGGTGGGGCTTAATTAAGGTTGGACAGAACAGAGAGTTACCAGAACTGGCATTTACATGGGTGTCGTTACAAGGGAACTCACTGAGCCATAAAAATCAGCCACTGTCTTAGGAGACCCAGTATCTACGGATCAAACCCGGAGTCTTTGGGTCAGATCTGGAAAATTCCCAGTTATGAAGATCTTACGAACTTGAAAAGAAAGATCTGTGGGGGCTGGATGAATAAAATTCCAGGCTACGCTAGAAGCTTAAATTCATTTTCTTATCCTACACCTGTCTAATGCCAATTTACAAAAAAGTTCTTATGCCCCAAATTCTCCCCTATATATCACTTACAGCAGGAGGATTGTAGTGAGCAAATGTATGGTTGTATTGGGATGTTTCAGAGGAAATTTTCATAACAGCAAAGCAGGAGTGTCCAAACCTGTTCTCAAGAGCTGTACATAGGCCAGTATTTAGGTATATCATTGATTAGGAAAAGGTACTGTATATGTATATATATTGTAGGGATTTTTCTGTTGAGTAAAACATGGGTATTCCCACTGCAGAGAAAGGATGAAATTTACTTACCGATATTTCCTTCTCTTCTGTGTATCTCCACTGCACAAGCAACCATGGGTTTTATCGTCCGCCTCCAGCTGGTAGGACCGAATTTATTTTACATATAAGCAGATTTCACCCCTTCCGACTCAGTTATCTTTGTATTAGCCAAGCTGAGTAATCTAAATAAAAAAAAAATATATGATTAGCATAGTCAAAAAAAGGGTGGGTGCGCAGTGGAGATACACAGAAGAAAAGGAAATATCGGTAAGTAAATTTCGTCCTTTCTTCTGTGTATTCCACTGCACAAGCAACAGTGGGAAATAACAAAGCATCTTGTTGGGAGGGCAAACAACTGTATTAATATATCTCCCGTACAAACTTGAAAACTACTCAGTATATATACATTTACAGACATATACATATATAATCATAATCAAATGTATATGTAAGATAAAGAAATTACTTCCTACCCTGATCATGTAGGGATTACCGCCTGCAGCACTTGCCGTCCAAATTTGTCTTCTGCTGAAGAGCTTACATCAAGTCTGTAATGTTTAATGAAGGTAGACATAGATTTCCAGGTAGCTGCCTTGCATATTTATGCTGGAGAAGCACTTGCCTTAAGTGTCCAAGATGTTGACACTGCCCTAGTAGAGTGGGCCTTTATTTTTAAAGGAGGGGTTAAATTACTCTCCTTATATGCAGCTATAATACATTGCCTTATCCATCTAAATATATAAGGTTTAGAGTTAGCTGAACTTTAATCTCTCCCTGGAAATGAATAAAAAGATTATCTGAAGACCTGAATTCTTTGGTTCTGTCTAGATATGTGGCAATACACCTCACTAAATCTAGTGAGTGCAACCTCTTTTCCTTATCACCTGATGGATTATTACAAAAAGAAGGAAGAATAATGTCCTGATTCAGGTGGAAGTCTGATACAACCTTACCTCTGATGGTAGGTTTCATCTTGAGGACTACTTTATCCTGATGAAAGGTTAAGTATGGGCTGTGACATGAGAAGGCCTGCAATTCATTTACCCTCTTAGCAGAGATAATTGCCTTAAGAAAAACTATTTTCCATGTTAGGTACTGAATGGATATTTGCTGAAATGGGTTCAAACAGGTGTGAATCAATAAGCTGATTCAACACGATATTTCAGTCCCATGATGGCACTATTCCTCTAATCCTAAGTCGATCCTTTTCAACTGCTTTGATGAATCTTTTGATCAAATCCTTTTCTGCCCAATGTTTTACAAATACCGCTGAGAGGGCTGATATCTGCACTTTCAAGGATGCAGGACTAAGACCTATGTCAAATCCTTTCGATAGGAAATCTAATACGGTTGTAGTAGAAACATCCTGTTTGGAATTTTTTCTCTTAATACACCAGCATCTGAAAGTCTTCCATATTCTAGCATATATCCTGTTGGTAGAAGATTCCTGCTTGAAAGAATGGTGTTTACCACCTTATCTAAGCATCCTTTAGATTGTAAGTGTTGCCACTCAGCCTCCATGCTGTTAGTTGGAAAAAATCTGGATTTTGATGGATCAGAGGCCCTTGATATAGAAGGTCCTTCCTCTCTGGAAGCTTCCAGAGCTTTTGGGATGACAACCTCACCATTTCCGAATACCATGTTCATCTTCGCCAGTTTGGGGCAATTAATATAACCTCCGCTCTGTCTATCTTGATTTTCCTGATTACTCCCTGAGTAAAGGAATAGGTGGAAACGCATAAGCCAAGGAGAATGTCCATAGCTGCTTAAGGGCATCTTGAGCTGCTGCCTGTTTGTCGCTCCATCCGGAACAAACTTTCCTGCATTTGGAGTTCTCCCGTGTTGCCATTAGGTCTATTATTGGCATCCCCCATCTGTTGACTATCTGAAGATACACTTCTTGGTTTAGGGACCATTCTCCTGGTTGTACTTTTACCCTGCTCAGAAAATCTGCCGGTTTGTTCTGAATTCCTGCTATGTGTGACGCTGATAATGCCTTTAGATTTTTTTTCGCCCATTGAAATATTGGGTATACTTCCCTGTTCAGAGTCAGGTTTCTTGTTCCTCCCTGGTTCTTTATTTATTGTACTGTGGTCATGTTGTCTGACCTCACATGAACTGGTTTGTTTTTTAATAGTTTTTGGAAGTTAACCAGAGTATGCCTTACTGCTCTTATTTCCAGAATGTTTATGTGTAACTTGGATTATCCTGGAATTCCATGTTCCTCCACATACAAAGGGACTTGCATCTGTGTAAATAATCTCCCATTGGTGATCTCTGAATGGGGTGCCTTTTTCCAGATTTTTCTGTTTTATCCTCTTGTTTAAACTTCTTCTGACCTCTGAGGACATTGCGATCCTTTGATAGGGATCTCCTAGATGAGGCTAGTTTCTTAGGTAGGTGTACTTGCAGCTTTTTGAATGGTATCTCGACCATGGGACTATTTGTATCATTGAGGTCATTAGACCCAGACACTCCATGATTGCTTGGGCCGTCTGTTTTTCTTTCTTTTGAATTCTAGGATCCTCTTGATGATGTTGAGCACTCTGTCTTATGAAAGTGTTGCCTTTGCCCTTTTTGTGTCTAAACTGATACCCAGAAACACCAGGCTCCGAGCTGGCACCAACTGACTTTTTTACGCATTTATCAGCCATCCCAGGTAAGATAGATGTCTTATCACTGCTTGTGTGTGTTTTTCTGCTATCTCCTTTGTTTCTGCTATGATGAGCAGGTCATCCAGATAAGGTATAATCTGGATTCCTTCTTTTCTTATGGGTTCCAAGGAGGCTGCTAGAACCTTTGTGAATATTCTTGAGGCTGTGGAGAGTCCAAATGGTAGACCTCTGAATTGGAAATAATTTCCCTCTAAGTTGAACGTGAGATATCTGCGATCTTCTGCTTTCACAAGTATGTGTTGTTCTCGTTTTGTCAGGAAATTGTTGGGACAGATTGACTTGATGACGGAATTTACAGACTCCATCTTGAAATTTCTTTGAATCATGTGCTGATTGAGAGATTTTAGGTCCAGGATTATTCTGCATGTACCCGATGACTTTGTAACTGCAAATAATATTGAGTAAATCAGAGAGTATTTTTGTTCCATCGGCACTGGTTCCACTATTCCCTTCCTGACAAGTTGTTGTACCTCCCTCCTGAAGTGACTTGCTTTCTGTGAGTTGGTTGGTAACTTTGATCTTATGAACTTCTGTTTCTTGGGGGTGTTTAGAAATTCCAGCGGGTATCTTGTCTCCAGAATCCTTTGTGCCCATTTGTCCTCTGTCTTCCAGTGATGTGCAAATCTCTGCAGACGGCCCCCTACCTGCTCTGGAGACTGGACCCGCTAATCTTCAGAATTCCTTTTTGAAAGATGTTTTCTTAGAGGAATCTCTTCTAAATGATCCTCTGGTATTCTGACCGAAGTGTTGTCTTTTATTGTCGCCCTGTCTGGTCTGATATTTCTCTCTGCCATGAAAGGAATAATTTCTTGCTTTATAATGAGTAGAGCGAACTGGGGATGTTCTCCCTTTTCTTCCCTGTGGCAAGAATGCACTGCTTTTCCCCCGTGATCTTCTTGATTATGACCTCTAGTTGCTCTCCAAATAACATATCTCATTTGAAAGGTAAAGAGATTAGCTTATTCTTAGAGGGTACATCTGCCCCCCAGGATTTCAGCCAGAGGGCTCGCCTTGAGGATACTGATAAGGAGGATGCCTTTGTGACCAATCTGACTGAATCCAATGATGCATCACATAAAAAGCTATTAGCTTCTTTAATGATGGCAGCCTTTTTTAATAGTTTTGATCTAGAGAACGATGAATCGATTTTCTCCTCTAAGGCATTTAACCATATTCTTATGGTCCTGGAAATAGATACCACCGCTGTAGCTATTTTAATGTTATTACCAATCAAGGCATACTGTTTCTTCAACACAGACTGCATTCTCCTCTCCATGGGGTCTTTTAGAGCTGACCCGTCCTCTAAAGGAATCATTGTATGCTTCGCTAGGCAAGAGACTGCTGTATCCACTTTCAGGGGTGTAGACCATAGCTTTACATCCTCTTCTTGAAAAGAGTATATTTTTGCAAAGCGCTTTGTTACCAAGGTTCTTTTAACTGACTTTCTCCACTCATCTTGAATGATGTTGGTGATAAAGTGGTGAACTGGAAAGGTGGGAGTACTTTTCTGATTACCCAGGAAGGCTGCATCCATTATATTAAGTTCCTTCTGTTCCTCTTCAATTCCTAGAGATTTCCTGATGTACTTGATGAAACAATCTATTTTATCTAAAGAAAATGATCCTGTTCCCTCAATGATCTATCCTTCCTCTTCCTCTGATGTATAATCAGAGGGTTCTTGACTGTTACCTTCCTCCATCTCTATATTTTTTGCAGGTGATGTGCCCTCTTCTGGGTCATCAGTTCTGGCCCTTTTCTTAGGATTTGCGACCTCTTGCATAGCTACGAAAGTTTCCTTCATGGAGCTTTGCATCCAAGACAAAAAATTCTGGAATTGAGTTGGGATTTCTTGACGTGATGGCTTCTTTAAACAGTCTAGGCATAACTTAGATCCTTCAACTGTAGCAACCTTCCTGTCACAGCCTATACAAAATTCAGGTTTTGAGGCCTTACTATCTCCACTAGAACTGTCGTTAGATGTTCCTGAATCTCCCTTCTCTTTAACAGAACTTCTCTTAGCTGGGGTAGACATGCTTACTAGACTAATCTATATAATTAAAATACATATACTTTATTCATACAAGTTAAAATTATATCTCTAGATTTAATCTTACCGTGTCCTTGCCGGATGCTTGCCTTTATATCTGCTGTATTCCAGCAGTGGAACGCACTCCGTTTGGGCACCTCCTTTCACTAGGAGATAAAGGCCTGTATGAACAGATGCCTTCCCTTCATTGCTGCTCCATGATGACTTCCTCCTGGCCGCCTACTGATGACGCTGCTGACGTTATCACAATGCAGCTGGCATGCTGCGTGAGACACTGCTTTCATGGAACCAAGGTATTCTCCATGGGATATTACAAAACACCAATTCTGCCCAGAATTGCATCCTCCGTGGTAACTCCTATTCACATACGCTGTGAAGGGAGGAGTACCAGGTTTAAGATTCTCGCCATCCGACATGATTGTTGCCATTTTTTTTTTTTTTTAATGTGAGATATGGAGCCTACTCGCCTCACGTCCTCTAGCTAGTAGGACTGAAAATAACTGAGTCAGAAGGGGTGGAGCATGCTTATATGTAAAATAAATTCGGTCCTACCAGCTGGAGGCGGAGGATAAAACTAGTGTTGAGCGAGCATGCTCGGCCGATGCTCGGATCGGCTCGAGCATCGCTCTGCTCGGCACATGGCGGTACTCGTACGAGTACCGCCATGTGCTCGCCCGGCATGTTCGGGTGGCGGGGATCTGTGCCGAAGGAGGCACAGATCTGAAGACGCTCCGCTGGACCACCAGGGACTGGAGGTAGGGGGCATTGCGGAGATGAAGGGGGCATTGCGGAGATGAAGGGGGACATTGCGGAGATGAAGGGGGCATTGCGGAGATGAAGGGGGCATAGCGGAGATGAAGGGGGCATAGCGGAGATGAAGGGGGATATGCGGAGATGAAGGGGGCATTGTGGAGATGAAGGGGGCATAGCGGAGATGAAGGGGGCATTGCGGAGATGAAGGGGGCATTGCGGAGATGAAGGGGGCATAGCGGAGATGAAGGGGGACATTGCGGAGATGAAGGGGGACATTGTGGAAGAGGGGCATTGCGGAGATGAAGGGGGCATAGCGGAGATGAAGGGGGTATAGCGGAGATGAAGGGGGACATTGCGGAGATGAAGGGGGTATAGCGGAGATGAAGGGGGCATAGCGGAGATGAAGGGGGACATTGCGGAGATGAAGGGGGCATTGCGGAGATGAAGGGGGCATAGCGGAGATGAAGGGGGCATTGCGGAGATGAAGGGGGCATTGCGGAGATGAAGGGGGCATAGCGGAGATGAAGGGGGACATTGCGGAGATGAAGGGGGACATTGTGGAAGAGGGGCATTGCGGAGATGAAGGGGGCATAGCGGAGATGAAGGGGGTATAGCGGAGATGAAGGGGGACATTGCGGAGATGAAGGGGGCATTGCGGAGATGAAGGGGGCATAGCGGAGATGAAGGGGGACATTGCGGAGATGAAGGGGGCATTGCGGAGATGAAGGGGGCATAGCAGAGATGAAGGGGGTATAGCGGAGATGAAGGGGGCATAGCGGAGATGAAGGGGGACATTGCGGAGATGAAGGGGGCATTGCGGAGATGAAGGGGGCATAGCGGAGATGAAGGGGGACATTGCGGAGATGAAGGGGGACATTGTGGAAGAGGGGCATTGCGTAGATGAAGGGGGCATAGCGGAGATGAAGGGGGTATAGCGGAGATGAAGGGGGACATTGCGGAGATGAAGGGGGCATTGCGGAGATGAAGGGGGCATAGCGGAGATGAAGGGGGCATTGCGGAGATGAAGGGGGCATAGCGGAGATGAAGGGGGACATTGCGGAGATGAAGGGGGACATTGTGGAAGAGGGGCATTGTGGAGATGAAGGGGGGCATTGACCAGGCACCCTCCCCTCATCAGAGCAGGGGGTGCCTGGTGTAATGCTCGTGTCGCCCCATTCAATTCAATGGGGCTCGGGTGCTCGGCCGAGCACTCGAGCCTCCGGCGGTGCTCGGTCAGAGCACCCGAGCATCGGGGTGCTCGCTCAACACTAGATAAAACCTATTGTTGCTTGTACAGTGGAATACACAGAAGAAATATATGTTTCCAGAGTTATTATACTTTAACCTCTTTTCCATTTACACTATCAGTACCTTCTAGAGGTCAGGGTCCAAATAGTTATTCTGTTACATTCTACTTGAGAGGTGAGTCACAAACAGTTCTCCATGAAATGTGTCATGCAGTCAATCTGAACTTTCAGGAAGTAATCATGTTGTTAGTCACTTCCTGCTAATTTGAACTGTTATAACATTTTAATAAAGCAAATTCCCGCAATGAAAGTGCCCTTGTTTTACTTAGTAGGAAGAGTCCTATAACATATAGGGTTTCATAAGAAATGTTTACTGCTACTTTAACTGCCACAGATCCTTCAGAATGATTGATTCATCCTTGTTCATGTGAGATCCTGAAAACCAGCACAATTTGCATACCTGGGAACTTTGTCTTGTGGATTCCCCAGAGGGGTGTCCTGTGGTGCCGTTGGGGGTGATAAATGATGCAATTTGGGGCGGAATGTAATCTCGAGTGGGGGGGGCTTCATAGATGTGAGAAGTGGGAGGGGAGTGGGAGGAACAGATTGGGAAGGCGCAGAAATAGGCAGAGTATCATTAAAAACTACCCACATCCTGAGAATCAGCCTCTGCCCCGGAGACTCAGAAATTAGCAGCAAAAACTGGGGCAAATCCAGAGAATTCCCAGCTATGACCATTTCTGTGTGAGTGTGTTGTGTGGAGGGGGGGATTGAGGACAGGTTTGAATTCCCCTGCTATACTGTATATCCTTGAGCGGTACTGTTGGTGTTGGAGGCTGATGCCAGTGGAGCTACTTTGGTGTAATTGTACAGTCCCTTCCCCTCATAGAAGAATATACTAACTGGAGAAATTTCTGTCACTGAAGTCACTTCTCTCACCTTTTACCTATAGGGCCATATGCACAAGAGAAAAGAGGAGCAAACTTGGGGCAAACCAACACCCCATAAGAAACAAATAAAAATGCCAACACTCTTCTGTGATGCTAGAGGGATCTGTAACACAGAGACGTCGCTAGCATTAAAGTCTTAAAAGCCCTAATTAAATCAATAGGCAATTTCAGTTGTTCCCCAGGATGCTACTGGTTTGCCCATGAATGCCATATTGTGCATATAAATCTTAGGGTCATTTTCGTTAAGCTAAAGAGGGGCAATTCTGGATTCAAACCATTTTAAATGACTTGGAATTTGGGGGACTTTTATTGACCCTTTGAGTGCCAGAGAGGTACCCAGCCCATTGCGTTGCAATGCGTTGGGAACCTCTCTGGCACTCAAAGGGTTATGTGTCCTCTGCATTGCAGTTAGTTTTCTCCAGAACTGCGACATGTTGGTGAGCCATGGACATCCAGTTAGGGTGGGTGCCCTTTCTTTTCTATAAAGACTGACAAAAATGTTAATGTTGAGTTTCAATTGTATGTTTATGGAAATTGTCATGCACAAAATGTTTTTTATTATTATGACTGAGAGACCTAAAAAGAACGATATATTTGTGTATTTGTACCTTTCATTACTCGTTGACAACTGATCTATAAGAGTGCCCCGAAAATTCCACACTGCATGTGAGGGCTGACTGCCATGAGCAAAAACACATGGGGAACCACTGGTTAATGGAATGTGCATAGTTGTTCTGGAATCACTGGCATAATACAGCTTAACCCCTTAACCCTTTGAGTGCCAGAGGGGTATGGAACGCATTGCTTTGCAATTAGTTCCATACCCCTTTGGCACTCAAGGGGTTAAGGATTGGCCGCGTGCGATCGCAGCCGGCACTTAAGGACCACAGAGCTTTTTTTTCCTATCAGAATCAGGGCTCCCCGAATGGCATGCAACCACTTGTGGAGCCCTGAAATTCATGATGGTCTTGGCACGTCATGGGTCCTGATCGTACGTCCAACCCATGACGTGCCAGGACCGTCATGCAAATTTATGACATTTTTAGGAGCAATTTATCATATCAACAAAATAAATATGAAAGTTGGAAATGCAAATGGGGAAATAATTAGCACTTCAGGTAACACCCAATGAGCCTCAGACAATGGAAGAAAATATGAGAGCAGTTCTGGCTCAAACCAAGGGTGAGAAATACAAATTCTCCATTCTTCCATTGCTCTAAATGGGGATTTTAACCTTGAGAAAAATGTGAAATTTTATACAAATGCTTTTGAAGATAATGCATGACTGTAAATGACTGAGCAGCCAAATATAGCAGTGTAAATGGCACTGACAGTTATCACTATTAGTCATTGTGGTGCTTGTGTTGTTTGGACAGGAAGCATTTTCACTATACCTTTCTAGTTGCCCAGGAAGATCTATATTAACACTTTGAGATAAAGAAGGGCTCTGGCACTCAAAAGGTTAAACCAATTTACAGATCATAGAAAAGGTCAGGACTCTCTCATGCAATGGTGGGCATGTTATGTGTTGTTCTTCAGTTGTCCTATTCACTAGTAGCTTCTCAGCTGTCATCTAAAGAAGGATTAAAGGGCATCTAGACCTCCACAGGAGTTTGTCAGTTTTAACTAACAGTTCACAACAAGTGTGTTTTCATGGGCCTTCTCTCTTAACGGGATAGTAATGTTTCATAATAAAAGCAGCTCTAATTAATTGTCATAGTATTTTGGCCTTGGAGAGTGTCATTTCAATTCTGTCAGAGTTGTAGTTCAAGAGTAATTGAATGATAAAGTCCCCCCTCCTGCCCCTTTTACTGATGTAACATTGCTCAGCTCATAGCAGCAGGGAGGTTTCCATGTAGATTGCAGAGAGGGACAATCTTCAGTTAAGATAAGGGAAAAAGATGAAAAACCTGTCAAGGGGGGCAGGACTTTCATTGTTCTCACAGTAGAATATTGACCCTTAATGTAAGCTGTCTGGTCTATGGACTGGATTCCACGTCTGAGGAGTGGGGGCTTACACTAGGTAAAAGGGGAGGGAGGGGGAAACTTTATCGTTCAATTACTCTTGAACCACAACTCTCACAGTATTGAAATAACACTCCCTATGTCTCAGTTGCTATGAAGATTAATTGGAGCTGCTGTTTTTGTGAAACATTACTTTCACTTTAAGAGCAAGCACAAATGACTGATCCCCCAACGTACTTGTGATTCCTCATTGTCATTTTTTTTAATCCATTAAATTCTCCATAACAATTAGGGTTCACATTGAGACTGATTAACTAAAGCAGGGACATCCAGGTTCTTTCAATTCTGGGCCACATTATCACAAATCCATATGTATGTTAGTGCTGTATTTATTTGTAACCAATAACAGCAATTTATTATGACCTGTTAGCTATTAACCCTATGAGTGCCAGAGAGGTATCCAATTCACTGTCACTTTTTAACAAGTGTAGTTTATTTTACAGATAATTATCATGTCAGAGAAAGCTCTGGATCTGCCCCAGAGACTCCGTTTTTTAAAGTTAATAACCAGATCTCTGGGGACAAAGGCTGTTTCTCCGGTGGTGGTCAGTTTCCTATGAAACTCCACCCACTTCTCCTCCTTCACTCCCTGTTCCTTCCACTTCCTGCTTTCTTCTCCTCCTTTCCTCCTTATTCTACCCACTTCCTGCCCACTTCTCCTCCTTTCTACCCTGTTCTGCCTACTTCCTGCCCACTTCTCCTTTTTCCCCACTATGTTTTGACCACAAGTACATGTTCATAAGCCCTACTTACCAATTAAATCCCACCCCCTTTATGATAAGAATTGTGTAATTTACCTACCTCCGGTCTCAGCACATGGGCCATCTCTGGGGGATCAATTGGATGATGTTCCCAGGTATAATAAATATACTCTGCCTGTATGTTGAGGTAGCCATTTTTCTGTAACATATTTTATGAGAAATGAACCTCTAGGGTTTTGATGACATACTGAGTCACTTTATGCTAATTTCCAACACAGTATGCTAATGATTTTAGTGTGAAACCAAATATACCGCTCGCTGTGTTATTCAAAATACCCCCAGTGTGTGGGATCTGCCTTGACTCATTCATGGCACACTGTGGGGGGATATTAGCCCAGCACAGAAACTGAATAGCCAAAAATTCCACTAACAAATAAAGGTTAATTTTTCAAAAACTATTTATATTAAAATTATCTTTAAGATTAACTAAACTTGTCTTTTGGTGACTGGTGCACTTTAAAACACGTTTACTCAACTTTATTTGTACAGAAGTGCACAGTTGTGGGCCTAGTGCTAGTCATTTTTGTCCACGTTAAAGAGAATAATGGTATTTAACATATCCTTACGTACTGTAGGTTATGAGTTACATATCGGCAGCAGAAGGCAGATGGTTAGGCCCTACTCACATACTAGTTCATGTGTGCTACTGTTGGATAATTAGGCTGGCTGTACTCTGGGGCATTTGACCAATGAGATGTTTATTGGATGTCCATGAAGTGAGAAAAAGAGCAATTCTGGGGCCAACAAACTTTACCATGGGGACAAAAACACTCTCCAAATGTCCACTGATTTAATTATGAGCTTAACCTCCTGAATGTTAGAGAGGCCTTCTTTACATTTTGAGGCAATGTGTTGGAAACTTTTCTAGCATTCAGGTTGTTAAATCCCCACTCAAATCAAGTGGAATGGCCATTTGCCACAGAATGCTCCACTTTTGCTACTAAAACAATTACCATATGTGGGAACTCTCAGGGTTTGGCCACAACCTCAGGGTCTCAGGGTGAAGAGACAAATTCTCAGAATGAAACAGTCCAGTGCTACCTATTAGTGTTGAGCGAGCATGCTCGGCCGATGCTCGGATCGGCTCGAGCATCGCTCTGCTCGGCACATGGCGGTACTCGTACGAGTACCGCATGTGCTCGCCCGCCATGTTCGGGTCTCCTCCCCGCACGTTTTGCGGCTGCTGCACAGCCAATAAACGTGCAGGGAGGCTCTGACATCGGTGTAATGCCAGCAGCCATGTTGGCTGCTGGCATTACACTGATTGGCTGGCCAGAACCCGTGGTCGGGTGCTGTATAGCACCTGACCAGCGAGTTCGGCTCAGTCTTAGCCAGGGAGAGCTGAGGATAGGAAGGGAAAGTCAGTGTAGGGAGGAAAAAAAGGAAAATTGTGAAAAAAAAGAACCAAAAGTCCTTTTTAGGACTACTGTGTGTGGGGGCAGCAGGTTATTTTGTGTGGGGGGGAAAAAAAAAAAAAAAAAAAAATATATATATATTCTGTTTAGTGTGCAAAGTTGCAGATTAGAGCACATTCTGTTTAGTGTGCACAGTTGCAGATTAGAGCACATTCTGTTTAGTGTGCAAAGTTGCAGATTAGAGCACATTCTGTTTAGTGTGCAAAGTTGCAGATTAGAGCACATTCTGTTTAGTGTGCAAAGTTGCAGATTAGAGCACATTCTGTTAAGTCTTCAAACTAAAATATCAAAGTCACATATTCCATTCAGTGTGCGTCGCCGCAGTTTAGCAGCACATTCTGTGTACTGTGCAGAGTTGCAGAATAGGAAGAAATACTGTTAAGTCTTCAAACTAAAATATCAAAGTGACATATTCCATTCATTGTGCTTCGCCGCAGTGTAGCAGCACATTCTGTGTACTGTGCAGAGTTGCAGAATAGGAAGAAATACTGTTAAGTCTTCAAACTAAAATATCAAAGTCACATATTCCATTCAGTGTGCTTCGCCGCAGTGTAGCAGCACATTCTGTGTACTGTGCAGAGTTGCAGAATAGGAAGAAATACTGTTAAGTCTTCAAACTAAAATATCAAAGTCACATATTCCATTCAGTGTGCTTCGCCGCAGTGTAGCAGCACATTCTGTGTACTCTGCACAGTTGCAGAATAGGAAGAAATACTGTTAAGTCTTCAAACTAAAATATTAAAGTCACATATTCCATTCAGTGTGCTTCGCCGCAGTGTAGCAGCACATTCTGTGTACTGTGCAGAGTTGCAGAATAGGAAGAAATACTGTTAAGTCTTCAAACTAAAATATCAAAGTCACATATTCTATTCAGTGTGCTTCGCCGCAGTGTAGCAGCACATTCTGTGTACTCTGCACAGTTGCAGAATAGGAAGAAATACTGTTAAGTTTTCAAACTCAAATATTAAAGTCACATATTCCATTCAGTGTGTGTCACCGCAGTTTAGCAGCCTATTCTGTGTACTCTGCACAGTTGCAGAATAGGAAGAAATACTGTTAAGTTTTCAAACTGTAAAATATCAAAGTCACATATTCCATTCAGTGTGTGTCACCGCAGTTTAGCAGCCTATTCTGTGTACTCTGCACAGTTGCAGAATAGGAAGAAATACTGTTAAGTTTTCAAACTCAAATATTAAAGTCACATATTCCATTCAGTGTGTGTCACCGCAGTTTAGCAGCCTATTCTGTGTACTCTGCACAGTTGCAGAATAGGAAGAAATACTGTTAAGTTTTCAAACTCAAATATTAAAGTCACATATTCTATTCTGTGTTCGTCACCGCAGTTTAGCAGCCTATTCTGTGTACTCTGCACAGTTGCAGAATAGGAAGAAATACTGTTAAGTTTTGAAACTCAAATATTAAAGTCACATATTCTATTCTGTGTTCGTCACCGCAGTTTAGCAGCCTATTCTGTGTACTCTGCACAGTTGCAGAATAGGAAGAAATACTGTTAAGTTTTGAAACTCAAATATTAAAGTCACATATTCCATTCAGTGTGTGTCACCGCAGTTTAGCAGCCTATTCTGTGTACTCTGCACAGTTGCAGAATAGGAAGAAATACTGTTAAGTTTTCAAACTGTAAAATATCAAAGTCACATATTCCATTCAGTGTGTGTCACTGCAGTTTAGCAGCCTATTCTGTGTACTCTGCACAGTTGCAGAATAGGAAGAAATACTGTTAAGTTTTCAAACTCAAATATTAAAGTCACATATTCCATTCAGTGTGTGTCACCGCAGTTTAGCAGCCTATTCTGTGTACTCTGCACAGTTGCAGAATAGGAAGAAATACTGTTAAGTTTTCAAACTCAAATATTAAAGTCACATATTCTATTCTGTGTTCGTCACCGCAGTTTAGCAGCCTATTCTGTGTACTCTGCACAGTTGCAGAATAGGAAGAAATACTGTTAAGTTTTGAAACTCAAATATTAAAGTCACATATTCTATTCTGTGTTCGTCACCGCAGTTTAGCAGCCTATTCTGTGTACTCTGCACAGTTGCAGAATAGGAAGAAATACTGTTAAGTTTTCAAACTCAAATATTAAAGTCACATATTCCATTCAGTGTGTGTCACCGCAGTTTAGCAGCCTATTCTGTGTACTCTGCACAGTTGCAGAATAGGAAGAAATACTGTTAAGTTTTCAAACTCAAATATTAAAGTCACATATTCCATTCAGTGTGTGTCACCGCAGTTTAGCAGCCTATTCTGTGTACTCTGCACAGTTGCAGAATAGGAAGAAATACTGTTAAGTTTTCAAACTGTAAAATATCAAAGTCACATATTCCATTCAGTGTGTGTCACCGCAGTTTAGCAGCACATTCTGTGTACTCTGCACAGTTGCAGAATAGGAAGAAATACTGTTAAGTTTTCAAACTCAAATATTAAAGTCACATATTCCATTCAGTGTGTGTCACCGCAGTTTAGCAGCCTATTCTGTGTACTCTGCACAGTTGCAGAATAGGAAGAAATACTGTTAAGTTTTCAAACTCAAATATTAAAGTCACATATTCCATTCAGTGTGTGTCACCGCAGTTTAGCAGCCTATTCTGTGTACTCTGCACAGTTGCAGAATAGGAAGAAATACTGTTAAGTTTTCAAACTCAAATATTAAAGTCACATATTCCGTGTAAGATGAAGAAGGCGGGTAAAAAGGGACGGGGAAGTGGACGTGATCCTGATAGTTCAGGGCGCGGGTCAGGACGCGGAGAAACTGTGCCTGGTGCCAGAGCACAAGAAAGAAAGACATCCACCATACCTAGCTTCATGTCTCATTTCACAGGGCGTCGCAGGACATCACTCTCGAGGTCCGACCACTGCGAACAGGTGGTCGGTTGGATGTCAGCTGATACTGCTTCCAGTCGGTTAAGCACCACCCTGTCTTCCACCAAGTCCACTCTCAGTAGCCAAGAGTCTGGTCAACATAATCCTCACTCTGATCATCCTTCCTCCCACCATACACGGTCTGGTCAAAGAAGTGATCCCACACTGGGATATAGTGAGGAGCTCGTCTCATCACCAATCCTTCATTTGACCCTCTCTCCAAGCACGCTTGCAGAGGAACATGACATCTTGTGCCCTGATTCACAACCTCTAGAGGGTACCCAATCACAAGAAGATGACAGATGTGAACGGCATTTAAGGTCAAAGGAAGTAGTGGATGATGATGATGATGATGAGACAGTTGCCATTAAATCAACCACTATTTCCGTCTCAAGACCTTGTTGAGGAGAATGTTATACAGTTGTCAATGACTGAGTATGTGGTGGGATCAAGACATGAGGAGGATGATCAGAGTGAGGAAGTGGAGGAGGACTTGGTGGACGATGAGGTGACTGACCCCACCTGGGAAGGTGTAGAGCCGAGCGATGACAGCAGTCCTGAGGGTGAGCCATCTGCAGCACCGCAACAGGCTGGAAGAGGCAGTGGTGTGGCTACAGAAAGAAGGCGGACCGCACCAAACCGGCCCGCAAATGTTCCACGGAGCACCCCCTTGCGTAAATCTACCTTGCCAAAGGGTAGGTGTTCCGCGGTATGGCGTTTTTTTAAGGAAAGTGCGGACGACAAAAGAATTGTAGTTTGCAACCTGTGCCACACCAGAATGAGCCGAGGCATGAACACTAGAAACCTCACCACCACCAGCATGATCCGACACATGGCATCCAAGCACCGTAATAAGTGGGAGGAACGCCTGGATCGCCCATCTGTGTCTGCAGGCCACACCACTGCCTCCTCTTCCCCTGTTTTCGGTGCCGGCCAATCGCCTGTCGAAGGCGCAGGCCTGCATACCTCCCGCCCTGCACCTGTACCATCTGAAGCACCATCAGCGACCACATCCACTTCCCTGTCCCAGCACAGCGTCCAAATGTCGTTACCCCAGGCATTTGAGCGCAAGAGAAAATACCCAGCCACCCACCCACAGGCCATAGCACTAACCTCACACTTTTCCAAATTACTGGCAATCGAAATGCTGCCATTTAGGCTTGTGGACACTGAGTCCTTCCGCAGCCTGATGGCAGCAGCTGTCCCTCGGTACGCGGTCCCCAGCCGCCACTACTTTTCCCGGTGTGCCATCCCCGCATTACACCACCATGTGTCCCGTAACATCACCCGTGCCCTGACCAATGCAGTTACTGGGAAGGTCCACTTAACGACTGACACATGGACAAGTGCTTGTGGCCAGGGACGCTACATTTCCCTGACGGCACACTGGGTGAATGTCGTGGAGGCTGGGAGCGACTCGGACCCTGGGATGGCACGGGTGCTACCCACGCCGAGGATTGCGGGCCCTACCTCCATCAGGGTTTCCGCCAGCACCTACGTTATTGGCTCCTCCTCCTCCGTTTCCACCTCCGAATTCTCTACACGCAGCGCCACTCCCCCATCAGCCAGTAGCTGGAAGCAGTGTAGCACTGCAGTGGGGAAGCGTCAACAGGCCGTGCTGAAGCTGATCTGCCTTGGGGACAAACAGCACACGGCCTCAGAGCTGTTGCAGGGGATTAGTCACCAGACCGAGCAGTGGCTCTTGCCACTCAACCTGCAACCAGGCATGGTTGTGTGTGATAATGGGCGTAACTTGGTGGCGGCTTTGGAGCTCGGCAAGCTCACACACGTACCATGCCTAGCGCATGTATTTAATTTAGTGGTTCAGCGATTTCTAAAAACCTACCCCAATGTGCATGATCTCTTGACCAAGGTGCGCCGCGTGTGTGCACATTTCCGTAAGTCATCTACAGCTTCGGCCGGCCTGTTGAAGCTGCAGCAGCGCTTACAATTGCCAGCTCACCGGCTGCTGTGTGACGTGAGCACGCGCTGGAACTCCACCTTCCACATGTTGGCCCGGCTTTGTGAGCAGCAGAGGGCAGTAGTGGAGTACCAGCTGTTACACGGTCGTCGCCTCTCCGTTCAACTTCCTGTAATCAGAAGTGAGGAGTGGGAATGGATGTCAGACCTCTGCGAGGTTTTACGCAATTTTGAGGAATCGACACAGATGGTGAGCGGCGATAACGCCATTATCAGTGTAACCATCCCACTTCTGTGTCTACTGAAACGCTCGCTGCTCACAATTAAAACCGACGCTTTGCATGTGGAAGAGGTGGAAATGGGGGAGGAAGAGCTTACACAAGGTGATAGCCAGAGCACCCTCACTTCGTCTTCTCAGCGACAATTGGAGGAGGAGGAGGAAGACACGGTTGCCTCCGCTACAGAGGGTAGCCATGGAACTTTAGTTCCATCTCTTCAGCGTGGGTGGGCAGAAGAGGAGGAAGAGGATGAGGATATTGAGAGTCATCCTCCTGGTGAGGACAGCGAAATCTTGCCTGTTGGTACTCTGGCACACATGGCTGACTTTATGTTAGGCTGCCTTTCCCGTGACCCACGCGTTGTACGCATTTTAGACAACACGGATTACTGGGTGTTCACCCTTCTGGACCCCCGCTACAAAGAGAATTTCTCATCTCTCATTCCTCCGGTGGAGAGGACAAGCAAAATGGTGCAATACCAGAAGGTTCTTGTTGAAAAATTGCTCCAAAATTTTCCATCTGACAACGCTGGCGGCAGAGTACGTGCTACCTTGGCCAACCGAGAAGGGGAGAAAAGGGGAGCACACAGCACTTCCGACAAAGGCAGGGCAACACTCTCCAAGGCGTGGGACACCTTCATGACACCCCGCCAGCACCCTCACCCTGATGCGCAGCCTAGTGTCACAAGGAGGGAAAAGTTTTGGAAGATGGTGAAGGAGTACGTAGCAGACCGTGTCAGCGTCCTCAATGATCCCTCTGTGCCTTACAACTACTGGGTGTCCAAGCTGGACACGTGGTATGAACTGGCACTCTACGCCTTGGAGGTGCTGGCCTGCCCTGCCGCCAGCGTTCTGTCTGAGCGGGTATTTAGTGCTGCTGGTGGCATCATAACAGATAAGCGTATCCGCCTTTCCACCGACAATGCTGATAGGTTGACACTTATAAAAATGAACAAGGCCTGGATTTCCCCTGACTTCTCCACTCCACTGGAGGAAAGCCCCGGGGGAACATAAACTCACTTTACATATATTATTTACAATGATGGGAATACTCTGTATTCCCATTCACCCCTTCCACCCAAAAAACGGGTATATGGTTGACTCTTAATCTTCTCATCCTCCTCCTCCTCTTCCATATGCCCTGTGCTATAATTTTTATATAGGGCCAGCTCACCAGCGGGCCCTGTGATATAATTTTTATATAGGGCCAGCTCACCAGCGGGCCCTGTTTGACAATTT
The DNA here is from genome assembly GCA_037306005.1 of Rhinophrynus dorsalis. Lineage (NCBI taxonomy): Eukaryota > Metazoa > Chordata > Amphibia > Anura > Rhinophrynidae > Rhinophrynus > Rhinophrynus dorsalis. The sequence continues at coordinate 472,637,910 of CM074719.1, read as the reverse complement.
TTATATAGGTCAGCTCACCAGCGGGCCTTCTCATATAATGTTTTATTGGGTCAGCTCTCTAGCGGGCCCTCTCATATAATGTTTTATAGCGTCAGCTCACTAGCGGGCCTTCGCATATAATGTTTTATAGCATCAGCTCACTAGCGGGCCTTCGCATATAATGTTTTATAGCGTCAGCTCACTAGCGGGCCTTCGCATATAATGTTTTATTGGGTCAGCTCTCTAGCGGGCCCTCTCATATAATGTTTTATAGCGTCAGCTCACTAGCGGGCCTTCGCATATAATGTTTTATAGCGTCAGCTCACTAGCGGGCCTTCGCATATAATGTTTTATAGCGTCAGCTCACTAGCGGGCCTTCGCATATAATGTTTAGGATGGTCAGCTCTGCAGCAGACCCTCACCCATAATGTTTTAGATGGTCAGCTCAGCGCACGTTTCCCTCTTAATCATGGCCTCAGTTCAATAAAATCAAGGAAATTTTTGGGATAATTTGCCTCTGCGCACGTTTCCCTCTTAATCATGGCCTCACTTCAGAAAATCAAGGAAATTTTTGGGATAATTTGCCTCTGCGCACGTTTCCCTCTTAATCATGGCCTCACTTCAGAAAATCAAGGAAATTTTTGGGAGAATTTGCCTCTGCGCACGTTTCCCTCTTAATCATGGCCTCACTTCAGAAAATCAAGGAAATTTTTGGGAGAATTTGCAGATGATATACAAGTAAATATACAGCAAATATTGTTTGGTAACAATTTTTCGCCTAAAGTCGTTTTTATTTTCCTTTTTGTGTGTTTTATGGTCGGTCTGTAAAAATGGCGTACTACGGGCGAAAGATCGTTCCCAGCAGCGATGTTGGAGTCCAAGATGCATCCAGACATCCTCCCTATGCTGTCCCTGAACCATTTCTGTGGTGTTTCCATCCTTTTCTGCCCTTTTCCTATGGACCAGGCACCCTCCCCTCATCAGAGCAGGGGGTGCCTGGTGTAATGCTCGAGTCCTCCCATTGACTTCAATGGGGCTCGGGTGCTCGGCCGAGCACTCGAGCCTCAGGGGGTGCTCGGTCAGAGCACCCGAACACCCGAGCATTGGGGTGCTCGCTCATCACTACTACCTATTACCTAATCTTCTCCAATTAACTGGTTCATATGTCCCTAACATTTCACAGAGAGACTATGTTAAGGGGAACTTTGAGGGTTAACATCTACAATATCTTAGGGTCAGCTAATTTCAAATGTTCCCAGGAATGCAAATTAGCCTTTATGATTCTGCTGGTGTCCTAGAAATCATTGCTGTTAAACATCAGATCCAGGACATTTCAGCCTAAACCCTTTCAATTGTAGGAGACTCGCAGAGTAAAAATGACACTTTTAAGCTAATAACCCTTTGCGTGCCAGAGGGGTAGGCAATGCATTGCAGAGCAATGTGTTGCGTACACCTCTGACACTCAAAGGGTTAAAGATATCATTTTATTCTACCAGTCTCTTGCTTTTTGTGTAGCTAAAATGGTACCACCCTTTACCCATCTTTCAATTGTAGAAAGGCCGTTGTTATTTTTATTTTTTGTATTTATTGATTGCTTTCAAAGTACAGTGCATAAACAGCAATTATAAATCAATTATTTAATGAAACATAAATGCCATTTCTTATTTTTGGATAAAACTATTTTTAAGGAAAATAAACCGTGTTAATTTAGATACAAAATAGAATTGTCTCATCCTGGAATAGGAATTATTAACTCATACCCTCCAGCTGTGCAAGACTACAATTCCCATCATCCCCAGGCAGCTTTATGATGGGTTCAGACAAGAGGGTTCTCATTATGATCTGACATTGCTATAATAATATACACCATTGTTTGAAAAAGGGGACTTCCCTCATTCAAACGAGTGTACCCAGAACTAATTGGGAGTGTGGGGGGGGGGGAGATCAAGGCTTGCAAATACCCTCTGTGCCTTCCCCTTTAACCCTTGAGTGCCAATGCATTGTGTACCCTCTGGCACTCAAAGGGCTAACAGTGCAGTAATCCCTGGTGATCCAGGTGAGTGCCATCATGCTAGTGACATTACAACACTTGGACATTATGACATCATCCACATTTATAGTCTGCCACATTTGTGGAACAGTAAATCCCATTTCCCCTAGATTAACCACTTCACTACCCCACTGCATAAGGCATGATGAATGAAGTACTTAGTAATAATAAGATGTAAGCTGAGCACTTCACTTTTCTGCCTAAGGCCCATGGTGTTGATACTATTCCTCAGATACTAACTCATAGGCCCTTATTCATCTAGCTAAAGAAGTGCCATTCTGGAGCAAACAAACAACATCCTATTTATTTAACCCCTGAGGACCAGTGGGGTTATGCAATGCATTTGAAGCCTCTCTAGCATTCAAAGCGTTAAAAGCCCTGTGTAAGTTAACCCTTTGAGTGCCAGAGTGGTACGCAAAGCAATGCTTTGCGTACCACTGTGGCACTCAAAAGGTTAATGAGAATTTCAAAATTTAAATCTCCCTCTTTCTAGGTCCGCAACGATAAATCAAATCATTAGGTTGAGTCATATTTTATGATATTGAATAATTGTCACTGTCAGTGCAGTGGCGGTCTCATGATTCTGTTGATTATATGGATTAATTGAAGTAGTAATCTATAGAATATTCAGTTAACCCTTTGAGTGCCAGAGGGTTACTCAAGAAGTTGTGTACCCCTCTGGCACTCAAAGGGTTATTGAAATATTTAAAACTTGCTCCCCTGCGTCTGTGTTGTAGTTAGTTTGTTCCAGAACCGCACCTCTTTAGCCTGATGAATAAAACATATTATTTTTCAAATATATTTCTTACTATAATTGTTTACATATCCTGAGATGCTACCAGTGCACTTATTAATAAAACCAAGCAAAATAAACATTAGGATTTAGTAAAAATAAAATATATGCCACTTCTCTTGCATCCAAGTGGTTTATTGGCATTATGATTGAATTATTTGCTTATGTTTGTTCTTGCTTGGTATAACCCTTTGATTGCCAGGGGGGTAAGCAATGCATTGCTTTGCAATGCGTTGCGTACCCCTCTGGCACTTAAAGGGTTAATTATCTTGTATTAAATGAAGAAACACATTTCTGTACAGCAGAGAGATGCAGATGTCTCTGGAATGGAATGAGTTAACTTAAGGTGACCTTACCTCCCTTTTAATCTTGGATGCTGATGAATAATTCATGCTGCAGGGCTGCATTGATCTTAATTTTTTGTAAGCGTTCCCAGGAGGTATGCTCATAGTGTGGCTTTGCAGTGTTTGGAGCGGTGAGCATCTTTTTTTTCCTGCATCATCCTACTTTGAATACTATGGGCAATTACAGAGATGTGTTGCTCCAAGGCTAGATTTCCCATTGGGCAGAGTAGGCAGCCATATAGAATGCCATTTTGAAGAGTTTCTTAGCTGTGCTGGCCACTCTCACATTCTGAGTTATGGGAGTGCCCAGTGCAATCCCACCCACCCAACCGGATTATGGTAACCAGTTTATATACCCCCTTTACTGGCTTTTATTAACCCCTTGCATGTTAGCCAGGTCTTCAGTGCATTGATTTGCAATGCATTGGAGGTCTCTCAGGTAGCCAAGGGGTTAATAGCTTTTTTGTTCATTTATGCTGTAGACTATTCTGTTCCAGGCAATAGTAGGAGAGTGGAGAGTGGCAGATTCATGCAGGCAGTGGGGGTAGTCATGGGTGGTACTAAGGGCCCCTTAGGTACCTTTGCCTAGGGGGTGCCTGAGATGTAAGTCTGGATCTGGCTTTACCTTCTGACAGTGAAAGGTTTACGGTCTTTCTCATGTTGCTAGCCCTTATACTTGTGGGAGCTTCCCTGATCAAGGCAAGATATGTCCATATTGTGTCTGATATTGTGCAGTGTGTGTGTGTGTGTGATGCAGGGAAGCAATTTATGAGGAGTCTCCCAGGAGCTGAGATGGGAACATGGGATATTCTCCCTGAGGCAGCTCATTCTATCCTACTAAAACATTTACTGTTCCCAAAGGATGGAAATATGGCATTCATTGAGTGCTGCTACCACAAATTTCTCTAGAGAAGATCTGTGTATGCGCTTGTCTGTGAGAAAGTAACAGTATGTGTAATCTGATACATAGGATAAATAAGGCAAAGTTGTAACAATTGTTCTGAACCAGGGGTGGGCAATATGAGGACATCCAGCTCCAACTTAGACCTCTGGATCTTGTAATTTTGCAACTCGGCTTTAAATTAATGGAGAAGTTGGCTGCACAGTGCACTAATAATGCATTAGGCTGGCTTTAGCCTCTTTGTTTTGGGGGACATCCCCAGGTCTTTTGTGAACCTATCATATCTCCTGTTCAGAACCATTCAGTACAAAACACCTCGAGATGAATGTAAGATAATGAGTATGTTCTAAATCAGTTCTTATCGATTTTAGACTAAACGATTGCCCAATGCTAAGTTACTATTTAACAAATCCCAATTCCTCCACTTAATGCCTCTTGATCAAAAGGGTGGATGACTGGGCAGTCTGTGGACATTCAGAGTGTTCCTTTCATCATCGCCTTGTTTAAAGCGATAGTAATGGCTAATACAGAAAAAATATATTGCAGTGTTTTTCCTCCTGAGTAAAACAAGGTACTCACACTGCTGAAACATCTTATTAAAAATTTTTGCAACTCAAAATTGCATTTTTTGGGTGCAATACCTGCATGGCCTGACATTTTACAGTGGGGCTATTTCTATATCAGTATATAGAGGTTTATGATCAACTGACCAGAGCTGGCTGAAGCCTGCTGTAGTAACAGAAGCACCAAAAATTCAGGCCATTAAATTACTGCACCCACACAATGCAAGTGTGACCTGCAATAACTTTTAACTAAAACAGCTTTCAGCAGGGGGATGTAGCAATGATTTAAGCCCTGTTATATATGTTCTTTCCATATTAAGCGTTACTATCCCTTTAACATGGTATAGTAAACAAGGAGTATGGGCATGCTATGAAGTAGACATCCTGGGATTGGTGGCATCAGTCTCATAAAGATGATGGAGATTTTCCTCTGGTGTGTACTAGATCAATCATACTCTGACCCTGAGGTGCAGCCGTTAGCACTGGAGGCCAATGACAGTGAAGCCCACAAATACATACTTGCAGACCACTGAGGCTGATGTACTAAGAAGAATGGGGACAATTCTGTAGCAAACCAACTGCTCCATAGGAGACAAATAAAAATACAGTTTGATTTAAATGGAGTTTTTAACCTCTCTAGTCCTAGAGAGGTCTCCAACACATTGCTTTGCATTCAAGGTATTAATCCTTTGAGTGCCAGATGGGAGCCCAATGCATTGCAAAGCAATGCACTGTATACCTCTCTGGCACTCAGAGGGTTAAAAGGCCCATTCAAGTCAGTGAAATTTGGGGAATGTTGTTGTCCCCTAGAGTGCAGTTGGTTTGCTCCAGTGTTTCAGCCTCAGTTCCTTGCACTTATTTTTACATTGGGAATGGTTTGATGTATCCCCCTCAGTGTAACAGCAGTGTAACCACACAGTCTATCCATCATCATCTGAATGAGATCACTGAGTATTGACACAGGTCATTAAATGGAATGAACCATGACATGTCATAAGGCTCAGTACTAATTAGTTACTTTTTGCCACAATTGATAGTTTGGGGTAGTATTACATTTTTTATACATGCAGTGAGCATTTCTAAATCCTAGTGAATGCTTGTGATGTTCTGCAATGTATTGGAGACCACTCCAGCATCCATGGGGTTAAAGGAATATTAATCTCCAGTTAACACATTTAACCAAGAAGAGGGCAGAGTGGAAGTGTATGGGTGTTTGAGGTTTTCTATTGAATTGACAAATGACAGGGTTTGCTCTGAAAGGCTGAGGAAGGCCAGCAAAGCCTGGCCGAAACCTTGATCATAATAAACCTTTGATTCGTCACCTATATAAAGTCCTGGGGTGCTTTTGTACCATTTGCCTCTACATGTTTGCCACACATCAGCACCCAGGCAATTTTTCCTCAGAAGGTGTGAGTGCTTCCTTTTGCTACCTATAATTGCATGTACAGAAGGCTATATAAATCATTTTTATTTGACTCCTCACCTTCTGATTTGCCTCACACAGTAAATCATAGATTCCTGACCAGGAAGTGGGAGTGCAAGAAATCTTTTTCCCCCAGCCTGCTGAACTACAGCACATTCCATGTCATATATCTTGAGTTCTCTCTAGGTGTGTGAATTTTTACATATATATATACCGGGCTCAAAACTTCCACTTGTCACTAGCCAATGGCGAGTGAAAATTTGGCCCTGGTGAGTAGAAAATCAGCCCTGGTGGGTATGTTTTGGTTTGCAGTGGCGAGTAACCTTTCAGGTCTGGCTAGTAGCAAAGGACTTACAATTATAAGCCTATCTTCAGGTTACAGCATGGCCGGGCATATGTGTGCAAGTTGTATTTTCTATTTGTGTTGCTTTAATCCTTTCAACAACAGAGGTTTGTTTAGCCACATGTAATGTGAAGCATTGCTGGTTTCCACTGTCAGTGAAAGGGTTAATGTTTGCATTGGATAGAAGCTCAGGGTATTTCTCCTCTAACACAATCCAGACATTGCTATTAAAATCTCTCATGATTATGTCTAAAAATGGGCAGATCTCACCTATAAGCTTTGCCTGGCAATGCAGCTATTCTCTTAAGCATTCTACAGAAGGGTTAGGCAACCTGCGGCCCTATAACTGTTGTTGGACTTCACAACACATAATCCTCAGCTGGTCAATGGCTTTCTGAGGCTGATGGGAGTTGAAATTCAATAATAGCTGGTGGGGTGCAGTTTGCCACCCCTGCTCTACAATGGGGTTGGTGTACTGAGATAAACTGAAGTGGATCTGGACCAGCTGGACAATAGAGAACAAATAAAAGAATCTAAAAATGATTATTTACTTACATGGGGATGTTTAACCCTTGAAAACTAGAGAGGACTCTAATGCATTGCTTGGCAAAAGCCCTATTTAACCCTTTAAGAACCCGAGCCGTGTGTATTGCATTGTAAATCAATACAGTGTGCACCCCTCTGGTCTGTAAATGGTTAAACCAGTGAGAATTTGGGGGATTTTTATTATTTCATCATTATGCAGTTGGTTTGCTCCAGAATTGATACACTTTTTCTTAGTACATCAGCCTCACTGGGCCTTATAAACAAAAGAAAACCGGATAAATTCTGTAGAAACCAAGAGGTTACAAAAACCTCTTTTTTTACATTTTCTTGCTTTTTTTGTTGGTTTTGTTTTTGTAAGCATGCAGTGGACTCATAGAGGTGAGTGTACCAATCTGACAACTCAGCTGATTTTCTGCACTCATACATTCAATGAAAAACCATTTGCCTGTACCTGTAGATACGTTTGATTTATTTAGTGCATGTGACTACAACATGAGGCTTCCCCACATGGGAACGCAGTGTACAGGGAGGGGAAGCATGTATAGGGGAGTGTTGATCTGGACAGGAAGTGTATAGGATATAGGTGTATTAGGGTTCGTGACAGGAAGTGGACTGGAGGAAGCATCCCTCCCTCCCTCCCTAGGTCGGTGTGTGGTGTTTGGTTGTTTGTCACAGTGCGGCAGGTAGTTCTTGCCTAGTTTGTAGAGATTGATAACTTATGTGGTAAACTTATGTGGATTTATCCTTGGGCGGAATCCCTTTGGGAATTTGCCCCGGACTTAGGTCGTGGGTGGTGAAGTTACCCATTGAAGCTAAGGTGGATGGGCAATGGGGTTATTCCTGGGGGAGTCAGATGTAAGTGCTGAAGAATGGTGGAATCAACTGTAAGTGCTGGAGAATGTTGGGTTCAGCTGTAATTGCTGAAGAATGTTGGGGTCAGCTTTAAGTGGTGAAGAATGTTGGGACTCTAACATGAGCCCAGGCAATTTGGCCATGGTTGGGTTCAAGGAATTTGGACTGACAAGGAATGTCAGTAATGACTGATGATCAAGTATTTACTATTACAGTTGAATAAATAATAATGTGATTGGAAATATTTAAATAAGCTGTGGCCTGTTATCTCCAAGAGTTGTGATTGTGTTTATTTAGGGGGATCATGCCCTCTCCTTTTGACATGGCCTATGAAAGACATACAGTAACTGGTTTTATTCATGCCTTTATTGTTTTTTTATATAATTTTTTAAATTTAATTCAGCTTGCTGATCTGTTGCATTGCCTGAGTGATCCGTTATCATCTGATCACTAATCAGTGTGGATTAATATACAGGTAATATCTATAGGGTTGCCACCTTTTCTTCAAAAAAATACCGGCCATGGCATTCCCTCCATAGACTTAACATTGGATAGAAGCCAATTTTTTACCGGCCTGCTGGTAAAATACCGGCTGGGTGGCAACTCTAAATATCTATGAGTCACCAAACAAAAACGAAGGTCTTAGATTTGCACAAATGCACAATTTTACATATCTCTCATAATTGGTTTATGTATATCCCAGGTATTTTTGAATTGCCTTATTACCCTTTACATAAAGTAGTACTTATGCACATTACATCTTATTTTTCTCCCCTCTAAGATCATAAAAACTCAACAGATGTTTACAAGGTTGAAAAGAGGGAGGCTACTCACATTGTAACACCTGCTAAATTCCAAACAGAAGAGAAAATAGTTGAGTCTGTAAACAATTGTGACAAATTTTTCCTTAGGTATATTAGTGAATGGAGAAAAACAAAGGGAGGCATAATACGATTTGAGTCAGAAAGGTGTATGTATATGCGTATATATATACATAGTGAGCAGGGAACATGGTTGATGGGGGTCACACAGTGTGTGTAAGAATATCTGGATACCAGAGGGCGGGGAACAAGGCTGGGACAGCTGACAATGTATGTGGAGAATCTGCAGATACAAGTGACAGAGGAACAAGGCTGGGGGTGGTGGTCACACATTGTTTGTGGAATCTCTGGATACCAGTGGGCAAAGGAACAAGACTGGGGGTGTATGTTAGGAATATGTAACTGCCAGTGGACTGGGGTATTAGGCTAGGGAGTTACACAGTATATTTAGGTAATATGTAGCTACCAGTGAGCAGGGGAACAAGGCTGGGGGGATCAGACATTGTATGTGTGAATCCATGGCCACCACAAGTGGGCAGGGGAACAAGGTCTGGGGTGCAGACAGAGTAACTTTTTGAACCACCTCTCCATGGCCGTTTTTTATCCCTCCATTTCTTATTCCATCCCTCCATATTCTTCCTCCCTCTACAGCTCCTATATGCCACTCCATGCCTTCTGCTCCAACCCCCATTGATTCTCTCCTTCACCCCCCCCCCCCAGTGATTCTCTCATTCACCCTCCAGTGTTACTCTCTTTCACCACTGTGTTCTACTCTCCTTCACCCTTCCAGTGCTTCTCTCATTCTCCCCCAGTACTTCTCTCCTTCATTGCTCAAGGGCCTCTCTCTCTTTCAGCCCTCCCAAGGATCTCTCTTTCAGCTGTCCCAGGGTCTTTCTTTCTTTCATCCCCCCAGGGCCTCTCTCTTTCAGCCCTCCCAAGTGACATTGTGGAGGCGCCAGCAGCCTTCTAGGGAACAGAGAGGTCTATGTGGTATCCTTCTTCATCCCTCCATTTCTATCTATCTCCTTCCCTTCCTCCATGTCTACTTCTTCCTCCATCATTTTCTTCATATTTTTCCTCCATCCATTTTGATATTCCTTGAAACATAACATTTATTAATAAAAGTAAAAACAAACGGACACATTAAATATAAACTATTCATAGGTTTCTGTACCCTTTCTAAAGTGTTGCTGGGGCACAATCCAGCTTGCCACCTCCTAAATAAAAACTGCATGCTACATCAGAGTTGCCCTAAGTTAAAGTGCTGAGTCCTCGTTAATTGTAAGTATTCATATGTGAATTTTGTCAGTGCATTATCTCAGTTTTTTTAAATTGTACAGTGGCTCTGTTGCTACACCATCCTATGGACATTTATAGTCAACTGAGCAGAGCTGTGCGTAGGTTGGTGTAGCAACACCACCACTGAAACTTTTCATGCCACGAATTTATTGCACCTAAAAGCTTCAAGTTTGAGCTGCAATAACATTTGAGTAAAACACCTCAGCAGTGGGAGTACCCTTCTTTTGCTCAGAAGGATAAACCGTAGAATACTTTTTAATTTTTACATATTAAGTGTTAATATTCCTTTAGAGCCCAAATGCTGACAGTGCCTGTATGCACTGAAGCAATACCATAATGTACTGTATACCATAATGTAATGTACTGTATACCTAGAACCTCAGAGGCTAACACCAGTAGAGTTACACTGACAGATTTGTACATCCACCCCATTGTGCCATTCACCTTCCTACTGTATATATTGTTCTCTTCTCTATCCTAGCTTTCCTATTCACTTCTACTGTCCCAATGTTCATATGGGTATTTCAGTTGTTTAGTGCTGTACAGACAAAATAATAACACAAAAAAACCCATCACATGTGCAGATAGGGAGTGTCTGGCAGGGGAGTGAAATTGGTTCATTATTTTAATTAAAATTAGTTCAGTAATTTCCACAAACATTCTTTTGGGGGAGCGGCCGTGACTCTCCCAATCCTAGGTCATCCTCAGACCTCTGTGCGGTTTTTACTGGTCTTGGAATGTGATATCTGTGTAGAAAATGAATAGGAGAAAATTCAAAATATGTTTAACTATTTTCTTGCATAAGTACCCTACAATTTATGGATAAAACTGATGAATATAGCCCCTTGGATGCTACATATTGCTAGAATATTAAAAAGATATGCAAATGTCTCTTTAGAATCCAAGTGTTAATTTAGATTGACTTGGCACATCTGAAGAAGGAAGCTTATATACACTGGGCTCGGGGCACCAACTGCACCATGGAAGAAAAATAACTGTTCCAATTGAATGGTAATGAGGTCTCAAATGTACTGCTTTGCAATGCGTTGGAGACCTCTCTGTCATTCAAGATATTAAATCCCCATTTAAATGATATATAATTGGTGTAATTTTTATTCCTCCCCCTATGATTTAGTTGGTTTGCCCCAGAATGAACCCATTCTGCATACAGCCCAATATTTGGCATATATTATTGCTTCAGCAAAAAGAACACGTTGGGCAATATTTACTAAAGACTAAACAAGAGAAAATTCTCCCTAATTTCCTATTCTTGTTGATTTACTAATGGCGTAAAGAGCTGAGCGTGAGAGGCTTTCAAATATTATCTCAGGCCTCCTGGTAATCCCAGATGAAAGGGGCAGTAAACATTATTATAATAAAATATATTTTCCTGCTGTAGAAAACCCATTGGTGAGAAATGCTTCATTTGAAATGTATTAAAGTCCAATCATTTTTGCATTATAATGTTAGCAATGGTGCCACCTGGTGTCCAGACAGTAATTCCTCTTCACTCTATGATAGATGAAGCACTAGCTGCATTTTTTGTAGAATGTGATAGTACCAGATACACAGCTTTGTGACAGTTTGAACTGAAGTCATTTTTGAATACAGCAACTGCCAGCAGTGTGCGATACTCTTGGTTTACACAGCAGGAAAAGCCCTATAATATGTTTTTTTAAACAAAGAACATTTATTCATTCTTTATTCTGTGAAAAAAAATTCTGTCCTAGCTGCAGTGCATTTAACATGCTCGATACAATGAAGCTACTGATCTCATAATTGTTTTACACTCCGATCAGTGCATTGAAAAAATCATTTGCATTTGAATAAATACAAGATTTCTACATTGGTATTATGACACATATGGTATCATTGCTATTCTCACAGTTTGACAAACACAGGTCATTTACTCACGATATTTAACACTTTGAATGCCAGAGGGGTAAGCAACGCATTGCATTGCAATGCGTTGCGTAGCCCTCTGGCACTCGAAGGTTTAAAAACTTTGGATGCTAGTGTGGTCTTATATACACTTGTTAAAACCTTGTGCAGACATACCAATGACCCGTTTCCACACTTCCAAGGGATTAATAGGAAGAGGTGTGTTTGGATGTATCCCTTTCCAAGACAAGAACACACCGCCCTACAAGCATTGCCAGCTATTGTCAATTGATTGAGTTTTACAGAAGTAAGAATAAAATTGTTTAACTAGAATGAATTACTAGAAATCCCATTCACAGCTCGTTATGACTAGCAAATACTACGGCTCTTAAAAAGCCTGTCCCTACAGAATTGTATATACAGTCAGAGCTGGATGTGCATGTGATGTGCAGCTACTATCAATGCTGTAGTAAACTGGAAGTGATGTCACAACACCATGTCATGTCCAGTTCCACAGGTCCATTGTGCACAGAACAACAATTGTTACTATCTATTACATATATATATATATATATATATATATATATATATATATATATATATATATATATATATGGAACACACATCATGAGACCAAAATTCTCAGTGCCTGGCACACACCCAGGGGCAGCAGTAAGGATTAGTTATGCAAATCTCCTTTATGCTGCCTGTCTCATTGGTCCAGTATTTTGACAGGAGTGGCTAGGGGGCGCACACAATATACACACAGTATACACACACACACACACAATACACACACAGACACATACACAAACTAAACACAATACACACACATCATATACACAATAAAAGCACAATATACACAATACACATTCACAGACCATATACAAAATACACACATAATACACACTCACACAATATACAAAATACACAACCACAACACACACAATACAAAGACACAATATACACAATACACACATAATGGCTACTCCTTTTTAGGATGTGTTCTGTAGTGTCTGTCTTCACAACACACTTCCTGTATAAGACATTCTATGTTTATTTAATAATACATAAAACTGCTCCACTCCATCACCTTCTGTCTCCCCATGCTCCACTCCACCACCTTCTCTCTTCCAATGCTCCACTGTACCACCCCCTCTCTTCCCATGCTCCACTCCGTCCAAGCTCAGCACTACCACCTCCTCTCTTCCTATGCTCCACTCCACCACCTTCTCTCTTCCAATGCTCCACTCCACCACCTCCTCTCTTCCCATGCTCCACTCCACCACCTTCTCTCTTCCAATTCTCCACTGTACCACCCCTTCTCTTCCCGTGCTCCACTCCGTCCAAGCTCAGCACTACCACCTCCTCTCTTCCCATGCTCCACTCCACCACTTCTTCTCTTCCCATGCTTCACTCTGCCACCTCTTCTCTTACATTGCTCCTCTTTTCCCATGCTCTAGCACCTCCTCTCTTCCCATGCTCCACTCTACCACCTCCTCTCTTCTATTGCTCCACTCCATCACCTCCTCTCTTCTCATGTTCCACTCTATCACCTTCTCTCTTCCAATGCTCCACTCTACCAACTACTCCCTTCCACTGATCCACTCTACCACTTTCTTTCTGTCCATGGTCCAGTCTGCCACTTCCTCTCTTTCCATCTCCTTTCTTTTAATGCTCCACTCTATCATCTTCTGTCTTCCAATGCTCTACTCTCTCACCTCCTCTCACCTCAGCTCTTCCAATGACCCAATCTAACAACTCCTCTCTTCCCATACTAAACTCTACCACCTCCTCTCTTCCATTGCTCCACTCTGCCACTGCCTCACTTCCCATGCCCCACTCTACCACTTCTTCTCTTCCAGTGCTCCACTCTGTCACCTCCTTTCTTCCCATGTTCCACTCAATCACCTTCTCTCTTCAAGTGCTCCACTCTGCCAACTCATCCCTTCCATTGATCCACTCTACCACCTCCTTTCTTTCAGTGCTTCACTCTACCACCTCCTCTCTTCCATTGCTCCACTCTACCATCTCCTCTCTCAAGTCCCATTCTCCATTCTACCACCTCCTCTCTTCCCATGCTCCACTCTACCACCTCCTCTCTTCCAGTGCCCCAATATACCAACTCTTCTTTTCCCATACTAAACTCTACCATCTCCTCTCTTCCATTGCGTCACTCTGCAACCTCCTCTCTTCCAATGCTCTACTCTACCACCTCCTCGCTTCCAGTGCTCCACTTTTCCACCTAATCTTTTCCCATGCTCCACTCTACCACCTACTCTCTTCCAATGTTCCACTCTACCACCTCCTCTCTTCCAATGTTCCACTCTACCACCTCCTCTCTTCCCATTGCTCCACTATACCAACTCTTTTCTTCCAGTGCTTCACTCTACCACCTCCTCTCTTGACATGCTCTACTCTACTACCTCCTCTCTTCCAATGCTCCACTCTACAACCTCCTCTTTTCCCATTGCTCTGCTCTACCAATTTCTCTCTTCCAATGCTCTCCGCTTATGCCTCCTTGCTCCACTTGCTCATAGTTTTTGTGTCTTCTCTCCCGATGCTCCATTCTGCCGTCTCCTTTCTTCCTATACTTTCTCTGCTCCTGCCTCCTCTCTCCTCATTCTCCGCACATCCACCTCCTCTGTCCCTCACCTTTTCCACTTCTTGCACTCCGGCAACTTCTCTCTTCCCCTCTACATCGGTCCCTCTTCCCCTTCAAAACCTGTGAGCTGTTCTGAATTCACTTTGACAGACCTTGAATTTTCTCCAGATCCTCTAAAGCAATAAAAAAATGAATCACAGAGTTCTCTCTCATTTCTACTGCCAAGATTCCTCAATGTTTCCACCCTTGTCATAGGGTACAATCCCCCTTTAATTATAGCATCTTTCTCCATCTAACATTTCATTGGGCCATATGGGTCTGGTAGTTATGCAGTCTTGAATTTTATACCACGAGTAACTCTAAGAGCTAATAAAATCTCCCTCCCCAATTGTATATCTCAATAGAGATAGAGCAGGGATCTGTAAACTCTTCCCTTCTGAACAGTGGATTAATCTCATCTGCTGTACCATTGAATATTGCATGAGGTGCTAAATGCTGGAGCTCAGAGACTCCATGAATATTGATGTCAGTGAATGTTCCTCTTTTCTAGTCTCTGCTGGGAGAAGCCTAGATAATCACCTGATTTATGGATCAAATTTTACATTCTTTCTGTCTGCGAATGTAACCATAAGTATGTGAGATAACAGCATTGTTCTCAAACTGAATTCACATTTATCCCATATTAGGAAACAATGGAGGTTTTTATCATTTGCCCAGAGGGGCGTACAACACATGGCAAATCAATGCATTACAGTCCTCTCTGGACCCCAAGAGGTTAAAATGTAGAATTTTATATGACAGGTAACACTGAAGGTATTACCTGCAAAATAAATTAATCTTCATAGTATTTGATCCATAGAGAGTGTTATTTCATTACTGTGAGCGTTTTAGTTCAAGAGTAATTGAATGATAAAGTTTCCCCCTCCTGCCCCTTTTACCTAGTGTAAGACACCTCCCCTCAGAT
Source organism: Rhinophrynus dorsalis (assembly GCA_037306005.1). NCBI lineage: Eukaryota > Metazoa > Chordata > Amphibia > Anura > Rhinophrynidae > Rhinophrynus > Rhinophrynus dorsalis. The sequence goes on along the minus strand of CM074719.1, from coordinate 472,622,546 downwards.
GTGGAATCCAGTCCATAGACCAGACAGCTCACATCAAGGGTCAATATTCTTACTGTGAGAACAATGAAAACCCTGCCTCCCTTGACAGTTTTTTCAGCTTTTTCCCTTATCTTAATTGAAGATTGTCCCGCTCTGCAATCTGCCTGGACACTCCCTGCTGCTCTAAGCTGAGCAGTGTTACATCAGTAGAAGGGTTGGGAGGGGGATACTTTATCATTCAATTACTCTTGAACTACAACTCTGACAGAATTGAAATAACACTCTCCAAGGCCCAAATACTATGAAGATTAATTAGAGCTGCTTTTATTATGAAACATTACTATCCCTTTAAGACATTTTCTCAATGCAGTGGAGACCTCTCGATCATTCAAGGGGGTAAAAGCACCATTTAAGCCTTTGAGTGCCAGAGGGGTTTCCAATGCATTGTGAAGAATGTCTGAAGATACAGGGCCACATGCAGCAGAGAGTATGCAACAATACATGTGTGATACTTTGAAATTATATTAACCCCTCAGAATACATTGCAGATCCCTCTGGTCCTTAAGAGGTTAAAATAAATACATTTAAATTCAAAAAATGGAAATAAAAGCTCTCAAAGGGTTAAATCTGTGGAAATTTGAGGACTTTTTATATGCCCCCTATGGTCCAGTGGGTTTGTCTGAGTATTGCTCCAGTTCTCCTTAGTAAATAAATACATAGTGTTCATGTCTGTGGTGCATTGTGAGGAGGCAGGAACAAAAATACACACTGAGGCTAATGTTCCAAAACAAAATGGAGTCATTCTGGTTGGATTGTGAGGAGGCAGGAACCAAAATGCACAGTGAGGCTGATGTACCAATACAAAATGGAGTCATTCTGGATTAAACCAACTGCACCACAGGAGAATAAACATGCCCAAATTTCCTGATGACTTAAATGGGGTTTTTAACTGGCTGAACACTAGAGAGGTCTTTAGAACATTGGTTCTTAATGTGTTGGAGACCTCTAGCATTCAAGGGGTTAAAAGCCGCATTTAAGTAATTAGGTTTTCTATTTCTCTGTTCTGGTGCACACTGGCATTGTTCCAGTTTTTTTAGTACACCAGCTTCACTATAAGATGGTTGTCTGCAACTATCAGCAGCTGCACACTTCCAGTCCATGTAAAGGACTGCTCCACGAAGGACTCCTAACTGGTTAAAGGGTTAGTAATGTTCAATAATCATTTTTTGTTGTATTGTAGATTAAAAAAAAATAAATTATGTGGAGCAAATCCCATCTCTCAAACTTAAAGGGGATAATTAACCCCTTTACAACTTTGCCTAAATCGTTTCGTTATACATTATAAATAGTGAAAAGTGTGAACATTTAAAAAAAAAACGCATGTTTGGAGGAATTAAAAGAATAAATGCAGCTCTGTACCCATTTCGGGTAGACTGTGTTTAACTGATCTGTACTGCAGTATGACATTTCTATCCAGCCTCCTCTAGTGACAGAGGCTGTCTGTCTGTAAGCTGGAGTGCTGTCATTGGCAGAGATCGATTTCTGGCCAATGAGAGAGCTCCAGCTTACAGACAGCCTCTGTCATCGGAGGAGGCTGGATAGAAGCGTCAGACTGTGGTACAGACGCACAGTTTTAAAAGTGCCAGTTGTAACTATAGATTCCAACACCCTGAAGAAAGGATTTAGGATCCAGAAACACAGTGGTGTATTTTAAAATCTTATTGTTTTATTCAATATTGTTAATAAAATATTTTCTTTGAATACGGATTGCTGGCTACGACAATTATATAATTATATAAGAGATGTTTGGATGCCTGTACAGGGACGGGTTGATGAATCCCCTGTTGCTCTGAACCGGTTGTCCTGAATACAACCAGCACTTTTAAAAATGTGAGTAATGTGATTATCTGGAAATATCAGTAATCTGTTCTATTGAAAAGCCCCCCTTTCTTGTGTTTTTCTGTGCTTGTATTAGACGGGAGGGATCCCATCAATAAGTGTACTTTCATTTACTTGGTCTCAGACATCCCTACCCACATGATGACTTTGCCGTGGAGCCCAATAAGTGTTGCAGACTATGATAGAAATATATTTATGATTGATAGCTTCCTGTACCATCACTGCTGAACACAGTTTCCAATAAGAGCCCCAGCTTTACACTTATTTTTTTTCATGTATGTATATTTTTTAGTGATATCACTATTTTGACATTTCTCTGATACCAAATTCATTGCTATATCTTTTGGATATGTGTTACATATTTTTATCAGTATATTTTATACTTGTTTCTATTGTTTATTGTAGTTGTCATTTGTTTACTTTACTTATTAAATATTTAGACTAGGAGCGCTCTACTCTTTTCTGGTTTTCAGTTTTTCTCTTTTTTGGGTACTGTACACTATTGGACCCGTAGGATAGTAGCAACTCCTTTTCTTTATATTATTTCAGATTTATCTATATGTCACCTCCATAGGATTCCAGGCACCATTCCCACACTTTATATTTTCCTTTTCTTTATATATATATATATATATATATATATATATATATATATATGACACTGCTTTGTCTGTGCGGTTAATACAACAAATGAATGCAATGCACTGGATACCTCTCTGACACTCAAAGGAATAAAAAAAAACAAGGCTTGTTGCATGGGCAACACCTGCTAGTACATATATATATATATATATATAGAGAGAGAGAGAGCGCGCATTATGAATTTAAGGCTTTAGGGTCTTGCTTCTGATGAGCGGCCATTGTGCTCAGCACTAGATAGTCACTTGACTCCAACTCATCTTATGTCTGGACGCCTAATAAATGATTCATGATTCTGAAATTGAAAACTAATCAATAGGATTACCAGGAGGGGTCTGATGACCATTTCTGTTCATGCATAAGAAGCTGCTAATTCCGCACCCCCCAGTCACCCCTCTCTGCCATCTGGACAGTGCCCTAGCCATTAACCCCTTAAGGACCAGAATGCTTTGCAGTGCATTAAGGGTCAAATACACAATGACAAAGTGGGGCGATTCTGAGCCACAGGGAAAAAAAATAATAATCCCCATTGATTTAAATGGGCCTTTTAACCCCTTGAATTCTCGAAGCACCTCTAACTCATTGCAAATGTGAACTTTAAGGAATGTTAGTTTCTTTTAGTGCAGTTGGTTTACACCAGAATTGTTCCACTTTCCCATGTGTGTATGGCCCTGCATCTCTCACAGGTGCTACCATACAAAGTAGATATCACTAAAAGGGAGAATCAGACCACCAGTGCATGTCAGTGCAGAGCTAAGATTTAAATGTAACAAAGTAAAATTGTCACTTCGTTACTAACAGGGGATTTACAGGGGATTTTGAAAGTACTTTCAATAGCACCTATATGTATAGTATGGTAGCCATATTTTATTTATAACAATAAATTCTGATATACATAACTTTAGCTATGTGTCATTTTATGCTAATTAGACAGTAGAGGCTGACATGCCAGTGAGATAATATTGGCCCTACTATACTTCATCCCAACTGCCACTCCCTGCAGGCCGGTACTAGGTCAGTTGTGTAAAATGACATTTAAATAAAGCTAAATATCTTAAACTCTATTGTTTGAAATAAAAAAATAAGTAACAAATACAGATGATTCTGATATATTTTTCAAAATAAGCTACGGTATTTGTTTCAAAGTAACAATTTGATTTTAAATATATGCTTCTAACTACTAGCATCAATACAATTTTTTTTTTGGTTTTTGAGATCTGGGCGTAGATGCACTAAGGCATCCATTTGGCATCATCTCCACTTTATCACCTCTTCATCACCCCTTAGTGCATAACTCTCCTAAAGTATTTCTGCTTTACCCCTGTCTGTTTAAGCAAGATTAGTAGGCGTCTCTTAATATATTGTCTATAATCTGTATAATCTGTCAGAGATAAAATAACAGCCTTTCCGAATAGAATAGAGTAGAAAGTAATGTCACTAAATTAACAGGCTTAAGCCTCTTTCACACTGAGTCCTCTCCTGCTTTCTGCTGCCAAGTGGAAAGCAGGGGAGGTGGATCTGATGACTGGCCCACATCAGACCCCACATGGGTCAGCATTGATTGGAGGTTGAAATAAGGATTGGAACCTCTAGTCCTGTCAGCTGAAAGGTCTGCTGGTGGCCCCCATAAACTGCTGTGCATACCTTCCTTACTGCAAATTTACAGCAGTCCTGAGGGTATGCAGTAAAGTTGCTGCAGGGTGGACTTTAATGCAGTCATACAAGGTGACAGTTGCCCATGTGAAAGCGGCCTTAGATCGAGTCATTCATCAAGCTGTACATAAGGCTATAAAGAACAGGAGTACAGCTTTCTTCTCATGCATTACGATAGGGCAGGTCCAACAGTGCATATTTCACTATCTCCTCCGTTAACCCTCTGGCGTTGGATACCTCTCTGGCATGCAAAGGGTTAAAAGCAAGTGAATATCACCTACAATCCAGATTCAGGAGGTATGGTGGTGCCCGTTTGGACTGGCCATTCATTGGAGATTCAGATGAACAACTCAACCTTCAATAATACTTGTATGAATACCTGTGAAGTTGTAGCTTTCTGGAATTTTTGACCAATCACGCGAGGCGATAGTCACCCATGTGAAAGGCACTATTGCACGGCATAGAATCTTTCACAATGGGAGACATATCCAAGTACCTGTGGCCGTAATAGCGCTGTTAAGAACCTAATCACCATATGCCTAATTATTGGGGGGGACTTAATATAGGTTGATAGTTCCGCTTTAAATAGATCATAGGTGTTCATTTCTCTTTCACAGACACAAGGCACACAAATGCCTTTATACATCAATACTGAGCGGAAAACATTGACTTATTATTGGAGGAAATGACAAGTATTTTACATCAAATGACACATAGCTTCAATCAGTAGGAGCATCAAATAAATATTTATGGGCAAGGATCAACATTTTGATATTTCTGTGTTGTTCAAGTACTAAATAAATTGAGTCATACATACAGGGGCAATATTTGTGAGGTAAGCAAAATAATAGATCTAGAGAGTATTATTATCTTTCACATTTCAAAGCCCAACAACAATGTAGACTGGTAAGGTTGTCTTTGGTAAGAACTCTGTTGTTATGTCTATTATGTGAACAGTTGATTAAATGGCTCTTGAATTGTTTAACCCTTTAGTTGACATAAGTGTGATCAACACATTGCTTTGCAATATATTGGACACTTCACTGGCACTCAGAGGGTTAAGGACCAGAGGTATGTGCAACATATTTCCTCACAATGTGTTGCACAGCCCTCTGGTTCTTAAATGGTTAGCCTAACAACTTAACTTGGTACTTATCCTTCATACCAAAGTCAGAAGTATCTACATACAGTTAGAGCTCTGCAATTATCTGTATCTGTAAATATTATCTCATCCCAGCGGAGGGGCTGGCGCCTGTCACTGTCATCCATACAGGATTGGCTGATGCCTTTATGGATCTGAACATCATTGGAGGTTGTGTGGAACATCACAACCACCTTATCTCTTGAGTTAATCTATGGAGAAAAATATGTCCATGGTTTGATGCTGTTGTCTCCATAGCATTCAAGGGGTTGATGCTCTATAAAAAGTCATTGGGCATTTTGGGAATTTTTATTTGTCCTCTGTGGTGCAGCTGGTTTTCTCCAAAATTACTACTTATTTTTTCTGTATCCACTACTACTTCCGCTGAGAGGCTATTCCATGTATCTATCACCCTTTCCATATAGTAGTGTTTTATCATATTGTTCATATACCTGATTGGTATATGAAGGACACATACAGATGCAGCCATGCGTTATTTCTATGATTTTCCTCTCTTATAAGTACATTTCTGTATTAAGTAAACAAAGATCACCATGCAGTTCAATGGATTGTTTTGCAGCGTGACAGAGAGCTCTCTAGTATTCAAGATTTTAAACATGGAGCAATTCTGGGGTTAACCAGCTATGACATACTGGAAAAATCACATTGATTTTAATGGGGCTTTTAAACTCTTGAATGCTAGAGAGGTATTGCCTCTTAATACTTTGGTGACCTTTCTAGATTTATATATAAAAATCTAGCAGTTTCTGGTTTGCTGTCATCCACGCCCCAGGGTGGCAGAATGGTGGAGTTAGCCCTCACTGCAGTCAATTGCCAGGGGTGATTATTTTGATGAGAGTGGCCAGGGGCAATGCCAAAATCTCTGCAAGGACCTTTACCTCCCTATGCCACCTTCCCTATCCTTCCTCACACCAGCACTGTTCACCCAGTCCTCTGCCACCAGTCTTGTTCTCCATGTCCCCTCCCACCAGCCCTGTTCACCATGTCCCCTCCCACCAGCCCTGTTCTCCATGTCCCCTTCTGCCAGCCCTGTTCACCATGTCCCCTTCCACGAGCCCTGCTCTCCATGTCCCCTCCCACTAGCCCTGTTCTTCATATCCACTTTCAATCACCCTGTTGTCCATGTCCCTTCCCACTCAGAGCTGGATTACAGGCAAGGCGAACAAGGCGCCTGCCTAGGGCCCGTTCAGATGAGGGAGCCCGGTGGAAACCTCATCCTGGACCCTGCTCAGTGCTCCCCCTACACTAGTCATGATGCGCTCTCTGGCCCAGTCAAATGAGAGGGGGCCCGGTGTAAGCCTCACCATCCCCCACTCACTGCTCAGCCTCAGTGCTATGAATCATGTGGCATCGCCACCTGTGTCGCGCTCCGAGTGCTACTCTACTCAGAATTGAATTATGTGGCTGGCTGGGGCTCAGCTCAGTCCTAGCTAACACCATTATTATGCTGTGCGCATGTATCAGGACTTCCTGTTCTCCTGCACATGCACATATAAGGTATACATACGAAGCAGAGTCACGCAGTGGCAGGGCTTTTGGCATGCAACTTCTCTGAAAGGTACACACACACTGGTATCAGTCTGGGGGCAGCCGGCCGCAAGAGCACACAGTAAGGCCTGCAGTGCATAACCCCCGATATCATTTTCTTTGTGCATCAGGCACTATATTTTTGTTTTATATTAGCTGCTTAGCCTCACCTGAACATGAGTTGAACCTTATGGCTAGATATGTGCTGAAGTTATGATTTTGTCCTCACAGGAATTTCTGCAGATAGTTCAATAATATTACAAATTTTTGTTTTGTGTAAATTCCTGTTGGGGGGGAGAATAACTTTAAAACTTAGTTCCAGAAGGTAATCCCACTTGGATGTCCACGTTCCAGCTGAGGTCCAACCTTCCCTTTTGATTGCCACCGTTTCCACTTGGGGATTCAAATGATCTTGAGATCTTATCCTCACTGACACTCACTCATTCACTCCAGCCTGGCTGCATCGTGGAAACAAATGGCAGATAGAGCCTTCCCAATAGACCTCTCATGAAAGGTGAGACAACATTTTTCCCCCTGCTCAAAATTCTGCACAGTGCTGGCCCATAAAGAATATGGTCACACACACATGCTGGCTGCCACATTTTATATGAGGTAATAAAGTGATTTTGGATTTATTCTAGTTTCATAAAACTTTAAATATAAGACTGCCCATTGACAGATAAGAGATTACAATGCTATCCTTATTGTGAGTAACTTTGAATGTTGTGTTAAAATCACTATATCTTAATTGTTGGTTTACTGGACTTTTTTGTAGTAGGCCTGAGCTAAACATACTGTTTAATTAAATTATACAGTATGTTTAGTGCAAGCCTACTACAAATAAGTACAGTAAACCAATGATTAAGATATAGTGATTGTAACATAACATTCAGAGTTACTCACTAATATGGCTAGCATTGTAATCTCTTATCTGTCAAAGGGCAGTCTGTCTAATTCTTAACCTTTTATTAACCCTTTGAGTGCCAGAGGGATATGGAATGCATTGCTTAGCACTCAAAGGTTAGCTAGAACAAAACCAAATCACTTTGTTATCTCATATATGAATATCTGAGTGTTTTTATAGCTCCAGAGATAAAAAAGTAATTTTGGTTTTATACTATTTTAATAAAGGTTAGGTATTTGTGTTTATAGACTCAGATATTGATATGAGATAAAGTGATTTTGGTTTTATCATTTATTCTAGTTTAATAAAGGTTAAGTACATACCTCCCAACATTTCAAATGGCCAAAGAGGGACACTTATGTTTTAGGAGGTGTTTCTAGGGGCGTGGCTGGTGGGTGGGGAATTTTAGGTTACTTTGTCACCTATTGACACCTCTTTGTGTAACTGAATAAATGATTTAGAGCAAGACCAAAGTATTTTATTTACACAGATTCAATCACAAACACATATACTGAAGATTAACTAAACATTTATGTGAATTTCATTGCTGTGGAGCAATGTGATAGACTAATATATACACCACTCTGATGTCCTAAAAAGTGGGACACGAGGGTAGAAAAGAGGGACAGGGGGATTTGGGTCTCAAAGAGGGACTGTCCCTCCTAAAGAGGGACACTTGGGCGGTATGTAAGTATTAGACTGACCGCCTATTGACACACAAGAGATTACAATACTGAACTAGCCTTATTAGTGAGTAACTTTGAATGTTACAATCACTATATCTTTATCGTTGGTTTACAACACATTGGATGGTCAGTGGTGGTCAGAATGAAAATAGGGTCACACTCAAAGGTTTATCTGATAAGATAGATTCCATTCCCTATAAGAGGGATTGAATCTTATTACTGGATAACCCTTTGAGTGCAAGGCTATTATTCATAGCTGGGAACTCTCCGGTTTTGCCCCGGAGACTCCGGATTTAACACTGTATTACCGGGTCTCCGGGGCAGAGTCTAATTTGCCGGATGTGCTCCATCCTGCCCCGTTCCTCCCACTCCTCATCCGAGTCTCCTACTTCCCCAGGCTATTCTGCCTATTTTTTTTCCTTTTGTGTGTATTTTTGGTCAACCCCCCCGCCACAATTAAGCCCCGCCCCTTTTCTGACACGAATCGCGTCATAGAGCTCACCCAGCAGCTACCCTCCGGGTAGTCCATGTTGTAAAGTTCCCAGGTATGCTGTTATTCACTGTGTAGCTAGGAAGCCAGGGTTAAGGTCAGGAGGAAGCCAGCCCAGTAATGGATGTTACTACTGCTACTTTTATTTTTGTCCCCTCTCTCTCTCTCTCTCTCTCTCTCTCTCTCTCTCTGCCCCCTGGTCCAGACAGCTGGCCCCTGGAGACTCCTCTAAAGTGAATAACAGCCTAATCTGAAAATGTGCTCTTTGAATACCAGCAGCCAGAGGTCAATTTTCAGTTTAGGCACAGTTATTCCACAGGGATATAAAAATATAGGAGACCATTGATGAAGCCTTTGGAGTGGTGACTAGACTTGTGCACGGGCAAAATTTTTGGTAAAATTCGAATTCTGACGAGTTTTTTTTTTTCTAATTCGGATGATCCTAATTTCGGACCGGGCCTATTCGATTCGGACGAAATTCTGATCCATTCCGAATTATTCGGCCGAATTTAACATGGGTTAAATTATAGCAGTGCGCCTCCGTGCACGCTGCTATCATTATTTGCAGACAGGGTGTGCATTTAGAAAAAGATCCATCCCAAAAACGGACATTGTCGTACATTGCCAGTCTGTGCATGTCACCTCTACTCCAGCATGGGATGCCAGTCACAATGCAAACGTCGAACATCGAGAACCCATGTCTGTCATTCAATTTAGCATATGTTCGAACATCGAAACCCCATGCCTGTCCTTCAATATAGCATATGTTCGAACATCGAAACCTCATGCCTGTCATTCAATTTAGCATATGCTCGACATCGAAAACCCATGCCTGTCACATCCTACTCAACATAAGTGGTCGACTCGAACATGGACAAACTACATGTCACATTCTATGTTAGTACATGGGTAAAGATTAAGGTTTCATTTTCTGGTACCAGCCTCCTACCCTACTGTCCCTCTTTAGTACCCAAATTCCTCTCTCTCGTTTTCCTATCCTGATTTCCCCTCATATCAGATAACTCTATGTGTATATACATTGTAGTGTTTCATACTACATCAAGAATAAACATCAATGATTGTAATGTGATAGATGTAATGTGTTAAAAAGAAAAATTGAGACATTCTGTTGTGAACAAACTGCAACACAGGAGAGAAATAAAAAAAATGCTTGACATCTATACTGAAGAGGGGTCCACAGCATTGTCTTAGTATAGCAATATCACCGTTTTCCGTGGGCATTTCCCAATGTCATAATCAGGGGATGATGGGAGTTGTATTCTAACTACTGTTAGGAAACACATAAGTGATGCACATTCATCTCCCACCTAGAAATTATTTACACACGAGGCAACTCCCCCAAGTAATACCTAGCCCCTTTCCAAGTGAAAGGACTTCCAGAAATGCTTCAGATCTCTTAGTGACTCACCTGTTATTGCCAGTCAGCGGGACCCGGAGAGTAGGAGGGGGTGATGCTATGGCTGCAGATTAAGTCTGGCACGGTGCTCTTAGTTGGTCACTTGTCGCAATGTTGAAGCTCAGTCCGGCCAGCACCTTCTGGGTGGAGACACCTCACAGCAATCCTGTTCAGGACACATCATGCACTGTTGTGCACTCATACTAGGGATCCCAAATGTTTAGACTCATTTTGTACAGGGGGCACCCTCCTGTATTTGTAAAACCTCTCTAGCAAATCTGGGACGGTAGACCTATTTACTCAAGTCTTGACTTTAGGTGGGCGATAAACAATACAAAATAGGCATAATGTTTCACTATCACATAATTCACGTCACCGAAGCAGCCAGCAGGCATCGCCACTGAGTGAGCATAGGGCTGCCCCGGCTGCTGACAGTCACACTGATGGGACACCCTGCAACACAGAAATGGCGGAAGAGCATAAAATAAACATGCTATGGGACGGCAAAATGCTCTTGCAGTGGCAATAACTGGAACTAATGCTGGCTGCCTACCTATGCCTAGCCTAATGCTACCTGCCTGCCTACACAACAACTGTACACTCTCTAATCTCTTCTCTCTCTGAGCTCCAACAACCCAATGAGGAAATGCAGGCTGTCTGTCTGCGTGACTGTGTCATTAGTCCAACCCCCATCATGAAATGAAGAAGGCTATTCGAATACAGACAAAAGAGGGAAGTAGTGCATGAAACGGAGAATGGAATTGGACTAGAGACATGGAGGGAAAATTATGGAGGGAAAGTAATTGAGCGCGCACAGGAAGTACAAAAAAGTCCTGGTCAAAAGTAGTCAAAACTTTTGGAAATGTGTCGATTGACGAAACTTCCAAAAGTTTCGACGAATTTCGGACCTGGGCTGTTCGGAGTCGGATCATTTTTTCCGAATGACCCTTGGTTTCGGATTGGCTGAATGTCTCCGAATGACCCCATTTTCGACGAAATCCGAATGTCTCCGAATGAATTCGCACATGTCTAGTGGTGACACGCGTTGAGTTTTGGGTCTGAAGGCTAGCTGTGACTTTATATAATATTCTCCTTTTGTTTTCATAATTATTGGATGGATAAGTATATTGTCTTATATTTTTCCACCTGATTTATACTTTTCTTTCTTCTTTGCATCCTACTAAATTAGCACATCACGCACTTTAAATATATTTCCCACTATTAGAGTTTATGGTATGAGGGGCTACTATCTTGGGGGAGGGGGCCCCAAACTGGTACCTTGCCTAGGGCCCTGTGGAGTGTTAATTTGGCTCTGCTCCCACTAGCCCTGTTCACCGTATCCCCTCCCACCAGCCCTGTTCACCGTGTCCCCTCCCACCAGCCCTGTTCACCGTGTCCCCTCCCACCAGCTTTGTTCTTCATGTCCCCTCCCACCAGCCCTGTTCACCATGTCCCCTCCCACCAGCCTTGTTCTTCATGTCCCCTCCCACCAGCCCTGTTCTCAATTTCCCCTCCCACTCAACCTGTTCTCCATGTCCCCTCCCACCAGCCCTGTTCACCATGTCCCCTCCCACCAGCCTTGTTCTTCATGTCCCCTCCCACCAGCCCTGTTCTCAATTTCCCCTCCCACTCAACCTGTTCTCCATGTCCCCTCCCACTCACCCTGTCATCCATGCCCCCTCCCACTAGCCCTGTTCTTCATGTCCACTTTCAATCACCCTGTTGTCCATGTCCCCACTCCTCCCGCCCCCCGGCCTGTTCACCATTTCCTCATTTCTCTTTCCTTCCACCTGGACCATTCGGCATGTCCCCACTAGTCTTTTCCTCCTACCCATCCATTGTCTATCAATGCGTTGGATACACCACTGCCACTCCGAGGGTTAAAATGCATGGGCAATAACATGGCATAATTGCTAGTTACATGTAGATAGAGAGTAAAACAAATTGAATGTACTTAGTGAATGACATGAATACTCACCCAATTTGGAGAGAAGATGGTGGCACTGCTGAATGCTGCCTGCAGTAGTATTACAGGCCTCCACTTGCCTTATTAAGGTTAGAAAATTCTAATGGCCCCAATGAGTTTTTTCCTTGCTCCATGTATCAAAAGATAACATTGACAATCAGTCCTTGATGTCAGGTCCATCAAGGTGGGCGTGACGGTTGCTAGCAGGACCACAGGACACAAGATCCCCACAGCACCAGGTAATCTTAACCCTTTAAGGACCATAGGGGTATGCAACACATTGCCTCAGTAGGCTCATGCACTCTGCCTGCTTCAGTCTGAGAACTGTCATGTCTGCCTCCATGCACATGACATACAGGACTGATGGGAGATGTTATCTCTTGATTCACATGGGGTCATTATGTTTTTCTGGCCATTGAAAGGTAAATGGAGGTTATTGTTTGGTGGTGTTAGTTCTCCTTTACCCCTCTGAGTGCCAGAGAGGTATCATGATTCACAGGGTCATTATGCTTTTCTGGCCATACTAAGGTAAATGGAGGTTATTATTCGGTGGTGTTAGTTCTCCTTTAACCCTTTGAGTTCCAGAGAGGTATTTGCAATGCGTTGGATACCTTTCTGGCACTAAAAGGGTTAAACCATCATATATTATCTGTAGCATTTGGATATTGGGGAGATCCTCAGTCCATTGTAAAACATTGCATTATACACCTTGCAGCTGCCATTGTGTCATAATAATGTCTTACGAGGGCCTTATCCATATACAGGTTTTTATTATACAGCAATACAATATTCCAATATAGTGAATAACAAACTAGAGACCACAAGTTTTACTCCTGACATTAATCATTTATTTATTAGACCTGACAGCTATATTAAAGTGCCTTATTACGCAGCTGCTTGATGGAGGGGATGTGTTGCTGCACAGATGGTGCTTTGTTACTGTCTATTCCATGCCAACTGTGCACTTATTGTGTTCTTCCCCCAAAGCAGTACCCCTCAAGTCTGTCTTCATCACAGACACAACACCTGGCCAAGCACGAGCAACATGGAAAAATACCCTAGTTAATTAAGGACTCTTCTCCTCCTTGCACATAGTGTTCCTGCCAACCCCTCCACACAGCCCTAGAGGGTGTGCAAGTATGAGGCTGGCAGCAGGAGGAATTTAGGGAATCTGTGGCACTGCCTGGGGATCCAACTGCTCAGTGTGGTTGGAGGAAAAGCAGGGACTGCTGGAGAATAATTCTTTTGTTATGTGGGACACCCACACTGAGGCTGCTTCCAGATACAGTCTCCGGAGAGAGTGGCATGTGAGAGCAAGAGCATCTACTGCACGGATTGAGTCTGGGTGTTTGGATTCTCTGTCTGTGAGCAATCTGCATATGTGAAGGTGACACACTAACAGGACTAACAGGCCTCTCCTTTTTATAGTTTGTAACATAGAGCTTTAGGTGCAATTCTGGAGCAAACCAGTTGTACCATAAGGGAAAAATGAAAGATCTTATTGACTGAAATGGAGCTTTTAACCCTTTCAGTGCCAATGGGATAACCTTGAACACTAGACAAGTCTCCAATGCGTTCACAGGGATAAATGCCCTTTTTAAATCATTGTGAATTCTGGACATTTATTATTTGTCCCTTACGGTGAAGTTGGTCACAGGGGAGAAATATATAGTCCAGGGCTCAAAATTTCCACTGGCCACAAGCCAATGGCGAGTGAAAATTTAGCCCTGGTGAGTAGAAATTCAGCCCTGCTGGGTATGTTATGGCTTGCAGTGGCTAGTAACTTTTCAGGTCTGGCTACTAGCAAAGGTCTTCAACTTTTAAGCCCTGATATAGTCTATCTATCTATCTATCTACTAGTGAATGGTGCACGGTGCTGCCTGTACAACTGAGCACGCTTTGCAGTTCGGGGACCTGCTGGACTGTTGCAGAGGTGAGTCTCTGTAGCGCGGGGGCTTGTCCTGCCCTCCTGATAAAATCGCCTCTCCTGATTCTCTGCCTGACACCAATCTCCTCCCCTCTTCTGTCTGGAAAGGGGGCACAATTATATATAATTTAGATTTTTTCCCAAGGAGGCGCCAGGCAGTTGTGGAGAAAACAAATTAAATCTTAAGAGATGAATAAAAAATATCCAAATTCTTATTGCTATAAATAGGTTTTTTTAACACCTTGGATGATAGATAGGTCTCCAAATCATTTCCGTTTTGGGAAACCTCTCTATCATTCAAGGGGTTAAAAGCCCATTTAACTTAATGTAAATTTGAATTTGTCCCCTATGGTGCAGCTGGTTTTCTCCAGTATTGCTCTAGTTCTCCTTAGTACATCAGACTCAAGGGGTTGCTCCCTTTAAGTGACTGGGAATGTTTCCTGATGTGTAGTTGGTTCACCCCGGAATTGCTCCATTTTTCTGTATCTTGGGAACCAGAATAGAAAAAGAGCTAAAAGAGAATACGAGGGAGAGGATCAAGCAGACTGTGTGCCCTCTGACACGGGATCAGGGAGAAGCCTATGGAGAATGTGCTGTAGAACTTTCCTACCTTCCACCAATGCTTTAGAAACATTACAGCATTTTATCATATGGATATCTGGTAAAATTAATGAATAGTAAGGCCACATTCCAGCATTTCTTGTTTTCAGCTCATCTTCTACTCAGCTATGTACAGTATGCGCCCAGTGTGCCTGTCTCCTGACTGTAATCCCTATGCAATTAATCTTGATATGCTGGCAAGTGGACAAATTCCCCAGATAAACTGAGAGGACTTCTTTCTGTTGCAAGATATGCATTTTTATAGCGTAAGAGGCTGATTTAGGCCTGGATTCCTCTGCATTTGATAACTAGGATTTTTTCCAGGGAGGATTTAAGAATTTTAAATGGTGGCTCCCAATTATAGGTGAGCATTTAGGATGCTCTTCCATTTAGCTGTAGACTTCCTTTCTTCTATTCCCATTTATGGGGAGAACAGAGACATTTATTCAGCCCTTCCTGACCATCTGACCACAGGATCAAACTGATTCCTTCCTGTAAAACTGGGACTGTTGGGAACCCAAAGTGAGACTCCCTGAGACTGGGGGCTCCTGGCGAACGCTGGGTGAGCCCATACATTGAAATACCCCTGGTTTTAGTTACAAATTCTCCATAGATGTCTATGGGAATGTATGGGAATGTTAGGTAAAAACAGTAAATAGCACTTATCAAGTTCACTGTAATCTAGGTCTTGATAAGAAATGGAACAATTCTGAGTCAAACCAGCCACGTTATAGGGGAAAATAAAAATAGCCCAAATCTCCATGGGATATTTAACCCCTTGAATGCTACAGAGGTCTCTAACACATTGCGAAGACCCCTCAAACTTTAAAAATGTATGAATATCCTGATTTGATAAGTAAGGATTTTTATGGTACCTCTGTAGAGCAGATGATTTGATCCAGAATTGTTGACGTTTTTCTTATTAACCCCTTAGTGACAGCCGCGTGTGTATGCAGCTGTCACCTTAACACCCAGCTAACATATTTTTTTTCTTTATGAAATGATTCTGGAGTCCCCAAACGGCGTGCAGCTGCACGGAGACCCGGACTACCGGGACTTACCAGGTACGTCCTCTGTCACTACGTGACAGTTTTTGCGGGACGGTAATTCAATTGTTGGGATGGGGTTAAAGGGCAGCTATAAGAAGGATATTGCCCTGGGAACAGACCTATCAATGAAACCGGAGTTGCACTGTGAGCCCTAACGGACCAACAGGGGAGCAGAATGGGGGTCTGAAGAGGGACCCCCCCCCCAAGAAGAGAATGGACTGCAAGACTGACGTCTCAGAGTTCAGTCTCTTTTGTCTATGCTATGCAATGCAATACCTATAGACCCGCTGTCTGGCTTGAAAGCACAACATAGAGTGTCTAGGAAGCTGCCTGTGAAACCCTCAAAGTTTGTGACTAACAGCCCTATGTTTCCGTATTGCATTCCAGCCAGATTCCAGCTGGAGTGAGGCAGATTTCTGATATCCCCCCCTCCTTCTGCTAAGCTGACAGGAGGCATTATAGGCTGCACAGTGCTACACCATCTTGTGGAGATTTATCAGTCAACTGACCAGAGCTGTCCATAGGATGCCATAGCAACAGCGCCACTGTACAATTTAAGGCAATTAAGATACTGAACCTAGAAAATTCAAGTTTGAGCTGCAATAACAGTGAATAAAACAGCTCTCTCTCATCATGGGGAGGGGGCATGATGCATGGGTTAGTTTTAGGATTGGGGTTTTTTTTTGGTAGCGGTACCTGTAGTGGAGGGGCTGCTTTTAGCTTCACTGTTTGTGAGGGTGGAGGAAGGGTGACTATCAAATTACTTCACTGTCATTGTTTGACACTATGTGAAACTTCAAACTTTAGGTAATTTCCTTGGATGTTCTTGCTTCTCATGATGGTTAGCATGAGTTGTAGGAACAGAAAGCCGTGATAGGTGTTTGGTCACAACGTGAGTTCATGCAACCAACTCTTGTTGGGGAGGATGCTGGCCAATGAATAGAATTTAGATGGTATAATGATGCGTTTACTGGCTGGAACTTTTTGGCACTAAAGCAGGTTTTACCAGGCCCAATATTATCAAGCCTAGGCCCAACAGAATCAAGCCCAGCTCGGCACAGAAACTAATCAGCGTAAAATGCCACACACTGTGACAC
The DNA here is from genome assembly GCA_037306005.1 of Rhinophrynus dorsalis. Lineage (NCBI taxonomy): Eukaryota > Metazoa > Chordata > Amphibia > Anura > Rhinophrynidae > Rhinophrynus > Rhinophrynus dorsalis. The sequence continues at coordinate 472,605,551 of CM074719.1, read as the reverse complement.
AAATAAAGGTTAATTTCTCATAAACAATTCACATTTCAAACAATATGTTTTTTAATTATTTTTGAAATTAACTAAATGTATCTTAACATTCACTTTAAACTTCTGCAGGTATGAAATAATTGTGTTAGTTTAAAGGAGAGTTTAACCCCTCTTAATTATAACCCCCAACACTTACTATTGCTGAAAAATCCTAATGACCTCTGTGAAATTTCCCCTTGTGCCTCTGCTCAAAAGTTAACAGCATCAGTCAGTTCTGGATGTCATGTCTATGGAGGTGGACATGACAGTTGCTGACATTTTTATCAAATATAGCAGACAGAGTGTGTGTGAGTCTGCTTCACCTTTTAAGGACCAGATAGGAGTGTGCAGCTCATTATTAAAATGGATCTCTCACATAGATATAAGTAATGTTCATTAGTTAGAGCATTTAGGGAAAACATTTAAAACGTTCATTTTTAAAAAAAAAAAAGACAACTTTATCTGCACAAAAATTAATGTTTAAAAAGTGCCCGGCAGCCTACTTATGGCTTGCCGAAGCTTGCAGAACTGCCTCTACTCCCCTCCCTCCTCCGATGACGGAGGCTGTCTGTCTCTAAGCTGGAGCGATCTCATTGGCTAGATATCGATCTCTGCCATTGAGATCACTCCAGCTTACAGAAAGAAAGCATCCGTCATCAGAGGATGATTGGTAGTGGGACGGGAGCAGAGGCAGTACTGCAAGACGGAAGTAGGCTGCCGGGCACTTTTTAAACATTACGTTTTGTGCAGATAAAGTTTTTTTTTTTAAAAATGAACAATGTTTTAAATGTTTTCACTAAATGCTCTAACTAATGAGCATTACTTATATCTATGTGAGAGATCCCCTTTAAAGGAACAGTAACTTTTTATTTTTACTTTTCATACTCTTCAAGTGCGTAATATGTAAATCCAAATTGTCTATATATTTTTTTCATCTTCATCTTTTTTTTCTTAAAGGGATAGTAATGTCTGCCATAAAGCAACTCTCCAAGTCATCTCTGTTGTAAAACGAACACATTGTGCTATGTTAAATCGCTTACTTTTATGTAGTTACAAAGATATTTCATGTAAAAGTATCCCGCTCTCGCCCCCTTCTGGCCGCCTCCACTTAAAGCTGCAATCTGGTCCCGGGCCAGACAGATGCAGCAAGGGACAAACTTCAGTAAATATAAGGAAAACCCTGCCCCTCTTGATGAAGGAGGGCAGGATTTTCCTTTGCTTACTGAAGTTTGCCCCTCACCGCTCTCGATCTGGACAACAGATAGAGGAAGTGTGAAGTGTCCAGAAGGGCGGGAGGGGATCTTTTTAGATGTAATACCTTTGGAACTACATAAAAGTAAGTGATTAAACATAGCACAATGTGTTAATTTTTTAGAAAAGAGAAGACTCTGCAAGCTATTTTATGGCAGACAGTACTGCCCCATTAAAATTTTATGTCTCTGACAGGGAGCTATCTGAATTTTTCTTCCAAAAAGCATTCTGTATGGGGCTGTGAAAGCAGACAGAATGCAACAATCTAAAATAAAAAGGAGCAAAGAAAAATACAATGAAACAATGTAGAAAAGCCACCTGTACAGATCAATCAGTGCTGCCGGGAGACTGCAGCATTGTATAAATATAAATAAAAAAAAGGTGAAGATAAAAAACAAGTATAGACAATTTTACTTTACATATTATGCACTTGCAGAGAGTATGTAAAGGCAAAATAAAAGGTTACCCCCTTTAGTAATGTTTCATAATAAAAGCAGCTCTAATTAATCATCATAGTATTTGGGCCTTGGAGAGAGTTATTTCAATTCTATCAGAGTTGTAGTTCAAGAGTAATTGAATGATAAAGTATCCCCCTCCTACCCCTTTTACTGATGTGACACTGCTCAGCTCAGAGCAGCAGGAAGGTGTCCAGGTAGATTACAGAGAGGGACAATCTTCAATTAAGATAAGGGAAAAAGCTGAAAAATATGTCAAGGGGGCAGGGATTTCATTTTTCTCACAGTAAGAAGAGTGTCCTTTGCTGTTATCTGGCTGGGATTCCACATCTGAGGTGAGCAGTGTTACACTAGGTAAAAGGGACAGGGGGGAAACTTTATCATTCAATTATTCTTGAACTACAAGTCTGACAGTACTGAAATAACACTCTCTATGGCTCAAATACTATGAAGATTAATTGGAGCTGATGTTTTTGTGAAACATTACTATCCCTTTAAGATTACCATGTTCAGTATGAAGTCCAATGGACTTGCTACCAACTTGTATGTCTTCCTCCATGGATATGACATCCAGAACAGATTGAGAGTGTTATCTCTTGAAATAAGCAACAAGGGAAAATCATATAATTTTCTGGCCATAGTAAGTTACGTGGGAGGTTATTATTTGGAAGTGTTTTCATTTAATTTTTGTTGCAGGTACAAAATATTATTGTAAGTTTAAACTCCTGCTTCATCTTTGCTAGGGAACGGGTCTGCTGCGCCTGTTCATCACCCTCATCCTGCTGTTCCTATGTTCCTCTCCCCAGGGTCCTGCAGACACTGAGATAAATACTGAGCCTCCTCCTTTTTTGGTAAAGTTCCCCACTGAGTTATTTGGAGAGAATTCCAGTTTATTTTTACCATCCCTCTATCTCTGCACATCTCCCTGCCTCCTTCCCTCTACAGAGTAGTGTATTAACCTCTTGGTTGCCTCAGTGCATGAAACACAGGTATTAATAGAGTTTTGAAAGATGAAGCAAGGTTTCAGATAGCTACTGTATGTTATTGGCCTGGCATCAGATATTAGTATAAGAAGGTATAGTATGGGAAATGGAGAAATCCGCCAACAGATTATTTTCTGTTCATGTGTTCAAGAGTATTCTGGAACAAAATAATTGTACCATGGAAAAAAAAGTTTCAGAAATTTGTTTAACCCCTCGTATGCTAGAGAGGTCTCCAACACTTTGTTTCACATTCAAGGGGTTAAAGGAACAGTAATGTCCCATAAAAATGTTTTGTTGTTTTGTAGATCAAAAAAAATAAATGATGTGGCACAAATCCCATTTTTTCACATCTAAAGTTTCTCCTCTCCTGGGCCTGGATTCTATTGCAGGTGCTAATTTTATCACTGCTTTTATCTCCAGTTTTCCCCATAGACTTCAATAGGAAAATGTTTGATAAAACAGGTGTTAACATTTAGCACCTGCAATAGAATCTAGCCCCTGATCTGACAGCAGGAGATCCGTGTTGGCCGACACAAGTCGGCCCTTCAGCAGAGCCGTAATAATGATATTGGAAAATAATTACTTCATTGGAATGGTCTACAAAGTGTGCACACTTTGTAGACCATTCCAGTGAAGTAATTATTTTGAAATATCACTATTTCGGCTCTTCTGCAGAGCCGCCAGCTGGTCCCAGGACCAGAATCTTCTGCTGTCAGCAGAGCGCTGATGTCAGGAGAAGGGGAGGGAGGGGGGAACTTTAGCACCAAATATCTCTTAAACTGTAAAGGTTTGAGAGATAGGATTTGCACCACATAATTTTTTTTATCTGCAAGACAACAAAACATTTTTATGGGACATTAGTGTCTCTTTAAAATTCCTGTTCAAATCAAGGACCAAAAAAACCCCCAATGCCTTTCTTGTAGCAAATGCAGGCAAATGCAGTAAAGTTACTCAGATTTTCTCTGTACCTTGTTAGTACATGGCGTTAACCCTTTAAGGACCAGTGGGTTGTGCAATGTTTTGCAAAGTAACGCATTGCACCCATAATTGAGAACTTTGTCTTCTAGAGTCCCGAGAGTGTATTCATGTGGTGCCTCTGGGGGATTTAAATGACGGGATTCGTGTTACAAGGGGTGGAGATTAATCACGGGTGGGGATGGGGCTTAACAGTGTGTGACATAAAGTGGGCGGGAAGTGAGCAGAACAGGATGGGAAGGAGAAGAAATGGGTGGGAAATGGAGCAACAGGCTGGAAAGGAGCAGAAGTGGGTAGAGTTCCAAAAGAAACTCGCCGCCACCGGAGAATCAGCCTCTGTCCCCAAAGACCTGGTAATTCACTGCAAAATCCAGAGTCTCCAGGGCAGAGCCGGAGAATTCTCATGTCTGACTGCACCATGTTATGGTCCTTAAAGGGTTAATTAAACATGACTTATAAAGAAAATAAATGAAAGAGGGATCCCTTTACAGCAATCAGCTGGAATGGAACACCACGAAATTCCCACACACCGCCCCACTGCCCTCCATTTGAGTGAAGGTTCAGCCTTTCTAGCTTAGTACACAGATCATTGTGGTTCACAACCATCACAGCATGTGCATGTGTCATAGCACCAAACTTAAAGGGACACTAATGTCCCATAAAAATGTTTTTTTGTTTTGTAGATTAAAAAAAATAATAATAAATTCTGTGCTGCAAATCCTATCTCTCAAACCTTTATGGTTTGAGAGATATCCTCCATTAAAGTTCTCCTCTCCCTCCCCTTCTCCTGACGTCAACTGTAAGCTGACAGCAGTAGTTCAGGGTCTGGGGACCAACAGGTGGCTCTTCAGCAGAGCCGCAATAGCGCAATTTTAAAAGAAATACTTCATTGGAACGGTCTACAAAGTGTGCTTGGTTTGCAGACATGCATTTTAGACCGTTCCATAGAAGTAATTATTTTTAAATCACGCTATTGTGGCTCTGCTGAAGAGCCTCCTCATGTCAGCCGACACGGATCTCCTGCTGTCAGCTTTACAGCTGACATCAGGAGAGAGAGGACTTTAGCGGCGAATATCTTTCAAACCGTAAAGGTTTGAGAGATAGGATTTGCAGCACAGAATTTATTTTTCTTTAACCCCTTAATGACCCTTGACAGTCATAGTATGTCATGGGTCGATCTGAGTTAACGACCCATGACGTACTATGACTGTCATGGAATTCCGGGCTCCCCCATGAATGGAATTTTTTTTAAAAAATGCTCCGTGGTCCTTAAGTGACCGCGACGCGACGATCGTCCGGTCTAAGGGGTTAATGACTGGCGCACGCACGCGGGCGCGGCGGCACTTGAGGACCAGGGGGCTTTTTTTTTTTTTTTTCCCAGTTCAGGGCTTCCTGAGCGGAACTCAGCCACTCCGGGAACTCCATGACGTGCCAGGACCGTCACTGGTCCTTAAGTGCTGGACCTGGCACATCAGTGGTCGTTAAGGTGTTAATTACAAAACAAAAAAATATTTTGTGGGACATTACTGTACCTTTAATATGTCCCATTGTGCAAAATAATTTGATTAACCCTTCAAGGATCAGAGGGGTGTGTAACGCACTGCTTTGCCATGCATTTTGTACCCATCTGGTCCTTAAATAGTTATGTTGTTTTCAATTCATGCAAATGTCAAAGAAATTTACATTTTTACCTGCATGTGTCACGACACGTCACTGAGACAGGCGATAGGCAGGAGCAGCATGGAAATATCTGTTCAAGAGCCTGTTTTACAGCAAAATCGTATTAGTCCATCCACCTAATTGAGGCAATTCTGAGGCAAATCAACTGCATCACAGTGGATAATACAAAGTCTCATTGTTTTGAATGGATCTTGTTAACCCTTTGAGTGCCTGAGAGGTATCCAATGCAAAGGCATTGGATACCTTTTGGGCACTCAAAGGGTTAACCCCTTCAATGCTAGAGAGGTCTTCAATGCATTGTAAAGCAATGTGTTGGAGACCTCTCTAATGTTTAAAAGGGAACATTCAGATTAGAAAAACTTTTATCCATAGGCTTTGGTTAGTACAATTATATTAGTGTTGGTATTTTTTTTTTTATTTACATAAATACTCTTGAAGATATGAAGACTTAAAATGTGGCACTTCTGCATTCTGCGGCGCCCTGTATGTGCAGCAAAACGGCACAGGACTTCCCACCTCCCTCCCAGCTGCCCCGTTGTGCAGTTGGTTTCTACCAGAATTGCCCTAGTTCTTAGTACATCAGACTCACTGGGACAAGGAACAGAGGCAGGTGAAAGTTATACAGTATGCAATGCGTATCAAGTGTGGAAGATGAAACAAAAGTGGAAGAATTCTGGGCCTCAACAATTGCAATATATTCCTACAATTCCCATTGATTTAAATTGGGTTGTTAACCCTTTGAAAGCTAAAAAAAAGGTGATCAACACATTTTGAAGCAATACTTTGGAGCAGGGAGCTAAAAGACACACTTAACCCTTTTTTGCGCCTATTGAAAGTAATTAAAATGAGTTTGAATTTCCAATTCAGTTCTGTCCTTTGGGCAGTAACATGGGTTAAGAGACCTGCACCTACTCCTTCTTGGTGTAGAGTCCCGTAACGCATATTTCAAACTGCCAACACTGGAATTGAAGGGGAAAAAACTGAAAAAATCTAAGCGACCCATGAATGTATTGGGATGAGGCCCTAAGCCCCATATCAATATATGCAAAGTACTGAAAACTGTGTGTATTGTAAGAAAAAACAACTGTATGAGTGCCAGTGGGGTATACAAAGCATTGCAGAGTGTTGCATACCCCACTGGCTCTCACAGGGTTAATCTCCCTAAAGTTAACAACATCCCCTGAAAATAAACATTTACCTGTGATCCTGATGTCCAGAGGGGTCTTCAGCACCCTGGTCAGCTACTGTCGGTCTTCTTCTTTAATCTTCTATCTTCTGTTTTCTTCTTATCTTCTGTCTTCTCATTGTATTCTTAGTCCCAAATAAAATTGCACTGTAAAGAAAAAAATGTCCAAGTTATAGATGCTGTCTCAAAATACGCAGTAAAGATATTCAGACCTGAACCGTTTGAGTGCCAGGGGTGGGGGAATGCAGCGCATTGCAGTGCAATGCGTTGCATACTCCTCTGGCATTCCAAGGGTTAAAAGTATGATGGCATTACAATAATGAATAGCACAATGGCAGTGAAGGGGTTAAAACAGCTCTGAAAATAGCTGTGCTTTTACCAACTGACTTAATAACTGCTGTCCTTGAAGGAAAGGTTATATATGTGAGTTTTTTTCCCCTATGACCTTAATATTGATTTTGCTTTCTTATCTAGCTTCTGATTTGTAGCTTGGCAATTTCTAAGATCAGTGTCTTTGGTAGTGATAGAATATGGCACACTCCTTTCCATCCCCCTCCATCTGATCATTACGAAGTACTGACAGCATGGTACATGGGTTACATTAGAGAGAAGAATGTCAGTTGAGAAATCGATGGTCTGTGTAGGGCACTGTTGTTCAAACCTGTCTTCAGGCCCCCTGCTCCCCCAGCAGTAGAGTGTTGGACACAGGTGAATTATGTAATTGTCCTAGGTAGATTCTTCATAATGAATGAGCCACTGATTTATCCAACAGTGTTCATGTGATGTGATCCTGAAAACATGCACTGTTTGGGGTGCTGAGGACAGGTTTGAGAAGCTTAAGTGTAGGGGAGTATTTGTAAATCTGAGTAGAGATGTTGGTGGATCGGGTTCTCTAATGGAGCTCTAGGTAAGACCAAAGCATTTTCATTTGAACCTGGATGAGGGAGAGAGGCAGTCCAGAGATCTGCTTAATGGGGCAACAGATGAGAAGCGGACAGTGAGGAAATGCATCTGGCAATCTGAATAGATTGAAGAGGGAATAGTAGGGAGGGTGGGAGGCTGAATCAAAGGTCAATAGTTGAGAACTGTTGGTAGTAAGAAATGCACTCATTCTTCTAAAAGTGGATACGTAAACGTGATATGTAGCAGTGGGGGTTAAATCGTTGAACGCCAGGGAGGTGTTCAGAGCATTGTGTTGCAATGCGTTGGATACCTCCCTGGCAATCAAAGAGTTAATGTGAGGCAGGATATAGAGTTTGCATTCAAAAATAACTCCTAGGGAAAGAATGACAGCACTAGGAGACCACACAACGTGCACATGCAATATAGTGAGATTAGCGCACAAGAAGAAATGGACTCTCCACATATCCATGAATTACAAACACAAACAGACAGTCCTGCCCTTCGTCATAAAGATTGTCTCAATGGGAACCTGTATATAGCATATACAGTATTACTGCTCAGAGCAGCTGCATCTTAATTCATTTTAACCCTTTGAGTGCCAGAGAAGTAGCTAAGGCATTGCAACGCAATGTGTTGGATATGTCTGGGGCACTCAAAGGTTTAAGATGAAGTTTTTGTTGCATAATTTGGCCAAAATATATTCAAATTTATCTGCAGTACCAAGGCATCCCATTTAGGCAAATCATAGCTAACTTCACCATATCATATGGTTTTCAAACTACTTCATATTAAAGGGATAATAATACTTCATATAGTTAAGCTTTAGTATTGAAAGTATTAAAATAAATATAAATGAAATAAACTACAGCATACGTGTCTTTTTTCTAGTTTAAGAGTAGTTGCTATGTAAAGTTTCCCCCTCCCACCCCTTTAAACCACATCATCGCTCTAGCTGACAGACTTGGATTCTGCAAAGAAAATATTCATGACAACGGTCTACTGCCTCAAACCAGGCACACTTTGTAGACCGTTGTAATTAATATTTTCCTTGTATGCAATGCTATTTCAGCTCTCCAGACAAGCTTTCCGGTCTGCGGACCAGAATCTAAGTCTGTCAGCTAGAGCACTGACATAGTTTAAAGGGGCGGGAGTGGGTAACTTTACATAGCGATTACTCTTAAACTATATAAGTTATAGAAAAAAGACACGGATGCTTTAGCTTATTTATTTATTTAATACCTTCAATTCTAAAGCTTAAATATATGAACTATTACTATCCCTTTAAAAGTTCTGTCTACACATTTATAGGCTTTTAAATGACCTGCCATTAGGGGAGCAGCTGCAGCGAGTGGGTGAGTAACTACAAAATATGAGATGTGTTCACCTTCTTGGAACACATTTCATACAACAGAGGTCAGCCCCGCCTACTCCTATTTACAGCGTAATGCCTGAAAAATACAGCTTTCCAATATACATTGAGCTTTTTTTATTTCCATTCCACTTAAGTAACTTGGAATGATTATAAATTAATATGACCAGGGAATTTCCTAAAATAATGCCGTCTTATTATATTATTATACTTTATTTATGTAGTATTTATATTATTATACTTTATTTATATCCTAAAATAATGCCGCCTTATTATGCTTTATTTATATAGCGCCAATGTACTGTGCAGTGCAGTTCTGCACCTTTGAACCTTTGCTGCAATGTCCAGCAATTATGTGTATTTAAAGCATATTTTAGGCAACATATTTATGTGTTTGAAGAAATTATAGAATTTTTAGCCCTTTAAGGACCAGAGGGGCGTACAATGTATTGTGAAGCAATTGGTTACACACCAGCGGCCATTAAAAGATTAAAAAAAAAACAGGAAGCTAATGATGTAATATTGCATAAGTACATGGTGACATAGCATAGTGCCATATGCACAAACAAAAAGGGGAAAATTCTGGGGCACATCAAATACATCACAAGGAACAAGTAAGATCTTCCAACTGTACCATTGATTTAAATGAGGCTTATAATCCTTTGAATGCTCTGTGGCATGCAATCAATTGCCCTCTCACTCTGTAGACCCTCTGCTCCGTTGGTCTGGATAACACAGTCGTTTCCTAGTGTCCATCTACGTAACTAACTGTTCAGCATCTCCATCTGTTCCACCACTTCTTATCCACTCCAGTGTTAACTGTCAGTAAATTTACAGCCACTAAAAATTTGATAAAATTGGCAAAGGTCTGTATAAAAAATGTTGGTGTCATGAAAACATAACAAAATGCATCAGGTTGTCTGTAATAATTTGTTGTCTGTAGTAATAGTAGTAAAACATTTTCAGGGTTTGAAAATTCTGTTTGGAGTGTTTCAAGACTTGGGACCTATTCCTTCTATCCTGAATATATATTACTTGCTTTCATAAACAAACATTTTTTCAGCTTTTAAAAATCATATGTTTCCTCATGACACCCAAATCTACCTTCTGTCTATACCAGAGGTGAGCAATGAGCAATCAGCTGGTAACCGCTTACAGTTCCCATCATGTTCTGCCAGCCAATGGCTGTAGTACAGAAATATCTCTGAGGCTTCACAATGCCCACCCATGATCTAAACCTAATATCTCTCTGACCATTAATTACTCCATAATCTTGGCAACCTTTATCCCTATGGGTTTTCTTTGATTCTAACCTCATATTCAGCCCCTCTATGCTCGCAAAAAGAAATTAATTTATTCTGGGCCAAACCACGTCACTTGCAGAAGACTGTGTTTCCAAACCTTCTTCATCCCTAAATGTAATACCATGGACATGTGAAAAGTATACATTCTACTGATTTGTGAAAGTGAGGCTAAACTCCATTTGTCATAGCTATTCCAGATGTATACACAAGCTAAGTAAGCCAGATGCATAGACAAGATTGGCCATTTATAACCTTGAATGCGAACACACTGCTAAGCAATGCATTGAAACCCTCTTTACCTTTCAGTCGGTTAACCCTTTAAGTGGCTGAGAGGTATCCAACGTCATGCAATGCTTTGGATACATCTCTCTCTGGCACTCAAATGGTTAAAAGCTTCCTTTAAATCTTGGGTAGTTTGGGGAAACTTTATCTCTCACCTGGGGTACAGTTGTTTTGCTCCAGAATTATTTCTTGCATAAGGCATTATTTATCAAAGACAATGTTAATAAGTGTTTCAGATAATAGCAGCCTTAGGATAACAACAGATACTGGAACCTGTTAACCTAGACAAGAGGTGGTTACCCTGAGGCCCTCCAACTGCTGCTAGATTAAAAAAATACTCTAGGATTACTTAGTTATTGCATACACTGTAAATGTATTTTGTTGAGTAGTTCATGAGAGGACTCCTGGAATTGCATTGTGCCCTGTGGCCAAATCCTGAACAGGAGGTTACGCTTTTGAGGTCACAGTGGTGATGTTGAGCAGGCATGCCATCAGAAGAAAATGAATTGCTTGAAAAATAAAATTAAAGTGGAACTTTCACCTTCGAGACACTTTATGTCATTGGATGTAACTCACAAAATTGTCCATAAGTTATTAAGTAATTTTTTTAAAAAATCTCAATACTTTATTAGATATAACCTTTTAGAAAGTACCTAGTGATGTCACCAGCTCTTCTTACTGTGGTACAAGATGTACCACACCGCCTTGAGGACATCCCCTGTTCTGAAAATCTCTTCCCACCTCTCTCCCCAGCTCTCCTAGGAGCAAGCGAGCTCCCCTCATTATGTGCATGTTTATTTTGTCCACTTTCTCGATCTTTACACCCCCTCACACAAACTAGGCCTAGCCTTTTTGTCCCCAAATTTCTAACCCCTCTCTTTTCTTATCCAATGTTAATTGTCACCATTATGAGCTGTGTTCAGAATGGAATTGCTAGTTCCCCTTACCTCTAAACTCGCGTCTCTCACCGCTCACTTACCTGCCTGGTCCTTCATTTTCCTCTCCCACCCATGTGGGTAGCACTTTTCTTTTCCCTCCTCTTCACCTCTTGTGCTGTCTCTCGTCTCTTTATTGCACACCACCTCTCTTTTTGACTCCTACAGCGGTCTCACCACTCGCTCCTATTCTCTCCCCCTTTCCTCTCCTGCCTGCACCCTTGGTGGATGTCTACCCTTCCCCTTCTTTAGCACCCCGGATTGCTGCTCTGCACATTCTCTCTCAAACCCCAACTGTTCTTCTCCTTCTCTGCTTGCTCTGGTTGCTCTTAGATCTTAACCCCTTAGTGACAGACGACTTACCTGGTAAGTCCAGGAAGTAATTCGCTATAATGGAAAAAAAAAAAAAACCCTGTCATTAAGGGGTGTTAATTCACATCATGCTCACTCTGGACTCTGCTCCCTCTAGTGTTGCCACCCGGCCGGTATTTTACCGGCAGTCTGGTAAAAAATTGGCTTCTGTCCAATGTTAAGTCTATGGAGGGAATGCCATGGCCGGTATTTTTTTGAAGAAAAGGTGGTAACCCTAGCTCCCACTTAGGTTGCCATTTTGTTAGGCACCGGAGCACTATCTCTGGGACAGTGAGGGTGATATTCTAAGCAAAATGGCACAACTCTGGAGTAAACCAACAACTCCATAGGGAACTAAATTACATAACTTAGAATCCTCTTATGTTTAGTTGTAACCTTCATATTCTTCACTACTATTTGTGGGAAAAATTAACACATTTATGTGTTGTGCACCTGGAACTGCCTCACTCTTCCCTGGCCATTTGACCATGGTGATTATATAGGTTGCTTTTTGTAAAACTGGGACTGGTGAGTACATCCCTCCCATTACCCTCTGCAAACTGGTTTTGCAGCTGACCGCTTCTGTCTTTGGTGACCGTGTTTTGAAGAGACATTTTGCATTTGTGACTTTTGCCATTTCAGATGACATTTCTATTGGAGCTAATTGTGTCACTGCTAATGAAATGTGTCAGTCCCTGTGATTGACTGCCTTAGTGACCTATCATCTTGTGGCTTAGATACTGATTGCATGTATAAAAAACAGGAATTCTATTACAGTTGTCCTTAACCCATGCCCTCAGGAATCACTAACATGCTAGTTCTTGAGGATTTCCCTGATTGAGAACAGGTGAGTCAGTGGTGTAACTGTTCATTGGAGGACCCTGGTGCAAACCTGTTTTAGGGCCCCGAAGTGCAAACATTTTCTCTTTCCGGTGTAACTAAAATATGTTGGGCCCTGGATCCAATAGGTTCCCTTTGATGGATGGCCTCATCACTACTGCACCCTCTATATCCACTGTAGTTATGTTCTTGAGGTGACTAATGCACAGCTTGATCCTTTTGAATAGGTCACTTGTGCGAATGTAGGGGAATCCTCAAGCCCTGGCCTGTTAGTGGGCTCTGAAGTCACCAGCTGAGAACCACTGTTCTTCCTTATGATGGGTATGTCTCCACGCCCTCTCATATTTGGATTATTTATTGCTTATTACACAATAATGCATGGAATACTTGTATGTTAAATCCCTTGTTGTTGGAGACATCTCTAGCATGCAGGAGACTGAAGAAGACTGTGCATCTTGGTTAATATTTTCCCATTGCTTGAAACATATATTTGCAGCTTAAACTGTTGAGGCTCATTTAACTCTTAAGGACCAGAGAGGTGTGAGGACCAGAGAGGTGTGCAGTGCATTGCAAGGCACACTCTTGTAGTCCTTAAAGGGCTAAGCAACAATTTATTTCAAATATTAGCTGCATTTTCCATAACTAGCTCAGTCTGATACAGAATCAGAGTGTGTCCAAATTCACAAAGCAAAGGCTTAGAAATTCAGAAGCAAACCAACTGGAGAAAGTAAAAATCTCTGTAGCAGTCAAGGGTTAAAGGCCCTATTTAAATCAATGAGAATTTTGATAATTTGTATTTGTCTGTAAGATCCTGTTGGTTAGATCCAGATTTTATCTTCTTTCCTTGTGCGGTCTAGTATAGGGATAGTCAATCTCTGGATGGTTCGGGTTGATGGGAATTATAGTGTCCAATGGCTAGAGGCCAAAAGATTGGCTGCTGCTGGCTAAACACATACAATTCTACTGTCTTAAAGGAGCAGTAACTTTTTTATAATAATAACTAGTATTTATACAGCGCTTTTCTCCTGGTGGGACTCAAAGCGCTTTCAGATCACGCTCTCGGAATTAACCAAATTGGCAGCTGAATAATAGATGTTTTTATTACCCAATCAATGGTAATCATTTATCAACCTCAGAAGGATGAAGGGTTGAGTTGACCCTGCTGGGATTGGAACCTGCAAAATTGAGGTTTGAAAGGCTCTGTAGCTATCTGAGCTATCTGACCAGAAATGGTGTTATAGGGCTTTTTCTGATAAATAGGATTCTCCCTTTAACAGCTAACAGGTTCTTATATTTTCCCTATTGTGATATATTAATTAAATCATTCATTTATATGAGGTGAAAAGCAGATCTGATATTTTTGTTTTTTTAAATTAAAGAGAAGTAGCAGCTCCAAATAATAATCATACCTGGGAGCTCTCTGGATGTGCCCTGCAGACTACTGTTTGTAGAGGTAATTACCAAGTCTCCGGGGGGCAGAGACTGAGTTTCTTCTGAAACTCTGCCCACTTCTCCTGTTCCTCTCACTTCCCAGCTACTGCTCCTTTCTTCCCTATTCCACCCGCTTCCCACCCACTGTATGACACAAGTATGATAAGCCCTACCCACTCATTAAGCCTCACCCCTTTATGATGCAAATCTCATTATTTACATCCCCCTGGTTGGTAGCACATGAACCCTCTCCAGGGGCACAAGAAGAGGAAGTTCCCAGGTATGATAACACCCCCCCACACACACATGCACTTAAATACATACATACATGCCTTACTACAGCCAGAAAATCTTAGTGGGTTCTTGTGCCTTTGTTCAAGAGGTAATATCTCAAGTCATTACTTGTTGTGTCCATGGAGGTGGACATGACAGTTGCTGGCAATGTTTTAAAACTGAAGAAGATATAGTGGAAGAGCTTACTTAACCCTTTAAGAATCATGGGTGTGTGAAACACATTGCATAGTAATATGTTGCACATTCCTCTGGTCCTAAGAAGGTTAAGATTTGCCATGTGCAGTCATGTCCGTCTTCATGAAATCATCATCCAGGACTGATTAAAGATGTTATCTCTTGAAAAAAAAGGCAACAAAATACATAGGGGCCACATTGGTCTGCCTTAATAATTGTGTGTGTGTGTTTGTGTGCGTGTGTGTATAGGGGTCTGTATTAGGAGAATGAGATGCAGTGTGTGGCACTCAAAGGGTTAAGTCTTATTTACACTGCATTAGTATTTGGCATGTGAAAACTTTTTTCCGCCCATTTTAGACCTGATCCTAAGTAAGTCAAGACTGCTTCCTAGCAGGTAACTGTGAGTCTCCTCAGACTATATAACTCGGCTCCAGTGAACCAATATGGACTACTGAAATCATTCACTTGCTCAAAGGATAGGAGAAAACTAAAACTACACAGTTCAGTTTTCTTTCCAAGCATGTGTCATATCTTGATTCGTGGCTAGACTCCCAGACAAGATATTGTAAAATTGTAGAGGTAATGAGGGGCAGCTTAATATGTATATCAACCAGACTTTTATTGAGCGATTTTAGGTGAGCTGCAAATCCTATCTTTATAAACCCGGCAAATGGAACAGAAGTCTAATTATGGGAACATCTGTGCTGGGATAGTGTGTCTGGGAATAGTGTGTGTGACCATGTAGAGGAAGCGCTGTGTGAAGGTCCCTGGAGGTGCCAGGCTGAGCTGTTCTCATGCACAACTCATTTTCACAGCAAACTGAACATATTGGAAGCATTTGTACTGTTATCATTTCTAGAGGCTGAGCTTATGACATGTTTAATTAGCTTATGTGCCAGTCCCATTGAGTCCTTGGGCTATATGTACTGTGTATTGCACATGTATATACCTGAAATGTCTATTCATTTTACTTGGGACTTTTAAACCCTTGGATGCTAGAGATGTATCTAATACATTGGAAAGCACAGCCTGTCATAACGCATCACTGTACTGTGAAGCTGGGAACAAGAACATACAGCAGTTCCTAGCAGGATATCAAGGGCTCTATAATGTTAACCCCCTAAAAAAAAAAACAGGCGTGGTTTTTTAAGTCAAGTTTTATTTTCCTATTACCCAAGTTGTTAAAACAAATCTATCTGTACTTATGCGCACCACCAGTAAAAAAAAAGGACAATAACAAACAACTAAAAACAACGCACATGTAACATACTATTAACTAATGTTAGTATTACCATGTGTTTTGTGGTTACATTTTCTGCTGGGAATCCTGCACCTCAGCGTTGAGGCCTAGAAGCCACAATGATTATTTTAAACCATCGTTGTTTCAACAAAAGCAGCACAGCATACATTCACGCATGCTCTCTAAAGACAAAACAAATGCAGAAGTGTCAAGTTAAGCGTTAGATGGCCTAGATTCACTAAAGTTTGATACTGTGGCAATATGATTTTGTCGATGTATTCAAAACACTTCTACATTTCATTACATTATATTACATTACATTTCTCCTGGACATACTTGAAAATGAGAGAAATCTCAATGTATTCCTCCTCGTAAAACATTTTCTAAATAAAAAATATACAAGGAGGTCAGTGTATATCGAATAAAACTGGAGAAAGAAGAATGTTGAATGGGAGCACTATATGTTAAAATACATATGGAGAAAGTTAGTATGTCGAATGGGAGCAATATATGTCGAATTACTAAGGGAGGTTAATATGTCAAAGGGGGCACTGTATGTTGGATTTCTAACATGTTGTGCAGCATGGGGAACAACACCAGTGTGTGATAGCCCCATATACACTGCCTTATACCCCCAGCCTTCTTCTCTTACCCAGGCAGTCATCATGGGGATTTGTGGCTAGCAGCGGGCAAGTGGAAAAAGCTGGAGAGGGTCAGACAGTATACATGAACTACAGCAGTCGTAGAACAAACCACCTGCATCAGAGAGGCATAATAAACAATCCCATTGATTTGAGTTGCGTTTTTAACCCATTGAATGCTAGAGAGGTCACTAACCCATTGCTCCATTATTGAGTTAAAAGTGTGGTTATCAGAGGGCAAGAGAAGAAGGCCGGGGGTGTCAGGTAGTGTATATTTATCAGAGACAACACAATATGTGTCTATTGGTAACAATTTTTCCCTTATACTCAAAGTAACAAGTGGATTCTCAAAGGCTCCATTCTTGGCCCCCCTCTATATTCTAAACTCATGCCCTTTGCCTGCTTCAGTTTCCAAAGCATCTTCTTTGCACATGTATGCAGATGACTCTATAATCTACACTAAAAATCCAAACTTATTGTAATGTGAGGCAGTATTACAGGATGATTTATCTGAAGTTGAAAGATGGATAGCTAAACACAAATTGTTCTTAACCACTGACAGTCACAGTGGTATTTTGTTCAAAACACAAACTACTTAGACTCCATAATACCCATTTAACCATTGGAACAAAGTCTAATTGTAACTTGGCTCTGGTTGACTTCTACAAATATTGTGGTATGTGACTTGACCCCCAACCCCACATTTGGTCTTCATATTAATAAATAAACATCCAAACTTTATCCTAAAATAGATGTTCTGTTTAGAAACAAATCCTGTCCCCTGGTAAGAAAACATATTGTTCAAAAAGATGTTAATGTCAGTCATAGATTATGGGGATGTAGTATTTGAGTCTGCTCCACAAATACATCTTGGTAAATTTGATACTCTGTGTAACTCATTATGCCAGTTTTTCCTCCAGTGTAATTGTGCTATCCAACTTTGTGATATGATTAAATAACCAAGTTGGCTAACACTCAAATAAAGAAATAACCTTCACCTTTCTTGCCTGGTTTATAACCACTTCTCTGGAAAGCTGCCAGACTACCTGAGCAGTATGCTCACTCCAGCTCTCCATACTAACTATAACCTCCGCTCCACCGCTAACAATTTACTCAGATCTGCCTTCTCCTTCAGAGCTCAGAAAGCCTAGAATAACGCAGCCAAAAAAAAAAATCAGGTCTTCTCTCAGTCTATATATATATATATATATATATATATATATATATATATATATATATATATAACATTTTTGTATATATATTTATGTGTATATGTGTTTGTATATATTGTTCCTCTGTTTGTGTAAATATGTAACTTTTTACTGTATAATCTGTTAATCTGTTCAGGACATACCTGAAAATGAGAGAAATCTTAACATATTCCTGGTAAAACATTTTCTAAATAAATAATTCTCTTTTAAAGTGGAGCTATCAACTTACAATGAGAACTTTCAAACTCAGCTAGAGGCGTAGGCAAACTTTGACACTCCAGTTTATGGAGACTACAATTCCTATTGTCTTCCAAACAGCCAATGGCTGGTAAAGGATGATGGGAGTTATAGTCCCCAACAGCAAGAGTGCCAAAGGTTGCCTGTGCCTGGTTTATGAGATAATTAGCATTATTTATTGTCTGCTTATACAAGTGAGACATTGTCGTCTGGCTCAGCCTAGATCCATGTACTAACACTTCCCACAGCTCTGAGGGTCAAGTCAGGTGGGAGGAGGAAGAGGAGTGTGGAATGATAGGCCAGTGCCAGGCAACGTTAGCTCATTTGCCTAAATAATGCTAAATATCTCATAAACACTTTAAACACCCTTTAAAGAAAGTGACATATCAAGGGCATTATAGATAGGAAAAATTAGATCTCTAGCACTTAAGCAGGGAATCGCACTTGACAAATCACCTCCTGATTTTATTTGCTGGGGCTTTTGGTTGGGTTTAGTTGTTGACGACACACTAACGAGAACTACAGCAGTTGTAGAACAAACCACCTGCATCAGAGAGGCATAATAAACATTCCCATTGATTTGAGTTGCATTTTTAACCCATTGAATGCTAGAGAGGTCACTAACCCATTGCTCCATTATTGAGTTAAAAGTCACTTTGGAATTTGGGATGGGAATTAAAGTCCTGGACAGCTGGAGAGCCTCGGGTTGCCAGGACTGTTCTGTGTGTAACATCTTGATGATAAAGTCAACTGCCTAAATAGGATATGCTTTTGCACCCCTTGTTTACTGGAATAAATGTGACTTGAATATTATTTTGTTGTTTATAAGAGTCCAGTACTTAATGTGTATAAATTATGACAGGAAGCCCTAATTTCCTTCCTTTTACTGCCAACCAGCACAGCCTTGTTTGGGTAGAGGGACAAGAGCAATGTACCAGCTTTCTATGTTCTTTCAGGATGTTTTTATTCTTGATTTCATTAACCCCTTGAGAACCAAAAAGGTGTGTTCGGGTCCGCAAGGTTCTATGGTTTTCAGTTGGTTAGCTTGATTTTACCTCACGAACTGTTAGGATACTGTATTTATGTTTTTGACATTTCCTGCATACTGTATTTTATTTGGTTCATCCTTCTCCTTTGATGTTCAGCTGATT
The DNA here is from genome assembly GCA_037306005.1 of Rhinophrynus dorsalis. NCBI lineage: Eukaryota > Metazoa > Chordata > Amphibia > Anura > Rhinophrynidae > Rhinophrynus > Rhinophrynus dorsalis. The sequence continues at coordinate 472,586,640 of CM074719.1, read as the reverse complement.
TCAAACAGTATAGGCCAGTAGACTGCTAACTCTATAGACTTAATGAGCTCTATGCCAGTTACTTGCTTTATAGATTACAAAGTCTTTGATTCAGTGTCAATAAATTGCACTCTCTTTTGATCAGTTTATATATAGGTTGCAAATTCAGTTAATTGAAAAAAAAACACTCTGCTCCACTCTGCTCTACAGTCCAACCTGCTCTAACATTTTTTTAGGAGTGGCCAGTCTGAGACTTTCCAGCAATTTTCTACTTCAACTCCTACTCATCCACTTCCAGCCAGTTACAGCTGAGGATAGTGGGAACAATATAAAGCTGGCCAGAAAACAAGCCATTCTAGAAAATGCTTTCCAACTGAAGGGCAATGCAGTTTTAAAGCGGAACTACCACCGCACAATATCTTTAGCTTAATTAAGTCCCCATCTGGCGACTAGCTGCTTAGTAGCGCTAGTTACCAGAATTATTACCTTATTTAACAGATTTATGCTTTCTTCCATAGCTGACAGTAGCACGGAGCGCGCCTGTGCTGTCAGTCCCTTTTGGAGCTGGCCGGTTCCTAGCAACGCCTCCTAGACCCGGATGGGACTGACAGCGCAGGCGCGCTGACGTCACTATGGCAAGTTGTCCTCGCTCCGTCCTGCCTGTCACCCATGGAAGAAAGCTTAAATCTATTAAATAAGCTAATAATTCTGGCGACTAGCGCTACTAAGCAGCTAGTCGCTAGATGGGGACTTAAGCTAAAGATGTTGTGCGGTGGTAGTTCCGCTTTAAGCACCCCTGAGTTCCTGGTGGAATTGTGCATGTAGGCTCCCAAACACAGGTCAGCATTTAGGATTGTCACAATAATGTGTAGTGCATACATTCATCCACTTATGGGTAGAGGTGGTACAGCCAACTTCTGCATGAGAGGGGTTAATTTGATTGTATAGGAAGGTGGTATTGGAAGGTTTTACATTCCTTTTGAAGCTGGGACCCCTCTGCAAGGTGTGAAATGTTACGGCTGAAGTGCCTCTCAGTCTGGCTTCAATATAAACTAACTGGCTAAGGTACCATTTGGCAGCATCCCTACATAGATAATTTGTTGGATGTGCTAATTGACTTTAGCAGTCAAAGAGACCCTGTTTTCCTGGGTCATATCTAAAATATACCTTAATAATATCTCACAGATTGATAGTCCAGCCTCCTGGTGTACATATTTGGGACTGGGAAAGCACATCCTGCAATAAGAGTACCAACATGACTACAGTGGTGGGCGGGAAATTATGAAGTCTACAAGGCTGAGTGATAAGTAGCAAGTGTGACCTATGTGCTGACTCCATAAATTGCAACAAATAAATAGATACAAGAATTATCTTGGTGTCAAGTACAGTAGAAAAATTACCGTCCAAATTTGATATTTGAATTTTGGTTTCCCCAACACACGAGGGAGGTGACTTATTGTACTCGCCTCTCTCTCCGCCCATAATTACCTCTGGGCCGGCTTGGAAACCTGAGGTGAACTGAAATTGTTTAAATCTCTGGATAAAAAAATGTCTGGTGTGGTTACTAGGGGACATGATCTAATTTTGAGTAAGTGGCCATCTTTCCTTGCCGGAGCCCCTTCGGACAGAAAATACTATTTCTTTACCAACCAAGTGAGTAAGTTAGGATTTCTGTTATTTTCTCCTTTTTATTTTTATCTGTTTGGTGTAAATAATTTGTTTGCCATCTGTTTCTTTATGCACTGTGATTATTGTTTATTCATAATAAATATTCCTTTATTAAGTTTGGCCTTTGTCTGGTAAAGAATCATGTTACCTGAATAGACTAATTTATTGGTAATTTGAAATCACATAGATATTGTGTTAGAACATGTTTTGTGGGGTTTTTAGTCTGAATTGCGTGGGGGACACAGACACCCCCTGTCTTTTTAATGCATTTATAGATTGTCTGGTGGCGGCAGCGTTATGATATTAGTTATATCATTATAATTAAGTGTGGGTGGTGTTAAAGGAGATTTTTTATCATTATTTCCGGTCTAGGGCAGACAGTGAATTTTTTAACCCTTTCACCGCCCACCAAGTCACACGCATGCTTGGAGTAGGGGCTTTCATGACAAGGATCATTTTATATTTTACTATAGACTTAATTTTCTTTCCTTCTTATTTGAGTGAAAAGCAGCCACATGTATGTGATGTCCACCCAGATCAGCCTGACTCGTCACTAACCATATAGGCACAGGACTAAACTGGTTCTTTCTGTAAAACTGGGGCTTTTGGGATCCCAAGGTGAGGCTTACTGAAACAGGAGGCCCTTGGCAAATGTCGGGTATGCCTCTGTGTTAAAATGCCTCTGTTGGAAGGAAATACGTTACACATGCCTCCCAACATTTCAAACTGCCAAAGAGGGACACTTGTGTTTTAGGGGATGTTGCTGGTGAGTGGCTGTTGGGCGGAGCATTACCAGGAATTTTTAGACTATTTCATGACCTATTGACACCTGTTTGTGTAACCTAATAAATGACTTATAACAAGACCAAAGTATTTTATTTACACAGACTAATTTATAAACACATATACTGACTTTTAAACAAACAATAATGTGAGTTTTATTGCTGTAGAACAATGTGATACACTTATCTACACATCACATAGTTTGATCTCCTAAAAAGAGGGACATCAGACTGGGAAAGAGGGACAGAGGGATTTGGGTCTAAAAGAGGGACTGTCCCTCCTAAAGAGTTGGGAGGTATGCGTTACATGATATAACCAGTAGATTCTGCACCAGGAGTAGTCAATTGTTGGGGACAAATCTCATCATCCCCAACCAGCTGGGAATGATGGGACTTTCAGTCCCCAACAGCTGGAGGTCCAACAATTTAATCCCTGTGCTGTGTCCATGATACCTTTATTTTCAGCATAACTATATTCCTTTTGCATTACTTTATATGGGGGTCTAAATAAAAACTTTTGTGCATTCCACTGCATTTAAAGGGGACCTATATGTCTTCTTCTGTGAGAGCAGTGAGGTTGATGACAGTTGTGCAATTCTGGAGTAATTCAGCTGCACCATAGAAGACAAAATCCCCCAAATTCTCATTCATTTAAAGATATATTTAACCTCTTGAAAGCGAGATGTCTCCAGTGGATGGCTTCACCATGCATTGGAAACCTCTGTGTCATTCAGAGAGTCTGAAGCGCTATTTCAATCAGTAGGAATATTTCTATGTTTCCTACGGTGCAGTTACTTCGCTCCAGATGGATCAACACTAACTGGTGAGTCAGTGCCTTTCAGTGGTCTGTATAAACTCAAAGTCAGGCAATCAGCACCTGTCCGTTAGGGCCTCTGGATCATGGTGTGCCCAGAAGTGATGACCCATACAGAGATCATTTGCTTCATTTCGTACCCTAAAATCCAAGGATACAGTCACTGAAATCAGTGTTCTGAAACTCTACCCTCTCTATTCGTGCTAGGGCAAGCCAAACGCACCATGTGGGAGAAATAAAAATTCTAATCGATTAACCATCTGAGTGTCAGAGAGGTATTCATTACATTACATTGCAATGCCTCTCTGGTGCTGTATGGATTAAATGAGGTTAAAAACCCTATTTAAATCAGTGGCAGTTTGGGGAATATATATATTTTCCCTGTATTGTGCAGTTGGTTTATTCCAGAAATGCTCTTCTTTTACTTTGTACATACAGCCCTTAGTTACTCGTAGTGGATGCCAGTCAAGTGCTATGTCATTTATATGTTTAGAAAACACAACTTCATACGTCAGTACGTTAGTGTTACCACTTCCACTAACTCACGTATACTACCATTTTCCTCCTGTCATGTGATATATCCCCACATATAGGATTTGATTCTTAACCCTTTAAGGAACAAACAAGGGTGATACATTGCACACCCATCTGGTTCGTAAAGGGTTAATACTTTTAGGGGTTTATTCATCAGGTTAAATAGATGCAATTCAGGACCAGACCAGCTGCACCACAGGTCTGAAAAGAAAATTCTGCAGATTTCTATTGATGTAAATGGAAGTGACTGTGTATTATATATCAGCCCTTCTGACTAGAAGAGAGCTGGATATTAACCCTTTGAGTGCCAGAGTGGTACGGAACGCATTGCTTTGCAATGCGTTCCGTACCACTCTGGCACTCAAAGGGTTAATATGAATGACTACTGTAGGTCTTGTCACTAATTTCAGGATTCCCAAACAAAAGTAATTAATCAGGGGCAATATAGATAAGGAACATAGCTTTCTACACATGTATTAGAAGAACAGGGATAATGTTACATTTTAGGGATCAAAAATCTTGTCGTACTAGCACAGCCCCTTTTTGGATTATAAAGAGGTCTGCAATGCATTATGAACCAATGTTTTGGAGTTGTCTCTAGCATCTAAGGGGTTAATCACAGCCACCTGCCCCTGTCACATGCCTCCAGTGCCTAGGAAAGATGGCTTGCTTCCCTAGTAATTAATTCAGCCGTGTTGATCATAACATGGCAGAAATTACTAATGACAGAATAATTTGTACCATATTAATTACTGGGATATTCCTCCCTAAAAAGCCACATGGCTAATTGATGACGTTATTCATTTAACTCTCTTTAATTACAGCCTGTAGCTCTCTTTTTCTTTCCCAGTGACAATTCCCCATGCAACCTCTCTTTTGTCTTCTTAATGATAGGTCGTATATCTCTGTTCATACTGCCCCTTCCTCTCTGACCATCCTTTCTTACATCCCTCCTCGGCAGGAAAACCTTGCTTCTAGTCAGTTATCTCCTTCCATTCTGGAGAGGTCCCCAGTGAAATGAGAAGCATCCATGGGGTTAAATAGCACTAAGAAACTGATTTACTAATAGGAATTGGAGCAATTCTGGAGCAAACCAACTGTATGTTAGGGGACCAATAAAAATTCCCATTAATTTAAATGGAGATTTTACCTCCCTTGAATGCTAGTGAGATGTCCAACACAAAACCGTTTTAAACCATATTAAATGCATATGGAGCATAGGCCATTTTAATGAGTAAACAGCATAAAAAATAAGAGCAGAGCTGGATTTATTACGCTTTATCTTTATCTCATTTACATTGTAACAATGGGTGTTAGTACATAACCTTCTCTGTGTTAGCCCCATGGATTCTAGAAAGGGGGAGACTTCAGCTGGTCAATTTGTCCTATATTTAACTAGTGTTAATACTCTGACATTAACTCTTTGAGTGCCAGTGGGGTACCCAGTGCAATGTTTTGAGTGCCATAGGGGTACTTTTCAGTCATCTCCACTTTATCACCTCTTTATCACGCTTTAGGGCGAGATGTTCAAAAAGTCATCACAATGAAAAAATTGCCGGATCATGAATTGGTGGTAAAAGAAGGACAATATTTTCAGACGTCCGTCACCTTTGAAAATGTTTCATAAAGAATTAAAAATGACTGCAAGAAGAACTTGATGAATATTGCCCTTAAAAATCCTGATGTTAAAAATGTCCTTGATTTGATTTTGTCTATGAAATGAAAAATTTAAAAGAAACAAAGACACTTTTTTCTTTAAAATGACAAATATTCAAACACATATTTTATTTTTACCAGTTAAAGGGATAGTAATGTTTCACAATAAAAGCAGCTCCAATCAATCTTCATAGTATTTGGGCCATGGAGAGTGTTAATTCAATAATGTCAGAGTTGTAGTTAAAGAGTAATTGAATGGTAAAATATTCTCCTCCTGCCCCTTTTACTGATGTAACACTGCTCACATCAGAGCAGCAAGACTGTCCGAATGGATCGCAGAGAGGGACAATCTTCAGTGAACATAAGGAAAAACCTGTCAAGAGGGGCAGGGTTTTCCTTATGCTCACAGTAAGAAGATTGTCCCTTGCTGTGAGCTGTCTGGTCCCAGGAGCAGATTCCACATCTGAGGGAAGGTGGATTACATTAGGTAAAAGGGTCGGGAGGGGGATACTTTATCATTCATTTACTCTTGAGCTACATCTCTGACAGTATTGAAATAACACTCTCTATGGCCCAAATACTATGAAGATTAATTGGAGCTGCTTTGTTTGTGAAACATTACTGTCCATTTAATCAGACAAAAAAGTGACGGTTAAAAGAATATATCTTTTTGTAAATACCTTATAATATAACTGTACAACTGCTTTTTCCCTTTGATGGAGATGCCATAAATGGATGCAAAAATGATGGTAACATGTCTGAGATTTGAAGGAACATGATGTGACTTTCAGTTACCAACAGGTTTTGAATAGATAAACCTTAGGGTATAACCCATGTTGTCTCTTGAGCAAAGGCACATGGTAGTATTCATAGAGGCCATTTCAATTTTTTTTTTTTTTGCCCATAGTAAAGTAAGTGGCGGTTGTTATTATTTGGAGGTGTTACTTCTCCTTTAACACTTTGAGTGCCAGAGTGCCAGGGGGTATCCAGTGCATTGTTTTCAGTGGGTTAAAACAGCCCTGGAGTATACCTGGGAAGGATCCCTGAGGGAAAAAACAAATTCTCATAGATCTAAGATCCAGGGTCACCTGTTACATACTCTGCAGTGATTGGCTTTTGCTGAAGTCTCCAGTGTGATACCATTTGTACCACAGAGAGAAAATGACTGATCTGAGGACTGACTGGCAATATCTAGCTTACAGAAAACAGTGATCTAAGGCATAGAAACCACGTTATTGGGACAATTAGGGTTCATGTTCCAAAGATTTCAGGGTCTGCTCATTTTGAGAATTAGATGGTATATGTGTTTCTCCCTCATTTTCTACTTCTCCAGCCTCCCATCACATACACTGAGACTGATATACTATGTACAGTTGTGCAATTCTGGAGCAAACCATCTGTTCCAAAGAGATCAATGCTTTCCAATGCATTGGAGAGCTCTCTAGCATTCAAGGTAAAAGCCCTGTTTAGATCAGTCTGAATGTTCATTGGTTACCCCTATAGGAAAGATGATTTGCTTCAGAACTGCACCATTTTTACTTAGCACATCAGTGTTCATTCTGGGACTATGACACTGGGAAACAGCTGTGCTCTCGGATAGGAGTATTGTACACAACAATCTTTCTCACTGTTCCCTCAGGAAAAACACCCTTGACCCACATTTTAACTTCCCAAACTAGGAGGCTCAGTAAGCAATTCTACTCCTATGTAAGTAATTCACTTTCACATTACAGTTTATCCTTGAGTTCACAGAGTCATTCAATGTCTGGCACTTTATAAGTGGGTACTTTCCTCACCCTCACCGTGTTTTAAAGGAGCATTAAACCTTTACTACATATCAGCTTTTCCTGCTGTTTAACCTAAAAGTCCTGATAGATGTTTTATTCAAATATAATAAGCTTTAACAGTGCCAGGAAGTGATAGCACGGTCACTATCACATCCTATGGAGAACTGTAGCCAGAGGCTCACCTCTCAATCCAGGTAAACATTAGGTGAGCTGTCTGGACACGAGAGGGTGGTGTTAATGTTAAGAAAACATTTAAGCTCTTATAACTTTGGAACAAAACATCTCCCAGAAGTAGGAGTACCTTTGTTTAATGCAGCAAGGAAAGCCCTATAATGTACATATTTTCATAATAAAAGATTACTGTTCCTTTAAATATTTTTCACTGCCTGGAAATAGAGTGCAGCTTTGTGGGAAATTCATAAGGAAAATGAATTTTCTGGCATTACTGGTTGATTTCATGACCATAAAACTCAGTATTTGTAACACTGTGGAGCTGGAATTGATTTTTGTAGAGCTACACCTGCTAATTTACTAAGCTAGATAGGTCAAAACTTCTTCACAGCTTGCCCCAAGGAGATGGCAGTGGTGTAGGATATGAGTGTTTCAGGGTACTCCCTTCCAGTGCTCCTTGATTAACCCCTTGAAGACCAGATAGGTGTACAGCGCACTGTGTAGCAATATGGTTAACTGCATTTCCTGAGAACACTATGAGGTGGCTGTAAGGGGCTTTCTGACATTAAGGTCTTAATGACTGGCCAGTAGACTAGACTCCCATTGGTTTAAATTGGATTAAAGAGATACATGGGAGAATTCTTTCTAGCATTCAAGGGGTTAAAAGGACCATTCAAATCAACTGGCATTTTTATTTCTCCCATGTGGTGCATCTGCTTTGCTTCTGAATTCCAGCTCTTTTTTTATCTAAAATCCTATGTGTCTCTTTAACTCTTTGAGTGCCAGTGGGGTGTTCAACACGTTGCTTTGCAATGTGTTGTGCACCGCGCCGGCACTCAAAGGGTTAAATATGGCAAAGCTAATATATCCTGACTTGAGAACATTTGGAGCTCTACGTACAGATGAAATATCAGCAATTCTGGGCCAAACCAACTGCACCACAGGGAGGGAAGCAGAATCCTCATTGATGGAAACTTCTTTTAACTCCATGAAGTCTCCATCACATTGCTTCACAATGCACTGGAGACCTCTTTAGAATTCAAAGGGTTACAAGCCTCATTTAAATCAATGATCCTGTGTGAACTAGTCATTTTCTCCAGAATTGCTCTACTTTCCTTTGAAATGCATTAGAGTTCTGGCTAGCATTCAGGGAGTTAAAAGTCTCATTTAACCAATGGGAATTGTGTGAATTCTTTATTTGTCCCCTATGATGCAGTTGATTTATTGCAAAATTGAGTTCTCTGGCACTCAAACGGTTAAAGCGCCCAGTTAGTCCTTTACAAAGTTCAGTGACTTAGCTTTACCTCTTGGATGCTAGCGATGTCTCTAACACATTGTACAGGAATTTGTTAGCCACATCTTTAGCATCTAAGGGGTTAATTGGATATAGCGTTAGATCCAACTGTACAAATCTTAGAGAATATCATACAGTGTGTGTTATTCCTCCGAGTGCATTTTATTTTATGACTGGCATTGCAATGGGCAACCATAACGGCTGAGAAAAATGACCTCCCTTGTTTCACATTGTAATGTATGGAGGATCTCTTCTCTGTGCTTACGTTCATACTGTAGAGGGTTAAAGTGATGGCATTCCAGCTCCCCACACAGCTGTTGGTAGCTGTCTTGATGTCAGCATTCCAGGCCAGTGTGTCAGTGCTGGCTTAGAAGTGTGGCATCCATGTCTAATATGCCATATCACAGAGTACTATGGTGCCCAGCTTTTTACTGCTGTGTGCAGAGAGCATTACAATAGGTTGTCAGTTCTGAGTCACACAGAGTAGGAAACGACAACCCATTCAGGACAAGGCACTTGTACTGGGGAAAAATCCTGTGACACTCAAATGTATTGAATCCCAAAATAAGACAATGGGATCTCTGTTTTAACATCAAATAGTTCTTGTGAGTGGAAACCCAAATTAAACCTTTGATTGCCAGTGAGGTATCCAACCCATTACAGTGCAATGCGTTGGGTACCTCTCTGGTATTCAATGGCAGAACTATTAAAAAATTTGAAAAAAAACAAAACAAAACAAAAAAAAAAGACAATAAAAAATGTACATCTCTTCCTGCTCAGTAAGACATGTTATTACAGCTCCCAATTTTTTTTCTTTTTTTACATTATATCTTTAGACCTTTAGTGTTAGAATTCATAGGATACTTTGCCATTATTTTTAATTTTCTTGCTGCCTATCTTTTAGAGTGCTGCTTCAACGTTTCCCAACACCCTCTGAAAACAGCACCTCTCTTGTTGGTGGCTAAATATATTAATAAAGGGTGCGTCCACTGGGTACAAGTGCCCTGGTAATCAGGAGATAAAACAAGATCTTGTAGTGATGAAAAAAAATGAACATGTATGCTTAGCGCTCACTTATACTGGATTAATGAGGCTGATGTACTAAGATGAACTGCACAAACAAAGTCCTTCATCTGAAAAAGAAGCTCAGTAGGTTTCATGTAACCCAAATAATTACCTCCTAAATTAAAAATATAAGATCTGAATGGGGAAAATTTACAAAACAAACAAAACTGGCACCCACTTAAGAACCAATTTGCCATGCCACTACATTCTGCAGCTAATTTAATAAAATCCTAGGTCCTCACTATATGTCCTATTAATCTATGTATTCCATGTCCAATAAACAAACGAACAAGGGTGCATAATGGAGGCTCCTGCAGCCCCTGTGGGGGGGTCCCTGTGACAAAAGGGGTCCCCTGGGGATGGACTGCCCACCAGGGATCTCTTGGTAGGATCATCATGGTCCTTCATATTCAAATGCTCTATAAGCTGTGGTGTGCCATGCTCTCCAGTGTAGATATCGATAAAACATTTCACTTCAAAAGAGAAACTTGCAAAAAATGTCACTTCTAACAAAAAGTGCATTTTTCCTCTTTTTCAAACCACTGAAATCAGTGGTAATCATTTTTTTCCCCTCTACATTGAGAGATTTCCCCATGTATTCTGCTGTGTTAAAATAGGGCGTCTCTTTACCATATGTTGTCAGTCTTTGGGTGGGATAGAAAAAAAAAACAGCTAAATCTTTGTGTTTGCTAGTAAACATAGTGAAGCGAGGGAGCTGGAGTTGCCTGATTGGAGTATAGATGGTAGTCAGTTGTTCGGTGTGTGTGAAGGGAGAAAGAAGTGTTAAAATAATAACGATAATAATAAAATACACAGACAAATAAATAAATAAATAAAACCATTTTTACTGAGAAGTCAGACAGGTGATCTTTCCTACCTGATCTGGCTGCCTGTGCATGAGACTTTACTGAGACAGAGTAACAGATACTACTCAGACCGACATAAGAACATGATATATTCAGACAAGTTCAACTTGACATAATGTGTCCTGTGCACACACACTCGCTCCTACATCTGCAAGAACAAGACAGAGACAAGATTATTCTTGGTGGTGCTTCACATTTATGAACATTGGCATGGATAGTATGCTCAGTTTTTACACTTTGATTGTCCAGCTAAGAATAACTATATATTTTTGCCATTCCCCTTCCTTACAATCTTGACAAATGACCTATAAGATGTTAGAAGTGCCCTGCCTATATGTTAAGGGTGCATTGTGAAAACAAAGGTTGTGAACCACTGCCTTATGCCATCTTTCCACAGGCCTCATGTTACATTCCAGGATGTTCTATAATGGAACAGAGTGAGGCAGATGTATAGTACACATCACAGACATTAAACCCTTGGATTCTCCAGTGCATTGCTTCATAATCATACCTGGGAACTCTCCGGATTTGCCCCGGAGACTCCGGTTCCGACAGAGCTTTACCAGGTCTCCGGGGCAGAGGCTGATTCCTCCGGATGTGGGGAGTTTCTATTGAAACTCTGCCACATCTGCTTTTTCTTCCGTTGTTCCTCTGTCCCCAGCCTTCGGTGTGACACCTTTAAGCCCTGCCCCCCAACTCATGTCAAGCCCCACCCCTTTTTGTTGCGATTAGCGTCATTTTTGTCACCTCCTGCTGAACAGAGGACTCCACTCCGGGTAGCCCTCAACTGGAAGTTACCAGGTATGTTCCTAATGAACATTTAAATTATTAGAAATTCTGGTGAATTTCATGTATATTTTATGGTGCAGTTGGTTAGCCCCATAGTTCTGCTTGTTTTCTCATGTATATGGCACTTTGTATCAGGCCTAAGCACACAGACATGCGACACAGGCTTCCAAAAGTCAGAATGTTAAAGTTACAAAGTGAGGCTGCAGTAAAACAGAAACAGGAAGTTCAGATTGCATGGAGAGCCAGAAGCCATAAAATGGCAGACTTAAAAGAACACTAATTCCCTCAATATGGCATTCGGTTTGTCCCAGAACTTATCCACTTTCTTCCATTATATGACCCTTAAGCATGTGATTCAGACTAGAAGAAACAAAATAGAGTTCAAAAACATCATCTTAATTTCCCCCAAACCACTGGAGCAGTGATTTGGACAGGATTGTTCAGGGGTAAAGGTCAGCATTGGACAGGATTGGTCAATCCTGTCCAAATCAACACAGGTATATGGTCACTCTTCTTTTCTTCCTCCCACCCTACCTTTTGCTGCTCCAGCTCTTTACATCTCCTTCACACACACACTGCCACCTTCTCTTCTGCTGCTCATGCTCTCCTCTCCCACTATCTCTTTCACCACTAATTATCTTCTCGTCGTCCCTACCTTTCACTGCTCCTTCTTTCCTCTTCCATGCTCTGGCTCTTCGGCTTTCCTCTCCCTCTCACCTTCCAAACACCATGCTCCAATTTCTACTTTTTGAAATAAAAATACATTTTATGAAAATAAATAGTCTTCTGGTTTTCTTGAACAGTCAGAAAGGCTAATGTCCTAGGAAGAGCTGGAGTGGTTCTCGGGCAAACCTGCTGTACTATAGTGGACAAATAAGCATTCCCATCTATTTAGTAAATTGGACTTATAACTCTTTGAATGCTACAGAGGTCTGTAATGCATTGATTCACAATGCATTCGAAACTGCTTAAAAGTCCAGTGTAAATCAATGAGAATTTTGGGTCTTTGTATTTTTCTCCAGAATTACTCCAGATGGATTTTGCAGTAAGGTGTGATAAGGAGGAGATTACTTTTATAGGGTTTCTGGCTTTCCTTGGCAGCTCTATGTGTGCCTAGCTGGCATTTATCTCGGTGCTAAATGTTTAAAGCACAGGAGCTGTTAGTTGAAGTGTTATAGTAAAGTTGTCATCTATTGATTAACGCTGGTGTGTGTGTGTGTGTGTGCGTGCGTGTGTATGTAAGGGTCTATCACTGGCTGTTATAAAATTCATAAGGTGGAAATGTAACCCTTTATTCTAGCTAAGTACATCTACAGGCCATTTCCAAATATATATTTCTCGAAGTCCGGTGGAACACAGGAACCATGGGGTAAAGTATCCTCTTGCAACAGGGCAGGGCACTACTCTCCTTAAAAGCTCTCTGAAGTCAGGGACTCCTTCACTACTCCACTTTACTGTCACCAGTCTGGTTCAATTTTAAAATTAGATGGATCAGGGCAAAAATTCTCTTTTAGCTTTCTTTTTGTTTTTTTTCCTGTAGGAATGGAGTTGTGTAATCCCCTGTTATGCAGGGTCCTATCTCTGGCCTCCACTGTCAGTTTGAACCAGGGTGCAGACTGTACAGGAACTGAATCTGATAGAGAATGTCTTGCACCATCACCCTGTTTCTTCTAATTTCTGCTTAGCTTGTCTGGGCAGAACATGCATATATACATAGGAGCGTGAAGAATGAAGAGGGCGAGAGTTCCAGTATTCAGCGTACACTGATAGTACTGTGAGCATGTCCCTGTCTGGATACATTTGCACTCTGCTTTTCCTTTCTGTCTGTCCCCTTACAACCCATCTCCTCTCCAGTGGAGATTATACAAAAATTTACTGCCGTTTAATTACTTTTGTTTTTTGGGTCCTTGGTGCCTTTAAGAACAGACACATGTGATTTATGCTGCACCAGGTGTATTCCATTGGACAAAATGGTGCTTATTCTCCTACCCTTTCTTACTACTGTTAAGGGATGCCCTTGGGGACACTCCTCTTGTTTCTGGGAGGCGATCAGAGGCAACTGCTGGAGAGCCACAGCATAGTTTTCTTTTTGGAGAGAACACAGAACTACATTTCCCATAAGACCTGTTTTCAAGGACTTCAGGGAGCATGAAGGGTTGTTTTATTCTTATAGTACTTCTTCTTTTCCTGCAATGTAAGTTACCTGAGTCTGGATGCTCCCTCCTGACATTCTGTTTTAACACCTTCAGGCAAATGAGCTGTTTTCTTTTTATTACATCTCTGTCCTGTATTCTTTCTTTCGGGGTCTCCTGGATATATCTGAGCACAAGGGAGATGTGGGCTAGTCCTAGACCACCAAGATATCTGGGGGTTTCTCTATTAACTCTTTGTTTTGTTTTGTTTTTTAAAACAGTCCAAATTAAAATAAAACATACAAAGACATTAGGACAGGAACCAAAGCTGATCAGGCAGTAGTGAGAAACAGATCCATATTACCAAGGAAGCCATGTAGATGGAGACTATCCGACTATCCAACAGGGGTGTTGATATAAGTACAGATTGTGAATAAGATTAAGAAAGCATTGGCCAAAATGTAGTAATTTAAACAAGCAATAAAAATGGACCCAAGAAACAGTGTTGTATGCTTTTTCAGCATCCAGGCTAATGACATTAGGGTTAGAGTGATGGGAGGTAGGAAGAGAAGTGATAATGGAGGCCAATGCTGTGCGAATTCCCACAGTGGACTGTCTACCACACATGAAGCCCAACTGACACCTATTCAGAATGGAATTCAAAATCAACTGGAGTCTCTTAGCAATGAGACGTGTGAGTGGTTTGAGGTCGTGGTTGAGGTGCATGATTGGGCAATAAGACTGAACCCAAGAGGAGTCCCTACCAGGCTTGGGGATTAAAATTGTTCTAGAGTCAGTCATCACTGAGAGGAATATTAGCTGTAAATATGCAATTGAATAAGGCCTGTAGGTTGGGAAGAAGATGTGGCTCTGCGATTTTGTAGTTCCCTGTCGAGTAACCACCAGGACCCAGGGTCTTACCATTGTGGAATAAACGAATTACCTGCTTAACCTCCTCCACTGAGATCTCAGTTCTAAAGATCCCTCTGTGTGACAGTTTTGAGAGGTGTGCCCTATGTAAGCATTTCATGCCAATCTGGAAGTTCTCTGTAGGGGCTTTGTAAAAAGCCTAATAGAAACCCCAGAAGGATTCCAAAATAAAAGGAGGAGAGGACGTGATGCCAGAGTGGGGTGATAGAGTCCCAAAATATTGTGTCAGGGCTTATGCAGTCTAGTCACACCCTCCAGGAGGGTACCAGATTTGTTCCTCCAGTGGTAAAATCTGTTTTTATTATAGTTATGGCAGGATTTGTCCCCTGCCATCAGTAGGGACTCCAGGACATATTTAGCAGTAAGACAAATTTGCTTATTAGACTCAGAAGGGAACTGTTTGTTTCTTATGTCAGATTGGTCTTCTAAGGGATTATTCTGTTTCTGCCCTCCTGGAGATGACCCTGCATCACCTGCCTAGGGTCTTAGCATAGTAGTGTTTGGTGACTCTTAGGGGCTCTGCAGTTTTTGACTTCTTTTTCCCTCATACATTATAGAATGTCACTTGAAGGATGCTGCATTTCCCACTTCTTCAGTAGTTCTTGGACCATTTGGTTCCGAGGAAAGAGAAATTGGCTTATGATAACTCTTATTTCCAGAAGATTTTCTTATATTCCTCTCTGCGGATGCCCTACTGCAGTGGGTAACCTCTCCCCAACAGTGGCTTCTCTGGTGTATTGCACTTATTAAAGCATCACTATCACTGAAAATAAAGTGTCCCCCAAATAATTATGTGTATAGCGATATGCATATCCATGCGAGTATTACCCTGAATAGGTCCGGCGTTATTGAAGAATCCAACTCGTTCCCAGATGGACAGGCATGCATCAGCGCAGACATCTTGCCAAACAGACATATGTGTGCCTGCGTTGTCCATCCCGGTCTCCTCTAGGATGTGTTGCAATGTACCTTGAGGTACAGGAAGGGGCTGACGGCACAGGTGCACAGATGCTGGTACAGTAAGATGTCTGCATGTGCACCTGGGAACAAGATGGAGTTATCAGTAACGCCGGACTTATTCAGGGTAATACTAGTATGGATATGCATATCACTATATGCATAATGATTTGGGGTCACTTTATTTTCAGTGATAGTTCCGCTTTAAGCTCACAGGACTGCTTCTGTGGCACTTATGGGTTAGTAAGAACAATGTCTGGATTCTCTTCTTATAGCAAGTTTCTGTGGCCTCTGGTGCTACTCTGTGACTCACCCTCACAGTTGCTTGGGTGTCAATGGCCATGGCCGTCTGGGGGATACAATTCTTAGAGGCTGTCTGTTTGGACTCGTCCGTAGAAGGTGGTGCTCTGGTTGTTTCTGAGATCCTTGATTCTAAAGTGTATCTTAATCAAGCGGCTTCTGATTCAAATAAGCTTACTCCATGTTGCTGCAAGTCATTTCCCTTCACCAGACCAGAATTATAGAAACAGATTCTGAGCTGAAATAAGAGCCATTCGGACCATCTAGTCTGGCCATTTTTCCAACTGTAAAAACCTCAAATCTTACTTGGTCCTTGGCAGTGTCTTAATTCAGGAAAGCCTTATTCCTATCCCATAAATGCTTAAATTCCCTCACTATATTAACCTGTACCATGTCTGCTGGTAGGCTATTCCACTTATCTTCCACACTCTTAGTGAAATAAAACTTTCTTCTATGCTTCTGACCCTATAGTTTTAGACTGACCTCTTGTTCTAACAGTTCTACTCCCTTGAAATGTATTTCCCATTGTTAGAAAAAAATAGAATACAAAATATCATACTTCCCAAGTGTCCCTCTTTAGGAGGGACAGTCCCTCTTTGAGACCCAAATCCCTCTGTCCCTCTTTCCCACCCTGATGTCCCTCTTTTTAGGAGATCAGACTGTGTGGTGTGTATATAAGTGTATCACATTTCTCCACAGCAATAAAACTCACATTAATGTTTGTGTAAACTTCAGTATATGTGTTTATAAATTAGACTGTGTAAATAAAATACTTTGGTATTGCTCTAGATCATTTATTAAGTTACACAAAGAGGTGTCAGTAGGTTAAAAAATCACCTATAAATTCTTGGTAATGCCCCCGCCCACCAGCCATGCCCCTAGTAACACCCCCTAAAACAAAAGTGTCCCTCTTTGGCCATTTGAAATGTTGGGAGGTATGAAATATATATATTTAGAATAAGTTTTTAAATTGCCCCCATCCTAGTTATTTCTAATGAAAACTATATATTTTGCATACATTTTGCTTCTGTTCAATTTAACATGGATCTCTTTATACCTGCTGTATGGGAAAGCATTTAGGGCCATGTTCAATAAGCTAAACAGATGCACTTCTGGGGCGAACCAAATGATTTAACCCTTTGATTGTCAGATGGATATACTACACACAGCGGTGACTCTAGGTTTTGGGGGTCCCGTTTTACTCCTGCATCGGGATATCTAATAAGATATTGCCATCTAATTTTGTTTATATTGGGCCGGCAGTACTGTATAAGCTCTATGGGTCCTTCTGACCACGTGCGGGCCCTAAGCAGACGCTTATTCTGCTTATATTGTAGCACCAACACTGCCCACGAATTGTCAGGGTACAGTGGCTGTATGCTCACTCATGTTTAAACTCTATGTCAGAGTTTCAGGGAGATGGTGAAATTCAGCTTCCCAGTCTCCAGGAAGCTCTGACATGCAATTCAATTTAATAAAATAACTACAAAGTGGGCGCCTGTCAGACAGGCATAGTATTACAGCACACAATGTACGATCCCAATATAAAATAGGTTCTGAAATTATTTTAGTGCTGCACCCAGCTATCGCCAGTTTATGAAGCTACTTACATCAGAATTTGCCTTTTGTGCAAAGGGAAGTAAAGTGGAGATCTGTATGAATGTTTCAGGGCATTTCTGTCACCTTTTCCTTGTTTAACAAGGAGCAGAGGAACTGGCATTGCATCACGCCATCTTCCTCTGGATGTCATATGGGAGATGTTCATCGATTACTTGCATTAAAGTCTTAACAATGGCAGAGTATGTATGCACTGAAGTATTTATATGCGCTAGTCCATATCTGAAATTGCAGGAGCATGAATAGTAAGCCAGTGTGCCAGAGCAGAAAAGATTTGTGCCAGCAGATTAGAACATTAGATGCTGTTAGTACTTAGTGTAAGTTAGTATTCTGTTTCACAGCTATAATATTTTATATATAATTGTGTGTTTTAACGACTGTATTCTAGTTTCATTTACTTTAGTTTGATATTCTTTTTTCTACTCTAAATAGCTTAAACCTGAACAAATATATAAAAGCTAAATCTCTTTCACTAGGTAAACCGTACTACTCTCTCCTCTGGCAGTATCAATTAGTTTACAGCACTAAATGTACAGGTCTATGGGCTTCTTTTCTCCAGATTGGTGCTGGGAGCTTTGGAGTAACAGTTGATGATTCCTATTAGCTACTGTAATGCCACACCCACCTGCACAGTCAGTAGGAATGAGTCAATTGTATCTTCAGCTATTGCAGGAGGTGGAATAAGAAGCTTGGGGTGAACCTATATATATTAAATCTGAAAGTTCTTAAAGGGATAATAATGCTATACATAAAAAAAGTAATATTGTAGAGAATTAAAAAAGAAACCCATCGATGCCATTCCTATCTCTGAAACCTTTATGGCTTGAGACATAGAACGTTTTAAAGTATCCCCCTCCTTCCCTTTTCCCTGACGTCAGCGCTCTAGCTGACCACAGGAGAATCTGGTCACAGGACCAGATTCTGCTTCTCTAAGATAGAGCGCTGACGTCAGGGAAAGGGGATGGAGGAGTGAACTTTAAAACGCTCTAACTCTCTAACCATAAAGGTATGAGAGATAGGAATGGCATCGATGGGTTTCTTTTATAATTCTCTACAATATTACTTTTTACATATATATATATAGCATTACTATCCCTTTAATGCTGCTGATCAGACAGGTGAGAGCAGTGGAAATTATGTAGTAAAATGCTATAACAAAAAACCTTTTCATGTGAGTTGCCTTGTCACACTGATGTAAAAAATAGGATGCCTCAGGTCTTCAGCGGATGGATGAGGATGATGGATGTAGTGCAACAACAGTTGGTTGCCTGCACTATGACCTTGTTTGGAATACAAATAGAACACTATAAAAATTATGTAATTATCGGTGAGTCTAAAACTTTGTCTATTTCTGATCTTTTTTGGGCAAAAGAGTGCAAAGAGGGATTATAGGCACTTGTATATTTGAACACAGCAGAAAGTTAAAAGAAATGTGTCTCCTGTTTTTCAGGCTTCTAGTGGGGGCTCCGCAGGCCTCAGGATTACCAGATCAACATGCAAAACGGACAGGGGGTCTTTATGGGTGTCCTCTGACTGCAGACCAATGGGACTGTGTACGAATTGACATTGACTCTGGAGGTACAGTATGTGAGCATTCTGCTTACAAGAATTACTTTTTACTCTTTGATAATAAAGAACATTCTGTGGTATCATTCTAATGCATCTTTCATCTCCAGTAATACATAAAATTGATTACTGTGTTTTTCCTGGAAAAAACAAGTTGCTTGTAGTTGATGATAACTTTTTTGGTCCAGTTTAAAGAGGAACTACAGTCTGTAGTAGAAAACCCTCTAAGCTTACCTTAGTATGCCATAGATAATGGTGTACTGCTGAGGGTAACCACTTAGGATGGCTGGGGTAGCTCTGCTGTGCTGGCCATGTCAACATGATTAATTGTAGGTGTGCTCAGCATACTCCCACTTACCCTGCAGCAAACACCCACCTCTTGTTTATGGTGGCCAGTTGATTTATTAATTTGTGCATTACTGCATTTGTCCAGGTTAGTTAAAAGTTCAAACATCTCTTTATATAAGTTCTGTGTTTGTATGTACTACACTCAGGGTAATTTCATTAAACAGTACATGGATCTGAGGGTGGGATAAGTGAGCCTGCAACTGCTTACCACTCCCATACAAATGTAATGGAGATAAGGTGCAAAATTTTGCTCAAAGACTTTTAGTGCTTTGCTCCAAAATCCCAGATGTGTAATATCATAAATAACATGCTATACCTGTCAAACAAACAAAAAAAAACATGTATTGTGTTACATAAATAACAGAAACAAGAAGACCTCATGTGGTTGGATAAAACCACTGGCTGATATGAAACTTTCTGTCCTGATACAGGACCTTCACTATTAGGAGAAACACCTTGTATGAGAGGATGTGGGGCCATACCTCTTAGAAGAATATAGAGCCTTCTCTCTTAGGATACACTGTCTTTCCTACTGTGGGCATTATGAGCCTTCCATCTTAAGAAAAACACTTTTGTGGGGAGAACAGCAATCATCCTCTCTCTCTTCTAGGATGGCAGGTTCCTGTCCCCTGGCGGAAATGTTTCACCTCCACTTTTAAATTTATCATTGTGTATGTCTCTGTATTCCTATGCCCTATTGTACTGTGCTGCGCAGGGCCAGATTTACATTCCAGGCTCCCCTAGGCAAGGCACTCTGGGCACCCTTAGCTCCGCCCATGGGCACACCCCCACTCCCCACATGAGCATGTCACCAGTCTCCTCCACTGTTTCCTGGCACAGAATATACCTTTGGCCTACAACAAGCAAGGACATAAAAACTTTAACCCCTTGGGTTGCTAGAGAGATCTCCAGCCTGTAAAGGGGTGTATAAGCTACTGCATGGATACAGAGATTGCGCTGGCCCCACCCACAATTAAGAATGTGGGTGTGGCCAGGACAGCTGAGGCTCCCCTCAAAATTTGGAGCTCTAGGCAGATGCCTCGTCTGCCTATTGGGAAATCCGTCCCTGGTGCTGCGGAATTAATATAACAATAGTAATAATGGTTCTTCTGTGCTATACTACAAGAGATCCATATTGATTGTAATTATCATTACAGTTACTGCATACAGATACCATCAATGGAAATTAGTAAATATCCTTCCTAGAATATCCTTCCTAGAATTTGGTTTAAATGTTTTTTTTCACACAGTGCAAATTATTTTTTGTGATTTTACTGTACTAATTTCCTGTTCTTTATTTATCACCTTTCCTTTGTTCCTAGACTTGCTATCACAGTCTCTCTAAATGAAATCTTTCTTTCTGTCTCTCTCTCAGTGGACAGGAGTCGGGAGAGTAAAGAAAATCAGTGGCTTGGGGTTACTGTGAAGAGTCAGGGTCCCGGGGGAAAGATTGTGGTGAGTTGCATCTATTAATCTATTTCTGTATCACTGTGGAACCTGCCACAGAGAGATCCACTACAAAAATGTCAGGATCCCTGAAACTGTAATACATGAGCAGTCATAATGATTTACTTATTTTAGTAATATATGTTATTTTGCTTAACCTGCTGGCTTACTTTTTCTTTAATTCTGGGTACTTACCTTGAAATATCTGTTTCAGTGATGTGAGTGCCCTCTGCCTGCACCTTGAGACAACATCATGTGGAAAGGATCATGAGAGCCAGTGGTTCAATTTTATTTCATTTTTTTTATTTTATATATTTAATTTAACAATCATTTTCAGGCACTGTAACCTCTTGGATGCTAGAGGGGTCTCAGATTTACCATACATTGGAAACTTCCCTAGC
The DNA here is from genome assembly GCA_037306005.1 of Rhinophrynus dorsalis. NCBI lineage: Eukaryota > Metazoa > Chordata > Amphibia > Anura > Rhinophrynidae > Rhinophrynus > Rhinophrynus dorsalis. The sequence goes on along the minus strand of CM074719.1, from coordinate 472,565,538 downwards.
ACCCAAAGGTTTAACTGATCTACCAGTCTTTCCTGGGCAATAAATATGAAGTATGTACACCATGTTATTGAAATATCTCTGCTTGTTTCGATTCTACTGGAACAGTATACCAGATAAGTCTGGTAAAATGGACCCCAATAAAAACGACTCTAATATATATAAATAATCATCATCCATCATCATCTTCAGCCGTTGTCGATTCACTGCAGCAGGGGCGGACTGACCATACGGGCATTCGGTCACGGACCGAGGGCCTGTGACCGAAGGGGGCCCGCCGCCGCTTCCAGCGCTGCTCAGCAGCTCTCCAACAATGGCCGCCAGCGCGCCATTCTAGTAATACAGAGCGCTGGGATATGAAGGAGGCATTGTGGAAGGGGCATTGTGGAGATGGAAGGGGGCATTGTTGAAGGGGCATTGTGGAGATGGAAGGGGCATTGTGGAGATGAAGGGGCAATGTGGAGATTTCTGCAGGGGGACCAGACCTCTTTTTGGACCAGGGGCCCTGGGTCCTGTCAGTCCACCCCTGCACTGCAGGTTGAAAGACTCCTCAGCAAGTGTCTAACAACTTCAGTCTGGTGCTTTTTGTTGCTACTGTGTATCAACAAATTTGGTAATTTCATCTACCCATCTTGTCTTTGGTCTTCTTCTTGAGCATTTAGTATCGGGTGCAATCCATTCAAAAATTTGTTTTGTCCATCTGCCATCAGGTCTTCTTGCTATGTGACCTGCCCATTTCCATTTTAGGTGCTTTGTCTTTCAATTATGTCATAGATCATTATTTTGGTCCCTTTATTATGTTCATAATTTGATGCTCCATACTTCTCTGCATAAACTTAGGTTTTTATATGGCTTAGGAGTTCAGTGTCCATGTTTTTCAGCCATACGTAAGAACTGGGAGGATACATTGGTCAAAAACCTTTCACTTGAGGCAGAGTGGTTAATTTGTCCTAAGACGGTACTACTAAGTTTTTTCAAATGCTTGCCATCCCAAATATATTGAAGACCTTTTGCAATATCACTAATAAAAATATTAAAAAGACTGGTCTTATTACAGATCCCTGAGGTACCCCACTAGTAACAAGACCATCTGTCATTCAGCCATTCCATTGTCTTATCCATTCAACTATTTTTACATTCAGACTCAAACACTGCAATTTATTAATGAGTCTTCTATGAGAGACTATGTCAAATTCTTTACTGAAATCTAGATAAGCTATATCTACTGCCCCCCCGATCTATTATTTTAATTACAGATATATATATATATATATATATATATATATATATAATTGCTTACATACATATGTAAATATCTAGCTATACTGTTCCAATAGAATCCAGTCAACCAGAGGTAGTGCCGTACCTGGAGTATATACTTTATATTTAATATATAGACACATGGCTCACTTGGCAGTATCCAACACGGTCATATCCATCAAAGGATGTATGTTAACCATTTTGGTGACAGACGGATATGCAGCACTTTGCATTCGTCCAATATGGAACACAAAAATGATGGGTTGCAGGATGGCAAGACACTTGCCTTAAAAGGCTCTCTGGAGGCAGAGACCCCTTCCTTTAGCACCACCAGACATGCTCAGTTCTAAAAGTGACCTCAAAGAGGGTGCATCAGGGGAGATATCTGTCTAGCAGCAACATTCAAAAAGTGTGCACTATGCTTTCCTTTCTGTCATACCCATTCTCCTTCCTCCTCTCTGGAGGTAGCCTCTTTCATGACTTTGCTGCATTTTACCTTATTTTAGTAAGTCTTTTATTATGGGTCAGAGGTGCCTTTAAGAAATGGGCACTCGTGGTGGCCATATTGGATGAGGTAATAACGGTACAGTTATGATTTTTGCCTCACCGGGTTGATTCTGTGGGTTATCCTTCTACCATTTCTTATTACAATTTAGGGATGCCCTTTGGAACTCCACCTGTGCTATGGAGCGGGGATTAAAAGCTATGGCTGTAGAGCCACTGCTCCATTTTATGTTTGGTGGATAAATGAAATAATCCCAGTTCTTCCCAGGCCTCATGGAGAAGGAAGGGAAGGTTCTTTTCTTACCCACTTCATCTTTTCCTGCAATGTGAGACACATGACTGGATTCTCCCTGCTTGCCTTCTTCATTGACCCTTTCAGGTTGAGAAGTACTTTCTACTAATTTCTGTCCTGTAACCCTTCTTTGGGGATCTCCTGCCTATGCAATTCTTAGACAATCACAGACCACCAGGGCATCTGGGGTTTCCCTATTGGCTATTTGTCCCTCATGTCAGACTGGTCTTCTAAGGAACTTAACTGCTGCATTAAAGGGATAGTAATACTTAAAATGTAAAAAAAAATATGTTGTAGGGTTTATCCCCCTGAGTAAAACAAGGGTACTCCCACTGCTGAAAGGTGTTTCATTCAAAAGTTATTAATTTTCAAAGTTGAATTTTTTAGGTGCAATATCACAGTGGCCTGAAATTGTACAGTGGCGCTGTTGCTACACGATCCTATGTATAGCTCTGGTCAGTTGACCATAAATCTCCATAGGATGGTGTAGCAACAGCGCCACTATACAATTTCAGGCCACTGTGATATTGCACCTAAAAAATTCAACTTTGAAAATTAATAACTTTTGAATGAAACACCTTTCAGCAGTGGGAGTGCCCTTGTTTTACTCAGGGGGATAAACTCTACAACATATTTTTTTTTACATTTTAAGTATTACTATCCCTTTAAGTTCCCTTTGTTCTGTTGCCCCTACACAGCAACCCCCAGTCCCTCTTCTCCTGAACAGGAGCCTGCATGGGTTACTGCCCTTATTTCTTCTGTGAATAATATCCCTTTCTCTATTAATAATAATAATAATAATATATATATATATTAAGGGGGTTCTTGTGTCTTGGCACAGGACCATCCCATTTTCCTCTACTCTGGATGAGGTGGATTCTTCTGATGAGGAGGCGGAAACAGATGAGGATAATTTTTGATTCTTCATCTACTTCTGTCGATGACCCTGCTTAACCTACTGAAGGCCTTTACATAACGGTGTTTGGAGACCCTTAAGGCTTCTGAAGCCTCTGTATTGGAATATTTTCCTGATACATTTTGAATGTCACTAGTGGGATGCTGTGTTACCCTCCCAGTCAGTCTTTGGAACAGATGTTTCTGAAGGAAGTAAAATTTCATGTTAAGATTCATCCCAGGACAATTTTCTCTCTTGTATTCATTCTCTCCTGATGCCCTACTGGGTATCTGGTCTGCTTCAGGCAATCAGAGTCTGCATCTCTTTCATAATACGTAGCCTTTCTCTGTGGTGGACCAGTGGGTGTTGAGGGTGATCATGGAAGGGTAGCATATCAATTTCAAATCTCTTCTATTTTGCTCCTTCATGTCCAGTTCCTTAAGCTTTGTTTCTTTTCTGGGGGACATGCAGGTTTTGGACACCTACCCCTCTGGCACTCAAAGGGTTAAAATGGATGCCACTGACAAGTAGGGATAAACTGGTGTTTCAGATAGATTTGTTATATTTTCTTATGTCTCAAACGTATGTTTCATACACAGATCCCCCTCCAAATCTCAACCTAGATCTAGTATAGACTCTAAACTCTCACTTATCCTTAACCCCTTCATTGTCAGAGAGCTGTTCTGTCCAGCACATTGCTGCTGGCAAAGCGAGAGGCCATTCCAGTTCTGACTCCTCCTTGTATACACATAAATAGCAGATTTTATTATATATATCTATGCATCTACATATACACAGGAGTCAGAATTACACTGCTCTCTGTCAGTTTAACCCACTATGTACCAGAAGTGTGCTGGACCGGACACCCCCTCTGACACTCAAGGTGTTAAGTATAAGAGTCATGCAGGTTCAAAACAAGCAAGTCAGGAAAATCAGAATTGACTCAGTTACTGTCCATCTGCTGTGCTGTTTTATTTAAAAAATATATGTACATTTAAATAAAAAAAAATATTTCAGAATTTGGCGAGCTGCAGGCTTATACTATGCATTGGGCCTGCAGTTTAAGACCCATCATGCCCTATATTAATCCAGCCCTAACTGGCATTAAATAAGTCATTACAGTCACATCTGCAAAATCTATCGTGTTGTCAACTTTTTGACATACAGTAAATTTCCCACACTGTGTTGTTTTACAAATATATCATTATTCTGCTGCCTAAAACTAAGAGCTACATAGAATTACTATGCTGTAAGAGGAACAGCCATCCTCACCCACTGACGCCCTGTTCCCACACAGACAGCGTCAGTGAAGCATTTCTCACTCAGCCCTAATTGCTCCAATATTGAACAGCTGTTTAGGCAGGTGGCTACCACTTAACCCTTTGAGTGCCAGAGCGGTATGCAAAAGCATTGCAATGGTGTTGTTTATTATGCATTCACCATATGATTATAAGTAAATGTTGGGTTCAGAAGCCAAAAAGTTGTATTGTTTCTTGAAGTAATACTTGGGATTTTCAGGAGTCCGTTAATCAACCAGACTGCTAGCAGAGTCGTAAGTTGTTGCCTATAACATGTACTGTATATAACATAAATACTTACCTTGAGAGATTTTGTCTTATATCTCTCCTGTGAACTTAGAACGTTTCGTGTTTTGTGCTGTTAAAGGCTCAACAGAACCATTTTTATCCCGGAAGGTACTTGATAAATCTGAACCCACCCCACCTCGCCGCCTACTCTAATTACATACCTGGCCATGTGTACTAGGTGTAATATATGTACAAGGTGTAATATGTGTACAAGATGTAATTATGTAATATATGTCCTTACTGTCGTGTGAAAAAGAAAGTACACCCTCTCTGAATTCTATGGTTTTACATATCAGGACATAATAACAATCATCTGTTCCTTAGCAGGTCTAAAAATGAGATAAATACAACCTCAGATGAACAACAACACATGACATATTACATTGTATCATGATTTAGTTCACAAAAATAAAGCCAAAATGGAGAAGCCATGTGTCAAAAACTAAGTACACCTTATAATCATACCTGTGAACTTCTGGTTATGGACTCCTGGAGAGGGTAGTCCTGTGGTGCCAGTGAGGGAGATGAAAGACGCAAATTGTGTCAGAAGGGGGCAGGGCTTAATCACGAGTGGGGGCAGGACTAGCAAAACAAAAAAAAATGTAGTAATAGGCTGGGGAAGAAGGTGAAGCAGTTGGGGAAGAGGGTGTACTTTCTTTTTCACACGACTGTATATCATCAATGATTTGCCAGTTGGTTCCAGACCTGTAACATCCAAGTGGTTATAAAGGAAACTTCACAAATACAAAATACATTTGCTGTTAAAACTACTAGGTCTTCTATGTATTGCTGCTTTCAGTTTTACATTGTACCAAACAGATCTGAATAACTGTCTCTGATTGACAACCCCACCTGCACAAAACTGGTGTGTCTGTTGCTGCAGAGAAATGAGTCAGAATAACTGGCGCTTGTGCCAATGACTGCACAGGAATGTGAGTCACAATCACTGCTTAACACTAAAATTCCACTCCAGTTTCATATGCCAAGAGGAGGGAGACACCAAACAACATTTACAAGGCAGTAGAAATGAGGCCCATAACTAATGATGAGAGTCTCAGGGTTTTACTACTGAAAAATGACAAACATAATTGTGCATTATGGTTTCTTGCTGCTTAACCCTTTGAGTTCCACAGTGAAATGCAGTGCTTTGCTAAGTAATATTATGTATACCCCCTTGGCATGCAGTGGGCTTAGAGCCATTTTCAATCAATCAGAATTTTGGAATTGTTATTGCCCTTAGTTGGCTTCTGCCAGAATTGCTCCACTTTTCCCTGTGTGTAAGACATAAGTGAACAGAATACATCCCACAGTACTGACAGTTATGTGGGAGGGGCGGGATCAGTGCAGCACACATTTAAAAGGACAGGTGCTTAGCACAAATACTACAATAAGACAGAAAAGAACATCCCGTTAACACCATGAAATATTTATTTTTTACATAATACTATCTTGAAAGTGGGATGATACAAAATATGTAATTCAGTCGGACTCCAAGAACTGCTGTAACTACAATTCTGGGGTTAAATGGAATTCATAATTCCCTACTTACAGATGTATGGTATGTCTTATGTACTTTGCATACCTATATCGGTGTTTCTCGTTGTTAGTCCTGAGGGCATGCCAACAGATCATCTTTTCGGGATATCCCTACTTAATCACAGTGTAATCAGTGACTCAGCCATTGTGATTTAGTTGCCTGTGCCTGCATTAGTGCATCTCTCCTTGCAATTAATTTTCTCTTATGTGACTGTAATTTCAAGACAGTACATCTTTTCTCAATAGAATGTAATTCTGAGCAATTTGTAGCCTGCCCTGGCAGGGAAAGATTAATATGCAAGTGTGAGAAAAAATTGTTGAAGCCTTTCCCCCCGCTCCCAAAAAGTGTATGAATCTAACTTTGTCCTTTGTAAGGAGACCATTACACCCCAGAGTGTTATTTGTGCCTTTAAATACATATCACAAGCATGTTGTTTTGTTTCCATAGGAACCTGGGTAGAAATTATACTTACACTGACTGAGAATAAAAATTGTTAGAACTCGGGTAGCAATACAAATGTGATCTTTGCAGTGTCAACAATAGGTTGGATGATGTTAGCATGTTCTCTTCATTTAATGTAATGCAGACATTTCCTGTTTTGCCATTAGTGCGACCTTTTGTCTAATACATTATTAATAAGGTTGTGTGCTTTTATAAGCAGTTTTCTATTGTCAGAAGGGTCAGAGTATAATAGTGTCAGTATAATACTTTTTTGCAACCTTTTTAATTATAACCTCGTTGAATTTACAAGCTAATGTGACATCCTAGGGTCATGGACAAATGCAGGTACAGCTCTAAATTAAAGTTTTATTTGCGTTGTGTTTATGGATTTAAGGCCATAGTCAAAGGAGATTTGAATGAGTCCAAGTTATTACTACCAACAATCAACATTCACCGTAGATTAGGCATCTGTAGATCAGGGACTGGTTCAGAATAAGACAGGATCTAAAATCAGTGGGCAGACATATGGGAAGTAAGAAATACATGATTGGCTGAAACTCCCATATGTGCCCTATAGTGATCAAACATTCTGGAACTTCCCTTTGATCATAAATCATCTCAGCAAAGTTGCTGTTCTGCATTCCAGTTAGCTTAATGTTTAGATGCAGTGCAACCATTTATTGATATACACTGTTGAATCTTTAACTGTTTAATAACAAGAGGGTTGCCCAACACATTGCTTTCTAGGATCTGGACATTGATGAATCAGCAAATGCAGTGATGCATTCAGGATTTCTGCTGCTGTAAGCCAGATAGAAACATAGAATTTTACAGCAGATAAGAACCATTTGGCCCATCTAGTCTGCCCATTTTTCCTACAGTAAAAACCTCAAACCTTATTTGGTGCTTGGTCTTGTCCTATGTTCAGAAACATAGAATTTGACGACAGATAAGAACCATTTGGCCCATGAAGTCTGCCCAGTCAAAAAAATTCTCCCTTCTGTAAACCTGTGCTGTGTGGAGTTCTTCAAGCCATTTACATTCAGATATTTAACAATTCTTTCCTTTAACATGGTTTCCATTGATTTTCCCACTCCTGGTGTAAGACTTACTGATCTGTAGTTGCCAGACTCTTCCCTGCTACCATTTTTGTGACATGATACTACATTTGCTTCTTTCCAATCTTCTGGAACCTCTCCTGTCGATAGTGACTGACTGAATAATTCTGTTAAAGGTTTTGCCAGAACACTCTTAAGTTCTTTTAATAACGCTGGTATCCCATCTGGTCCCATTGATTTATCTGTTTTTGCCTTAGAGAGTTGAAGTGGAACTTCTTCCTCAGTAAATATGAATGCTTCCCATGTCTTATTATTTATTTTTTCTAACAGAGGCCCTTCCCTTTACCTTCCTGTAAAAACTGAATGGAATTATTAGTTGAGACAGTCAACTAGCCCTTTATTCTCATTTACATAACTTCCAGTTTTTGTTTTCAGTCTAACTATTCCTTGTTTCATTTTCCTCCATTCACTTATATCTCTAGAAATGTTTTATCCCCTTTTTATTGACTGAGCAGTTGTTTCCTCTGTGTGTGCTTTGGCTCATCTAATAATGCATTTAGCCTCCTTCAGCCTAGTCTTGTACTGATACCTATCTTCCTCCTTCTGTGTCTGCTTATATTTTCCAAATGCTTCTTTTTCTCCTTTGCTATATTTGCCACATTTTATTAGTACATCCCCCCTAATGAGCGTGATTTATTACAAGTAGTATAACAATTTTGTATGAACCCAACTGCAACATAAGGGAAAAAGAAAAATTACTGAAATTCCCACTGATTTAAATTTGGCTTTTTCAGCCTAGAGTTTATTAGTTACATGTTAAATGAAGAGCAGGTGAAAGAGTAGAAAAGAAAAGGGGGGGGGTACACACCAAGATACCCAAGTTTCCCATTGATTTAATGGGACTTGAAATACCTTGAATGCCAGAGAGGTCGTCTTCGAAATTCACTGGAGACCTCTCTAACATTCAGTGCATTTAAAGCTGTATTTAAATCAATTATCATTTTTATTCCTCCTTGGTTGCCCCAACATTGTTCTTATACTTCTTAGTAAATCCTCCTTCTTGTCTCCCTTTGTCCATCATTGTGACTTAAAGGGTTGCTAATATTGTAGATAATCAAAAAAGAAATCCACCAATGTCAGTCTGATCTCTCAAACCTTTATGGGTTGAGAGATATAACGTTTTCAAGTTCCCCCCTCACTGATGTCAGCTGTAAAGCTGACAGCAGGAGATTCGAGTCGGCCAACTTGAGGCGGCTTTCCAGCAGAGCCGAAATAGCGCAATCTAAAAAGAAAAACTGGTTTGCAAGCACACTTTGTAGACCGTCCCAATGAAATATTTATTTTTGGATTGCGCTGTTTTGGCTCTGCTGAAGAGCCTCCTGCCGGTCCTGGGACCAGGATCTTCTGTCAGCTAGCGGGTGACGTCAGGGAAAAGGGAGGGAGGGGGATCTTTAAAGTGGAACTTTCAGATAATAGCCAGTCGCCATGCATTCATTAAATGCATGGTGACTAGCTTCAAAATAGATGTCTTACCGTAAAAAAACACGTGTCTAAAGGAATCCATCCCGTTTTGGGACTGACGGGCAGGTTAGTACGGTCTGCGAGCCTGCGCCATCAATCCCTTTCGGTGACCATATTGTGCAAAGCAGTCTACTCTATGTAGACCGGGACTGACGGCGCATGTGCACAGACAAGATGTCTACTCTCTAGCCTCAGTTCCGGTCTCCAAACGGGACGGATTCCTTTAGACACACATATTTTTTATGGTAAGACATTTATTTTCAAGCTAGTCGCCATGCATTTAATGAACATGGCAACTTGCTAATATCTGAAACTTCCGCTTTATAACGTTATATCTCTCAAGGCTTGAGAGATCAGAGTGGCATCGATAGATTTCTTTTTTGATTATCTACAATATTATTTTTCATTTCTACAATACATTGCTAACTCTTTAACATGTTCCTGATGATAAAACCAGTTCCAAAGTATTGTCAGACCATAACATTTCTGTGCATTTATTCACGTCATTACCGTGAGCTCACTTAGCCCTTTGCAATGAGTTGCGCACCCCTCTGGCACTCAAAAGGTTACATTCAATCATAGGACAGATGCTTAGGAATGGCATACAGATGTCATAATTATGAAGAGCACAAGTATTAATCTTCATTCTTTCCACACATCACTGATGTCTAAGTGCTATTGCTGTGAATTCCAGATCTAATGTAATTTGAAGATAAACTAACATCGCTGCCGCATGTTCCAAGTAAGAAAAAAAGCAATTGCAATTTATTCATCTTATAAACATTCTGCCAGTGTATTACAGTATTAGCGTATTTATAGAAGGGAATAATGAAGCCAAAGCAGCCTAAGATTTAAAACATATTTCCATTCAGCTCTGTCAAACAGTTTTTCTCCATCTGAAGCCATTGCCGGGGCAGTTGCCTGGGTTATTTTTAGAGAGACAAACTGTATTACATAGTTTACAAGTGCTGTCAGATCCCAGACTTCTCTAAACTAAATTTACTTGACCTGAATGAATAACCTCCAGAATTATTGCTTCCAATCTAATTACTTGTGTTCTTGTCAAATATGTTGTCATTATAATTAGATTAATATATGGACCTACAACTAGCATGAGGAGCTCTGGATCCATTTTCCACTGGTTGGTACTTAACATGTGGGAAATCTGAGGTTTTGATCCAAATATCAGGGTTCCAGGGTGAAGGGCCAAAATCTTAGAGAACAGAGAGCCTGGTTTTCCCTACAATATGATCTGCCCCTTTTCAACCAGAGAGGCAGAAAGAAAAGTGATTCTTGTCTTGTGTGTATTTAAGCAGTGAGATATCTTAAGTTGTAGCATGTTAAAGGAAGAGTAGCACCTACTATGTAAAAAAAATATACAGTATGTTAGCTATGCTTTGTTTAAAATAATAATTTTAAATAAGGAATGGCTAGCATAAATATAGGTGATTTTGAAAGGGTTTTCAAAAGGCATCTCAGTCATTAGTTCCACTTTAAATAGGGTTTTTATTATTATTCAAGGGATTGAGAGCCCCATTTATATCAATGAGAAATGTTACTTATTCCCAAATGTGCTTTCTGGTTTTCCCCAGAATAGCTCATGGCCTTCAGTGGTTGTTTTGAAGGTTAAAACAAAGTAGTAGGGTGTTTGTCTTCCTGGTTCAGCAATGGCACAGTTATATTCACTAATCAGTACTGGGCCAATATTACCATTCACTATGCTATGAATGAATCTAGGCAGCTTACACACTGAGGTCATCTCTAACAGTGAAGCGAGCAATAAGTGTGGCATTTACCCCTTTGAGCGCCAGTGGGGTATACAACGCATTACATTGCATACCCGTCTGGTACACAGAGGGTTTGCTGAAATAATTACTATAAAGTTCAATGAATTAGCATAAAGTGCCACAATGTGCCACCAAAACATTAAGGTACATTTTTCAAAAACTGCTCATTTTACAGAAAAATATCTAGCACATCATTTAGGCAGTTTCTTTTAGCACTAGTTTCTTTTATTATACAAAAACATGGTGGTCTTCACCATCTGACTGCCAAGGAGGTATTCAACACACTTTTCCTCACTGAGCAGTCTTCCAGCGCTTAGCCTCTTGCATGCTAGAGACATCTCCAGTGCACTGTGAAGCATTGAGCTCAAGTCTCCACTCCTTCTGTGAGGGTGTTACAGTTATCAAGCAAGACAAGGAGTCAGACGGTATAGTTAAAATCACCTTTATTAGAATAATAGGTAGCAATGCTAATAGCTAGAATAGCGAGAATAAGCAGAGGGTGACGGACAGGCCAGATACACTATCAGAAATAAGAGTCTGCCAATGGATCAACCACAACTGCTGGAGACTAGGCTGGAGCCAACTGGTAGTCTCAATGGTCGTAAGTGGAGTACCGGATATGACCCGAAGTCTCCCGCTAGGTAGCTACAACGGAGAACACTGACTCGAGCCTGCAGTCAGTTAGGAAGCGCTCGTCTCCAATAAGGGATCGCAACAATGGAGACACTGACTCATACCTGCAGTCAGTAAGGCCGGAGTCTGCCAGAGCCCCAGGTCCACCCCAGAATGGGTGTCTGTGGGAAACAGGCAACACAGCTGAGCAAACAGACAGAGCCACCAGTCAGCACCAGTTAGGATAGTCAGACAAGCCAGGGTCATACACGGAGCGGACAGTCAGCCAGAGCCACAGGTCTGCACCAGATAGGATGTCCAATAATAGTAGGCAACACTGGGAGGATAGTTAGACAGAGCACCAGGTCAGCACCAGGTTGGATAGTCAGACAAGCCAGGGTCATACACGGAGCGGTTAGTCAACCTGAGCCACAGGTCTGCACCAGATTGGATAACTATAGCCAAAGGAGCACACAGGTAGAATGGTCAGAGAGAGCCACAGGTCAGTACCAGAACGGATAGTCAGACAAGCTGGGTCATACACAGGATACATGAACAACAGAATCTAGAACTGCACTGAACAACAACATAAGGGTAACTGGATAGAAATCCAGTTCCCTTTTAAAAGGCAACCCAGGAAGTAGATGGGTGGAGCTATCAGCCCCAAACAGTACAAAACAGAGGCCTGCGACATATTGCAACCTCGCGCCCAAAAGTGACACATGGCCACGAGATGCATCAGAACACAGACCCCACGCTGCGTCATTATACGGAGCAGGCCCAGTTAGCACAAGGACATGTACGATGGCTGAGAACGCCAAGCGCGCTTAGGCCCAGTCCTCGTAATGACGCATGGGATGACACAGCGGCAACATTTCAGGCCATCTATTACCTGTGTCAACCCACTAGGCATTGCTGGATCTAAGGTAACTGTGACAGAGGGTGAGGGTCAATGGCATTCTCTCTGATTCTTTCATGATTAATAACGGCACCCATCAAGGATGCCCACTCTCGCCATTGATCTTCATTCTGGCTTTGGAACACTTACTAAATACCATTTGCCTCCATCCTGAGATTCTAGGTATCTCTTCCAAAGAGACCACCTTCAAAACGGCGTTCCCAGTTACTGTCTACTCTGGAGGATTTTTGCTTTCTTTCTCAAACCAAGATTAATTATAAAAAATCTGAGATCTTCAGTATTAATGTTCCAACAAACCTGTTCACATCTTTGTGAAAGAAATTTCCATTCCACTGGGCATCTTCTACTATATTATATCTGGGTATTTCCCTTTCCTCGGATCTCTCCTCCCATGCCGAAAGAAACCTTGATCCACTGATACAAAATATATGGAAAGATCTATTAGACTGGAATTCAAATTCACCTTTCTTGATTGGGTATAATTAATCTTATTAAAATTATGATCCTCCAAAAAAATTCTATATGTCTATATTGCATTCCTATCCATCTTCCTAACCATTATTTAAATAAAATACAATCCTTAATCTCATCCTTCATCTGGTCACGTAAAATGCAGAGACTGAGACACATTATCCTCACTAAACGCATGGAACAGTGATTGGTGCTCCCTGATATTCACACATACTATAAGGAGGCTGCTGTTTCTAAACTCATGGATTTTCACCCACCTATACCCAAAAGGTGGACCAACTCCCTAACCGACACCAATTAAACTTCTGTAGTCTAACACACGTAACATTCTGGATTCTTGTCATCAGCATATAGCTTTGGGGCACATATTACATATCTGGATGGGAAAGAATGAGGACGTTAATCGTGCCCCCTTCCCCCTTAACCCCTTTTATTGTTAACCGGACTTCTGATCCGGCCTGGACAACCCTGTCCTCCTTAGTAGGAAGCGTAATAACCTGCACACTTTAGCCTCCCCCCTTCTTTTCTTCAGGTATTATCGTGGAAGTCACTCTTTCTAGTATTCTGGATGGGAAATTACTTCAGTGGTGGACCTACTTCCAGGTTTGGCACGGGGTCCTAGCTGAGGTCGACATAGGATATGATAACCGAGATCTCACACCTTTCTCTGCCCACTCTCAGACTCCTCTCCCTCTGTTATAAACTATTCCTTCACCCTAGGCATGAATGTAAACCATACTTTCTTCGACTGTGGGAAGCAGAGCTTTCCTTAGTTCTTGAACTAAACCAATGGGGTAAGATTTTCAAGACTAATTTCTACACTTCTAGGGATACTAAATCTAGAGAACTAAATTATAAATTTCTTACTCATTGGTACATGACTCCGGAGAAATTCTCTTGCATTTTGCTATCCAAATCCAACTTTTGTTGAAGATGTGGTACACAGGAAGTATGCTGCATATTTGTTGGTTATGCCTGATCATTAGTGACATCTAGGATAGGAGTCTCACTAAAATCTACACAATACTCCACATTGGGATGCCCAAAGATCCCCTGCTTTGTCTCTTCCTATATAATTGCCTTTCCTTTCTCACACTTCCCCAGGCTTATACAGATATGATCCTATCCTTGTTGGTTGTAGCAAAATCTCTCATTCCCCTTTTTTGGATTTCCCAAGAGGCCCCTTGTGTTGCCTTATGACTCTCCAAGATGGATGAGCTTGTGCTCATGGAGAAATGTTATGCAACTAATGCCTCCTACATCAACCAATTTACTGATCACTGGTCCTCCTGGCTGCATTTTTGCTCTCCTCCTCCCTCGGCACCTCTTCCCTTGTCCTTTATCTCTTCATAGGAAACTGTCACATACATCTAGAGTTCTAGAAACCCCTGATGTTGACAGCTATTCTAATCTTAATTCTCCTCCTCAGCTACAAACAACAAGGTTCATTCCACCCATCTTCAATATCACCTTTATTTGGAATCATGGGTGTTATCTATTGAGTGGCTTATTCTTTATGCCTGGGATTTTTTTTTTGCTTGTTTTTGTTATTTTTTTTCCTTTCTTCCCCGCATCCCTTCCTCCTTCCTTACTCTTACCTCCCCTCCCCAAATTGTCTTATATTCCTCATCAGTTAACTGTAATCTCCTGATCTACAGTATACAAAGATCCAACTCCTTATTGATCCCATCTCAACTATCCATTTATATTGCATACTAATCTCTGTGTGTATAGTTTAATGCTGTGGATTTTTGCTGTACAATGAATTTGCATGTCTTATATTGTGACATACCCTTTAATAAACTTATAATAAAACCCCAAAAAATATTGTGTTCAAGTCTTACATTTTTTTATTAAAGCATTGATTATGAGTATTCTGTCACTCTATAATATGAAACACCATCACTTCCAGGTTAGAACGCACCGAGGTGAGGTAACATAAGATAAATGTAATAAATGTAACTGTGTGCCTATGGAGCCTATGTACTAACATTTCTTAAGTTGGAGATATTTTATTGCGTAGGCTCCTTAGAATAACATCGGAACGGAAGCATTTATCACACTGGAGAGCTTATCCCAACTTTATCACACCTTAGTGCATTACCCCATAGGAATGCCATGTAACTGATACATACATGTCTCTGTCTTCTTTGTGTAATTTATCCACACTGTGTTCCATCTTTGCAGACATGTGCTCACTTATATGAGTCTCGCCAGAGAGTGACACAGCCCTCAGAGACACGGGATGTGATTGGCCGCTGCTTTGTGTTGAGCCAGGACCTAAGCACCAGTGAGGACCTGGATGGTGGGGAGTGGAAGTTTTGCGAGGGTCGGCCACAAGGCCATGAGATGTTTGGTTTCTGCCAACAGGGCATGTCTGCTGGATTCACAGCAGATAACCATTATATCTTATTTGGGGCCCCTGGAACGTACAACTGGAAAGGTAAGGGCTTGGAGAGATTCTTCAGTTCATCTAATCACTGGGGGGGGGGGGGTTAAATCACAATCAGTGTGAACATGCTGAATTTTTATTTCAGCCCAGTGGAGCAGCTACTTTGCTCCACAATTGCAAGTTTAGTTTGATAAAGCCCTCTGATTCCTTTCTCTGTATGTTGTTCCATTTACCTATCAGCCTTAGGTCTAGGAGTTACAAACCTTTAAATATTCAAGAGATACCATAAAGCTAGCATGCTAATGTATTTGTGTAAGTACATTTTCATATAGATATAGTATAGATGTCTGACTGTAGATCCATAGCTACGCTATGATCTTTGTTACAGTAATAACAGGTCTGGATTTCCCAATAGGCAATATCCCACCAGTTGTTGTTTGTTTGTTTTTTTACCCCTTTACACGCTATCATTGCCCCTTTGGATGCTAGAGAGATCTCCAGTGCATTGTGGAGCAATGCTTTGAATATCTTTTTAGCAACCAAGGGGTTAAAGCTTTTTCTTCATGGTATATGCCACAGGTATTTTTTACACCAGGAAACAGTGGATAGGACTGGAGCAGGGTCGTGTGAGGAGTGGGGGGTGTGGCCATGAGCAGGACTAATGGCACCCAGAATACCTTACCTGAGGGGGTCTGGGATGTAGAATGTAAAAATGTTATGAATTTTGAAAGTGTTGCTGGGTATAGTTGCTTTTATTTTGAGATATATAATTACTTTGACAGTGTGAGCGCTTGTGTTCAGTTTGTGTTTTTGTTACTGCGGGTTACTCTTAGTTTGTGTGTGGTATTTCATTGAGAAAGACTGCTGCTAAACTAGTGGTATCCTATTTTACTGCCCCTTATGATGAAGTATTCCGCATAAACACAATATAGTTCAGGTGAGTAGATGTGTTATTGATCAGATATGCTTGTCTTTATTTTCTTACTAATGTTTTGTGGACATGCAAGCTTCCCATTGACTTCTCTGTGCTTTTATCTGAGAGGTTTGAATGTGTTCTACGCTTCTTTATCCCACTGTAGGCCTTATTCATCAAGCTAAAGAGGTATAATTATGAAGCAAATCAGTTGTGCAGTAATTTAAGTATGAACATGCAATTCTTGTTGATTTAAATGTGGCTGTTAACCCTTTGAATTCATTGGAGACCTCTCTGGCACTGAAGGCCTTAGAAACGCAGTTTAACTTAGTGAGGATTTCACATTCTCCCCAACTGTGCAGATGGAAATGCATTGCTTTAGCTTTATTAATAAGATTGTATGTACATTGATGTGTATAAATACATATATACATAATATATTTTTTTCTGGCTCCTTGCCTCACACACACACACTGGGTTGGTAATGGGAGGAGTAAGGCTTTGGGGGGGGGGGCACATTCCCTACTCCTACTATTACCAACACAGACCTACTACTATCAACGGGATGCTGGGTGGTGACCCCTGCACCACAGGGGAGAAATAATTATTCCCCAACTTCTCATGGATATAAATTTAACTTGTCACCCCCTTAAATGCTACATAGGTTTCCAATGCGCATTAAAACCGTTAAAAGCCACATGTGAATTTTGTTTGTTTTTATGTATCCTCCCATGGTGTACTTGGTTATCCCCAGAATTACACCTCTTTAGCTGGATGAATAAAGTCCTGTTGGTGTGTGTTCATTGAGGCTTATGTGCTACAAAGGACTGGTGCAATTCTGCTGCATATTATCTGTACTATATGAAATAAATTAATATCCTTGTTGATTTAAAGGGGGCTTTAAAACCTTTTGCTAGAGAGTTCTCCAACACATTGAAGGTGTTACATTAAAGTGGTTAAAAGGCCCATTTAAATCAGTGGGAATTTGGAGATTTTTATTTCCCCAGAATTGTATACTTCCTCCTTTGCACATCAGCCTCAGTGTGCCTGTTTGTGTGTAGTGTGTGTGTGTCCTTGCGTGTGTGTCTATGTGTCATTTTTATGTCTGTATACTTAGTGTGTCTGTGTGGATCTCTGTGCACTGTTTGTGTGTGTGTGTCAGCATTGTGTGTGCGTGTGCAGTGTGTGTGCATTGTGTGTGTGTGTGTGTTCATAGTGTGTCTGTGCCTGTATAAACTATGGGTATCAAGTATGTGTATTTTGCAGTGTGTGTGTGTGTGTGTGTGTGTATTGTATATCTGAATGTATGTGTGTTTAATGTGTGTCTGTGTGTATAGAATGTGTGTCTAGGTGTGTGCCCATAATTTGCGTGTGTGTGTGTGCGCACATAGAGTGTGTGTGTGTGTGTGCACATAGAGTGTGAGTCTGTGTGAGTGAATGTTTGTGTGTCTGTGTCCATAGTGTGTGTGTGCGCATAGAGTGTGTTACTGTATCCGTGTGTCTGTGTCCATAGTGTGTGTGTGTGTGTGTGTGCACATAGTTTGTATATCTGTGTGTGTTATGTGACTGTGTGTCTCTCTGGGTGTAGTGTGTGTGTGTATGTGAGTGTCCGTATAGAATGTCCTGTTGCATGTGCACATCCTCTTCATTCTGGGCCCTCACACCAATCTCCCACTCGATTTGCCTCCCAGGAGAGCTGCGGGTGGAGCTATTTAATCAGAGTGCCCTGGATCTGGGTACTTACGATGACGGCCCATATGAAGTTGCTGGAGAGAACAGCCAGAAACCAGAACTGATCCCACTGCCATCCAACAGTTATCTTGGTATGAGGTCATGGCCGGAGGCTGGAGAGAGAGAGGGAAAGGGAGAGAAACGTCTGGTGGTAGCCTCCAAACTGAGGCCTATATTTGTTCCAGACACCTCCTGTTAAATACAGTGTTGTGTCTTTTCTTACCCTATTCCTTTGCATAGCATACTGTAAATCCGCTACATGCTGTCACACAGATACAGTTTATATGATTAAATGTCTGAGAATGCACATAGTCGGAGCAATAAATTGTACTACTGGTGTATACAGTAAGTAATGCTGATGGTATTTAAAGCAGCAATTCCTTTTTCCCTTCACATGCCTTTGCGATGAGCAAAACATTTCAGGAACTTCATAATTTTATGTATCTAGCCATTTTGCTTAAGACTATATGATTTGAGAACATGATATTATTGTTAGGTTCTTCTTTGTTTCAGCCAGTAGGATTGTAGGGAAAGTGATCATATGACCCTCACAGAAGAAATAAGACACCCAGGACAGTCCTGATGCAGTTCTTTGTACACAAGTTCAGATAGCTTGGGCATGCAACCTTTGGCTCTCTGTTGGCTTGTTTCAGATTATGGGTGTTGAAGTTCTCCAACAGCTAGAGAACTAAAGGTTGCCTATCCCTGGGTTAGTTCTGTTGAGCAACTAATAAATATAAAAATACTAGGTTAAAACCCATCATTCAACAGGGTGTAGGGCAAGTGCACGGTGGCAGAGGAGGGGGACAGCGGCGATATTGCACTGATCCCTGGAGGGTTCCGCTCTACCGCTGCTCTTCCCTCCACCGCCGTGGTGATCCCCGGAGCGTGCCGCTGTACCACTTTTTTTCCCTCCACTGCTGCTGGAGTCATCGCTCTCTGTGTCCGTGCGTGTTACACACACAGGGATCGACACATCCTAGCAAATTATATATATAGATTTGTCACTGAGGTTTACCATCACCACTGACAGTCTTTGAGGCAGTGACTAAAATAAATATGTTATAGTGTCAGTACTTGGACCGAAATCATTGTTCACTGTAAAAAAAGTAACTGAAACCATTTGAATGATCGAGGGACATGCAGCACATTGTGTCGCACATCATTTATCACTCAGGGCATTAATAAGAACCTTTCTTTGCCAGTTCTCATTCGCTCACCTTTCTAAAACACAGAAATTATTTTAAATAAACTGAGATTACACTGAATTACATTCTAAGAAGTTGTCTGCTCCTCGTAAGGCAGTGGTTCTCAGCCAGGGTGTTCTAGCACTTTGTTGTGGCGTGGAAATCCAGATATTTATTTATTTTATTATTCTTTTGAAATGTAAGATTAAAGGGATAGTAATTTTTCACGATAATGGCAGCTTCAATTAATCTTCATAGTATTTGGGCCATGGAGAGTGTTACTTCAATACTGTCGGAGTTGTAGTTCAAGAGTAATTGAATGATAAAGTATCACCCTCCCCTTTTACTGATGTAACATTGCTCTCCTCAGAACAGCAAGGTGGTGTCCAGGTGGATCACAGAGAGGGACAATCTTCAGTGAGCATAAGGAAAACCCTGATAAACCTGTAAAGGGGTTTTCATTGTTCTCACAGTAAGAAGACTGTCCCTTGTTGTGAGCTGTCTGGTCTGTGGACCAGATTCCACATCTGAGGGGAGGTGGCTTACACTAGGTAAAAGGGGAGGGAGGGGAAACTTTATCAATTACTCTTGAATTACAACTCTGACAGTACTGAAAGGACACTCTCCGTGGTCCAGATACTATGCAGATTAATTGGAGCTGCTGTTTTTGTGAAACATTACTATTCCTTTAACTATATAGTTATATATTTGTACCCTTCATTACCCCCTGAAAATTACCAACAAAATGTTCACATCCCCAGTGAAAAAATTTGTGAAGCAGTCCATAGTCCACTGTGTAGTTTGCTCAAATGCAGGAAGGTTGCAGTGTGCTGTATTGGACTGCATCATTTGTGGTGAACATCCACTTATGGGCTTATGTGTTCTACTCTCTGGCAATTAGTGCAGCATTACAAAATGCTGAACTAATGTCACCCGTATGAATGAGGCATAATGGGAATTTGGGCCCAGAGTGTCTCTGAGTCTTCATTACTGCTGATTACTGGTGTCATAGTTCAAGGCACGTTCCATTGTCATGTAGACAGTTAAAGGATATTGAAGTGAGTAAGGTCCCCAGGGAAGTCACATAATGGACAAAAATAAGAAGGGAAACCCTGCAAACATCTCAGGGCATTGTCTGGTTCTGTTTTATTAAGGGGAAGGAACTGACATGTAATGTTGTCACCTTCAGCATTGATTTCTTATTATATCAGTGAACAAAAGGAAAAGCTGCTTTAAATGGTCATTTAGCAACCGTAAGGGGTAAATTTAACTCCTTGGATATTAGAGATGTCTCCAATGCATTGTAAAGCAATTCGCTAGAGACATCTCTAGCATCCAAGGGGGTTAAGGATCCAGAACTAAAACCAATACCAGGTACTTACTTTAGCAATCTGGACACCATTTCTGAGTTCTGCTTCTACCAGTTCCTCTCTTCCATATTCCCTCTCTCTCCCGGCTTCCCATGCCATGGCACACTCCTCCTCGGAAATGTCTAATGTGCTCTTTCTTTTCTTTCTTTCTTCCCTTCTACCCCATCATCTGGGGGATTCATGTTCATGACACAGGACTCTTGTTTGTCACAAACATTGATAGTTCAGACCCGGATCAGCTGGTGTATAAAACGCTGGAGCCCAGGGACAAGGGAGCCAGGCTGAGCCCTGACGTAGCCCTCAATAGCTATTTAGGTTTGTAACTTGCATATGTGTGGTTGGGGCCGGGTTCAGCTCCCACTTCCTGCGTGTTTCCTCATCCCTTCCCTGCCTGCCTCTGTGTCTCACTGGTAGACTTCATGTCATATGCTTAGTGTCTGTGTGTTATGTGCAATATCCCTGTGAGCCAGATTATATCTATGTGCTGCTTCTCAGTTCTATTTTAACCCTTTGAGTACCAGAATGGTACCTCTCTGGCACTCAAAGCATTAATGTGCTTTAATCTGATGGCTTGTCGTAGCAAATAATGTCCCTCAGTCCATCTCCATGTTTTAATGTTTTAAGTTTAATCTAAATGTACAAAACTGCCACAATCTGATTTGGAACAATTCTAGAGCAAACAAACTGTACCGTAGGGGACAAATTAAAAAAAAATCTTGAAATTCCAGCTTTGAACCCCTTGAGTGCGAGAGGGTCTCCAATACACTGAAGACTTTTCTAGCATTTACCGAGTTAAAAGCACAGGTATTTTTCTTTGCCCCCTGTGTTGCAGTTGGTTTGTTCTAGAATTACTCCAGATCATCTTCGTACATCAGTTTCATTGCGTCTTTCCAAGCCTAACGTACTAAGAAGAACTGGAGTAATTGTGGAGCAAACCAACTGCACAATTAGGGACAAGTAAATATTCCATTCATTTAAAAGGAGATTTTAACCCCATGAATGCTAGAGAGGTCAAAGCAATGTGTTGGAGACCTCTCTAGCAGTCATATGGTTAAAAGACCAATTTGAATCAATGGCAGTTTCCAGAATGTTTATCTGTCCCCTACGGTGCAGTGGGTTTAGCCCAGAATTACCACAGTTTTTTCCAGTACAGCAGTCTCTGTTTCTTTTTTTTATTTTAGTTTTGTTTTCCCTTGCACAGCCATCTGAAAATAAAAGAGTTAAAATGAGTATATGTCCAAATTACCAAGAAGATATTTTCCCTTATGTTCTATGTGGAACACAGGAACCATGGGTTAAAGTATCCTGTGACCAGGAGTGTAGTGCACTTGCCTTTAAAAGATCTCAGAGGTGAAGACTCCCTTCATACTTAGGCACATAGTCTCGCTCTTATCCTTCTCTGTTTGTTTTTTACCTGTAGACATTGACCTTTTTATTCCCCTGTTAGGTGAGCCTCCTGGCCTCCTTTGTTGGAGAGGAGACTTATGGGACCTGAGTCTGTTTGAGGATGGCTTGCATTATCAGCCCTCTCCTCTACTTTATCTGCTTAGATTATCTGAGTAGAACCTTGTATAAAATATAGGAGAAGACTGAAGAGGACAATAAATTTTTCCATTCAGAGCACAGAGGTCCTGTGAGTATGTATCTGTCTGTTTGCTTGGCAGCCACATTTCTGTTATCTGTGGTGTGTTGGCTAGCCTGGCACTTTGCATATTTATGTTCTGTTACATACTGTAACCTACTTTTATACAAACCATTTTTCCTCATGACTTGTGGAAGACTGGTCCACCTTAAGCAATAGGAGGACATTCACTATTTTATTTACGGTGCATGGGCTTTTTCCATGGAGGATCAGTGATTTTTGTGGGTCAGTTCAGAAGGGTACCATATAGAGTTCATGTTCCTTCCTTCCTGTAATTTTTCATGTCCAGAGCACCTTGCGATCCCATGCAAAGTCATCTGTTTTTACATGCTGACTCTTTTCTGGTAGATGTGCAGGTCTTGGTACCTGTTCCTTTTCAGGAGAGGTTCACAGGATTCTATCCTAACCTATTCATAGTTCCCAAAAAAGATGGAGGTTGGCGTCCTATTCTGGTCTTAAAGCTTCTCAACCTTTTTGTTCTCATTTCCCATATCAAAATGGAGTCTTGCTCTCCATCATCCTTACCATTGTGACCAGGAGAATGTTTGGTTACCCTAGACATATAGGACTGTTACTTGCATATTCCCATCCATGCAGATCATCAGCATTTCCTGCGATTTTCTTTTAAAGACTTCATTTTAGGCTGGACTCTTTACAAAGGTCATAACAGCACTGGCATCTCACATCCACTCACTTGGGATCTACTTGACTCCCTACCTGGACAACCTTTTGGTGAAGGCTACTTCAGAGGAGATTCTGCGATTTCAGATTCGGACTTGTGTGTCTGTTCTGATCAAGAAGGTTGGGTTCTCAATTTCAAGACACCTTCTCTGGTTCCATCCATGGTCTCTTTCATGGTATGAGAATTGGCTCTCTTAATGGTAGGGTGTTTCTACCAGAAGGCAAGATTCTGCCTTTTTGTCTCACCAGGTATATCAGGCTTTGCTTCCCTTGCAGTGGTGTAGGAGTACTTGAAGGTGCTTGGTTATCTTGTTTTTACTCTGCAGAAAGTTATGTTTGCTCAATTCCATATGCTGTAGCTGTAGCTGCAGCTGAAAATTCTCTGGAATTGGTCCAGACATCAGTGTCATGCTACTGTCAGACCGGACTAAGGCGGGCCTTCATTGTTGGCTGCAGAGGTCCCATTTATCGCTGGGACAGCCATTGGTTGTTTCATATTGGGACATACTCAGAACGGATGCCAGCCTAACAGGCTGAGGTGCCACACTGGGCCCTCAGTTTGATCTACGTCTTTGGACTGGGGAGGATAGTCTTCTGTCCATCAATGTTCTGGAGCTTTGGGTGATTTTCCTAGCCTTGCGGTATTGGTCTCAGTCCCCCTAGGGATCCCCTGTGAGGATGAAATCTTACCATTTGATGGTGGTGACCTACATCAAACGCCAGGGAGGGACTAGAAGTGCGGCCGCATAGTCCGAGATTTGGCCGATCCTCACATGGGCAGAGGCTCATGTGTCGGCTCAATTCATATCGCAGGGGTAGACAATATTTTGGCAGACTCTCTCAGTCACCAATGTCTTGGTCCTTGGAAATTGGGCGCTCAACCAGGCAGTATTCAATTCTATAGTTCATCTTTAGGGTCATGTGATGGTGGACATGATTGTGTCTCAGTTGAATCTCAAGGTTCCTCAATTCTGTGCCAAATGCAAGGACCTTCTAGCCCTTTCTGTGGATGCAATGGTCATACC
Organism: Rhinophrynus dorsalis; assembly: GCA_037306005.1. Classification (NCBI taxonomy): domain Eukaryota; kingdom Metazoa; phylum Chordata; class Amphibia; order Anura; family Rhinophrynidae; genus Rhinophrynus; species Rhinophrynus dorsalis. The sequence goes on along the minus strand of CM074719.1, from coordinate 472,541,717 downwards.
ATGGCATTTTCCCCGGTGTATGTTTTTTCACTATTTCCCATGATCCCCATAGTGTTGAGGAAAGTCAGGATAGAACAGGATAATTTAATTCTGACCTAGTCAGGCCTGGTGCTCAGATCTTTCAATCTACAGGTGGTAGAGCCGTTTGGGCTCTCTCTGCATCCAGATCTCTTTACTCAGGGTCTGCTGTGTCATTCAGAAGTGGAGAAGCTGGTTTGGTGGCTTGGCTCTTGAAGCTAGCATCCTGAGAAAGAATGTTTTTTTTTTTACTCCATCATTGCTACTATTATGTAGACTCACAAGCCAATTTGTTCCAAGGCATACCATAGGATATGGTCCTTGCTCTAAAAGACTGGGAGTCACGGCCACAGCTTTTTCATCTTCAGGTCATTTTGGCCTTTCTTAAGGGGGCTTAGTCTTAGCTCTATTAAAGTCCAGAATTCAACTCTTTCCTATTATTTCTGAGACATTTCTCCTTATTGCCAAATACTCAGACTTACATGCAAGGGGTGGTTCATGCCTACCCAGTCTAATTGTGGGACTTGAACCTGGTTCTGGGGGTGCTTCAGAAGGCTACGTTTGAGCCTCTGTCTTCAGTTGCTCTGCATTTCTTGACACTCAAGAAAATATTGTGTCTGTTTGTGGGAGGCAGAACATCAGTCTTTGTCTTGTAAGCCTCCCTTTATGGTTTTCTATCCTGATAATGTAGTTTTGCAGAGTCCTGTAGGATTTCTGAGTTGTTTATGGCTACTCTCTGTCAGCTTCTTCTAATAGACAGGAGCAGGAACTTCATATTTTGGATGTGGTTAAAGGGATAGTAATGTTTCATAATAAAAGCAGCTCTAATTAATCATCATAGTATTTGTACTTTGGAGGGTGTTATTTCAATTCTGTCAGAGTTGTAGTTCAAGAGTAATTCAATGACAAAGTATCCCTCTCCCGCCCCTTTTACTGATGTAACACTGTTTAGCCAGATCAGAAGGGAGGTGCCCAGGTAGACTGCAGAGAGGGACAACCTTCAATTAAGATAAACCTGAAAAACTTGTCAAGGGGGGCAGGGCTTTCATTGTTCTCATAGGAAGAAGACTGTCCCCTTCTGTTATCTGTCTGGTCTTACAACCAGATTCAACATCTGAGAAGAGATGACTTACACTAGGTAAAAGGGGGCGGGAGGGGAACTTTGCTTGCGAATATCTCTCAAACCATAAAGGTTTGAGAGATAAGACTTATATCGATCTTCATGTTTTTTTAATGCCTACAAAATAAAATAAAGATAAAATGAAGTATTACTATCCCTTTAAGTGCTTGAAATACTGTTTTCACTGCAAGCAGCCTTTTCAGTAATCTGATTTGCTTTTTATCATTCCTGAGGGCACTTGTGCAGAGTTGGAGGCATCAAAGGAGGCAGAGGATTAAGGTGACCATTCGCCAGTCATATGTTCTGCCAAAGAAGCCTATGCCACTGCACATTCCACCTGATCGGTGAGATCCTCTTGGTCCTCCAAGAATCAGACCTTTGTGGAACAACTGTATAAGGCAGTGACATGATCATCTCTTTACACATATGTCAAACACTACAGTGTCACTGTGATGGCTTCTGCAGAAGACAGTTTTGATTGCATGGTCCTACATGTGGTTGCGCCTGTGTTGGTGTCCTTGGCTTTATTTTTGCAAGTAATCTGTTGTGTCGCTGTCCTTTGATACGTGAGGTTCATGTTTTACTAGTTAGGCTTGGATTAAACTAGTCTGTGTTTTAAGAGGTTTTTCTCTTTCCCTCCCTGGAATCTTAGTGGATGCTTTGGTATATCCTGGTAGTTCCTGTGTTCCACATAGGACGTAAGAGAAAAGTTTTTTTTGTGTACTTAGACATAAATCATTATCTCTTAGTCCATGTGGAACACAGGCTTTCCCTCCCAGTGAAAAACCACCTGTTTGAGTCATGGGTAGGGGGTCCTCTTGGGTTCTCACATTCAGGGGATTTCCTTTCTTGCTTTGTTTCTCTGTTTTTGCTTACATAATTAATATATGTTAAACACTGAGCATGTCTGATGGAGGTAAAATGAAGAATGAAGGGAGTTTTTACCTATCAGAACCTTGCACCCTGGCCGGAGGGTCATTTACACCATGGTTCCTTGTTCTATATGGACGAAAAAGGATTTCCCTTTTGTGTATATTTATCCAATATAAGATGTACCCAGACCAATGTGATTCTTGATAAGCCGAAGTAATTATTTGTGTATGTGATAAAAATGTCACTATATTTTTTTTATATTAACAAACCAGCTTTATTGCTCATTACAAATACAGATTATAAATGTTACATTTGAGAAAGCAATAACTAGAACACAAGCAGAAGCAGTACACTATTAGAAACAATACCACTTCTATACAATTATGTACTGACTGATCTTGGCCTGTTGTATTTAAATGTGATACAGAGAAGTCAGATTTGACCATTAACCCCTTGGATGTTAGGGGTTAGCACCAAAATGTTTAATTAAAAAATGTGCATATTGTTTTTCCTTTATTCTGAGCATATGACATCTTAGTCTTTCCCCAAATATCCTTTTTGCATGATTCCTTCCAAACCTTCCTAATATGCCCTGGCTGCTTTTTTTCTCTTTGTCTCATTTTATGTTAATCTTCACACATCGTCTTGGAATAGTGAAGGGGCATGAGATCTCTGAATGTAGAACATTTACCAAGTTCTTGGTATGCAAGTAATGTCCTCACCACTATCTATTGGAATCCTTCTCTGACTTGGCTCTTCTTCTTCTATTATACAGCGATACTCAACCTTGTGTTACAATAATTACTTTAGTCAGATATACTTAGGGGATTCTATAACATAGATTCTCGATGTCGGTTGTCAAGGCTGACCAACAGTGTAGTATTGATATCTTCACAGTAGGACACATTGTCCATTCATTAGAGCAGTCATTCTGACAGCTTCACCTGTGCTAATGATAGTTTCATGAATGTTCAACTCAAACTATCCCTATAGCCCTTACTGTTGATGAAGTTTGAGAACTGACTTTGACAACCTTTGTTGTAGAGCACCATGTCCTAAACACAGGTTGGGTATCACAGGTCTAGCCTTAAGGTGAAGCATATCATATGATAGAATAGTTTGCTTTGAGTTGCTACTTTTCCTGACTCTGCACCTGCACTGGGCTAACCTCACCCTTTCTCATTTTTCATGGCTGTAACAACATAATGGATTTTCAGAGGCTGTTTGCTTTCCCCACCTGTGGGGCACTGCTGCATTAATGTCCCTCTCTCCCTGCACACTGCTTTGCAAATAACAAAAGCTGCACAAGTTACATGAACATCATCCACCTTTACGGATTTACTCAGGGTATTTAAATATATCAATAGAAGATATAGTGCTAAAGAGTTTTGAACACATCAGGTGTTGTGGGAGGGAATCAATGCCTTCTAGGGCCCAATAAAAAAATGCAATTCCCTTCTGATCCAGCTCTTACCACCAGTTTCTTACTATAAATTTACATTTCATTATTATGTCCGTTACTTTCATTTTGTGAATAATACATTTATAATATAGAATAATACATGAATAACAGCCAAGCAACATCTTAGAGCAGGGGTAATCACTTGTTTGACCTCCATCTTTTGAGAACTGCGACTCCCAGCATCCTCAACCAACTGTTGGCCAGCAGTTGACTATTCCTATCTTAGAGGTGGGTGCGCTACATGCAGGACTTCAGCTGTTGTTAGATCATCATCAGCTGGATATTGGCATTCTGGCTCAACAGCAGCTGAAGACTGCAGGTTGACCATGCTTGAATTAGATGGAACATTGGTGCTTAGTTGGTCATAATTTTGTAATGTTTACTGCCTGTGGCACACATCAGTGGTGCGTCATACTACATGCTGCCCTCCAGCGGCTTATGAGATAACGTGTTGACACCTAACAGTGAGTGTGTAGTGTTTTATATCCACATGCACAAGGTTATAGTGATAAACACCGACCAGCTCTTACTTAAAAGAGCACCAAAGTTTTATTATGAAAAAAAAATGGTAGGATTTTTCCTGCTGATTTAAACAAGAAGGGATATTTCATTCAAACGTATTTTTTTTAATCAAGTGTCCATATCATAGCTGTTTAGATGAAAGTACAAGAAGTGCTTTGCTGAAATGCTCACACAATTTATTTTGTATGGTTCAACTCACTGTGTCAAAAGGGTATAGCTCTGTGTCGTGTTGTGTGCCCATGCTGCACCCAAAAAGTTAACAATGTTATTTAAAAAAAGAGAAGAAAGCATGTGCAAAGTATTGGTGCAGTATGTTCCTAATGATCAACATAACATGAAAGGTCTTTTTTATATGTACTTTATAGTGACTGTCAACCAACTTTTTGACTTTATGCAATCTGCAAGTTCATAACATATAAGTTCAGATTACCTGTGCTTTTTTCATATTCACCTATATACATTTTTGTCCCAGACAGTGAGCTCCCTTGATCTCTGTTTGCAAATAGCTTTATTTTAGGGCCTGTTAAAGCAGTAATAGAGATACAATGTAACACTATAGCTGCAGAAGAAAATGCTGCCTCCAGTTTATTAAAGGGATAGTAATACTTAAAATGTAAAAAAAATATGTTGTAGGGTTTATCCCCCTGAGTAAAACAAGAGTACTCCCACTGCTGAAAGGTGTTTCATTCAAAAGTTATTACTTTTCAAAGTTGAATTTTTTAGGTACAATATCACAGTGTCCTGAAATTGTACAGTGGTGCTGTTGCTACACGATCCTATGGACAGCTCTGGTCCCGGGACCATAAATCTCCATAGGATGGTGTAGCATCAGCACCACTGTACAATTTCAGGCCACTGTGATATTGTACCTAAAAAATTCAACTTTGAAAAGTAATAACTTTTGAATGAAACACCTTTCAGCAGTGGGAGTAATTTTATTTTACTCAGGGGGATAAACCCTACAACATATTTTTTTTTACATTTTAAGTATTACTATCCCTTTAAAGGCAGGATACAGAGCACTCAGTGCAAGGATAATGTTACACTGGGGAAGATGCACTAAAGGTCAATGCTGTGGTGATCACATTTTGTTGATATGTTAATAGCACTTCAACATTTCGACGTAGACACACATCTCCTATTCACTAAAATTTAGGGATGCAAGGGGAGGAGAAGGTCCCATTTAGCATACAGGATTGTCAAACTGTTGACGATGTGAAAGGGATGCCCTCCCTCACACATCATCAGTACTATGACAATCCTGAAGTCTGACAACACTTGGTCACTAGGGGAGAAAAGAGAATACTTTCAGCACTACGGTCATCATCACTCCCTTATCCCTTTAAGTGCCATAGGGATGTGCATTGCTCACCCCGTGTCACTCAATGGGTTAAAAAGAAGTACACCGTGCACTACACAATTATCCCCTTAGCTTTGTACCATATATTATACATGTTGTTCACTCCCAGGGGAAAAAGGCTGGGGACAGACAGAGTCCATAGGAATTTGTGTCTACCACTTGCCCCCCAGCCTTGTTACCTTGCCCACTGGCAGCCATAGAACCCCATGTACACTGGCTGGGCCCCAAACTTGCTCTTTTGCCTACTGCTAGCCACAAATCACCACTGTGTGGGCAAGGGAACAAGGCTGGGGGTGACAGTCAGTGTATGTGGGCTAACACACAATGGTGATGTTCCCCCACAATACTTATATTCAATGCTGCCCCACAGTTTCACATATGCTATTTCCCCCTGTAAATTCTGATATATCATGCCCTTTCATTCGACATCATGCTGTCCTCACACTTTAAAGGGATAGTAATACTTAAATATTACTAATCCCCATATTGTAGCCATTTTAATAAAAATCGAATTGTCCCCAGTGTCATCTCTCAAACCTTTATGGTTTGAGAGATAACCGTAAGCAAAGTTCCCACCTCCTTCCCCCTTCCCTGAAGTCAGCATTGTACTGACTGCAGGGGAAGTCTGTCATACGACAGGCTTGCTGCTCTGCAGCTGAGCCGAGATTGCGTTAGTAAAAAAGAATTATTTCACTGAAACGGTCTTCTGCGTGTGCTAGGTTTGCTTTTGGTTTGCAAACACACGTAGAAGATCGTTTCAGTGAAATAATTATTTTTTACTAACGCGATCTCAGCTCTGCTGCATTGCCGCCTGATGAAAATAAAACCGGATATCCCTGCAGTCAGCTACAACGCTGACTTCAGGGAGGGGGAGGGAGGGGGAAACTTTGCATACGTTATCTCTCAAACCATAAAGGTTTGTGATGACACTGGGGACAATTCAATTATTTTTAAAATGGCTTCAATATAGGGATTAGTAATATTTAAGTATTACCATCCCTTTAAATCTGATATATTCTACCTTCATACTTTAAATCCGACATATCATGCCCTTTTATTCGACACGTTTCCCCTCGCACTATAAATCCGACATATCACGCCCTTTTATTTGACACATGCTGCTTTGATACTGTTAACCCTTTGAGTCCAGTAGATATGCAGTGCATTGCAAAGCAATGTGTTGTGTACCCCTCTTGCACTCAATAGGGTAATATTTATGTTATTGCTGTATAAATAGTTTAAAACACAGAGCAGTTTTGAAATTTGTAAAATAAAACTGCAGGGGCATCGGGACGCCTCCTGATGCCCCCCGGCATTGATCCCCCATCCAATAGGATAGGGGATAAATGTAGCAACCACGAAGGCGATTACTTTCTTCCTCTCCTTCCTACTTGAGCCGTCTGCTTTTTTTATCAGTGACCAACTCGAGTAGGACACCTCCTACTCAAACAGGTCATTCACAAAAAGCCGGTTGAGTTCATTCATTCATTAAAAGAAGAGTTGAAGAGGAGGTGCAGTGAGCTCACAGTCAGGGACATGAATGTTAACCCTTTGAGTGACAGAGGTATGAGTTGGATACCTCTATGGTACTCAAAGGGTAAAAAAAAATAGGTGAAGGTGAAATAAATAAATAGGATAGGCAATTTGACTTTATATATATTATGTAATATGTCAAATCAAAAATAAGGTTGCTTGTCACTTTAATACTCTATAAAGTCACAATGCTTAATTGTGCTAAAGTGTACACATGCAGTAATACTGCTAAGCTGATGCATGGAAAGGTCGATTCATACCTGCCCAATGCAACGGCCTCCCCAGTTTGAACACAGGCCTGTCCATTTAGTTGATCCTAATTTTGGGTATTGTAAAAATGAAAACCTGATTATGCCCACCTGCGTGAAGATTTGGCACTGCCAAAAATAAAACTTATGAATGCCACTGCCCCAATGAATACATATAAATCTAAAACATAACTTGCCATTAAATTAGAGATTAGGTTGGAACATGCAGTTATGTGTATTGTATTTAACTTTATACAACTCATAGAGGTCACAAAGTCCCAAGAGTCCTACCTTTGTATGCCTTTATTTTATTACTCCTCCTACCCAGAGCACAGGAGTCAATGCCCAGTGGAAGGCTGGAGTCTTTTAGCCCTACAGGATATATGGCTCCTCCCACTGCAATTACCTCCCTCACACGACGCAGAGCCTTATTCATCATGCTAAAAGGTGCAATTCAGCAGTAAAATAACTGCGCCAAAGGTTAGGGATGAAAATCCCCACAAATTTAAATGGGGCTTTTAACCCGTAGAGGTCTCTAACACATTGCAAAATAATATGTTGGAGACTGCTCTAACATTCAAGCGGTTAAAGGGATAGTAATGTCTGTTAGTATTAAAATATAATATCATAGCTATTACAGCAATAAACTAAACAATGTAAGTCCCATCTCTCAAACCTTTATGGTTTGAGAGATATATGAAGATAAAGTTCCCCCCTCCCTCCCCTTTCTGTGACATGACCTGTAAAGCTGTCAGCAGGAGATTCTGGTTGAGCGACCAGATGGAGGCTCTTCAGCAGAGCCAAAATAGCACAATCTAAAAAACAAGATTGTGCTATTGCTGAAGAGCCTCCGTCTGGTTCCGGGACCAGTATATCCTGCAACCGGCTTTACAGGTCATGTCGCAGAAAGGGGAGGGAGGGGGGAACTTTATCTTCATATATATATGGGACTTACATTGTTTAGTTTATTGTTGTAATAGCTACAATATTATATTATAATACAAACAGACATTACTATCCCTTTAAAAATGTGATGTAAGTCAATGAGAATTTGCAGTATTTTCTGTTCAACCATATAACGCAGTTGGTTTTGCCCAGAATTGCAGCTCTTTAGCTTGATGAATATAGCCCTTGGTGAAATAAGAAATGCTGTACTGTGCATTCAGGTATTGCATAAGCTGGTATTTAGTCTGCTATTATAGTGTGTGCATTATATTAATGCTGTGTGGCACTGGTGAATCACTCAAATTTCAAGTGATAAGTTACATGTTATTTTTATTGACATCTAAGGTATAGACCCCTAGACAGAAAAAAATCACCTAACCTTTTGCGTGCCAGTGGGGTACGCAGCGCGTTGCATTCAAAGGGTTAAATCTTTAACTATGTATAGAGATCTCACTGGCATCTAAAGGGTTAATTGATATTATTTTATCCACAAAAGCTTAGTTACATTTTAACTAATTTCTTGATGTCTCAGTTCTCTACTTAATCACTGGGCCTTATGCACAAAAGTAAAGACGAGAAATTCTAGAACAAACCAGCTGCACCATATGGGAAAAATACAAGTTCACATTGATTTCATTGGGATGTTTAACTCCTTGAGTGCTGGAGAGGTCTTCAGTGCATGGTGAAGCATTAGAGAGCTCTATAGCATTCGAAATTCCCATTGATCTCTCATAATGAACAGGAATTTTTAGGAATTGTATTTGAACCCAGTGGCGTAACAATAGGGGTTGCAGGAGTCGCACCTGCGTCCGGGCCCGTCACTCCAGGGCCCCGGCCGCCCCCCGCGACCCCCTCGCCCGCAGCAACTCCCACTACGGCCGCCGGTTCTAGTAATACAGAGCGCTGGGAGATGACATCATCTCCCAGCGCTCTGTATTACTAGAGCGGCGCACAGGAGCTTCATTTGTAGAGATCTGTGCCGAAGGAGGCACAGATCTGTCAAGCCACGCCGCTAGACCACCAGGGACTGGAGGTAGGGGCATTGTGGAGATGAAGGGGGAATTGTGGAAGAGGTAATGTGGAGATGAAGGGGCATTGTGGAAGGGGAAATGTGGAGATGAAGGGGGCATTGTGGAAGGGGCAATGTGGAGATGAAGGGGGCATTGTGGAAGGGGCAATATGGAGATTGGGGGGCATTGTGGAGATGAAGGGGGCATTGTGGAGATGAAGGGGTATTGTGGAAGGGGCACTGTGGAGATAAAGGGGGCATTGTGGAAGGGGCAATATGGAGATTGGGGGGCATTGTGGAGATGAAGGGGGCATTGTGGAGATGAAGGGGCATTGTGGAGATGAAGGGGGCATTGTGGAGATGAAGGGGCATTGTGGAAGGGTCACTGTGGAGATAAAGGGGGCATTGTGGAAGGGGCAATATGGAGATTGGGGGGCATTGTGGAGATGAAGGGGGCATTGTGGAGATGAAGGGGCATTGTGGAAGGGTCACTGTGGAGATGAAGAGGACATTGTGGAGTTGAACGGGGGCATTGTGGAAGGGGCAATTTGGAGATATGGGGGCATTGTGGAGATGGGGGCAATGTGGAGATGAAGGGGCAATTTGGAGATTGGGGGGCAATGTGGAGGTGGCCAATGTGGTCTGGAAGGGGCCCATGGCAATTCTTGCACCAGGGCCCGGTGGCTTCTAGTTACGCCTCTCTTTGAACCCTATGGTGCAGTTGGCTTGCTCCAGAATTGCTTCTTTTCTCTTTAGTGCATAAGATCCACTGTGTTACATCTGAGAGTGCTGGTTAGTCTTCCTGTTTTCCTTATTATTTCTACTCAGAGCCAAATGGTTCCTTCACCAACTCTATAGCCCACTTCTGTGCGGAAACTCAACAACTCTACTACATAACTTGATCCAGAGTGTAAAAATAACCCTTTCTTGTCATTAAAGTGCAACTTTCATGAGGATGGAGCCCTATCACCAGATTTGTTGACTTAGGAGCAGACCTGATGATGAGGTCAGGAATTGCAGTGTGAGCCCTGATGGAATAGAATGAGGTCTGAAAAGGTACTCCATGTTTTCCCAGGTTGGTCTCTCTCGAGATACTGAACTGTGAAACTGTGGAAATCTCACTGTTCTGTGTGCACCACCCCCATAAGACCCTGAAGTCAAGCCCTCTGTGGAGGCTGCCTGCTCCTTCATAGCCTTCAGCTATTAGCGGCTTTGAGCCCACACACTTTCTGGCTGTATTCCAGCCCACTGACAGACAAAGGTGTCAGTTTTCTGACTTCCATAATGAAGGACTGAACCTGTTTTAGGGCTATACAGAGTAGTCCAATTTAATAACTATGTTATATGAAATATTTGGATATATTACTGGATGATAAACTAGTATTTTACTTAAAAATAGCTAACATCACATATAGGTGATTTCCAAAACTTTTAAAATTACTTAAGTAGTTATAAAGTGTTAGTTCTACTTTAATTCTGTATAAATAGGTCAATATGCCATACTTCTGTTAAGAAAGGTGGATGAAGTAATTTCTAAACTCCTCTCCATCATCAGTGTTTAACTCCATAGACAGGCTCATCATCTCTAACACTAAACTTCATTTCATTCACTCACTCACCTCCCTCTTTCAGTTAAATGTGACTGCTGCTTCACCTGCTTTCAACTTAATTGGCTAGACAGCGAGGGGGAGCTGATCCTTGTCCAGCATAGTTAGGATGATGGGCTAACCCCGGTGTGGCAAGCTTGTGCCATAGACTTATATAGTCAAGTTCTCTTTGTAGAAGATAAATCTGACAACTAAAGGTAGATGAATTTATAAGGGCTAGAGCTAGGACCGAGCATTGCTGCCCAAGTAACCGCAGTGATGATTCCAGCTGAGCCTTCAGGGAAGCGGATCTGGTATGTTCCTAGTGGCCACATATAACCAGTGAGGCCAAAACTCCATCATTTCTCATTTGATACTGCCAAGACATATATAACTGTGTATAATGTAAAAGAATCACCCACAGGGAATCAAGGCAGCCAGGACTTGTCACCTTAAGGTAATATATTACCCTTTATTCTATCCCCTTCTACTACCCATCTTCCATTATTATACTAGAATAGTCACCTGGTTATCTACAAACCTCCCTGCTTTTTCTCCTCCCTAACATCTCCCTCTGTACTTGTCATGTTTTTGTCTGTTTAACTACTGAACCAATTCTAATATTACAAAACCTTCTGACTCATGTCCTGCATCTTTTAGGTTTTTCAGTGGACTCAGGGTGGGGGGTGACAGGGCGAAACAGACTGAGCTTTGTAAGCGGGGCCCCCCGGGCAAATCACACAGGTGCTGTGGTGATCCTACGTCGGGACAATGGGAGTCAGCTCATTCCTGAGGTCACTTTGTGGGGAGAGACTCTGGCGTCATCATTTGGGTACTCCGTGGCTGTGGAGGATCTGAACAATGATGGGTAAGTCACAATAATGGCATCGTTGGCATGTATACAGTGATGTGGTATGGCTGTGTCTTTTAACTACATAAGACTGATGTTCCAGACCAAGGGATAGATTCTTTTACTTTTTAAAAACATTATCCTGTGGCTCCATCTGTTCTTTGGTACACTGGGAAGAGATACATTCACTCTCCCATATCTCTCTCTCTCTCTCTCTCTCTCTCTCTCTCACTCACACACACACACACACACACACACCCTACTTCACCCCCAAGAGCAACACAGACCCTCTTTCTTTTGATTCAGGACATATTTCCCTTTACAGCAAGGGTGCCTAATGGGTAGGCATACCACTAAGTACTTACTGGTTTACCATAAGAAGATTTATGCAGAGTAGTATTTTCCAATTCCTTCCAACAGTGAGGCACCAATATGGTTAGAGTCCTTAACTGTATTAACCCATACAGTGATGGCATTAAAATGTCACCTACTTGGAACTGTAAACAAGCAAAATCCTGCAGTGCTGAGGAACCAACTTTCCCTATTTTATGGTGCCTATATAGTAGCAAGTCTACAATTCTACTTTTGCAGGTGTTAATATTGTCACAATCTGAATGCATATTAACTCCTCCAATGAAAGAGGGACATAGGCCTGCCACCTAGTGGACATTGTAAAAAATATTAACCCACACAGTGACACATCAGGGACATATTTGTGGGTCAGTCCTTCATAGAAAATATGCACTACTCATGTTTAAAATATGGTGTATAAAAAATAGGGATTGACATACAGGATCATAAGAGAGAAAGTGGACACCCTGAAGGGTCCAGCATGTTTCACATGGTGCTTAATCATGCACTACGAGGTCCATGATTAACTATGGTTTACATGTGTTAGACCCTTTAGAATGTCTACCTCCTCTTTTAAGTTCATCTTAGTCAGTTTCTCTTTGTTTTTAAGTGTTACCCCGATACATTTTCATGTCTTTGTACACTACTAGTTGAAGAGCCTGTGTGCACGGGCCACAGTGCCACCCAGCAACGGCCGCGTAGAGACTGCCCATGCCGCGGCTGATACGGAGCGGCATGGGCAATGCGTTGTGTACCCCTCTGGCACTCAAAGTTTTAAGGGGTTAAAAAACACATTTAAGTCAATGGGAAATTTGGAAAGATTTATTTTTCCCCTATGGCACACTTGGTTTGCCCCAGAATTTCTTGTTTTAAACAGATTTTTTTAGAGTATTGTGTGTGCAGTTTCTGTCCAGTTTTTCCTATACAGACATGCGATATAAGCAGATACGTTGTGTGTATGGTGAGGGACTGTTCATGTTGGCTGGTAAGGTACATCACATGACTAAACTGGTTTATACTGTTCCACGTAAATCCCTTGCTTTTCCAGTGAATTGTGAAGCATTCAGAAGGGTTCATCTACATTTCTGTTTAGAATTTTTAATAATGTGCAGCACTTTGATTGACTTTGGGCCACATATACTGGCCTTGGTTTGAATCTAGTTGCCTATCACTGGCATAGACTGTAGCCTGTTACCTGATAGAATGTATAATCTTATGGCTACTTATTTTTGTTTAGATTTAGTTGTATCATTTAACTCATTGTGTGCCGGTGGGGTATCATTGTTTTGCAATGCCTTCTCTGGCATTCAAAAATTTTAGACAACAGCATTTTTATTGCATGTCACAAATATACATTTTATTTTTATTGTGGACCAGTGCTTTTAAGAGTTTAGCTCAGGACAAAAGTTAATGAAATGGCTCAGTTTAACCCTTTGAGTGCCAGAGGAGTATGCAATGCTTTGTGTATCCCTCTGGCACTCAAAGGGTTAAAGTGACAGCCAGTCTGCTAGTCCATAAAATGTAAAGTCAGATTGCCTATTTTTTTTCATCTTCACTTATTTTTTACAGTTATATGTACCTCACTGTGAGCTCCCTGAATTTTAGTTTCTAGTGAGCTTTCTGTCAGTAACTGTGAAATCAGGCTAGTGATATAATGCTGCTCTTTCCTTGTAGCAGAAAAGCCTGCCTCCATAACAATATACAGCACACTCTGTTCTGCAAGGCTAGTGCAATATTGTACCATTATCACTTTTTTCAAAGTCCCTGACAGAAAGCTTTCTGGAAACAAATACAGTGAGCCCCCCTGTCAGGCACATACAGTTGAAAAAATAATTATAATAAAATGTATAGGCAGTTTGACTTTACATATTATGAACTTGAATTTGAACAGTCAAAATGAGGATGACTGTCAATTTTAACATCTAGATGTTTGTAGGTGCTGAACCTTGGTTCAAATTACAGTAAGAAAAGATGACCCATCGTCACAGGTTACTTTGGTGATATGCTAAAATACGCTGTTGTATATCATACTAGTTGAAGAGCCCGTGTACACGGACCACAGTGTGCAGTGTGCAGTCATACACAGCAGAGACTGCCCGTGACACGGCTGATACAGAGCGGGGAGCTCCGAATTCAGACCAGGGTCAGGTGCACAGAGAGGACTCCGGTCTGACTTTGGAATGCCCTGCTCCGTATCAGCCGCGTCATGGGCAGTCTCTACTGCACATGACTGCAGCATGCATAGCCATGTCCACTGCGCATGACTGCGTCGTTACAAACTTTTTAGTGAATTATTATATAGGATGATTCTTATTGAGTACAGTCATCTGCGTGAAAAGCTTATGTCTTCTCATGTTCTTTATCAAAAAGAGATAGTGTTCATTGAAATTAAATTACGGTAAGAAATAAGTATTTTCCTTAGGCATGTTTATACTTATTTAACCACTTTAATACTTGAAAGATCTCCAAAACATTGCAAAGTGTTGGGACCTTTCTGTGATGTGACCCAAGATTTCCAGAAAGGGATTTCCAAAAAAGAAATTGGCATTTAAAGTGATTGTATTGCCTTTCAAATTAGTTGCCCGAGTCTTCTGTATATTAAAATGAACATATTACGATATGTCTAAGCACTTACTTCTTTGTAGTTCAAAAGTTATGAAGCACTGAAGATCCACCGCCCGCCCCTTCTCCCCAAGTCACTCAGAAGATGGAGGCTGGTCGGAACGGCTGCAGCGAGGGACAAACTTCAGTAAGCAAAGGGAAATCCTGCCTTCCTTTGTAAGAGGGCAGGATTTTCCTTATACATAATTACTGAAGTTTGTCCCTCACTGCAGCCGTCGAGTCGCACGACCCTATCTTAGATTCTGTGGGAGGCGGCCAGAAAGGGGCGGGCGGTGGATCTTCAGTGCATCATAACTTTGAACTACAAAGAAGTAAGCGCTTAGACATAGCACAATCTGTTCCTTTTAATATACAGAACACTCAGGCAACTAATTTTAAAGAGACATTAATATTCCTTTAATATCTTGTGATATTGGCCAAAACCCTCCATAGACTGCAACAGCAACACTGTAAAATGTAAATGTCATGACAAAACCCTGCACTGATCCAGTCACAAAAGTGCACCATGTGACTAAATGTAACGGTGGGATATTGCTCCTACAGGGGATGACATTGCAGCAAGTCAAGCCTTTGCTCAGCTCAGAGAAGGGAACACATTTCACAGCAGTTTTCAGAGGACTGATAGGAGCAAATTTGGGGCTGTAGTCCTAGGGTAGTGATTCTCAACCAGGGTGCTGTGCAGGGCCGGATTTTCCATAAGGCAGAGTAGGCATCTGCCTACAGTCACACCTTACAGAGGGGCGCCTGCCATAGAAATCAAATTTTTTTTTTTAAGTGGCGCGCCGCGCCACCCACCGCATGTAAGGTCTGTACCTTCTTTGGCACATACCTGTAGCTACTGAGTTCCCCCGGCTCTTTAGTAATACAGAGCGCTGGGAGATGACATCAATGTGGAGCTGATGGGGGGTCACGTGGAGAT
Source organism: Rhinophrynus dorsalis (assembly GCA_037306005.1). Classification (NCBI taxonomy): domain Eukaryota; kingdom Metazoa; phylum Chordata; class Amphibia; order Anura; family Rhinophrynidae; genus Rhinophrynus; species Rhinophrynus dorsalis. The sequence continues at coordinate 472,526,299 of CM074719.1, read as the reverse complement.
TTGAAGCATTGTGGAAATGGTCAATATGGGGGGGGGGGGTGCTTCAGATTTCTGTGCCTACAGGCTCCTGAGAAGTAAATCTGGCCCTGGTGCTGTGGCACTTTGGTGTGCCGCGGACATCTATTTAGGGTGCCCCATGTTTTCTATGAAGACTGACAACAATGGGACTATTGTATTTTTACCGTTTTGAGTGTCAGAGGGGTACACCACACATTGCTTTGCAATAAGTGGAGTACCCTTCTGTAAATCAAAGGGTTAAAAGTAGACATGGAAATTGTTATGCACAAAATGTTTATTTTTATTACTATGATTGTGAGACCTAATAATATCTGTATACTCATCAACTGCACCCTTTATTATGCCCTTTATAAATTGGATTAAACATGTTAGGAGAGCCCTGAATGTTCCAGACTGCATGTTAGGGGTGAACCACTGTTCTATGGTTATTACCAGGCATGCACCAATAGGAGAAGACATAAAACAGGATAGTTGCCTTTAAGTAACACAAAGAGATTAGTACATTAAGTACAATTCCACTTAAAGGCAACGTGATTTTTCTCTTCTGTTGTCAAAAGCTACATGTGAAGGGGCTGTTTTCCATTGTACTATCTTCTTTTTCTGGACTGTTATGTGAAAAATATACTTGTTATTAGCAAACCTAAAGTAAAACTATAATACCCTTAAAGGGCAAGAGAAGAGTGGAACACATTGAGTAACAATGTGTTGCACACTGCACAGATACTCAAATGAGTATATTATTTTTTTTAAGAAATTATCCTTATCTACAATTGTCTACATTTTTACATCTTTTCCTTTGTTGCCTGCTTGTCTTATTATCACTCCATTCTCAGCCGATCTCTTTCTAATCTGTTGTTTTTCTCTTATTCCTGATGTAAATGTTTTACTTTTTTTTTACTGCCTTGATTAGTTGGACGGATTTGTTGGTGGGTGCCCCTAATTTCTTCTTGCGGAAGGAAGAGATTGGTGGTGCTGTTTACGTCTACATGAATAAAGCTGGGAAGCTGGACAGCTCACCTCCTATCCGACTTAATGGAACACACGGCTCTATGTTTGGGATATCAATCTGCAGCTTGGGAGACATCAACCAGGATGGGTTCAAAGGTCAGGAGCTACAAAACTGAATTTATTGAGGAGTGTTGTCCTCTTTACATTCAAAATTCTGAAAAGTAGTGGTAAAGATTGAAATACAGCACTGAAGATCTCACATCCAGATAGGGATGTGGTGAGGAGTGAGATATAACATTGGGATACTTCCAAATACCCAAATATGGTGACTAGAACTGAGATAGAAATTATTCTGACTGTTTTCCCAGTCATAGTAGTGAGAGGTGAGAAATGTATTAACATTGAGAATCTGTTATCAGATGTAGCTGTGAGTGATACGTTACACTGGAGGGTGTATTTACTAAGCAGCCTAGAAAGCCGCTAATCAGATACCGTTTTAGATGGTACTGTTCGCCCAGGTCATTGATAGAAACCTTAATGATTAAAGGGGTAGTAATGTTTCATAATAAAAGCAGCTCATCTTTCATCATCATAGTATTTGGACTTTGGAGAATGTTATTTCAGTTCTGTCAGACTTGTAGTTCAAGAGTAATTCAATGACAAAGTATCCCCCTCCCGCCCCCTTTTACTGATGTAACACTGCTCAGCCAGAGCAGAAGGGAGGTGCCCAGGTAGACTGGAGAGAGGGACAATCTTCAATTAAGATAAGGGGAAAACCTGAAAAACTTGTCAAGGGGGCAGGGCTTTCATTGTTCTCATAGGAAGAAGTTTGTCCCCTTCTGTTATCTGTCTGGTCTTGCAACCAGATTCTACATCTGAGAAGAGATGGCATACACTAGGTAAAAGATGCGGGAGGGGAAATGTTACTTGTGAATATCTTTCAAACCATAAAGGTTTGAGAGATAAGACATATCATTCTTCATGTTTTTTTAATCCCTACAAAATAAAATAAAGATAAAACGAAGTATTACTATCCCTTTAAGGTAATATTTACCCTAGTCACAAGAGTATACTAGGAAGGGAAATTAACTATGGAATGAGTGTATGTAGGACTACAGCATGCACATGAGATACTGGTGAGATGGCTCATTTGGTTAATGCTCTACCTATAGAATCTATTCAAGCTTCAAGGTTGCAGGTTCTAGTCTTGGCAAGGTCAGTTCATTCTTCTGATGTAGATAAAATGAGTCCAGGACATATTTGAAAATAAGAGACAATCTCAGTGTATTATTCCTCGTAAAAAACTTTCACAAAAAAAAGACCAATTCACTAAGGAGAACTGGAGCAAACCAACTGTATCCCAGGGGACAAAAACATTCTCAATGATTTAAAAGTGCTTTTTACACTCTTGATATGTCTCCAAAGCAATGTATTAAAAAAAACTCAGGCATTCAAGGGGTAAGAAGCCCCATTTAAACCAATTATATTTTTAATTAGTCCCCTATGGCACAGTTAGTACAATTCTTCTTAATAAATTTGCTTCTCTACACATAGACTTGCTTTCATTGAATGGCATATATGATGTGGACTTGGCATAGAAGAAATAATGGCTTTCCATGGCACACTCTTATACTCTCTCACTCTTTAAGGAACCCTAACACCCACAACTGAAATTGGTTGAAATATGTACTTACAGCTGACATCTGTAAAAATGTTTATTTTATTAGATCCCAAAAATATAATACTAAACTTGCTTTTTGAATACACAAGTAGACTGACCTATTCATAAACCAAGGGTCTCCAACAAGTGACTTATGAGCTACTGGTATCTCTTCAGCTGCCAGTGAGAATATCTCTCCAGTCCAATCAAGATATTTGGTCTGCCAGGGACTGGTCCAATGGGTGAAATCTGCTCCCCAATTAGCTACAGCCAATCTGGGCACATCTTTCATCTGTGGTACACAGAAGTGGTCAGTCAGAGAGCTGGTAATAATTCATGCTTTTCGTTCCCCACTGCCATAATAGCTGTTTACAGTTTATTCTGCATGCTGTTTAAAGGGATACTTCGTTTTAACTTTATTTTATTTTGTAGGCATTAAAAAAATATGAAGAATGATATGTCTTATCTCTCAAACCTTTATGGTTTAAGAGATATTCACAAGCAAAGTTTCCCCTGCCGCCCCTTTTACCTAGTGTAAGCCATCTCTTCTCAGATGGGGAATCTGGTTGTAAGACCAGACAGATAACAGCAGGGGACAATCTTCTTACAATGAAAACAATGAAAGCCTTTCCTCCCTTGACAAGCTTTTCAGGTTTTTCCCTTATCTTAATTGAAGATTGTCCCTCTCTGCAGTCTACTTCGGCACCTCCCTTTTGCTCTGGCTGAAAAGTGTTACATCAGTAAAAGGGGCGGGAGGGGACACTTTGTCATTGAATTACTCCTGAACTACAACTCTGACAGAATTGAAATAACACTCTCCAAGGTTCAAATACTTTGATGATTAATTAGAGCTGATTTTATTATGAAACATTACTATCCCTTTAAAGATGACGTATATAGTAAGTGTTGTGGGAAATACTGTATGTCATGTCAAAGACAGTAAGAGCCACAGTGTGATTCCATATTCTCTTACCCATTGTAACAAAAGCTTTGAGTTATATTTAGGGTTGCACCGACACCGATACCGGCATTTGTGCGGGTACTAGTGCAAATGCGGCCGATGCCAGCACAGATACCCTGTGTCAGGGTCGGTGCTGCAGAGAGGGAGCCCGGGGAGCTGCTCACAATGCTCCCCGGTCGCTTCTCTCCCTCCTGCAGCATTGGAGTGTTTCCGCAGGTTACCATGGCAACGCTCCAACGCTGACCTCTGCCGGGGCTCGTGAGAGAACAGCGAGTACCTGGCAGAGGAGGGTAAGGCAGATCAATAGAGGCTGAAGAAAGAGGCAGAGAGGGGGTCAAGAGGGAGAAAGAGGCAAAAGGGAAAAAAAAAAAGAGGCAAAAGGAGGAAGGATCAGGAGACAAAGGAGGGGGGGCCAAGAAGAGGCAAAAAGAGGGGGATCAGGAGGGAGAGAGAAAGAGGCAAAAGGGTGGGATCAAGAGTCAAGGAGGGGGAGAAAGGGGGATCAAAAGGGAGAGAAAAAGCCAAGGCAAAAGGAGGGGGCTCAAGATGGGGAGAATGAAGCAAAAGGTGGGAATCAGGAGGGGGAGAAAGAGGCAAATGAGAGAATAAAGAGATGGTATATGTATGTAATTTAAAGTACTTGCCGATACCAATTACCGATACTTTTTTTTTTGTGGTCATTTGCCAGTTTTCCAAGTACCTAAAGTGTTTATATATATATATATATATATATATATATATATATATATATATATATATATATATTAGGTACTTGGAAAACTGGCAAATGACCGCAAAAAAAAGTATCGGTAATTGGTATCGGCGAGTAATTTTAAAAAGTATCGGTACTCGTACTCAGTCTTAAAAAATTGGTATCGGTACATCTCTAGTTATATTCATTAAATGTTTTCTTAATAAATCACTATAATAACTTTAAAGGGATAGTAATACTTAAATTTAACTATAATGCATCTTGTAGCCCTTAAAAAAAAAACAAATTAAATTACCACAGCAGCATCTCTCAAATCTTTATGGTTTGAGAGATATCTGCTTTCAAAGTTCCCCCTCCCCTGACATCAGCGCTTTAGTTGACTGCAGGGGAATCCAGTCCCGGGACCAGTGGAGGCTCTTCAGCAGAGCCGAGATCACGTTATGGAAAAATAAATCCTTCACTAGAACAGTCTTCTACATGTGCATGGTTTGCAAGCACACGTAGAAGACCGTTTCAGAGAAGGATTTATTTTTTAATAACACGATCTCAGATCTGCTGCAGAGCCTCCGCTGGTCCCGGGACTGGATTCCCCTGCAGTCAGCTAGAGCGCTGATGTCAGGGGAGGGGGAACTTTGAAAGCGGATATCTCTCAAACCATAAAGATTTGAGAGGTGTCGCTGGGGTCATTTAATTTTTTTTAAGGGATGCATGATAGTTAAATTTAAGTATTACTATCCCTTTAAACCTGCATAGCAATATGAGATTGTGTTATTACGTATGGGAAGATAATATCAATCAGAAAATCTGTAGCTCATTGGAGAGCTACAGATTTTATCATCCATGGTGAATATGGACACTTTTTCTGATAAAAATGTTTCATTTTGTAGCAAAAGTTTTTCACCTTGAGCTGTTAAGAAGGTCACTTATTTTCACTGCAGCACTTTGTTATTGAAAGGTGTGGGAAGGGCTGAAGAGTAAGAGCAGCTATGGAAATGATTTATACATGCAGCTATAAATTCATATATTTTCATTACATGTTTTAGAGCAGCTCAGTACATTTCATCAATTAAAAGTAGCTCCTGTTAAAGAAGACGTTGGAGACCCCTGTCGTAAACCATTTGGATACATTTGGTTGTGCTATTTGCAGTGAGAGATAAGAGCTAAAACAAATTATATATTAAGATTAGTACTCAGTGCTCTTGTGTTCAAAAATGTTGTTACCTTCTCTTGGGCCGTTAACGGATAATCATGTTGTATTACTTCATAGACTCCTATCACTATTTCTGTGGTAATGGAACTCAGGGATTTCTACAAAAGGGATGAATAGCATTTTAGGCTGTAGGAAATAATTTTTTACAGATGGTACTATGAAGTACCAGAAACTTTACAATATCAAGCATATATAACCAAATTTTAAATTTTAGGTGATTCTGAGCTAAATCAGGCACCAGAATTGCTGTAAAGTGCCTACATCTGCTTAATGCCAATTTACTAAGATATGTACACCAAAAATACACCCCTTAATCCCACTTGCACCAAGGGAAGGGCAATGAGGCAGTCTGTGGGCATTTTGGCTTGTTCCTTTAGTCAGTGCAATGATCTACACCATGTATTAACATGGCATAGACAACGTGGTCACCTCCAGTGTCAGTTTTCCTGAGCATGTGTGGGTCAGATGTACAGGGCTTTCTGACATTAAAGACTAACTCTGGTGAAGATTGTCTTCTGGCATACACTACTGCAGTCAAACACTGTATGTAGTGCATGACCTTAAATGCAGCCGCTGGCAGTATAGGCTATCTTCATATGGATGCACTGGTGCATTTATGGATACATACACCCCACTGTTCCTTTACAGGAACACTAACACCTAAACATGATCTGGGGTTAAAAACAGTTAAATACCCTTTGCTTCGTGCTAGCATGTGTAACAATTATCTTTATGTTGTCTGAGGCCAAAAATTGCTTCCATTGTTGCCTTTTGCAGGACTCCCTGACTCCCATTAACATAGCAATCGGAGAAGTGATAGTGCTTTATTGTCTGTTAAAGAGATATTAGTGTCAGGATATAAAGTGATTATTCATTATACTTTTATACAATGAATGGTAACTTTGTAAATGTCCATATCCTTGTATTCTTCTTGTAAGACTCATGCAGAGTCTCATCAGATCTGAAAGCCGGTCTGGATGGATCACAACAAGGGACAATATTGTGTAAGGATAAGGAAAACCCTGCTCACCTTTCTCAAGGGGGGGGGGCAGGGATTTCCTTCTACTGACAGACACATTAACATCTATCCAGTCAAGTAACCTGCTTTCAGTTCTGAGGAGACTCTGTGTGATGTAGGGAAAAGGGGGTGGGCAGAAGAAACTTTAAAATAACATTACAAGAAGGCTACAATGATATGGACATTTCTAAAGGTTCCATTCATTATAAAAAAGTATAACAAATAATCGGGCTTAAGTTTATATCCTGACATTACATCTTTAAAGGCCAGAGATAAGGTTCCAGCCATTTTGAATAGACAGCCCAACCAAAATTAATGAAATGGTGTCTGTATAAGACAGTCTACATATACATTGAAAAAATGAGTTTAGGTTTATATATTAGTGATCTAACATAAAAAAAATGTTTTACAGATACTAGCTGGAAGTCCATGTCATTTTTTAGGAATTAAATTACCCTAACTCTTTGAGTGCCAAAGCATTGTAAAGCAGTATGTTGGCTACCCCTCTGGCATTCAGAGGGTTAAGCTCATTAATAAATTGAGTATAATTTACTCCATGGCCATTGATAAATATGTTAAGATTAGGTATTTTCCTACAGTTTCCATTCATCCTATAATATATTGACCCCTGGGATCCTCTCCTTGAATACAAAAGTGTTGGTTAATCATAAACACTGAAATGAGTGCTTATTGCTTTTCTTACAGATATTGCAGTTGGGGCACCATTTGACGGGAATGGGAAGGTTTATATTTATCACGGAAGCCCTCTTGGATTAATGACCAAAGCAGCACAGGTAAGGTGATCAAGATATAGAATATCTTCTTGCTTTAGAGATAATGACTGGGAACATAAAAGTGAGACAGCAGGGCCAGGGCCCAGAAAACTTGATCTGCTAAGGAGCTTATACTCAAAAGAAAACCTGTGTAATTCTGGGAAACCAGCTGCATCATATGGGATCTAAATATTCCAAAATTCCAGTTGATTTAAATGGGGTTTTAACCCCTTGACTGCATTGTGGGTTGGGGACTTCTCTAGCATTCAATAGTTAAAAGCTCAATTTAAATCAGTAGGAATTTTAGAAATATTAGGTTCTTTTCAAAGTAAACCCCTTAAAGCTAATATTCCCTCTAAATCAGAGATGAGCAATCAGTAGTCTCCAGCTGTTGTTGGACTACAATTCCTATGCTCTTCAGACAGTTTGCCCACTCCTGCACCAAGCTGTTGCATTTTGGGTCAGCAGGCAGCTGTTGGTGCCCCCCTCCACCCCAATTAGAAGTGTTTCTTGTCCTCTGATTGGAGATTATGATTGTGGATGGAAATGGGGGAGAACATTCATGTAGCAGGTTAATTGATGGAAGCTCTCATCAAAACAACCATCTTTCCCTGCATTTGTATTCTCTTTTGCACTGTACCAATTGTTTTCATAACTTGTCTTATCAATTTTAACTTGTTTCTCATCCCCAAAACATTTTTTAATTTCTTACTTTTTGTGTATTCCATGTCCTCCCAATTTATCTTTTGATTCTTTAGTACTGTTTTCATCTTTTTCTCTTTCCTTCACTGTCCAGTTTTCTGAATGTTCTGCATTTTCCCTTAGATTCTGGATGGAATCAGTGTTGGGGTGAGGACCTTTGGTTATTCGCTGTCTGGAGGCCTGGATATTGATGACAACACATATCCAGATCTCTTGGTAGGATCTCTAGCTGACACAGTAGTTCTGTATAGGTGAGCTCTTTTTGTAATTTATCATGTCCTATCAAGTAGAGTGGTTCATATAGTTCTAATTACTGACTAATGATTCATGTGTTGGCACCAGGGCACGGACTGTTATTCGTCTCCAGAAGGATGTGACCATTAACCCACAAAATATCGACCTGGAACAAGAAAACTGCAAACATGGCAAAGGGATCTGGTAAGCATGTAGCTATCGATTTGAAGCAGAGCGCCCATTGCTTTTTTGATCGCCCTCCCCTCTCCCTATCCTCCCTGGTTTTTGCCAACATAGCCTAGACATTGAGGTTGGTGGAAGGAAAGCAGGGAGCAGTGCATGATACACTTACATTTGCATGTACTGCACATATTTGCACTAATTAGTAACACAACACCTATTTGCACAACATCTCCAGAGCAGGCCATTTCAGTGCACGAAAATCTAACTCCACCCCAGAGCAGAAGTAATGGAAATATGACTAGTTCCTCTGTGTCCAGTACATAGATAGCCAGGGGAAAAGCACTTTATGGAAAGCACATGCCCTCACACATTTCTCTCTCCCTGGTGAATGTGGCACAGAGCTGTCATTCTTGAACAAAAATAACTTTTTACTTATACTTTAATTGGCATACCTGCGAACTCTCCAGATCTGCCCCGGAGAGTTAATTACCGGGTCTCCTGGGTGAGTTTCCTGTGAAACTCTGCCCACTTTTTCTCCTTCTCACCTTGTTCCACCCACTTATCCTCCTTACCACCTTATTCCACCCACTTCACGGCTCAATGATGCCAAGCACTGCCCTCCCCCTTTATGATGCAAATTGCATCATTGGCATATGCCTGGTCGCAGCACATGAGCCCTCTCTGGGGGCTCAAAAGGCTGACGTTCCCAGGTCTGATAACTGGGAACACGATCCTTTTAGCATCTCAAATTGGCTGTTTGCATGGAAATAATGTCTGCACCACGTGCTAGTGCATGTTTGCTAACTAGTGTAATTATAGCTCATTTTAAACAGTTGTCTACAGTATTTTATGCTGCACCTTGGAAGCTAGAGACACAATGCATTGAGATGTCTCTAAAATCTTTTGTTTTATTGCTTTCATATCTTAAGTTGTTTGCTTATTTTTGCCTCCAGTTTTACTACTGTCTAATTACTTAGTAGTCCCTCCTTTTTTTGTCTTTTCCTTGCAGTGTGGAATTACGGGCTTGCTTCAGTTACTCTGCTGTACCTGCAAACTACAATCCGCACATCAGTAAGAATTGACTCCTACAAAGGAAATAACTATTTATGAGATACTGGTGTGATGAAGCAGACCAAGTGCTGGTATTCAGTAAGGTGGAGATGAGCAGAGGCACAACAAAACTCTGACCTAGAACTTTATCGTTGTAGACTTCCACGTGCTGTATATGTGTAGCATATCTTTAGATTAATTAACATGTACGTCTGTCCTTTATGTTTGAATGAAAGGGATAGCAATAGCAGGGCGTTTCCTGCTAAGTAAAACCAGGGTACTCCAGCTAAAGGTAGATGCTTAATTTAAAATATATTACAGTTCAGACATGATTTTTTTGAACATTTGAGTTGAATAAGTCTGTGGCTAGGTGACACTGTTGTTATTGCTCAGTGTCTGCAATCAGAGATCTCCGTAGACAACATTAGCAGCAGTACCACCTTGCCACATATGCTAAATTTCCTGATACATTGTTTCCAATGTAATAACTTTTAAAAGAAGCATCTCCCAACAGTGGGAAAGACACAGTCAAGTCATGTACACTGGCACAGTATGGCTATTATCATTTTCATCACGACTACTCTGCACAGATATTTTGTACCATCTGTGCTTTATTTGGTATAGTGGAGCTCTGACACTTCTATATACATTCACTGTAACAGAAGTGAACAGGAGAAACCTACTAGCACTTCCATTCTACACATACAGAAATTGTTGCATTGATGGGACCCTATCACTTAAAGGGACAGTAATGCCCCATAAAAAAGATTTAGCTTTAGGAAGAGGTTAAAAAAATAAACTAATTGCCACAAACCCTATATAGGGATTCAAAGTTCCCCCCTCCCTCCCCTTATCCTGATGTCATCTGTAAAGCCGACAGCAGGAGAATCGAGTCGTACGACTCGAGGAGGCTCTACAGCAGGGCCGAAATTGCGTTATTGCAAAATAATTAATTAATTGGAAAGGTCTGCAAAGTGTGCCTGGTTTACAAGCACACTTTGTAGATCTTTCCAGTGAATTAATTCTTTTTAAGTAACGCAATTCTGGCTCTGCTGCAGAGCCACCTTCTGGTTCCCGGACTGGGATCTTCTGCTGTCAGCTAGACGCTGGCATCAGGAGAAGGGAGGGACTTTGAATCCCTATATCTCTCAAACCATAGCGGTTTGAGAGATAGGGTTTGTGTCAATTCGTTTCTTTTTTCAACCTCTACCTAACTAAATATTTTAGGAGACATTACTGACCCTTTAAGATAGGCTGACCATATGTACTGTTTTGAACGGGACAGTCCCGTTTTTTACATATTTTTTGGCCGTCCCGTCGTTTTGCTATTTTGTCCCATTATTAGCGGCGGCTTGTAATGCCCACATCGCATATAAAACAAAAAGCAGAGCAGAAGGGCATGATGAATACAAAGGTACGGACGGCATTAGAATTGTGCCCCACCGTCCAGTACCTTCCTAGCATGCAAGCATGTTGCGCACTGCAGCCAATGAGAGAGGAGTGCTTTGATACTCCTCTCTCATTGGTTGTGCGTGTTCTGAGGCACAGCGCGTAGACTCCATTAGTCTAGGCAGTGTGCGTTGTTACCTAGTGCAAGACAAGAGCCTAGAGGAGGAGGACAGCAGAGTCAGGACAGGAGGCCTAAGCCAGCAGCAGCCAGCACTGCAGCATCTGACTGGAGACAGACAGAGGCAGCTTAAGTTAAAAGTAAGTGAGTCAGTCAGTGAGTGCAACACTGCAAGTGGGTTCATAATGTCGCAAAACAATGTCATATGGCCACACACATGGTTGTGTCACGGATTTGAAGACTCTCAGACTTAAGGTTTGGTAAAATAACTTAATTTTATTAAAAGTTAAAGGCAGTCCCTGTAGGGTAAACATACATAACAATACAACAGTAATATAACATATAATAGGTTCTACCGGCCTTGCCTAAATACCGGGCAAGGCAACCCAAGTGACAGTTTTAATGACAGACTCTACCAGCCTTGCCTATACCGGGTAAGGCAACCGTGAGATGACATATACCGGTTCTACCGGCCTTACCAATACCGGGCAAGGCAGCCCCCACAGAATGCAGAATGTAGGCTCTACTGGCCCTGCCAATACCAGGTAAGGCAACCTTAAAGATGGTGAATTACAAGGTTCTACCGGCCTTACCAATACCGGGCAGGGCAGCCCAAAGGAGACTGGAGTAGGCTCTACCGGCCCTGCCAATACCGAGTGAGGCAACCTACAGGATGGTATCGTCAAGGTTCTACCGGCCTCACCAATACCGGGCAGGGCAGCCTGAGCGAGTAGACCAGCTGAAGGTGACTAAGACAGCATAGAGCATAAGTATAGAGGTCTTACTCAGCAGGAGTCTATTGCCAGGGATACTCAGACAACTGCAAGAAAGTGGACAGCGACTGACCACAGTACTGGATGTTCAGGAGCAAACCAACGTCCGCACGTTGGGACTAATGGTAATAGCACCACCAGGTTTAATGGAGCAAACCGGCGACTGCACGCTGGAACCAACAATGTATATCGCAACCAGGTTTAGTGGAGTAAACCAGCGTCCGCACGCTGGGACCAACAACGTATATCGCAACCAGGTTTAGTGGAGCAAACCAGCGTCCGCACGCTGGAGCCAATAATGTATCTCGCAACCAGTTTAGAGGAGTAAACCAGCGTCCGCACGCTGGAACCAACAATGTATATAGCAACCAGGTTTAGTGGACTAAACCAGCGTCCGCACGCTGGGACCAACAATGTATATCGCAACCAGGTTTAGTGGAGTAAACCAGCGTCCGCACGCTGAGACCAACAATGTATATTGCAACCAGGTTTAGTGGAGTAAACCAGCGTCCGCACGCTGGGACCAACAATGTATATCGCAACCAGGTTTAGTGGAGTAAACCAACAAAGTATGATCAGCAGCGAGAAGAACAATGTCGCCAGAGCGACGGCTGGAGCAGGAGATTCAGGAACTCAGTAAGATTAACCCGCGAGGTGCTGGAACACTGGAACTCAGTAAGATTAACCCGCGAGGTGCTGGAACACAGGAACTCTGGAACACAGGAACACTAGCATACAGGAACACTGGAACACAGGATCAGCAAGTACAGCAGGAACGGGCCCAGAAGCCTGACAAGCAGGTCAGGCAGAGTGGAGTCAGAAACACCACGAAAGGGCAACCTGGACGTGCTCAGCCTGGGTTTAAAAAGGCTGTGTGAGGAGGGCTAATCACAGACAGCCAATCATGATACTCAGCAAGTGACTGACACTGAACAGCACCAATCACGGGCACCGTGACAGGTTGCAGCAGCATTAACCTCCATGTCACTGTGTGGTTGTTCTTTGTAATTTTATCAAAAACCTACCAAATGCTGGACTTGATTATATCCTCATTCATGGTGTGGAGGTGGACACAGGGTGGGCAGGGTGTGGAGGTGGACACAGTGTTGAGGTGGACACAGGGTGAGCAGGATGTGGAGGTGGACACAGTGTTGAAGTGGACACATGGTGGGCAGGATGTGGAAGTGGACACAGGGTGGACAGGGTGTGGAGGTGGACACAGGATGGGCAGGGTGTGGTGGACACAGTGTTGAAGTGGACACATGGTGGGCAGGATGTGGAGGAGGACACAGGTGGGCATGGTGTGGAAGTGGACACATGTTGTGGACACAGGGTGTGGAGGTGGACACAGGGTGTGGAGGTTGACACAGTGTGGAGGTGGACACAGGGTGGGAAGGATGTGGAGGTGGACACAGTGTGGAGGTGGACTCAGGGTGGGCAGGATGTGGAGGTGGATTCAGGGTGGGCAGGATGTGGAGGTGGACACAGGGTGGGCATGGTGTGGAAGTGGACACATGGTGTGGACACAGGGTGTGGAGGTGGACACATGTTGTGGAGGTTGACAGTGTGGAGGTGGACACAGGGTGGGAAGGATGTGGAGGTGGACACAGTGTGGAGGTAGACACATGGTGGGCAGGGTGTGGAGGTGGACAGGGTGTGAAAGTGGACACATGGTGTGGACACAGGGTATGGAGGTGGACACGTGTCCACACAGTGTGTGGAGGTGGACACAGGATGTGGAGGTTGAGGCAGTATGGGAGCAAGAGGTATTCAGTATATAATCAGAACTTTGTCACACTAGTGGTTTTACTGTACGCATTGGTTACCATAGAGTCTTATGAGTCATAACTGTCCAAAACTCTATGGTAATTTTCATGATAAATAAAATACGGAATATTACATAACCCCGTCCCGTTTTTGTCTCAAGGAAATATGGTCAGCCTACTTTAAGATCAACTTAGGCAATTGAAAATGACCTATGTGATGTATTAGCTATTTTATTTAGAAAAACAGTTTTTGAATTATTTAGATTGAATTAAGACATGCAGAGCAGATACTTCCTTTCTTAGCCCTACATTACCTTCCACTTGCATTGACACTGCTCAGTAATGCATTAGTCTCCTCCCCTAGCACTAAAAGAGGTATGGGTCAGTGAGTGGGGAGAGATAATGCAGATTTAAGACTGGAATTGTCTTCATTGCATGCCTTAATAAGCATAATCTATAATTCTAAATCACTCAAAAACTAGTTTTCTAAATAGAAAAATGGATAATACAGCCTATAGGTGTTTTTGAAAGCCCATTCAAAATCAGTAAAGTAGTTTTTAGTTGATAAAGTTCCTTTAAGTATAGACACCTGCTGAGTTTGGGGACATTTATCATGAAAACAGAGTTTTCTCCCTGTTGCTGTTTACCAAAGCAGCTGTAGCTATATGGTAAATTTGGCAGCCATGTAGTGGGCTACACGCTTCGAGGATAAATTCAAAACCTTTAACACCAGAAGGCACTTAACGTGTGATATATAAGAGGCAAATATATACAAGTACACATTGTATTGTTTAGAATGGAAATCAGATAAGAGAACACAGTCCAGATCCAGATACTTTGATCAGTCAGTGGTAAATTGCACTCTTCCTCTGAGGCTTTAGAGGTATTTACAATGCTCTTGGGTCTGTCAGAAAGGTCAACCCACTAACTGATAATGTGACAAGAACTCTCTGTCCTAATTCAAACCATTATAAATAGCACTAAATTTTAACATTAATTTTACCTCCCATACCTTTCTATCCCTGTGAGGATCTGTCCCATCAATACAGTTAACTGCACAACTAGATATAAAAGTGCATCCCCTCTCTTCAATCCATAACCTATTTCTCTCATTTTCCCATTATAGCTCTAAGGTGTGTTTTTGAGGCTGAAGCAGATAGAAGACTTCAAGGGAAACCAACCCGTGTTGTTTTCCATAAGCGTCGGTTAAATGAGCCAGAACACCAGCACACTAGCAGCCTGGAACTACACAAACAATCCATCAGCCGCTGCACCACTGCCACATTCCAACTACAGGTGAGCTGAGTGCTCAACAGTCCAGTGCTCTGGTACAAAGAGTTTTCAACTGGAAAATCTTCACCAGAGTTCACAGACTGCTGATTTGCATTGCTTGTCTAAATCAGTTATCTCAAATGGGATGGGCCAATCTTTTTCACTATCCAGGAACATTCATACAAAAATGGCAATTTCCCTTTTTTCCCTTTTTATTTGCACTGAAATCAATAAAAGTAATATATCCTCTCCCACTCACATGGAACTTTTTCCCCATGTATTCCTTCCATGCTAGTATAAAAGGGGTGTCAGTTTACTGCATATTGTCAGTCAGTGCTACGGACAGAGTGAGAAATGAGCAGAATTTTCGCTTCTAACTAGTGTAGGCAGACAGGCAAAGACAATGAGCTGGGGTTACTTAATTGGAAAGTAATGTCTCACAAAAACAGCAGCTCCAATTAATCTTCATAGTATTATTTAAGTACTGTCAGAGTTGTAGTTCAAGAGTAAATGAATGATAAAGTATCCACCTCCCGCCCCTTTTACCTAGTGTCCTGGGACCAGACAGCTCCCAGCAAGGGACAATACTGTGAACATAAGGAAAACCACGGCCCCCTTTTTTCAGGTTTTTCCTTATACTCACTGAAGATTGTCCCTCTCTGCGATCCATCTTGCTACTCTGAGGTGAGCAGTGTTATATCAGTAAAAGGGGCGGAAGCGGGATACTTTACCATTCAATTACTTTACATACAGTGTTTCATACACACACACACTCACTCCAACATCCACAAGAACAAGAGAGACAAACATATACTGAGGTGTGGTGGGTACTGCTCCAGATGCTCTGCACTTTATTCTTTTACTGTAAGCTTGTGATTCTGAAGGTAATACAGGTTTATCCTGTACTGTAGTGTAAAATCTAAAACTGCAGTCCTTGTTAGAGAAAGAAGAATTTGACACTAGCTAGTAGTGTAGAGGCAGACGCTTTATTATGGAAATGTCACGGGTGTAAGAATACACATTAAAATAGGGCATTAAATATGTCTTGGGTCATCAAAACAGAACAGTAAAAATATTGCTGTGTAAAATCTTACCTTACCCTAACCTACCCAAAACCACCCCTCATACCTTTAGTACTGTAACCAAACTATCCAAAACCCTGTCTACTGTACCCATAGTACCTAACTTAAAAAAAACGAGATAACCTTGTCAACCCTGTGACAGAGATAACCTAACGGACCTAACCTAACAGAGTGAACCAGAGACATTTTTAATGTTGCCATTTTAAAGACTCCATTTTGACACCAGCAGTGTTGTGAATTCACAGTTGTGATGCTCGCCATTGTAAAATGATATCGAGGCAGACATGCAAAGAAGGATAGATAGAATTGCTTTCAATTGCAGGGAGAACAGGAGTGATTTGAAATCAGTGACACTAACAGACAGGGAAAGATTAGAAAAAAAAATCTTTTGACTAATAGGTGACAGAGACAAATAGGAGATTCTTCACCTGAACTGAGACTGAGAGTAACAGTGACAGATAGAGACATAGATTATATATTATTTTTAGACAGATGGAACACATTACACACATACACACTAATAGCTGTGTGGTGTACTTTACAGTGAAATCAATACTACAATCATTACTTCCACCAAATATGCGAGGGGCAGGGATTAGGGGAAAAGAGTTGGAAGGGTATATGGACATTGTGGCGGTAGAAAGTTCAAGCTACAGAAACTGACTGCACCCCACCCCCCATGAGGAGGTCAACTATAAAAGTGATATGAAAAATTCCACCGTGAGTATTAGTACTACACCTAAAGATAATGGGCAAAAGGAGCCATTAGGACTTTCTGGCCACAGTCAGGTGAGGAGGGTTATTAGGAGTGTCCCATTAGTTTCTTTAACCAGAATTTCTGCAGAAACGGAAAGATGTATCTCTTTTCCATGACATTTCGTACATGATTGAAAAGCGGGCAAGACTTACCAAGTGAAGGTTAAGACCATTGATTTCAATGTGATAAACTTCCCTGCACCATGTTCCTGTATCATATTCCTATCATTCCTATGCAAACATCATCACAAACTCATGTTTCTGTATCTTATTCCTTTCATTCCTATACAAACATCATCACAAACTCATGTTCTTGTATCATATTCCTATCATTCCTATGCAAACATCATCACAAACTCATGTTTCTGTATCTTATTCCTTTCATTCCTATACAAACATCATCACAAACTCATGTTCTTGTATCATATTCCTATCATTCCTATGCAAACATCATCACAAACTCATGTTCTTATATTATATTCCTATCATTCCTATGCAAACATCATCACAAACTCATGTTCCTGTATAATATTCCTTTAATTCCTATGCAAACATCATCACAAACGCAAACATATGTCATTGTGCACTTATGCATCATCATGCACACACTCACAAGCTCACACTTTCTCACCTCATTTCCCTGCATTGAAGATGTCTGTAAGGGCCTTTTCATATGAATTCCTTTGGGCCCTGGTTTCCACCTAATCTCTTCCAGCGGCAAACATTTCCACATATCCCTACTGTTTACAAGGTCAAATGTTCAGTTGTTCATTCAGGTGTGTAGTTTCAGTGTGACAATTCCTTATGTTGCAGTTAGCTCCTTTCCCAATATTATTATTTACAGCCCATGAGTCTCCCTTTTTAGGACTTTTTTCTCTATGCCATGTTTATGTGTTTTGTATGCTTTATGTTATCTGATGAAGAACACTGTAAGGTTCGGTAACTAATTTCTTACCATGTTTTGGTGAATGCATTATACTGCCTACCTTATCGCTCTTCTTTCATATTACTAAAGTGGAACTAACTTTGTAATGACTTTCAAAATCACTTACTTATATTAACCATTCTTTATTTAATACATTTTCCAGATATTTAGCTTTATTTATTAGTCAGTTTATTCAAATTAAGCAGTGCTGCCTGGCACAGTCTGGTGTGACAGATACTAACCTTCCACTCTTGCTCTCAACTGCTATTTCCTGCCAGGGAGTACTGGCTAATTAATATAAACTGATATAAATAAAGCAAATTAATTTAAACTGATATAAATAAAGCTAAATATCGTGAAAGCTTTTTCAAAATCTCCCAAGTCATTATAAACATTAGATTATTAATTGTCTGTTACTCCGTGAGCCTTGAATTGATGAGCAGTTATCTGGCACTCCAAGGATAAAAAAGTTGTTTTGTGTGATCTGTGTTTGTTGGATGATATGTAAGAGCTGTGTTCAGGAAATTAAAGTGGAGTAATTCTGGAGGAAACATATTGCACCATAGGGGACAAATGAAAATACACATTCATTTAAATATAGCTTTTTATGGGGCAATGAAAGGTAGTCCTGTATCACCTCACAAATGTAACATAAAGTTAGTTTTTATATTTTCATCACTTATCTATATATCCCTGTGGCATCTAAATTAAGTTGGTTTCTGTTTCTTTCTGTCTTTTTTCTTTGAAACCTTCAACTAATAATCAAAAGACAAGTCTATTGAAGGAAATGTAAAGAATCAGTATGATAGACAAGGACTAGGCGGGATTTCAGTCAGTATGAGAAGTTGAGAGCAACACTTGCTGAATTGTTTTTCCACATTTTTTAATCGATATCAGGACAAAAAAGTAGATCTAATTTATTTTCTCCCCTTAACAAGATACAGTTCTTATTTCAGTTTTATTCTGATAGGAAATGCACCTTTAACCCCATAAATGCTAACGAGGTCTCCAATGCATTGCGTTGCTTTCAAGATGTTAAAAGTCCACACAAATCAATGTGAATTTTGGGAATTCTTATATTTCACCTATGGTGCTGCTGGTTTGATCAAGAAGTGCATGTCTTTAGCTTCCTAAATACAGCTGAAAGTACTTACTGACCCACATGCTTTTCAGGATGGTATCAAGGACAAGCTGAGGTCAATCCCAGTGACGCTGACATACAGCATACACCAAGCTCGTCGTAAAAGGCAGTCATCGGTCGAAGCATTGCCCTCTCTCATGCCAATCCTCAGTGATCAGGACTCAAATGTCTACACCATGGAGGTAACAAATTGGCATCAGAATCTTGTTGAACATATTGCCATAGTTAAAAATATTACTTTGCCTATAGGCTATTTCTTGCACATATTTATTTAGCAGCACTCCTCCTTGAATCTATGGCCAATAACAGAAAACGTCCACTCTGGTTTTACACTGAAGAGCAGGCAAGAATGAGGTGCAGCAGCTCTTTCTTTATAAACTACTGTTTTAGGTGCTAAGGGGCTCATTTAGCATGTTTTAAAGGAGAACTATACCCTAAGAATCAGTGGCTGTTGATTTGTTCATCAGTAGGATTTATCTAGTCAGACGTCATAAAAATATCAGTCAGTTAGTTCAATTTACTGCTTTTGTTTGCATTTGATTATGTTTAGTCCACTTCTAGTTGTTTCAGTTTCAATCTGTTTTAATATGATTACAACTAGAGTCCCTTACACCTATTCCTGCTCTATTGGAGTCTATTGCCTCTGTGAGGAGAAGTCATGTAGAGGCTGACATCAATAGAAATCACTATATACAGGAAACTGCAGATATATTGCAAAGACATATCTAGATATACATAAACCAGATTGATATAAGAAGGGCATCTGCCTAGGTAAATCATTGTATTAACCAAGTTAAAAGCCATTTACTCCTAGGGTATTATCCCCCTTTAATATGCGTTGTGCCCTCATCTCATACGTGCCTCTCATAGTGTTGCACTGTACACAGATACTATTCTGATACCATTCACAGTGGAGGTTTCTCGTGGATCCAAGATCTTAAACACTGTATTTAATTACATGAAGCTTAGACAAAGTGATTTACAAATCTTCACAAGACTTTGTAATCATCCTCTCCAAGACCAGCTGAAATTGACCACAGACAACCAATAAGCTACAGTGAGGGAAACATTATTTGATCCCCTGCTGATTTTGTATGTTTGCCCACTGACAAAGAAATGATAATTTTAATGGTAGGTTTATTTGAACAGCGAGAGACAGAATAACAATAAATCCTGAAAAACTCATTTCTAAAAAGTTATAAATTGATTTGCATTTTACTGAGTGAAATAAGTATTTTACCCTCTATCAATCAGCAAGATTTCTGGCTCCCAGGTGACTTTTATACAAGTAACAAGCTGAGATTAGGATCACTCTCTTAAAGGGAGTGCTTCTAATCTCAGCTTGTTACCTGCATAAAAGACACCTGTCCACAGAAGCAATCAATCAATCAGATTCCAAACTCTCCACCATGGCCAAGACCAAAGAGCTGTCCAAGGATGTCAGGGACAAGACTGAAGACCTACACAAGGCTGGAATGGGCTACAAGACCATCGCCAAACAGGTTGGTGAGAAGGTGACAACACTTGGTGCGATTATTCGCAAATGGAAGAAACACAAAATAACTGTCAATCTCCCTCGGTCTGGGGCTCCATGCAAGATCTCAACTCATGGAGTTTCAATGATCATGAGAACGGTGAGGAATCAGCACAGAACTACTCAGGAGGATCTTGTCAATGATCTCAAGGCAGCTGGGACCATAGTCACCAAGAAAACAATTGGTAACACACTACACTGTGAAGGACTGAAATCCTGCAGCGCCCGCAAGGTCCCCGTGCTCAAGAAAGCACATGTACTGGCCCATCTGAAGTTTGACAATGAACATCTGAATGATTCAGAGGAAAACTAGGTGAAAGTGTTGTGGTCAGATGAGACCAAAATCGAGCTCTTTGGCATTAACTCAACTCTCCATGTTTGGAGGAGGAGGAATGCTGCCTATGACCCCAAGAACACCATCCCCACCGTCAAACATGGAGGTGGAAACATTATGCTTTGGGGTGTTTTTCTGCTAAGGCGACAGGACAACTTCACCGCATCAAAGGGACGATGGATGTGGCCCTGTACCATCAAATCTTGGGTGTGAACCTCCTTCCCTCAGCCAGGGCATTGAAAATGGGTCATAGATGGGTATTCCAGCAATGACCATACCTGGGAACTTGCCGGGTTTCACCCGGAGACTCCGGATTTAGAGCTCTGTCTCCGGGTCTCCGGATGAAACATTAAAGTCTCCGGGTAAGGTGACACTGACACCTGTCTGCGGCATTGTATTCAGTGCGCCGCTTAGACCTCTTTTTATGTCAGTGTCACCACCAATAATTCAATTATTATCACCTCTGGCGCCTGCCGAGGTGATGATGAGTGACTGAGTGACCCCCACTGTGTTACCCGATGCCCCCGCGAGAGACAGACAGCACGAGACAAGCCAGCCAATTGCTGCTGTCTGCTGTCTGTATTTATGTGCATGGCAGTCGGTGTCTGTCTAAGAACACCGAGGAGTGGAGGCAGAGCACTGTCAGCGTTGCACCGACGTGCAGGGAAGCCGGACAACAAGGAACACAGAGGGTTGGAGGCAGAGCATGAGCACGGTCAGCACAGCAGACCTAAAAGAAAAAACTGAAGGTACAAACTGTTTGGGAAAAAAAAGTAAATATGGGGCAATAATGTTATTTTACTGTACTGTTAACCTTCAGCATGCAATCATGTAACAAATGTAACTCCTGGGTGCTCATCTGAAAACATAGACACATTCTTAACCCTTTGAGTGCCAGACTGGTATGGAATGCATTGCAATGCATTCCATACCACTCTGGCACTCAAAGGGTTAAGGAGAGGTGGAAAGCACTCAGAAGAAACTTTTTTGCAGTGAACAGGTGGATTTATTCAAATCATTTCATTGCCAATAATGTTATTTTACTGTACTGTTAACCTTCAGCATGCAATCATGTAACAAATGTAACTCCTGGGTGCTCATCTGAAAACATAGACACATTCTTAACCCTTTGAGTGCCAGAGTGGTATGGAATGCATTGCAATGCATTCCATAGCACTCTGGCACTCACAGGGTTAAGGAGAGGTGGAAAGCACTCAGAAGAAACTTTTTTGCAGTGAACAGGTGGATTTATTCAAATCATTTCATTGCCAATAATGTTATATTATTGTACTGTTAACCTTCAGCATGCAATCATGTAACAAATGTAACCCCTGGGTGCTCATCTGAAGACATAGACACATTCTTAACCCTTTGAGTGCCAGACTGGTATGGAATGCATTGCAATGCATTCCATAGCACTCTGGCACTCACAGGGTTAAGGAGAGGTGGAAAGCACTCAGAAGAAACTTTTTTGCAGTGAACAGGTGGATTTATTCAAATCATTTCAATAAATCCATCTGTTCACTGCAAAAAGTTTCATGTGAGTGCTTTCCACCTCTCTTTAAGAATGTGTGTGTGTGTGTGTGTGTATGTGTATTTGTGTTAAGAAGTACCATTGTGCTCACTTTGTGACACACTGTAACGTGACTGCCCCTGGAAAAGTGTCACAAAGTGTTCAATGTGGTACTTTTTAATGCAACAGAAAATCCTATATAATAATTTGCTAAATCGTGTGTAACGCAGCAACATGCGCAGTAGACACTGCTGCGCGTGCTGCAGTCATGCACAGTAGAGACTTCCCACTCTGCGGCTGATACAGAACTGGGCGCTCCGAAGGAGCATCCAGCTCAGCCGTGGCACGGGCAGTCTCTACTGTGCATGACTGCCCCGCGATCGGGTGGCAGTGGCACTGTGGCCCGTGTAACGGGCTGTTCAACTAGTGTTGTGTAAAAGTCTTTAAATTAAAGGGGAACTTTCCCCTCCGCATTACCATTGTTGTATCCCTTCCTTTGTGTCCCCTCTGTACATTGCGGTGTTTCTTTTTGCCTAAAAATCTGTTTAAATGAAGCAAAAAGATACTTGAATTTTGTACCTGATGACGTTAGCAGCCGCACAGCTGCGCACCGTATGGTGCAGAAGACACTCCCACAGCCTCAGCTCCTTTCATCGGAGGATGCTGGGGCAAGTGAAAGGAGCTGAGGCTGTGGGAGTGTCTTCTGCACCATACGGTGCGCGGCTGTGCGGCTGCTAACGTCATCAGGTACAAAATTGAAGTATCTTTTTGCTTCATTTAAACAGATTTTTAGGCAAAAAGAAACACCGCAATGTACAGAGGGGACACAAAGGAAGGGATACAGCAATGATAATGCGGAGGGGAAAGTTCCCCTTTAAATTGCTACATTTTAATAATATAGCAGAGCTAATTAATGTGTGAAACATTTACCTTGAATCCCTAAATAAACATTTGCATAGTGGAATGAAACAAGATTACATATATTTGTGTAAAGAATTCACTTGGTTTTTTTAAATATCACCGCTATGAGATTTATA
This sequence comes from Rhinophrynus dorsalis, assembly GCA_037306005.1. Taxonomy (NCBI): domain Eukaryota; kingdom Metazoa; phylum Chordata; class Amphibia; order Anura; family Rhinophrynidae; genus Rhinophrynus; species Rhinophrynus dorsalis. The sequence continues at coordinate 472,503,130 of CM074719.1, read as the reverse complement.
GCAAGAGAATTAACCAACTCCATTGCTGCTGAATATTGAGTTGTCTTTACCCTAATAAATCCCATCAAACACATTTGCTCAATAGATCTTTGTACACACACACACACACACACACAAATACATACGTATGTGTTGTAACCGCATTCTGCGATCTGATGCTGGTGTGGAAAAGGTGAGGCCCTCCAGTGGCTGCCAGACTACAACTCCCATCATCCGCCGCCAGCCAATGGTTAACGGGGGAAGATGGGAGGTATAATCTGGCTGCAGCTGGAGGGTTTCATGATGCGCAGCTCTGCATAAACTATCTTGCAAGTGCTACGACATAATCACAAGGAAGACTATTGGTATCCACACATGTTTTGTAATCCACTTGACAATATCCGGTAGTTACAAACATAGAGCAGAACTACACAAGTGTGGAGTGCTATTTGCACATCCTCTAAAAATCAGTGGTTTGCCTACTTTTTTGCAGTACAGGGACACAAATGTCACACAAAATGCACTCATTCTGGTGGAGCTGTAGTTGTGGGTCAGGATTATTCCTGGAGCTTATTGATGGGACTTGTAGTTTACCATCAGCTGAGGAGCTGTAGGTTGCTCATCTCTGTGCTATATCAATAATATAAATCAATAATTTTTTTGGTTTGTTTTTTTGTTTAGATTGTGCCTGACAGCACATATCCTAAGACGCTGCTGATACAGAGAGCTACTTACCATATTGATTTCAGTACATGCGTAGTACTAATCAATTGTAGGAAAATGCCTAAACGAAAATATACATGCTCTTACAAAGAAAACTATACAGCCACATATCCTGTACTAAAGAAATCGCGCAAAGGAGATGGGCATATATTTTGCTCTGTTTGTTGCATGGATGTTTCACTTGTTCACAAAGGCCTTGGAGATTGCAAAGCACATGTGGAAAGCTGTAGCCATAAGGAGAAAGCTGCTGCAAGGCATGATAAGTCACAGGGTAAATTAACTTTTGTAAATGTCAAAAGTGACCTGTCCCAAAAAATAATTGAAGCAGAGACACTTTTTACTGGATTTTTAATTGAGCACAACTTGCCACTTGCAGCAGCAGATCATGCAGGCACACTTTTTAAGCGAATGTTTAGTGATTCTAATATCGCTAAGCAATATGGATGTGGACGTCGCAAGACCACAGCCATAATAAATAATGCTCTTGCTCCAAGCTGCACAGATTCCATAATTGAACTGATAAAAAGGGAACCATTTACGCTGTGTCTTGATGGAAGCAATGACACATATGGTGATAAGCTATATCCACTGCTTGTTCGGTTTATTGACCCTTCATCTTCAGGCCAGATTCGATTAGGAATGTTGGAGATGCTTGTTTGCAATGACGATTCCTCTGCAAGAGGCATTTTTAACTTGGTGGATGGCTTCTTTACAAGAAAAGGAATCCCTTGGGAAAACTGTGTTGGCTTATCTTTGGACAATGCCAGTGTCAACATGGGAAGAATAAATGGCCTGAAGAAGCTGGTTTCTGATCAGAATAAGCATGTGTATGTGCAGGGCTGCTTGTGTCATCTGCTCAATCTGTGCGTGGAAAAGGGGCTGTGTGCCCTGTCTATAGATCCTGGTTATGTTGTCACTGTTATTTTCAACTATTTTTCAAGAAGTTCAAAGAGGATGGCTGAACTTCAGAATTTTTGTGAATTCTGTGAAATAGAAAACAGAAAGATTCTAAAGCATGTGGCAACCCGCTGGTTATCCTTGGAGAAGGTTGTAAGGAGGATTTTGGATCAGCTGCCTGCACTAAAATCATATGCTGAATCACAAGAGGGAAAAGATCCACAGCTAAAGAGGATAAAGAATATTCTCCGTGATCCGAAAACTGAGCTGTACTTATTATTTGTTAATGCCACGTTACCTGTCTTTGTGCAGTTGAACACATTCTTGCAACAAGAACAAAGTATTCTGCACAAGGTGTTTCCAGCGCTTATGGAGTTTTATAAAAAGTTGCTCAGAAGATTTGTGAAGTCTGCTGTCATTGCAGACGGCTCCGTTCTGGAAATAAATGTGGAAAATCCATCCTACTATTTGGAAAAACAGTGCCTGTTTATAGGCTTTACCACTAAGCAGTACATCAGTTCCTCTTCAGATCTGACACCTGGTGATGTGGACAAATTTTACACTGATGTGCTAAATTTTTATGTGTCAGCTGCTCTCTACTTTCAAAATAAGATGCCAATCCATGACCGTGTTCTGAAAGATGCAGCTCAGGTTCTTGATGTCACTAGAAGAGCAAACATAACCTTTGGATGCTTGGAGACCTTTATGGAAGCTTTTCCAAATGTGATACCAGATGAAAGCAAAGACCTGTTGGCAGAAGAGTTCAGTGACTATCAGACTCTGACAGACACTGAAGTCCAGGAACTCCAATGTGAGGGCACTTCTACATTGCAAGAAAATCTGTGGTTTAGAGTCTCACAATTGAAGTCTGCTTTCACTGGATCTGACCGTTTCCCTGTGTTATGGAAACTTGTTAAGCATCTTTTAGTACTTCCTCACAGCAATGCAGACATTGAAAGAGTTTTTTCACTGATAAAAAAGAACAAAACTGAGTACAGAGCTGCATTATCGTCACAGTCCACTTTGGCATCTCTGATAAAATGCAAAATCAACATGTTTAAAATGGACACCTGTCACTCCGTTAAGCATGAAAATGAGGTTCTTCAAAAGGCCAAGAAGGCAGCCTATACAGCCACTAGGACAGGACCTACAGAAGCCACAGGACCAGAAGAGGAGGAGATGTTTGGAGATGCAGCAGCATGTTCTAGTTAATGGAAAGAAGCATTCTACGGACTGGGAGACATCCACTAGACTATAATAAATGCACTAACATTTGCTGCTGTTTATTTATTGTTTGTCTCTGTTGAAGGACTGTTAGCACTTTATAATTTGCACTACATATTTATATTTTGTTCTTTATAGCTATATATTTGAAACACAATAAACATTTGATGTTTGTTTTATTTATTTCTGTTGAGGGCATTTTAGCACTGCAGAATTTGCACTACGTATTTATTGTTTTGTTCAAGTTTACATGCATCTGTACATATTTTAAGAAATAAAAATGTTTCATGTTAACTCTTCCCGCCATTATTTGTGTTATAAAATCATCCAAAACTTGCGCAATAATACTTCCAGTATATCTTTCAACGCCATTGCAAAGGTTTTTTTTTTTTTTTTTTTTTTTTTTTTTGTTTTTGTGGGGGGGGGGGGGCGAGGCGTGGCGGGGGGTGTGGCGGGGGGCGGGCGAGGCGTGGCGGGGGGGCGGGCGAGGCTGGGGAATCTCAGGGTGAGCCATTTCTGAAAGTTCCCAGGTATGGCAATGACCCAAAACACACAGCCAAGGCAACAAAGGAGTGACTCAAGAAGAAGCACATAAAGGTCCTGGAGTGGCCTAGCCAGTCTCCAGACCTTAATCCCATAGAAAATCTTTTGGAGGGAGCTGAAGGTTCGAGTTGCCAAACATCTGCCTCAAAACCTTAATGACTTGGAGATGATCTGCAAAGAGGAGTGGCACAAAATCCCTCCTGAGATGTGTGCAAACCTGGTGGTAAACTACAAGAAACGTCTGACCTCTGTGATTGCCAACAAGGGTTTTGCCACCAAGTACTAAGTCAAGTTTTGCAAAGGGGTCAGATGCTTATTTCACTCACTAAAATGCAAATCAATTTATAACTTTTTTTTAAATGCGTTTTTCAGGATTATTTTGTTGTTATTCTGTCTCTTACTGTCCAAATAAACCTACCATTAAAATTATAGACTGGTCATTTCTTTGTCAGTGGGCAAACGTACACAATCAGCAGGGATCAAATAATTTTTTCCCTAACTGTATGATAGATTATTATGTTTAATTTTGTCCCATGATCATACAAAGTGAAAGCTACTTCTCATAGATGTGCCCTAAAATATTCTTCTCCATCTTCCTAACAGGTGAACTTCCTCAAAGAAGGTTGTGGAGAAGACAAGATATGTCAGAGTAACCTGCAGCTAAACTACACCTTCTGTTCTCGTGTAGGCAACACTGACCAGTTTGTACCACTGCCCATGTAAGTCTGTGGTCAGACCATCTCTATGGGGAGGGGAGGTATAGCTGGATTTTCCAGTTAATCCTTTGTATGTTGAGAGTATTCAAGGGCTTAAAGACACAATGTGATACAATTAAAAATCCATTGTGATCCAATGCAAATGTGCAAATTCACCAGTTCAACCCCATTGCCATCAGCCTCTAACGTCAGTGGCTGCATTGGGGGAATGCATTACAGCATATGAGCACTGTTGTTTATATTGATAGACAATCATGAGGCCTTTAAAGGAATAGTAATATTTCATAATAGAAGCAGCTCTAATTAATCTTCATAGTATTTGGGCCTTGGAGAGCGTTATTTCAGTTCTGTCAGAGGTGTAGTTCAAGAGTAATTGAATGATAAAGTATCCCCCTCCTGCCCCTTTTCTGATGTAACACTGCTCAGCTCTGAGCAGCAGGGAGGTGCCCAGGTAGATTGCAGAGAGGGACAATCTTTAATTAAGATAAGGGAAAAAGCTGAAAAACCTGTCAAGGGGGGCAGGGTTTTCTTTGTTCTCACAGTAAGAAGATTGTGTCTTTCTGTTATCTCTCTGGTCAAGCAACCAGATTCCACATCAGAGGTGAGCAGTGCTTCACTAGGTAAAAGGGGCGGGAGGGGGATACTTTATCATTCAATTACTCTTGGACTACAACTCTAACAGTATTGAAATAACACTCTCTATGGCTCAAATACTATGAAGATTAATTGGAGCTGCTGTTTTTGTGAAAAATTACTATCCCTTTAAAGACAGTAAGCCCCATACACCTTCCCCATAACTTGCAACTTGCTTAGTACATTTACTTAAAAAAGGAGGGAAGGAATAACCCAAGAGGCCTACGTACTGCCTCACTTCTTCCCATTGGTACGAGCAGTGTTAAGGTGAGGGATTTTGGTGTATGCAGATTAGTAATTTGATGTTGAGAAGGTTTAGAGACTGAACATTCATTCCATTGCCTGTTATTGCAAGGAATTACATTCACAACTTTTTAATTTTAGAACTACACAAACTCATAAACTACTCACTGTAACAGCAACTTGATCAGCTTGGTACACCACAGTGATCATATCAATAAATATAATTTATTCCTCAGGCTAAGAGGGGCTCAAAGTTGTTGACTTAGGAAGTACAGGTTTCCCTGCAGTAATTTACAAAAATTAAAACCATATGAGCAACTCAGTGCATCCACGTCTGTTTCCCACGTTACAATATGAGCTGTTTATTTTCTGTGACAGCCTTTCCCACCCATCCTTTCTTCTGTATCACTATAACAAACGGAAATGTGCTTGCTAAACTAGCAATGTACTCTTTCCCACCTAACCGCTCTAGTCTTCTACACAAAATTTACTATGACCTACTCTATGGTCCCCATTAAAAAAGAAAATGATCTGGCTTGCAGTAATCAATTTGAAAACAATCTGAGTGTTATAAGTGCTATATGCTGGAGCTGCCAGCTGTAAGGAGTCCATGTAAAATCTCAAGGAGGCAAAAAGTAAAATAATAACATGCTTATGTGTATTTTGCTATCTGGGATTGTTACCTTTTGCTTAACCCCTTAAGGACCGGCCGCGCACACACTGTGAGGTCACTTAAGAACCACAGAGCATTTTTTTTTTTAATCATTCGATTCCGCACTCCCTGAAAGGCGTGCAGCGCAGGGAACCCGGAATTCCATGACGTACATGTACATCATGCGTTGTTAAGGGGTTAAAGGAACAGTAAACTTTTTTATGAATAAATATTATATGACTTTTCCTGTTGAGAAAAGTAACTCCCACTGCTGAAAGATGCATATTTGCAGAGTTATTACAGTTTAAACCCATGTTTTTTACATTAGCAGTGCCCTCTAGTGGACAATTCCAATTAGTTTTTCCTTGTTCCCAGGACTTTGATCTAACCCTGTGCAAATCAATTCATATCTATGCAGACTTAGGGATGCCACCTGGCCAGTATTTTACCGGCACAGCTGGTAATTAGCTCACTGGAGCTGGTGCCGGTATAACTACTATACCTGCCATTGAAAAGCCGGTATTTGTGTGCGTCCGGGGAGGGGAGTGAGTTGATGAGTGCCCTCACTCCTCTTCACACTCCAAATACGTTGACACATGTAGCCAAAAAAATAAAGTCACCATCATAAAGCGCTGCATCCACAGAGCTCCAAATACAAACAAGGAGGACAAACATTGCTTCTTGACTTCAAACGGACGCTACGCTGCCATTTTCTTGTAGCGTACAGCTAAATGAAAGCTTGGCTGAGCCATTTTCATGTACATCGGCACAATCACTTTCTTGATACACTGACTGTTATCTCTTGCTGCAACAAAAGCAGACAGAGGAGGCACTAATGAGGAAGAAGCCTGTCCCCTTTCGGGTCACGGCTCATTCTACAAGATCTATTGGGGCTTCTTGGACTTACAAGAATCAGGCCTCTGCTGATCAGTTGTGCAAGGCTGCCACTTGGTCGTCTGTGCACACCTTTTCGAAGCACTACCGTGTTGTGGTGCTGGCATCGGCTGCCGCCAGCTTTGGGAGGAAGATCCTGGAGGCAGTCTTGCCTGTCTAGGATCTTCTTTGGTTCTTGGTGCTTCCTTCACTTTTGACCCCTGTTGGCTCTAGTTTAGTGTGCTGTGTAACAGTTTGGGGTGTTGTTAACCCTGTTCAGTGTCCGTTGACACTTCATTGCTTTGTTGGGCTATCTGATGGTTCATATCTGCTCTGGTGACTTTGGGGGCCTTGCGCCTGGTCCTTGCCTTACTTCCCGCCTCTGGGAAACTCATGGTTGGACATCCCAGAATTACCAGTAACCTCTATTGGATGACATGCTTGGCTTTCCTGTGGCAGACTGTGGGGGTCCTTTGGGGTCATGTTCACAGAGTCTTCTTTCCCTTCTACTATCTAGTCAATAGTTAGTGTCTCAAATCTTTCTGGAGCTGGTTGGCTAGCTGCAGCCAAGAAGGGAAGGTAGGCCTACCCAGAGTTACCAGTAACCTGTATGGACTAAGAGAAAAGGATTTAACAGGTAAGTCTAAAATCCTCTTTTCCTCTAGTCTTTGTGGATGACCTCTTGTTCTGAGCTTAGCTCTTTGCGTAAATAATTAATTGGCTAGTTCTTTATATTGACCTTGAATGTATTTGTAAATGGTAATCATATCACCCCTTAGACATCTCTTCTCTAATGTAAACAAACCCAGTTTTGCTAGTCTCTCTTTTTAACTCAGAACCTCCAATCTCTTTGTCAGTTTTGTTGCACGTCTCTGCACCTTTTCCAGTTCAACAATGTCTTTTTTAAGAACTGGCACCCAAAATTGTACTCCATATTCTAGATGAGCTCTAACCAAGGGTTTGTACAGAAGTAGGATACTATTATCATCACTTGCATCTACACCTCTTTTTATGCAGGCTAGTACTCTATTTGCTCTTGCAGCAGCTGAGTGACTCTGCACACTGCTGTGAAGTCTATTGTCTATCAGTACTCCTAAATCTTTCTCTAAGGAGGATTCCCCAAGTTGTTTCCCATTTAGAGTATATGTAGCAAGCAGGGGCGTCGCTAGTGGGGGCTAAAGGGGCTGAAGCCCCGAGTGTTTCAGGGGTAGCCCCAAATGGGACTATTGCACTGTCCTGGAATCAGCCCTCACACCTTATGACCAATTAGAAGCATTGTTGTTACTATACTAACCAGCTCCGCATCTCATAGGCATGCTGAAATGCCATTCGTCCATGGGCTGGCCAAGTCATGTGTCAATCAGTCACCACCTCCAGCCAGCCAATGAATGAGGAGTATGACAGTAGCATAATACTCACCCATTAGCTAGTTGATGGTGCTTCGCAATGCAGCAGATGGTGTCTGGCAGAGGAACCACAGTGTGCAGGGGGATACATGTGAAGTTGGAAATACTTGTGTCTGGTGTTCATCAGGTGAGCTTGCGCTAGTGCAGTGCTGGCTGGATATGGAGATATCTCTATGATGGTTGGTAGGTGCTTCCCCTTGTTGCAGCTGAATTGGGCTGCAACGGATTAACCCCTTGGAGACCATAATGACGAACAAAGTATTGCACAACTTTCTGGTCATTACTGTTACTTCCCCAACTTGCCCTCTCCACAGCATGCTCCTATGTGCTCTGCATTATGGGGAGTGAATGGCGAGAAGCTGGCAGTATGGCATATTTAAATGCTGCAGCTTTTGCAGTTCTGCCAGCTTATCTAGTTTAACAACCAAAATACTTGTTGCGCACAGTGAAGGTGGATATGGATGGATGTTACCATTCTGCAGTAAACAGAAAAAGAAGTACAGGCTTCCTGGGCTAAAAAGCTTGCTCTTTCACCTTTGAGCCTCCCTGTGTTAGAGTGGCAATGCATGTTAGCTGCTGTTTTTGTTTACTTAAGCTCGGCATGGAGACTTGTAATTTATGGCATATTATTCCTTCATGCATCGGAACATAGGAGCCATCTGAAGAGGAGAGGGCAGATTTGGGGCAGTGCTGTGATATATCATACTTCCCAAGTGTCCCTCTTTAGGAGGGACAGTCCCTCTTTGAGACCCAAATCCCCCTGTCCCTCTTTCCCACCCTGATGCCCCTCTTTTTAGGACATCAGACTGTGTGGTGTGTATATAAGTGTATCACATTGCTCCACAGCAATAAAACTCACATTAATGTTTGTATAAACTTCAGTATATGTGTTTATAAATTAATCTGTGTAAATAAAATACTTTGGTATTGCTCTAGATCATTTATTAAGTTACACAAAGAGGTGTCAGTAAGTCACAAAATCACCTATAAATTCTTGGTAATGCCCACGCCCACCAGCAATGCCCCTAGTAACACCCCCTAAAACAAAAATGTCTCTCTTTGGCCTTTTGAAATGTTGGTAGGTATGATATATGGTTAGTGTTCATTAACCCTTTATGGCCCAGAGGTGTGTGCAAGGCATTGATTTGCAATGCCTTGTACAACCCTCTGGTCCTAAAGGGTTAAGACATATAACAATTCATTGCAGGGGAAAGTTCTGAAATATTTACTATATATTTGACTGCATTTATATGTGAATATAAATGTCTGCAAACTTGAGTGTATATGTGTTAGAGAGGTCTCCAATGCCTTCAGTTGGTTAAAAGACCAATTTTAAGCAATTTGAATGCTTATTTCTTCCCTTCAGAACATTTGGCTCTCTCCAGAATTGCTCCATTTTATCTTATACATGTGGGGCCTATTGAGTCTGTGGTAGAGTGCTGAAAGAATAGGGAAAAGGGTGTCTGAATACTTCTGTAGGTTTTTTATGCTATGGAGACAGACACTTATTTTTGTTTCTTAGCTAGGTGTATCCATATGTTCCTAAACGTATTTACCTATTTTATATCTGCACTAACAGCTGCAAACTGTGCTTTAGTGTAAAGAGAATATAATTGTGTCTGGGGGCTCTCAATTATTATTGCTTATGTTTTTCACTGGGGCCTTCCTGTGCCTAGTTTCTCCTCTGAGGAGCAGCACTGCAATGACTAGGGAAAGGATTTTGCAACTAAGATTAGAGAGACAAATGGAGGGAGGAAAAACCTGGCAGATGTAACTGTCCCACTGGAACTCCCTCCTAACACCAAAGAAACAGGGGCAATGGCTAGATAGCTGTCCTAAAATCAAATTGGCAAGTGACGCTGGACTCATAATGTATAGGGACCCCTTATATACTGTTGTATAACACACATCAGATAATATATAGTCATATGGGTAAAGAGAGAAGTGGAGCGACCTTAGGACAAAATAACTGCAGAATTTTAAGCCAGTAAGCCTTGGATGTTAGAGAGGTCTCCAGTGCACTATGAAGCAATACAGTGGAGATCTCTAATACTGTATCTATGGGATTAAAAGCGCCATTTGAATGAATGTTACCCTGTATCTGTTCAGTATGGTGCACTTGTTGCACCAGAATTGCTCCTCTAGTCTGTTTGGTTATATAGCCCATTCAGTGAAAAGGAAAATTGCTTTCCTTTGCTTGTTAACCCCTTCAGGACCAGAGTTAAAACACTGCACAAGAATGGTTGCAATCAGTTGCCCTCAAATGTGTGTTATAAAATGCAGAGTGCAGGTCCCATTAGACGTGTGCAGCAGAGTACTGGACTCTAAGATTTAGCATGAATCAGAGGTTGTAGTTCTCAAAACGGCAAGTATGAGTTTTTTGCTATTCCAATATTAAATTATTGCAATTGTCAAAAGAGTCTCAGTTAAACATATTTATTTATATACCTACTAAATAATTTTAAGTGTGTGCACATGTGGTTATCATCACTACCTCAGGCAACGGGCTCGATGTTGAATTTTGCCATGGGTCCTAGCCCCAGATCTTTTTAGAACCTAGAAACGCCCCTGGTAGCAAGTTTGTTTCTATAGCCCAAATATACATGTTTTGTTTTTATTCATAAGAAAAGTTTAGAGCTCCTTTGAGCCTTTAATATATGCAAACACTACACACCTATCTTACCGCACACACGGGAACTTTTTTATTTAGAAAATGTTTTACCAGGAAGAATATGAAAATGTAGCAAAGCTGCAGCTAGTTCCTCTACACCAACGTATTAGTGATTGGCGAGAATGTGGTGCAGAGGAATGTAACACCCCATACATTCCCACACTCCCTCCCTAGACACAACCAGCATAAAACGATTTTCAACATAGACAACATTTGGACTTCTGGCAGGCTCAGCAATAGAAATCAGTTCCAGTGCCTATTATAGAGCAGAATCGTATTTCTAAACTTCCTCTTCCCATGTACTGTGTAGTAAGTGATTCTGGACTGCCACAGTGGGATGGTGATGCAGGTGGCAAGTACATTTATACTAGTAGCTTCAGCTGTTCAGATACAGGAACTCATAAACACTGAAGAACAACATTAAACTGTGGGGGTAGTGGCCACAGTGATGACATGAAAATATGTACAGAAATGCAACTATTGGGAAACGGTGAAGATGTTATTAAAAGCTGAATGACTTTGTTACATTATATCACTCAGCACTGTCAGCACTTGCTGACAATCTATAACGGGTAGGGAACCTTTGGCTCTCCAGCTGTTGGCAACTACAACTTCCATTGTCCCTAGTTGGGGGTGATGAGAATTGTATACCTCAAAATCATATTTTGGGACCTCTCAGGGTTTGACCCAGAGACTCAGGGTATAGGGCCAAATTCTCAGGTCTAGATAATCCAGTGTTACCTACAGTATAATGTGCACCAACTGGCTGATTGTTTAGTCACTAAATTGGTTCTGCTTCAACCAGGAAGGCAGAGGGAGAAGTCCTGATTGTTTTGTGTCTGTTTAAGAAGAGATATCTCTAAGTTGTAATAGGTTAGAGATTCATGAGGACTAATTATAACACCACTGAGTTAGAGCAATCAACGTCATGTTGCCTTGAATCTTTCTGGTGAGCTTTAAGGGTTAATATTTTAAAGTCTCAAGGTTAGCTTACTTTGAATATTTCTAGATATGTCAACAGTTGGAGAGCCAAAAGATGCCTGTCCCTGTAAGCTGACGAAATCCCTAATACTATAGTGCTTACATTCCTGCAGTGGAAAGGAACAATGGAGACATTAGGGAAATCTGGCCTTGCTTTTGGCCTTTATAGAAGATCTCATTGCACAAGGCCCTGAGTTACAGATCTTCCCCAACATGGATCTCCATTATGGTTACTTGCAGTATTCACCAACAAACTAGAGATATTAGAGGGTATTTACTAATACAGTTCTGCACTAAAATAGGAGCTGAAACCGATTTCTTAATGCTGCAACTACCTAATACCAATTTACTAATCTATTTATCCCCAAAATAATCCTCTATACACTGCTTTTGCACCAGGAGTATGGCAGTGGGGAAGTGCATTAATGTGTAAATGATGGCGGAGTCCGTGTGCTGGGATGTACTAAAGTGATCATAGGCTTTATTACAGGCCTGGAACTGAAGGAACATGATTAGTAAGCCAGTATCAATACTTGGGGTATGAGCTGTCCTGATAAATTAAGACAGATTAACCCTTTGAGTGCCAGAGAGGAAGTCAACACTTTGCGTTGTAATGCGTTGGACATCTCTCTGGCACTCAAAGGGTTAACTGATTAAGATAGGGAAAGCAAAAGTGGGTGAGAGAGAGAAAAGAGCAAGAAGAAGACAATGTATACCTCTCTGGCACTCAGTGGGTTAAGTGATTAATACAGAGAAAGCAAACATGTGTGAGAGAGAGAAAAGTGCAAAAAACAAACAATGTAAAAGTGAGAAGGGGAGAGACAGAAACAGCAAGAGAGGGAATGCAAGACTGGGAGAGACAGTGGGTTGACTGTGTGAATATGCCAGTGCAGCTCCAATACCAGTGGCTGTGTCAGGGTATACAGTATGCCATATGATTGTTGTAGCATACTGCAGACAAGCTCAGTGGTTGGTAGTCTTTGCTGCTCCTTATCTTGCCCCTTACCTCGCCCCATAGCATGCACAGGAAAATGGAGTAAAATCACATCTCTATGCCTTTAGTACATGGCAAGGAGGAAAGGAACACCCTGAAACACCCATAGATTGCGCTATTGCCCTCCCCTTGGCACATCGGCAAGGGGAGAATTTAAAAAAAAAAAAAAAAAAAAAAAAAAAAAGGTAAATTGGTATTAGTCAGGCAATATAATTGATTCCACTGCTTGATTTAGGAATATGTAATGGGATGTGTTTAAAAGTTGGAAAGTCTGCCATCTAGTGGTGAAAGCACAAACATCATCTTGTTGATAGTGAATGTGTCACATTTTTATTTTATTTTCTGGTTCTCTCTCATTTGACTCCAGGGAGAACAAGGTTCAGATCTTTTCTCTGACTGACCAGAAGGATATAGCCCTGAAGATTACTGTCACTAACTTGCCGTCTGACCCACTGAAACCTCAGCTTGATGGGGATGATGCTCATGCAGCGCAACTCATTGCAACCTTTCCAGATACACTGTCCTACGCTGCTGTGCGCCGAGCTACAGAGGGCTCAGGCTCATCTATGGTATTAGAAATATACATACTAATTCAGTTCAGTACCTCAGAGATGTGGTAAAGGGAACAAAATGGAAATTTCCCAAAACCCCTTAGGAATGTGTTGGAGACCTGTCTAGCATTCAAGAGGTTAAATGTATTGTTTATGTCAATGGGGCTTTTCATCTGGTGCAGTTGGATTACTCCAGAATTGCTTTTCTTCACTTTGTTGAATATGACTTAGGCCGATATTTCTAAACGCAAACAGAAGTTATTCTAGAGTAAACAAACTGCACCAGTTTATAAAAATTCCTACATTTCCATGTACTTCAACAGGGCTTTTTTTAACTCCTTAAATGTTAGAGAGGTCTCCAATGCATTGCCTCACAATGTGTTTGAGACCTATGTAAAAATCAATTGGTTCAAATCCCAGCTTAGTTTAACAGGAATTTTTATTTGTCTCCTGTGGTTCAGTTGGTTTACTCCACAATAACTCCACTTTGTATGTATAAGTATGGGCCTTAGTTATTTAACCCCATGGATGACATAGAGGCCTCTAACACATTGCTAAACAATCCAAGAGATAATAAGAATAAGCCTTTATAAATATGTGTATGTATATTTATATATGTGGGTGTACGTGCGTGTGTACATATATATATGTGTGTGTGTATAGTTATATGTGTGTGTGTGTACATGTTTATGTGTGAGATTGTACATGCGTGTGTGTACATGTTTATATATGTACTAGTTGAAGAGCCCGTTACACGGGCCACAGTGCCACTGCCATCTGGTCGCAGGGCAGTCATGCACAGTAGAGACTGCCCACGCCGTGGCTGATACAGAGGCAGCTCTGTATCATCTGTGCCGCGGGCAGTCTCTACTGCGCATGACTTTGTCGTTATACACGTTATAGCAAATTATTATATAGGATGTGTGTGTGCATGCATGTACAGTACTGTGCCAAAGTCTTAGGCAGGTGTGAAAAAATGCTATAAAGTAAGAATATCTTCAAAAATAGACATGTTAATAGGTTATTTTTATCAATCAACAAAATGCATAGTGAGTGAACAGAAGAAAAATCTAAATCAAATCAATATTTGTTCGCCTCACTATGCATTTTGTTAATTGATAAAAATAAACTATTAACACCTGCCTAAAACATTTGCACATTACTGTATATGTGTATGTGAGAGTGTGTGTTTGCCTCACTCTAAAATTGTATACACCAAAGTCTTTATGCACTTAGATGAGCTAAACTCCCTGATCCTATGTTATTCTATGAAGCCTCCTAATAATGCAGACATTTGAACACTCCAGAATTACTCCACTTTTTGTTTTGCCTGTATATCCTAGAGTTTTTCTGACATGTTGCAGATACAATTGAGTCACTGACTCTTTAGAGGTTGCAGTTAAAGGTATAGTAATACTTAAAATGTAAAAACAAATATGTTGTAGGGGTTACCCCCCTGAGTAAAACAAGAGTACTCCCACTGCTGAAATGTGTTTAATTCAAAAGTTATTAATTTTCAAAGCTGACTTTTTTAGGCGCAATATCACATTGGCCTAATATTGTACAGTGGAGCTGTTGCTACACCATCCTATGGAGATTTATGGTCCCGGGACCAGAACTGTCCATAGGATCGTGTAGCAACAGTGCCAATGTACAATTTCAGGCCACTGTGATATTGCACCTAAAAAATTCAACTTTGAAAATTAATAACTTTTGAATTAAACACCTTTCAGCAGTGGGAGTACTCTTGTTTTACTCAGGGGGGTAACCCCTACAACATACAACAAAAGCATTGTGAAGCAATGTGTTAGAGAAGTCTCTAGCAGCCAAGAAGTTAGAAGACCCATAAGTGTTAAACAAAAAGACAGCAAGCAAGCAGATTAATGTGCACATACAGTGGGAGATGTGTCAGTGCAGACATATATCTGTCGCTTCTGTGCTACTTCTTAAAAATGACCTAAATGTGAACTCTGTGTATAGCATGTATTATACCATCATATTAATACACTTGCTTCAGAAATAAGGGTGTTCTTTGAATAGTTTGGCCAAAATATATTTGTGTTCTCTTACCATACCAAGGTACCCCATTTTAAGCGAGTCCTATCTATTGCATATTTCTATCTTTTATGGCTTATAAAAATGCTTTAATTAAAAGCCAACTCTTATCTAATGCACTCATAGCTATACTGACCTGCTTTCAAACATGAATCACCTGCAGTGAGTGGGTGGGGACCTCAAGAACTGGAACATTCCCACCAATCCATTTGTACAGAAGTCTATCCCACTCACTGCTATAAACTGAATGGGTCCTGTATAATACAACTTTCCAATATGTAATGAATTTCTAATTTTCATTTAACCAAAATAACTGTTAATGTTTACAGCTACACATAAGCTAGCGTACCTTTCTGGCACTGAAGGATTATAAACAACTTGCCTGTATGGTGCAGTTGGCTTGGCCCAGAATTGTTCTGGGCTCTTCTTAGTACATCAGCCTCTTTGAGTTTCTGATCTAAGTAACATTACTGTTTGTGTGTGTCTCTCTCCATCAGGACAAGGCAGTGGTTTGCAGTTCCAATGTAAATGGATCCGAGGCCACATGTGAACTTGGGAACCCCATGAAGAGGAATGCTGAGGTACTGGAACTACAGCCCTTTTTATTGTTCTTTTGAGGATCCCTCCCTCTTTACTCCCACTTTTGGAAGATTCTGGTGTCCAATGGACATTTGTTTTATTTTGCTTTCTTTGAGAGAGCTTGAGTCTTAGACAAAGAACATGTTTATTCTTTAAAATATTTTGAATGGAGCATCTTTTTAGTAGTGACAGAGATTCTTGTGCTTCAGTGCCATACCCTTTTAAAAATGTAAGATCATATCCATAAACTGTGCCAGATTTCCAGGGACTTTCTCCAGTGTGCACCGTGCAGTCCCAGTACAGCTGTTGTCAGCTGTTTGGGGGGGGTGCTAAAAAACTGACTTCCTCAGCTGGACCACAACCCAGTAGCATGTGGGTCTCTGCCACAGACTCCTCGGTTTTGTGCACCCCATTTGTCACTCTTTTCAGCCTGATACAGGGGGGTTATGGGGACAAAAAAATGGGCCTTTCACTTAGTATTGGCTCTGTCACCTTATTCAAAGGGAAACATGCTGAACCATGGGGTCTTCTACATGGGTGACTATTGCCTTGTGTGATCAGACCAAAGTACAGTGTGCTGCAAATGTACTGCTTTCCCTTTGGAACTCTGTAGAGATGCAATAAGTAAAGTTAGCATGGCATCACTGGCAAACAATGCCCATTACATCTTTCAGTCTGTGGCTGACAAATGTGGGCACCAGCCAGTAATACTGGTAGGCACTCATGTGAACTGGCCAAATGAAATGCCTCTCCTGTGTCCATGTTGGTAGTGGAACCCAGCAGAGAGGTGGGTGTTAGAACATGGATGACAAAACCATTGCAGGGGCTGAAACAACTTTGTCACACGTGAAAGAGTCCTAAGAAAGGATCATGTTACATTGTACAAGTATATACAACATCAAAAAAGGATCTTTGAGGTGAACTTTTCATTCCAAGGTCTCATCATATTACTAGGGGCCTCTGTTTAAGATTAGAGGAAAGAAGGATTCAACTTCAGCAGAGAAAGGTAATATTTACAGTTAGGTATGTTAAATTGTGGAATTCTTTACCTAGGGTTGGGGTGATAGCAGATACATATATTTTTAGCAGAAGTAGACCTACAGAGTTATTATATATACCCATCTTGGAGTTGAAAAGGATTATGCAGTTCTCATTTTCAGGAATATACTTTGGAAAGAGTTGAACTTGGCAGACAATTCTTTTTTCAACCTAATTTATTATTTAACTGTAAATAACTAACAAGATTTCAGAACGCTCTAATATCCAGATCACTAAGAGTTTTTTTTGTTTTTGGTCTACCTTTCCAAATCATTCTCCCTCACCATCTCTTTCATTCAGCCTGTCTAACCGGTACCACGTGTTTGTGTCTAACAGATAACATTCTACCTGATCATCAGCACTCCAGGAATCAATATAGAGACCACAGATTTGGAGGTGAAACTTGAACTGGCCACGTAAGACTTTAGATATTCCATGTTATGTAATGTGAAAATATTAATTAATTATATATATATCTATTTAATATTTTTTTTAAAAATATGTTAATCTCTAGGTTTGTTAATTGAATTATTATAATCCTGCAGGTACACTAGAGCGGATCCAAATCTTTCCTCAAAGGCACCTAACAGGCTCAGATTTAACCCTATAGATGCTAGATATATTTCCAGTGAATAGCAATTCTTTGGAGGCATCTATGTCATCTAAGGGGTTAAGAATATATAAATTTAGCGAGTTGTTAAGTGGCTGGAGCAGGGTGCCCCTCCCGACTGACTGGACAGAGCTGAGCAGCATGAGACCCTGCAGCTGTTCAGGACTACAATTCCCATCATCCCCAGCCAGTCAAAGGCTGTCTGGGGATGGTGGGAATTGTAGTCCCAAACAGTTAGAGGGCATCAAACTGCTAATTATGCCATAGAACTTTCTGTCTCATTGACTGTATTGTGATCATTTGTTGTAGTGAATTACTAGAAATCCAATTAGTGATTTCATATATTTTCATTAAAAAGCAAAACTAATTATATATGATATAGAAAGAATATTTTTAACATTCATAGATTTATATGTAATAGTGTTCATATATAATAGTTCTTATATTATTTAGCAGGTTTTTAGCAGGCTGGAAAAGCAATATTTCTTAACAATCCAATCAGGACAACACAGATTAGTAGCTAATTAATATGGGTGAGCTATCAACAAATAACACTGCAGTATGTGCATGTGCTCAAGCTGCCAAACTGCTAAGGGAGGTTGTGCTGTCTGTGTCCCAGTTTTCCCAGGACAGTCCTGTGTATTAAATATGTGTTTGGCATTTCAGGTAACTCCCTTCCAGGATCATACACGGTCCTAGAATGAAGTCTCCGGAGTACTGAACACTAAACACTGAGTTCTAAACACTAGAGGGTAAACAGCAGTCAAATGCTGTGACAAAAACTAACACTTTTACTGGGCTGCAAGAAAATGGACTGTGCAGAGTTCTACAGAGAGGGTGGAAGGAACCGTATTTCCTTATTCCAAACAGGGGCCATCTAGTGTATGGCCACATTAAGGCTTGAGACCATTTTCTTGTAGTCCAGCAAAATTATCACTTTCTGTTGCAGTAGTCTTCCTCTAGTGTTTAGAACTCTGTTGTGCTCTGCTTGTGCAATGACGTCCAGTACAATCAACATGAGGGAGTGGTTTCAAGTTACCCCTCCCATACATCCACACTAGATCCAGGGAGAGCTACTCCGCTGCTCACATCTCAGCAGTGTCCCTGAATGTCAGAAAGGAAGTGTGGTTATTCTGGTTCTATCTGATACTGCTGATACAGAAACTCCTTAAAAACATGCAAAATATGTACATGCTCTCTATCTTTCTCTTCCATACGTTCTCTTTCTTTTTCTCCCTTTATCACTTCTATCTACTTGAAAAGACACAAAATATGTACATGCTCTCTATCTTTCTCTTCCATACGTTCTCTTTCTTTTTCTCCCTTTATCACTTCTATCTACTTCCCTCCCTCCATCTCTGTTTAACCCCCCCCCCACACTATAAGTTCCCTTCTTTAACTGTCTTCCCCTCTCCTTCCCGCCCTCTTTCTTTTCCCACCTCGTTCTCTCTCATACTCTCTCTGTCTCTCTCTCTCTTAACCTTTCTCACCCTTTATCCCCACCCTGCCCCCCATTTGTGCCTCTTCCTCTTTTTTTCCTCTGTCCACACTACTTCCCTCTCCTATAGATTGGTTGGCTCAAGTTTTAATCAAAATGGTGTTAGTTGCTGAGGAATTGGAGTCATCTAAAACGCTGCACCTATCAGCAGAGCAGGGGTTAAAACGCTTGGGCATGTACGCAAGCATCCTGCTGTTGGTTATGCTGATACATGTACACTTTCACTTTCATTAAATGTAATTTTATTACTAAAACTACATACTCAAGCACGCAGGTATTAACCCATTGTCTCTGAGGTGAATAATAGAGACATAAATGCAGTTAACTGATACTAAGTTTATTTTTTAATGTTTATTTTACTTTCTAAACTTATATCTAGTGAGTACTGCACTCAGTTTGCCTCTTTTGTTTTGTAGGATAAGTGAGCAGGCACCCCTGCCCGTTGTGCATGCCAGAGCCTATGTGATCATTGAACTTCCTCTCTCTGTGTCTGGGTAAGTCAGTCCCCAGTCTGAATTAGGCAGAGTAGACAGCCACCTAGAGCACAAGTTTATGGGTCATGTCACCTGTTCTCACCACACCCGCATTCTAAGATGTGCTTGTGGCCAGAGCAATCCCAGTTCCCCTGGTTTATGGTGGCCTGTTTATTTAGCAGTTTGAATACCCCTTTACTGGCCATTATTTAACCTTTGGATGTTAGAGAGGTATGCAGTGCATCACAAAGCAATATATTAGAGCCCTTTCTACAACTTTCTTAGGGAATCACATAATGAGATGTGCTGGGCACCCCGATCATGACAAGGTGGGGCATGGGTAATCCCAACCCAGTGTACCAGACACCTGCACCTCTTTTATTGTGACCAGTTTATTTTCTAGTTTATATATTGCTTAATGTTGAGTTTACATACACATTTTCAGCTGTATTTATGTATTTAGCTCTATTTAGTTAAGATTTTTTTATGTTTGTATGTTGTTCGCTACTGGGGTTTATGATATGAGGCATCAGTGGATAGGGCTAGAGGAGGAGTAGGTGTATAGTAATAGCTGAGACTAGGGATGCACTATATTCCTTTTCTATGGAGTGCCTAAGATATAAATCTGAGCCTCTAAATTCCAGTCAACACAAACAATAGGAATTAGATGGAATGAAAAATGACCCAATGTTCTAGATGAAGCTTTAGTTGTTAAGGGATGATTATAGTGAAGAAAGTAGGTAGACGCGCTGGGATTTTTATCAATTAAGAAATGTTGTCAAGGGAACTTCCAGGATACTACTAACCAAGATGGCAGCAGGTTACTACGGTCATGGGGGTCCTCTGGTAAATCAGATTTCATTCATGTCCCAGAAAAGTCAGTCAGAATATTATTGCACCAAAAAATGAAGGAAGTCATCCTCTCTGTGTTTTCTCTCCTGATTACCTCATTTTAATGAAGCACTGACTGGTACCGCTAGAGAGTCTACTTGATCTATATATCGATCATCATACAGTACTGCACAAAGCAAAGTTGTGGACCTCATAGCTAACTGTATCACTGCAGTGCTTAGTCCAGTGATTAAAGCTATAGCCAAGGAAATATCAGTCATATCTTCACAGCTAAAAGAAATATCATTGCTGTACCCTTCCAGTACCTGCTGTACCTGAACAAGACTCTACCTATAGAACCTTAGCTGATAAAGCCTCTGACTCCACAAAATGTGGAGCTCTGTGGTCTATGCACAGCTCAGTTGATGATGAAAGTAGCCACCAGCTGAAGAACAACATCAAGCCTGATGCTGAGCATTCCCAAGCCAAAAAAGGAGGCCCATCTGCTTAAGGTTCATGGAAAAATCATTAAAGGCCCATATAAGCTGTTGAAGCAATAACAAGAGAAGCTCACAGCCCTTTCTGACATTAAAAGTTTCCATCATAATTAACAAAAGCTATCTTAGCCCTTCAAACATAGTGAAAAAGAAACTCTATAACATTACATAAGGGTTGAAAAGTCTTCTGCCACCTACATTTCAGTTTAATTTTGTGACCCTGATTGTGACCCTATATGTATGTTTCTTGTCTTCTGTCTCTGTGCTAAAACTCTGACTTTCTGTCTCTTGAAGGGAGGCAAAGCCAAACAGGTTGTATTACAGCGGGGAGGTGAGAGGAGAGTCAGCCATGCGCACTGAGGAGGACGTTGGTAGCCCGATAGATATTGAAGTGACGGTATGTTCCTCTGTTTCATGTATTATAGTGTAGGCTGTTTACATCAACCTCTGGGAAATAAAAAAGAGGTGTAAACCTCTAATAGTGCATTACCCTTTTATTGATAAAAATTGCACACACTCCACACATAAACTAAGTGCAGTTCTGTGGTGATGCTACAGCCCATACAACTCTGAGGCCAGTTGTTCTTTCCTGCTCTCTCCCTCCTTCACCAACAAAGGCTTTCCACAAAGACACTCCCTCCTCCACTAATCAGCTCTCATTACATCCTCCATCAATTTTCTCCTGGCTGGTCGTTTGTTGAGAGTTCAAAGCACTCATCACAACAGATATCAAATACGGCACACAGTTTATATTAAAATATACAGCCTTCACTCCCACACTAACAGTCCTGATCAGCTGTTGGACTGTAACAATTATGCATTTTAAGTGAACCAAATTGCATCCTCGGGCCTTGGTCCAACAGCTGATTAGGATAGTTAGTGTGGGGTGAAGGCTGTATAATAATAGTTTTTTGGTAAGGAATGGCTTGAACCACATAAATTAGAAGAGTTTAGTAGCAAAGAATGATATGAGCCACAGAGATCTTTGCAGTGGTGGTGAAAGTACATTTTCCACAGAGGGGGCAATAATTGCATGCTAAGGAATGTTATGAGCCAGAGATTAGACTATTCCAGTGTGGCCAGAATACATTGTTCTACAAGAGGGTTGACTATTTTCATGTTAAGGAATGGTATATGATATTTCAGGAATAAGGAATGGTATGATCCCCATAGATTCGAATATTTAATTGTTCTTTGAAGGCCGTGCTCCACAGCCTTTAGAATATATGTATGTAAAGCAATGGTATAATTCACAAAAACTAGAAGATTTCAGTGTTGCTAGAAGACCATATCCAGGGCCAGATTTCCCAGTAGGCACAAGGCAACTGCCTAGAGAGCGCCAATTTTGAGGGGAGCCTCAGATGTGCTGGCCACACCCATATTGTCTGCTGTTGGTGCAGCCAGAGCAATTTCAGTGCCCCTGTGCTAGTTTTATACCCTTTTACATGCTATTATTTAACCTCCTGGATGCTAGAGATCTCAGATGCTTTCTGGATCAATGCTTTGGAGATCTCTCGAGCAACCAAGGGGTTAAAGCTGTTTTTCCTTCTTTCTTCTTATAGGCCAAGGGTATTTTCTGTGCCAGGAAACAATGGATGGGACAAGGGGCGGAGGCAATGTGAGGAGTAGGGGTGTGGCCATAGGCGGTCCTGACCATGTTCAGTAGAGGTTAGCATATTTCAGAGATAAAATTACAACAGTTCAGTGGTGCCAGATGATCTTTAGAAGCTGGGATGTTTCAGTGGTTTCCAATCATGTTCCACAAAGGTGAGAATATTTCAGTGGTGGTGGTAGGCCATGTTCCACAGAGGTTAGAATGCATTGGCGATAAGGAACAGTATGGGTCACAGAAATGATAATATTTCAGTGTTGCTGAAAGACAATGTTCCACAGAGTTTAGAATATTTTGTGATAAATGTTATGAGACAGAAAGATCAGAACATTTTAGTGGTAAGCAATGACAAAAAAAGGTTAGAATATATTAGTAGTATCGAGCAGTACTGTCTACAGAAGTTAGTTATTTCTTTTGATGAAGCATTTATCATCTTTAGATATCAATATATCATGGCATTTCCTGGATTCAGTAAAACATTTATCAGGTGTTGACGTGAACTGAATGATGATATTTGTTAAACAGAGTAAAAATGATTATAATATAATATAATGATACATTACTTAGGTGTCAAACAGAGGGAAATCCTTACGTACATTAGGCTCTGCCTTCCTGAACCTAATGTGGCCACATGAAATGGCAAATGGGAAGTGGTTGTTCTACCCAATGGATATTCACTTGAAGGAGCAGGTGCAGTCCAATCACAGCATGCAGTGCAGCTCCATGAATGCTATCAATCCACTCAAACTGGTAGGTTGGAGATCATTTATGGCCTGAAGGGGTATGCTTATTGATTACTGTAGAATTAATGACATCTACCTTTTCCTTTCCTGCTCCACTTCTCTTCCTTTTTCTCCAGGGACATGTCAAAGGAGAAACGCGCGCAGTGCTGAGTGCTCAGTCTCCAAATACTGCCAGTCGGTGGCCCCTTACTTACCCTGCAAAGAAAAAAGACATTGTTTTGGTAAGGGCATCCATATACAGTTTCATATGCTGGTAGTGAGAAGTAAATGAAATAATGTGGTTAGCACTATCCATACTGTTTTTTTAGTGAGATAATGGAAAGGCATATTGCTTCTGAAGTTTAAAGGGCAGTTATCACATTTAAAAGCCCCATGTACTCAAGCCCAACACAGGGTCTATGGGAACTTGCATCTTCCCTGTGGAGCTTCAGGGGTCTTCTTTAGTCCACTGGGACTCACAAGGGGCAGACCTGCTGACGAGGCACTTTTGGAGGATAGCTACCCTCTTCATGTAATGAATTTGGTACAACATTTAAAATGAATTTTGTTTTGTTTTTGTTTTTTTAACTTGTTGGATGCTAGCAATTTCTCCAATTCATTTCTTCTCAATGCCCTGAAAATCTTGCTGACAAGAAGTTAAATAAAAATTGAAATTTAGATAACATTAAATAAACCAACAGCCTTTACTCACTGTCTCTGCTAGCAGGCACCACTAAGCAACTGTCACCTCCGTTGCTTCTAAATAATACTATTATGTTTACTGATATAGTTATAGTAAGACCTCCCCTCCCCTACATATACATAACCCCACCTTTTGTGGAAAAAAGGTACAACAGCATCTGCTGTTAAGTGTAATTTGATTAGGGGACATTTTATTCATCCATTTAATTATTATTTTTTTATTGGCTCTTGATTAAATTTATTCATCTTAGCACATCAATGAAATAACTATGTTTGCTGCACAGCATTACTTTGCATTAGCATTATGGAGCTATTCAGTGCATGTTGTTCAAGAGTTTAAAAACCCCATTTAAAATGAATGGGAGTTGCTAGTTGTCCCTTATGGTGCAACTTTTAAATGACAAGACTGTGCCCATATTAACTCCTTCAGTGTTGGAACTCGGCATGAATCTTCTTCTGGTCTACCAGTAACCACTTACTGATCTACCGGTAGGTACACTGTGATCTACCGTCTGGGCACTCTTGAATTAAACCATAGCCAACAAGTAAAAGCTCCCATGGATTTTACCCTTTGAATGCAAGAAGAGTATGAAACACATTGCAATAGGGATTTATATATTAAAGAAAAATTGGTGCAAATGCAAGATATGGAATAAATAGCAACTCCCATTGATTTAAATGTAGTGTTTAACCCCTTAAGTGCTGGAAAGGTCTCCATCACCTTGGGGATTTTTTAATTGCCCCCATGGATGCAGTTAAGCAATATGCTGCATGTTCCTTAAAGAGTTGTTTTATTTTATTGACACAAATTGAATTACAAAGGTAGAAGACATATTTTGCAGTGTTTCAGTGTGGAATAATACATATGATAATGTTGTGTAGTTTGTCTCTTTGTGATTTTAAATAAAGCTTTTTTATGCGTGAACTATTCGTTGAATTGGTTGTGTCTGAGTTCCACAAGGCTTCTTTCTCTCTCGTATTCCAGGACTGTGCCCGCGGTACTGCTAATTGTGTAGTATTCCAATGTCCCTTGCACAGTTTTGATCAGCAGGTGACACTAAAAGTTCATGGGCGACTGTGGAACAGCAGCCTCTTGGAGGTGAGGTGTCTGGTGGTCTTGCTATATGTTTATTTCTGTGACACCAAGGGGGAGATGCACTAAGGTTTAATAAGGGTCCAGTTTGCTGATATGATGATGAACTGGACCTAAATCCATTTCATCACTAAGGTGTCTTCTCCATCACATTTCTGTGATTACACATCAAATATGCCTACATATCCATGCTCTCTCCATATGTTCACCAGGTTTACAGTGTTGCAGGATCTCTCTCACTACTTGCTCACTACCATATTAAAGTTTAGCTTAAAGGGATAGTAATACTTCGTTTTAACTTTATTTTATTTTGTAGGCATTAAAAAACATGAAGAATGATATAAGTCTTATCTCTCAAACCTTTATGGTTTATGAGATATTCACAAGCAAAGTTTTCCCCTCCCGCCCCTTTTACCTAGTGTAAGCCATCTCTTCTCAGATGTGGAATGCAGTCCATAGACCAGACAGATAACAGCAGGGGACACTCTTATTCCTATGAAAACAATGAAATCCCTGCCCCCCTTGACAAGCTTTTCAGGTTTTTCCCTTATCTTAATTGAAGATTATCCCTCTCTGCAGTCTACCTGGGCACCTCCCTTCTGCTCTGGCTGAAAAGTGTTACATCAGTAAAAGGGGCGGGAGGGGGACACTTTGTCATTGAATTACTCTGGAACTACAACTCTGACAGAATTGAAATAACACTCTCCAAAGTCCAAATACTATGATGATTAATTAGAGCTGCTTTTATTATGAAACATTACTATCACTTTAAAGGGATAGTAATGTCTGTTTAAAAGACTTTCAACAGGTCTTGTGTAGATTAATAGTAACAGATTGCGCTATGTCTCAAATCTTACTGTTGTGTAGTTCAAAAGTTTTTCAGAGCTAAAGAACCCCCGCTCGCCCCCTCTGAATCTCCCTCTGGCCGTCTCCCTCTGAATCTCAAATCTGGTCGTGCCACTCAACGGCTCAAGTGAGGGTCAAACGTCAGTAAGTAGGTAAAAGGGAGATCTTGCCCCTCTTGACGAAGGAGGGCAGGATTTCCCTTTGCTTACTGAAGTTTGTCCTTCACTGCAGGTCCTGATCAGACAGAGCTGCAGCAGTGACATGTCAAGAATGGCCAGGTGGGGAATCTTTAGCACTGAATAACTTTTGAACTTCAAAACAGTAAGATCTGAGACATAGTTCAATCTGTTACTATTAATATACAGAAGACTCGATGAAAGTCTTTTAAACAGACATTACTATCCCTTTAATGAGCCATTTTCGTATTCCTGAGGGAGTGTTATTTGTTAATGTGGCTGTTCACCGGATGCACTAAGCTCCAATAGCTGGCAATGCCGTCTGAACTCACTGAAGTAAATGTATCAAACTGAGGATAGAGAATTTGTGGTCTTCCCTTAACTTTCTATGCAGCCACAGAGGACAGTTTGCCATATTTCTACTAGAGAGCAGAGACAGCATCAGCTTTCACATATAACATACACAGCCCCATGCCTGTTGCTTCTCCGTTTGCCTTGCGGAGTGTGGCTGAGTCTTGTGTTTACATCAGTCAGCTGATGGACAGCAAGTCCTGTGTTTACCTTTAACAGCTGATAGGCAGCTTTTACTCTGGAGACACACTACTACAGGCATGGGACAGCGTATTCTATAACTCTTTGAGTGCCACAGGGGTGTGCAGCATATTGCAGAACAATTAATTGGATAGCCCTCTGACTCTCAAATGGTTAAGGAAGTCCTCCTGCTGTTCTCGGTGCTGAAGTCTGAGAGTGCAACCTTGATTCTCCACTTGAGCTCCCCAAAACTTTGCCAGTTTTTGGCCAACATCATATTTTAACGCTCAAAGTCCCCCCTTCCCTTGCATACCTAGTTTCAGTGCTTATGGCAAAATGTGTCATATTCTCTATGGAGAGTGATCTCCACACATCAACAGACACATTTTGCCATTACATTGACCTTAATGCATCTTTCTCCTGGTGGCAGTCCTCTTCTCAATCTCCCATGTGTGCAATCTCTTCTCTCCTGCAGGAGTACTCATCTGTTAGCTCTCTGGAGGTGATAGTCAGAGCAAATATTACTGTGAAGTCCACTATTAAGAACCTGGTGCTGAGAGACGCCACTACACAGGTGACAATTTACACACTCAGATTGCCTGTACCAGTGGCTATCAACTTTTTGCTATGGTGGAACCATTTGTTTTCGCATGATATCCCCAGTCAAATCCTTGTAACCTCTTGAATGCTAGAGTGATCTCTATTTCCTTACAGGATGCTAGATTATAGTGCTTAATGCATGAGAAATGTTACAGAAAGCAGAACTGCACTGTGTGAAATAGTTCAGTCTTCCAAACACCCACGGGTGATCATAAGACCAAACATACTCTATCTGCCTTCCCAGCTTGGTTCCATTGTACACTGAACGAAACATATACTGTAATTCCAGCCTTGTTTCATTGTGCACTCGCAGACACAGGATCACACACATACTGTGTCCACCCTAGCCTTGTTTCTCTGTACAGTGGTAGTCACAGAACCATATGTACACTGTTTTCCTGTCCACTGGTAGTCACAGAACCACACATTCGCTGTCTGGCACCCCATCCTTGTTCTACTGTACACTGGAGGTCAGAGAACCTCAAATAACACTGTCTAGCACCCCAGCCTTGTTTCACTGTACTCTGGTAGTCAGAGTACCACATCTGCACTGTTTGTCAGCCCAGACTTGTCCCAGTATCTCCAGTAGTCACAGAACCACATGTATACTGTCTGACACCCCCTGTTCCACATATCCACTCTTATTCATAGAACCACACAAACATTATCTGCCACTCCAGTCTATTTCCTGTGGGACTCATTGTACTTGTTCAGGGAAATCTGAGGTTCCACAGAATGCAATCTGAGAACCATTGGTCAGTTAGTTGGTCTTTAGATGTTGATGCTTTAGCTAATGTCCTGTTTTCTCCTTCCTTTTCTCTTCCTTGTGTTGATGAGATATACTTGTGTTTTTGCTTTTTTGTGGCTTTTTTATGACATGACACCTTTCTCTTCTTTTCTTTCCTTGAAATACCTTATGTTATCTGATTGCCCACAATTTTTTTTTCTTTTTTTGATAACTTATTTCTTGCAATTTTTTTCCATTATCACCCAAAGTTATTTGCTAATATTTAGCAGATGAAATGCTGCCAAGTTAGACTGAAATTCATCTAAGGGGAATGGCTGAATGAGGAAGGAAATAATTATATCTCCTCGTGTCATCCACATTTGCAAATTTATCAGTGTGCGGATTGCATTTGGAACTAGCAGATTCATCAATAAGCAAGTACAATTTTCATCAGACAGGTTCAGGTGCTTGTTGGTGGATCCCATATTAACCTATGGGGCAGAGACACACATACAGATATGTCATTAGCCTCATGCACAGAGGAGAAGAGGAATAATTCTGTAGCAAACCAATTGCATCATAAAGGAGAAATATGTCACATTGATTTAAATAGTTATTTTAACCATTGCAGATCTCAAGTATTAAAGGGGTAAAAAAGATCCATTTAAATCAGTGGGAATTTGGGGAATTTGTACTTCTCATGTACAGTGCAAATTCTTTGCCACAGAATGTCTTTTGTGCATATTGCCCTGTATGTACATGTTTCAATTGTACTCCATTTTCCCTATTTCCATGCCTTGTCTATACCAGGAAAGGAAATACAGCCAGCTACTGATAAATACCCAAAGGTATCTGTAAGTGATCGGATATTGTACTCTGTTCGAATTTTCTTGAATTACTATCTTATTTCTTCCATATTTTCTCTTCCTTATTGTGTGGATGTCTGTAGATTGGTGTGATGCTGTATTCAGATCTGGGAGTGGCAGTGCTTGGAGGCATTCCCTGGTGGATCATTCTTATTGCAGTGCTGGCTGGAATTCTGCTTCTCCTACTCCTGGTTTTCATCTTGTGGAAGGTAATTTTTTCCGACTCATTGACTTTATTGTTATGTTTCTGTGGTTTTCTGCTTAAAGGGGAGCTTTCACCTTCTAATAATAACCCCTCATTTAATTTACTATGGCCATAAAATCCTAATGGGCCCTAAGAAGTTTGCTTTTGTGCCTTTGCTCAAGAGGTAACATATTTAATCAGTCCTGGATGTCATGTCCATGGAGGCAAACATGACAGTTGGTGGCAGTTTTTTTCAAGTTGAAGCAGGCAGAGTGCATGAGTCAACTTATCCCTTTAACCCTTTGAGTGCCAGAGGGGTTCCATACCCCTCTGGCACTCAAAGGTTTAAGGACCAATGAGTGTGAAACACATTGCAAAGCAATACATTGCACATCCATATCATCCTTAAAGGTTTAAAAATTACTATGTGCAGTGAGCAGAGTTTGAGGTCCTGTCATGTTCTCCTCTGTGGACATGATATACCAGACTGATTGTAGATGTTATCTCTTGAACTAAGGGGAAAGGACACAATTCAGAGAGGACATAGTAAGGTAAGTGGGGTTATTATTAGCAGGTTCATCTTTAAGCCTTTGAGTGCCGGAGAGGAATCCAACGCCTTCGCAAAGCAAGGTGTTGGATACCTCTCTGGGACTCAAAGGGCTAATGTGTTTCTTCAGATGTAAACAGACAGCCCCTTCTTTTTGCTGCTTCTTGACCACCACCACTGGTACATGTTTACTCTCTCTTGTATCTTCATTATCTCTCTAATATTGGACTCCTCTTTGCTTCCTATCTTGTTTCTCCATCATCTCTCCACTTTGGTTCATTTGTACCCCTTTGTCTTACTACCTCCTTGTTCTCATGTTCATTCTACCCTTTGTCCTGCTTCAGTGAACATTACTTTTCTCCTGAACTTAATTTTCCTGGTACCCACAGTCTAATAACCTACTGGGCTTGCTTCTCATACCTTCCTCATACAATGGATAAAGTGTGATCTTTTAATAGTTAAAGGGATAGTAATACTTAAATATTACTAATCCCCATATTGTAGGCATGTTAAAAAGAATTTAATTGTCCCCAGTGTCATCTCTCAAACCTTTATGGTTTGAGAGAACCACCCGCAAAGTTCCCCTCCTCCCTACCCTTTCCCTGAAGTCAGCGTTCTAACTGACTGCAGGGATATCCGGTCTTACGTGCATCAGGCGGCTCTGCAGCAGAGCCGAGATCGCGTTAGTAAAAAAATAATTATTTCACTAAAACGGTCTTCTACGTGTGCTTGCAAACCAAGGACACGTAGAAGACCATTTCAGTGAAATAATTCTTTTTTTTACTGACGTGTTCTCGGCTCTGCTGCAGAGCCGCCTGACTGTCGTACGACAGGCTTCCCCTGCAGTCAGCTACAATGCTGACTTCAGGGAAGGGAGAGGGAGGGGTGAACTTTACTATCCCTTTAACCATTAAAGAAACAGTGGGATCTTTAATGCATTGTTCATAAAGAGTTAATTACTGGTATGCCAATCTCTGAGTGTATCCACAATTTAAACTTACAGTCCATGTTGTACTGGCCTCCACAAGGCTTCTTGTTCCACCTCCAGCAGGTGTTGATTCTGCCAGTGGCAGACTTATTCTTATTAGCTCTATGCTGCTAACTATTGCATTAGATCAGCCAACAGAAATCATTAGCTGCCTTTGCTTGCAACACCAGGTATGGGGAGAAGAAGCCCAAGGGAAGGGAGAGATAACTGTACACTCATAGCTTTACGTTTATAACACTGCTACTCACTGAGGTGGGAGTAGCAGCATTTTACTAGTAAAAAACTAAACTTAAACATATATTTTCATATATATTTTCATGTTCATTGTCCTTTAATCACATCTTATTCTTTCTTTCTGATACTGTTATAACTGTTGATCCAATTCCAGCACTGTCTGTATGTTTTTTCATGGTTCTTTCATTCCCCCATATCCAGGTGGTTGTCCTACACCCAATTAATGAACTAATGCCTCATAATAATAACATCACCTTGTGGGCCCCATGCATTTTACCCTTGTGCCTTTGTTCAAGACATAATATCTTCAATCAGTCCTGAAACAGGCAGAATGCATGAGCCTACTTAAACTTTTCACATCCAGAGGGCTGCACAACACATTGAGAAGCAATGCTTTGCACACACCCACCACCTCGGTTCTTAAAGAATTCAATGACCATGTGTGGTGAACAGCAGAGTATGAGGTCCCGTGCTCACGCCAACAACTGTCATATTCATCTCTATGATCTATCAGGACTGATTGATGATACCTCTCGAACCAAGGAGTAAGAGCAAAATTCATATGGGTCATTAGGATTGTCTGGCCATAATAAGGTAAGTGGGGAGTTATTAATAGGAGATGTTCCTTCAAATACAGGATTCCTGTCTCCTTGTCCAAAATGCCTTCAGTATTCAGTGAAAGGCCATATGCACTTGATACCTCCCCCCTCTTAGCTCAGCTCATCACTTTCTTCAACTATCACTTCCAGTGTGGTTTCTTCAAGAGGAGCAGTAGAGAGTACAAGTATAACCCAAACTACTACCGGGCTCAGCTGGGGGTGCAGCCTTCCGAGGCAGCAGACAGGCAGGCAGAGGAGGAGGCCTAGCTGGTAATACCCAGCACGTGTTTGTGTGTTATGACTTCTTTACATGGTTCTTCTTGAAATAATCTATTGTCTAAATGTAGTGGGTGTGATTAACAAAGTGTTGTGCAGTGCTTGATATTTTAGACTATTTTGCATGGATAGGATAATGAAATAATCACATGGTGATCAGAGTGATTATAGTATTATAATACCTTCTAACCCCAAGCAAGTGACATGTGTGAACAGTCTTGCTTAAGGAATAGTTTTTTTTTGGTGAAAAAAGTAATATATTTTCTTTCCTTTTGAATGAAGCAATGGTATTTCTATTGCTGGGATTTGCTTCACTCAAACATTATCTCAAACCTGACAACAAAATCATTTTTTTCTTTTTCTGTCTGTAGAGATCTGTCCATAGCTATAGTTCTTCATAGAAAACAAAAGCAACATGCCATCTAGAGGTGACGTTTCAGAAAGTTTGAGCTGGAATAACCTTTGAGTGTAGCAGTAGCATTGCCTATGTTTTACTCAGCAGGAAAAGCTCAACAATATGTTTTCTCTTCTGGTTAAAGCATTACAATTCTTTTAATTACTGTGTGAATTGGACCCTAGAAACAAATATTGAATATGAATGCACTTTAACTTGCAGACATGTCGCCAACATAATGAAAGAGTTAATAGATTTGCATTGTATATTATCTTATCATTTACTTTAATATTTTAGTGGAAAAATTGATTGATACGTATGTAGAACAAAATATGGTTACTAATAAAGTGAAAGAAACAATGGCTTTGGGTGTGTAGTGCAGAGGGAACATGGTGTTGGGTTAAAACTGTAATCAATGGGTGGAGGACCATGGTGAGAGCAGTACTCCAGCAAGAGCTGGACAGCCACATGTTCCCTACCCTCAGTTTATACTTTGCATCGCTAAACACTGATGTTGGATGTGATAGTATCTTTTCAGGTTTTATGGGGGAAAAATGGGTTCCTGTAATTAGACTCTTGAGCGCTAAGGTGTTTGGGATGACACTAGCCTAAAAAAGGGTTGAAAACACACCTTCATATATGAGTAACAGAGAACAGCATTACTTCCCTGCTTAGAGTTTTGACTGGTGTAGATCCTTACTGGAGAGATGGGGGGATGTTGGAGAAGGCTGGTATTAGGATATAATATGTTAAAGAAGTGTGTTTGGGTTTTGCTCTGAAGCAGGTGATGTAGACATCTGCACTAAGAATTAGGGATGAAAGGGGAGGGGAGGATAAGTTCCCAATGATCAAACAGGGTTTCTGAACTGCTGGCGATGTGGAAGGGATGCCCTCCCTCACACATTGCCAGCAGTAGACAACCCAGAAGTCTGAGAACATCCTCTCTGCTTTCCTACTTGCTCAGTGGAGGAGCGCAGAGGATCTTCTCAGCACCACAAACAGCCTCACTCCCTTAACACAATGGAGATGTTATCTCGTCTTTATCACTTATTTAGCACACCGTAGTGCATCTTCCCCATTGTGTTAAAATAATTATAAATGTGAACCAAATCATAGAGCAGCTGATCAACAATTTACTAGGTGGAATACTGATGTATGTGCACAGGGCCAGATTTCCCAATAGGCAGAGTAGGCACCTGCCTAGAGCTCCAAATTTTGAGGGGTGCCTAAGATCTGCTGACCACACCCACATTCTGAATTGTGGGTGTGGCCAGAGCAAACTCAATGTCCTTACACCAGTTATATACCCCTTTAGAGGGTACTGTTTAACCCCCTGGATGCTAAAGAGATCTCCAACGCATTGCGGTGCAATGTGTTGGACATCTCTCTAGCAAACAAGGGGTTAAAGCTTTTTTTAGTTCTTGCTTGTTATAGACCAAGAGTATTTACTACTCCAGGAAACAGTGGGTGGGATTGTTGCGGGATCATGTGAGGAAAGTTGATGTGGCCATGGTTGGAGCTAAGGGTGCCTAGGGTGCCTTGCCTAGGTCATATATTCAGCCCTGTATGTGCATTTTTGTAAATATAATGCATGGGCTCTAGTCGTAATAACAGTTCATTTTAATGTAAACATATTGCAATTCTGTTACCATCACACTGCTGGAGGTAAAGGGATTAGTATTAAATGAATAGTTATTATAAAAGAAAAAATCTATTTAGTGTTTTCCTACCCACTGCTGGAAGATGATTTATTGAAAGGTAAAATCAGCTCAAACATGTATGTTTTGAGAGACTGAGTTAACCCTTTGAGTGCCAGAGGGGCATGCAATGCATTGCTTTGCAATGCGATGTGTACCCTCTAGCACTCAGATGCTTAAAGTTTTTTTGTGACTAGTTGTCACTGCAGCTGTTGCTGTCTATATAGTCACACATCTCCGATACAAACTGCAATAGAAATCATGCCACCTAGCAACAACATTTCTTTAACACAATCTAACAAAAATGCAA
The DNA here is from genome assembly GCA_037306005.1 of Rhinophrynus dorsalis. Classification (NCBI taxonomy): domain Eukaryota; kingdom Metazoa; phylum Chordata; class Amphibia; order Anura; family Rhinophrynidae; genus Rhinophrynus; species Rhinophrynus dorsalis. Next base: position 472,469,359 of record CM074719.1, on the reverse strand, counting down.
ATGTGCACAGAATTAACTTTTGCATGAGGCGTTGTGAAGGAGTAGAGTTATGTTTTAATCAGCGGGACAAAACCTACAGTTTATATTTTCTGTAATAAGGATTTACTACTGCTTTAACCACTTGGATCTCCAACGCATTGCTTCCATCATCCCCAATTAGGTTCCACTGTTTACTCTTGCCAAAGCCAAACAGAAGCAGGATGTTTTGTGCTAAATGCAGAGCAATACACCACATTTTTGGTGGTCAGTTTCTAACAAAGCAATGCAGATACTGCTCTGTCACTCAAAGGATTAAGTCAGCAGGCAGCTGCAGGACCAGCGAATCAGAATCAGTGGTGTAGTGATAGATGTGTGCTGCAACCAATAGAAGCACAAGAGCTTGAAACTGAATCTGTTTAGGTTTCAGAGCCTCTGTAACCCTGACACTGCTGAAAAAGTCGGATAGAGGAGCCCAAAAATCAGTCTGTCAAATCTGGACAGCTGGCAAACCTGTCTGGGTGGGGATAGTCGGAATTGTAGTTTGTAACAGCTGAAGGTCCAGCATTTGACTAATTCTGGCTTATGGCTTACAAAATTGCCATTATCATCAATTTTATTTTCTTTGCATGGAGAATATTTACTTGGCTTGGAGCTATATGATGAAGCATCAGATGCAGGTACACACGCGCTTTGCTTTGGCATCCACTAGGAAATGTCTCTCACTAGAGATGCCATGTTCTTATTCCATCACTGGCCTTGGCCCTGACGTTTGCTGGTATCTGGGAATGAGGTGATACAATACACAGCCATATCTTATGGACTTATATGTTCAAAACAGAAGATTTAAAATTCCAAAAATCCCCATTGACTTAAATGGGGATTTTAACTCCTTGAATGCTAGAGAAGACTTTAAAGCCTCTCCAGCATTCAAGGGGACAAAAATCCCCATTTAAATTAAGGAGAATTTTTATTTCTCACCTGTAGTGCAGTTGGTTTGTCCCAGATGTCCTGCGTTCTTCTTTTTAACATATGGCCCTTAGTATATGAAAGGATTCTGTGCCCAGAGTGAATAGTGGAGCAATTACAAGATAGGGATTAGATATCAATCCCTACTGATTTAAACTGGGTTATTAATAAGCCCTTGAATTCTACTCAATGCTCCTCTCTTATTTCTCCATCCTTTTTGCTATTTTCTCTGTTTTATCTCTCTCCTGTTACTACTTCCTTTATATGTTTCTTACAGTTTGTTTGATTTTTATTTCTTCCTTCTGCTGCATCTCTCACGTTCCTCTTCTCAACCTTGTTTACATTTCTCTCCTCTGCACAGTTTGGCTTTTTTAAGAGGAAACGTTACCAGGACGAGAAGCTGCCACAGCACCACGCCGTGAAGATTCCTAGGGAAGAGCGACCCATGGTCCGGGAGGAGAAGACAGGGACCATTAAAAAGAAGGATTGGGTTACAAACTGGAGTGAAGACGGCTCTGTGAACAGTACCTCCTAACCTCTTCTGCCTTCTTCTCCCATGAACTCTGACCTTTTCTCTAAACTGTCCCTGTGGCAGGAACGTTGGATCCCTCTGGTTTGGGGTGATTTCCTATATTTTAATTCATGCTGTTTTGTATATAAAGAAGTTACTGTATTTGGAGACTTTTCAGCATCAGCCTGCGCTCAGCAGCTTAATCCCTTCAGCTTCAAGGGCCACCAATGTGGCATCAGCACATTTCAGGGATTGGAGTGGAGATAGGTAAGAAGACTTCACTTCAAGCCAGTATCCACCTAACCCATTCCTACTTTATTGCACCCCACTGAAAGCCCTCTGAGCACTCCAGGAGAAAAATGCAGTGGTCCCTATAAGATGCATTCATACTGTTGTCTTGAGTGACAATTTAAGATGATGGAGCAACGATGATGAAGACATATTCAATAATGGATGAAGAGTTAACTAGACAACCAAAAGAATATTAACACACCAAGACTGATGTACTCATATCTAGAGTAATTCTGGAGTAAACCAACTGCACTACAGATGACAAATACAAAATGCCCCATTGAGTTTAATGGGGCATTTAACCCCTTGAATGCTAAAGTGTGCTGGAGACTCCTCTAGCATTCAAGGGGGTTAAACCATTTAAATAAATGTGATGTTTTGAAATTTGCATTTGTCCCCTCGGATTTAGTTGGTTTACTCCAGAATGACTCTAGATCTTAGTACATAGGCCTTGGTGTAGGTGCAGATCTGGACAACAACAACTGCACCATAAGGAGGAAAATATTTTTAAACTTCCCATTGGTTTAAATGGCATTTTTAACTACTTAAATGCTAAGGAGATCTCCATGCATTGCGAATTGGAGACCTCTCTAGCATTCATGTGGTTATAAGCCCCATTTAAATCAAGGGAAATATTTGTTTGCCCAGTACGGTGCAGTTGGATTACTCCAAAATTGTTCCTCTTTAGCTTCCAAAATTGAACCTTGGGTCTGTTACATACTAGAAGAACTTGTAACTATGTGTATGTTTTTTCAAGGTGTATTTAAACACTGGATTCTAAGATCCTAACCCAGTTTCTACTATATAAATGCGTATAAGTTATCAAGTATTAATGGGTTGAACATTGACAGCCACGGAACACTGTGATCCACTTGTAAGATTCCATGGAGCTTGATCAAAAAAGTCATGCCAGATGTTCTATGGGAGGGGCCCAACTGAAGTGCAAAGACGTATTTATGGGATACCACCAGAACAGAGTTTTATATGAGGCAATATAAATCTAGATAGACTTCAGCCACTTTAGCTTTGCATCGACAAATCCAATGCATGTGAGGTAAATTTTTGACATTTCTGTTAATTGCTGTGTACCAATGATGGGACATTCACTAATCTGAACAGAAGAAAAAATATGCCAGAGATTCAAGAGCATCTCATGACTACTAATCATCTACTTCCTCAAGAGATTTGGATTTTAAGAACAACCTGTTTGTGACAACAAAATAATTGAAAACAAATACAATGAACAAACAGTGCACAATTATTCCTTCAAAGTTGTACAAATGATAAAAAGATATAATTTTAAACAGAATGACAGGAGAAATTATTTGTATCCATCAGGCAACCGGTAATACCTTAAAATGTTTATAAAGTCACCCCCAAGATCTCCATTCAACACCAGTAGGGTTATGTACTAAGAAGACAAACTACCGAATTCCTAGGTCAGTCTATGGTATGCATTAGGAGCTCTCAAGTTGGAGTGATCATAACGCTCAGGCTCCATAGAATAACATAGGAATAGGAGACTTTATCTAACCTTTATCATACCAAGTGCCTAACATCCTCCCCATTGACTTAAATTGGGCTTTTAACCCTCTTAAATGCTAGAAAGGTATCTAGCGCAATGTTCTGGAAACCTATTTACCATTCGGGGGGCTATCATTGCTATTTACTGTAGGTGAATGATCATTCTTATTTGTCCTCTGTCGTGCAGTTGTTTGACTCCAGAATTGACCTTCCTTAATGCAGCCATATTTAATTTCCAAATTAAGAACATGTTTATGAGCACAGTAGTATTTAATCCCGTTTGTTGTCCAGTATTTTATACCATCGTCCCTAAAGAAAATACACGTTTCCACATGTTATAGGTTTCCGTTACTTTGTGATTGCAAAGGTCATTAGATGTCCAACATTTGCCCCAGACATGAGTCTGTCAGTGGGTTGAACACATAAATATTATTCCATGCTAAAACAGGAATCTATTTTATAGCCCTACTCTACACTAACCCTACTTCTTATAGCCAATTTACTAAGCTACTTACACCAAATATTCTCCCCTTAATGCCTGTTGTGCAAGTGGGATGGCAGTTGGGCAGTCTATGTGCATTTCAGAGAATTAATTTCCTCTGCATCCTGTTTAAAGTAGAATATCCACTTTATAAAGAATAGGGGATTCTGAATCAGATTTCAGAAGCATCTATATTTGTGTTGGCCTGGTTTTATTTAAAACAATGATATATTTAGATTTTTTTTTTATTTAGGGCAAATCTGGCAAGCACTGCCACTCTGCTCCCCATCCTAACTGCCACTTCCTACCAGGAAGTACTAGCTAATTTGCATAAAATGATATATAAATAGAATCATGAACTATTGGTTGAAATAAAAGATGGCTAACAAAAATATAAGTGATTTTGAAAGCTCATTCATAGGGCTCGATTCAATATGCCCAGTTAAAACTGCAGGTATGGCCAAAATGGATACCGACCAGCACACACACACGATGTCACCGTCGGTATTCAATTGCCCTGCCAACAGAAACTACAATGAACTTTGGTCCAAAGAATTTGATTTTTGGCCAAATATTCGTTGTGTGTTTGTAGTTTGTAGTGAGAAATTGTAACATCAATGGAAAATGGCTAACGCTCGGTACTTGACACACTGTCAAGCACCGAGTGTGAGCTCAAACAAAGTCACACTCCCAAACACTGACCCTAACAGTAAAATGAAACAATACTAGCCGTAACAAAATCCTAACACCCATAACCCAGAGCTGTAACACTTACCTGTCATCCACTGTCAGTGTTCTTCTGTATTCTTCTTGTCTTCATTCCTCTTATCTTTCTTCTCTTCTCCATGCTTCTTTCCAAAAAAATGGCACTTTAATAGAAAATGAAAAGGGCAATTTATAGATCCCCCCCAAATAAATGTCACGAAGGTATGATGGGCTTAACCATTTGAGTGCCAGAGGGGGTGCGCAACGCATAGTAGTGCAATGCATTGCGCACCCCTCTGGCATTCCAATTGTTAACAGTATAATGCCAGTCCAAGAAGTTAAAGATGTACAGTACCCAGCCTAGTACACTGCTGATGGCAGCAGGAATTACAGGAAAAATCCCTTCTCCCCCCCAAGTTAACTCTCGGACTGTTGCCCAAGCCATTCTGTGGAAAAATTGAACAGAGACAGTGTTTTATATGGCCAGTCTCTGTTCAAAATGGTTCCTATGCTAGAATTGGCTGGGAGGTGTGTAAGCACAAATCCCAGCCAATTGTAGTGTGGGAAGCATTTTGAACAGAGACTGGCCATATAAAAGCCAGTCTCTGTTTAATTTTTTTACAGAATGGCTCGGGCACTGGCCTGAGAGGTAACTTGGGTGGTGGATTTTTCCTGTGCATTCCTGATGCTGCCGTTATTATACTCATTAACTTCTTGGACTGACATTATACTGTTAACTCTTGGAATGCTAGATGGGTACGCAACGCACTGCAATGCATTGCTCACCCCTATGGCAGTCAAAGGGTTAAGCCCATCACATCTTTGTGGCATTTATTTGGGGGGCGTCTATAATTTGGCATTTTTTTTTCTATTCCAGTGCCATTTTTTGGAAACGAGCATAAAGAAGAGAAGAAAGAAGATAAAAGAATAAAGATAAGAAGAAAGACACAGATGGAGGATAGAGGATTAAAGAAGACCGACAGTAGCTGACCAGGGTGCTGAAGACTCCGATGGACATCAGGATTACAGGTAAATGTTTTTTTCTGGGGATGTTGTTAACTTTAGTTGGGTTAACTTTGTGAGTTCCATTGGGGTATGCAACGCTCTGCTGTGCGTAACATACCCCTCTGGCATTCATTGGGTTAATTTTTCTACCATTTCACACATTTTGTGAGTACTCTGGATGTATTGATATGGGGCGTAGGGCTCCATATCAATACATCCACTGGTCACTTAGGTTTTTTCCCCTTCAACTCCTGCATCGGCAAGTTAAAACATGCATTAGGGGACTCTGCGCCAGAAAAGAGTCTCTCTAGTTTTTGTGGTTTTAAAGTGGGTCCCTTAATGCATGTTACTGCCTACACATGGAACTGAATGGGAAAATCAGACTTTTTTTCATAGATTCAAATGAGTGCAAAATTTAGCGACTGTCGTGAGTTTTTTCCATCAGTATTTTTTCACAGCACAGGTAACTGGATGACTTCTTGTGCTTGAAAAACAAAGTTGGCTGTTTTTTTTTACAATGGGGACAATTGAATTGAGGCTATAATCAATTACCTGTTACAAAGTGACAGTACCATTTTAACTCCATGTGTTAAACAAGATGCAGAGGAGATGGTGTAACATTATACCAATTGACCGTGTATGCTATGGATCGGACATAAGGAGCTTGCTGACAATAAAGGCCTAATGACAGTGGAATGTGTCGTGCCAGTATACAAAGCTACAGCGAGAATACACTGTAGTCTAGTGCGTACCCAGGGGTGCTGCAAGCAACGCAAGCGTGGAAGGTAACACCATTGGAGCAGGTTTGGAGTATATATACATAAACCACAAAGTTCATATATATATGTATATATTTATAAAAATACTGATGGAAGCACTAACAGGATGAAAGCTCAGGTGCACAATCCTTACAGAATAACGCACAAGACGAAAAAGAGGCAGTGCCAGTGGGACTTACTAGTTAAAGCAAATCAAAGCAATTTCATACCTCCCAAGTGTCCCTCTTTGAGACCCAAATCACTCTTTCACACCCTGGTGTCCCTCTTTTTAGGAGATAAGACTGTGTGTGTATATATGTGTATCACATTGCTACATTGCAGTAAATCTCACATTAATGTTTGGTTAAACGTCAATAATTGTGTTTATAAATTAGTCTGTGTACATAAAATACTCTGATCTTGATCTAAATAATTTTATTTATTTATACAAAGAGGTGTCAATAGGTCATAAAATAACCTAAAAATTCTTGGTAATGCCCCACCCACCAGTCCCTCCCTCAGCAACACCCCTTAAAACAAAGTGTCCCTCCTTGGCCATTTAAAATGTTGGGCGGTATGCAATTTTATTGTCAACGTTTCGGTCCAATGCCTGGACCTTTATCAAGGCTTAATAAAATTCCAGGCCTTGAACTGAAACGTTGACAATAAAATTGCTTTGATTTGCTTTAAAGGGGAACATTCACCTCAGGGAAAACGTTTGAGCACTTGTTTAATCAGCTAAGAAGCATTAGGCAAACATACTCTCTCTTTTTTTTGTAACTTACTTTTTGAGATATTCAACTTCAAAGTTATCCACTTCCGCATAATGTAGCTGTGGCACGGCTATCAGGACTTCCCAGCAGTTTGTCATTCTCCTCCCAGCTGCTCCCGGGAGCTTGTTCATGCTTCACTTCGGTGTTGTGTGAATGGCTCCTAGCGTTACAGGAAGCGGCGATCAGTATAATGCTAATTGCTGCTTCCTGTAACGCTAGGAGCCGTTCACACCATAGTGAAGTGCGAACAGGCATGTGCACACATAGACACCAAGGGGGGCTTGAGCACCTGCCCTTTTTGTCCAAAGTGCCCTCGTGCCCTTTTAACAAAAAAAAAAAATTAATCAGTCCGATTTTATCTTATCCCAGTCCATTTTTCAATTTTGATTACCGGGGGTGGGGCTGCTCTCCTCGCCTCTTACGTCCAGGTCCTTTTTAAGTGTAAGGTCCCTTTAACATGCCGGCCGGGCATATATATTTTGAATAAATAATTAGAATAAGTGCTCTTTGTTCATTTGAGCCCCTGCCCCCCAAAATGTCTGTGCACGTCCCTGAGTGCGAATGCTCTCCCGGGGGCAGCTGGGAGGGAGGAGAATGACAGACTGCTGGGAAGTCCTGAGAGCCGTGCCGCAGCTACATCGTGCTGAAGTATGTGGAAGTAGATAACTATGAAGTTGAATATCTTAAAAAGTAAATTACAAAGAAAAAAGAGAGAGCACATTTTCCTAATGCTTCTTAGCTGATTAAACAAGTACTCAAAAGTTTTCCTGATGTGAATGTTCCCCTTTAACTAATAAACCCCACTGCTCTATACGATACAAAAACATGTACAAATTCCCATTGGTTTAAATGGGCCTTTTACTCCATTAAACCCTATGAATAACAGATGGGTATGCAAAAGATTGCAAAGTAAGTCTCTCACATTCAAATGGTTAATGCTAGAGAGGGCATCTAGCAATCAAGGGGTTAAAAGTCTCATTTAAATAAGTGGAAATTAATATTTGTCCCCTATGGTGCAGTTACTTTACTCCAGAAGTTCTTCAGTTCTCCTTAGGCATCAGCCTCATAAGAGTGCAGTGACACCCACAGCATGGACTTGATTACATTGCAGGGGATACAATGTTATCACTGCTTTTCATCTCAGACATTCCTATTGAAGTGTATGGGGAAATTTGTAGATTCCTGCAGTGGAATCCAGGCCTATGTTGTCTTTAATTACCCTAACCCCTTGAGGACCAGTGGGGTGTGCAACAAATTGCAAAGGACTCCCCTCTGGTGCTCAAGGGGTTAACAGGAAGCAATCACAACCTTTTTGTGTCTACACAGATTAGCCTACTATTTCCAAGTGGTTTAATTCCATTTGGTAATTTTCCTTTTCTGTTTGCTTGGAACTCCATATTTTAGATTATTGTTTAGTGTTTTTACCTGGACTGTTCTTCCCTTTAACCTTTTGAGTGCCAGAGGGGTACTCAACACATTGCTTTGCAATGCATTGCATGCCCCTCTGGTACTCAAAGGGTTAAAACACTACAGTTCGCTGATCAGTTAAGACAGCTCATCTAATTTCTCTTCATAGAAATACACAGACCCTTCAGGAAAATTAAAGGAGCAGTGAAGTTTTGTTATAAAGAAAACTGATTGCAGCTCAGACTGTTATTTTATTTTATATTAAATCTGTTAGCAACAGTTACACCAGACAGTTTTTCTGCTGTAATCTATCAAGGAGTTAAGTTTCAGACTACATTTCTGCATATATGATAGTAACAGTTCTACCACTTTGTGGTAATTTGAACGCTAATAGATTTTGAATGAAACATCTCCCCACAATGGTGCAGCTGATTTGCACTAGAGTTATTCCAAGGGAGGGGTGCACTAAGGTGTGATAAAGAAGAGATAGCATTTCCAGTTTGAAAAACTCTCCAGTTCCTAGTTCAACCATGATGTCGTGGCACTTTAGTGTGCCATGAGCACCTGATTAGGTTTTCCCTTGTTTTCTATGAAGACTATCAAAAATGTCAGTGTTGCATTTCAAATGTAAATACACAATATACTATTTTTTTATTTTATTATTACATCTTTATTGAGTCAAGAAAGAACATTACAGCAGTATAACTGACCAAGTGGTTACAATGTAAGGTCAGAGGAACAAATAACAAGACTGAACATCATAGTTAGACAAAGTGCTTGAGATACAAAGTAATGGCACAATATACTATTTTAAGGATTCTGATTGTGAGATCTAAAAAGCATCTATATAATAAGATATATATTTCTCCCCTTTGTATGTCATTGATAAATCACCGATAACATGTTAGGGGTGTCCTGAAAAATCCAGACTGCTTGAAAGGGTTGCTGTGAAGAAATAAATATTGAGAACCACTGTCCTGTTTTATTCTAAGGAGTTTATGCACTATATTTCCTACTTGAGAGCTCCATAGACTAACATAGGGACTGGACAGTTAATCTCACTGGATAACTTATCGCTTCTTTACTACAGCTTGGTTCATCTCCCCAGTTATATTTGTACATCAGCTTCATGGTTATAGGCATTCTTAGTTACTTCAATAGAGAGAGACAAGGAGAACTACAGTATAGAGATGTTTAGCATACTGCAAGCCTTAATATTAATACAGGAAAAATAAAAGATAGAGAGTTGGGTTTAGACTGGTTATCCATTAAAGTGTGTCAAATGGATATTGTCTGTCAAAACCAGCTGGTGATTATAAAAGAGCTTTCAAAAACACCTGCATGTTGTATTACCATTTTGTAGTTAAAAAACTATTTCTGAGAAAGAATAAGAAAAGTGCAGATATTGCCATGATTAACCCCTTAAGGACCAGCGGTCCTGGGATGTTTCCATCCCATAAGGACCGCTTTGATCTTTGCTGACGTATCGGCGCGCTGCTTTGGGGCCTGAAAGAGATCACTCCAGTCTTGGAGCACTGTAAGTAAAAAGTATGTGACGTACTATGACCGTCATCATTAAGGACCATGACGGTTATAGTACATCACGTAGTCCTTAAGGGGTTAAGCTACACTGTATTATCTCGCATAGACTATTACATCAGTGACTGGGCTAACAGTACTTATTCTTTCCTCTAATGCGTCTCATTTTGATGTGAATTAGGGATGTTCCAGATAACAAAGTTCTCTCTATTTTAGCAGAGCTCTAGAGATTCATCTTCTTCGATCTTTTCCTTGCAAATTAATTACGAATGTTACTCGTCACAGCAAAAATTCTTACACTTATTCCTTCAGTTAAGTGACTACAAGTAACAAGTGATTGGTTCCAATGTTACCTCTTAGGGACTGCAAGGAAGAGGTTAATCTAGTACTTCTAGCCCATCACTGACCCAAAAGTTTAAAGGGATAGTAACACTTCGTTTTAACTTTATTTTATTTTGTAGGCATTAAAAAAACATGAAGAATGATATAAGTCTTATCTCTCAAACCTTTATGGTTTATGAGATATTCACAAGCAAAGTTCCCCTCCCCGCCCCTTTTACCTAGTGTAAGCCATCTCTTCTCAGATGTGAGTCTGGTTGTATGACAGTACAGATAACAGAAGGGGACAATTTTCTTTGTATGAAAACAATGAAAGCCCTTCCCCCCTTGACAAGTTTTTCAGCTTTTTCCATTATCTTAATAGAAGATTGTCCCTCTCTGCAGTCTATCTGGGCATCTCCCTTCTTATCTGGCTGAACAGGGGGGGGGATACTTTGTTTGTGAATATCTCTTAAACCATAAAGGTTTCAGAGATAAGACTTATATCATTCTTCATGTTTTTTTAATGCCTACAAAATAAAATAAAGTTAAAATGAAGTATTACTATCCCTTTAATGGGAGGTAGGATATTGTAGCTTACTGTAATGTCGATTTTCTTTCATTCTTTCCTGTCATTGTCTTCTTTGTAATATGACTTAGGAACAGTCGAACTCACAAAGTGCTATCTGAGAAGAGCTTTAGGAATTCACTTTCCTCAAACTGTCCCTTGTCTAAATCATCAAAAAAAAGTTGATTTGACTTAGCATTCATTTCTATACTTACCTTCTAATTAATTGAGCACTCGTTTATCTCACACAATAAGAGCAATAGTACTAGGTGACTGGCTTCAGTACCACACCGTACTCTGTTTTTAAGTCCCAATAGAGCAGGGTTGTGATCACTGTGCTGGTGCAGACAATAAGTGACTGACAACCCCCTACTGCTGTGGAGTAATTTGATACACTTATATACTTATATATATTTAAAAAGAGGGACACCTGGATGGGGAAGAGGGACAGAGGCAATTGGTTATCAAAGAGGGACTGTCCCTCCTAAAGAGTGATACTTTGGAAATATGAGTGAATGTCTAGAATAGAAATTAAACATTTGTGCATAATCAATTGTTGGTAGTTGGACTCCTATCCAGCTGTTAGATCAAAGACTAGAGAAATTATAGGAGCAATATTATCATTTCATTTTGGCACTATATACATACACTTTGTCCAAAGCATTTTGGGCTGGATTCAAATGCAGGAGATAAATGTTACCTCCTGTTTTATCAAAACTGTTCCTGATTAAGTTTATGGGGAAACCTGGAGATAAAAGCAGAGATAAAATTAGCACCTGCATTTGAATCCAGCCATTTGTGAGCTAAATATTAATATTTAATGACTTATACATCCATAGTGCATGGCTTCACAATGTGTTATAGAAATCTCCATCATTCAGTGGATTATTGTTAGGTGATACTGAGCTTGTCTCTTAGAGTCAATGAGACTGATGCATGGAGCAGGACTGGAGTCACCTGGAGGCAACCAACTGCACCTCTGGGAGAAATAAAAATTTCCATTAATTTAAATTGAACTTTTAACCCCTTTAATTCTAGGGCTTTTGAGCATTGTGGGCCCTCTCTGGCATTAAAGGGGTTAAACGTCATTTTAAATAAATGACAATTTACAATTTTTTTCCCCTATAGTACATTTATGCCACTACACCCACATCAGTATACATAAACCTATACAGTTGCTAATAGGAGTGTCTCATAAACCAGGTAGGTACATCAAAAAGTGTTCTCAGAGGCCAGGACACTAACCCAGATATACTATTGGCTGAAACCATTTCACTAGGACTGCAGTGGATGGAATTTGTGCCTGAACCTCCTCTAATGAACTGTCCTTTTATGGGTCCAGGACTTGCTGACTTGTTTGTTTTATTTTAAATTAGTTTATGATTTTAAAGTAAACTAACATGAAAAATATGTTTTAAAGCACAATCTTTTAACCCTTTAACCCCTTAATAAAGAGTGGTCGGGGAAGTGAACTTTCAATAAGGACCACTTTGATCTTGGTTTGCGAGCTGGCACACGTGACTGATGACGTGTACTGATGTGCCAAATGGAGGTCTGATAGAGACTGCTCCGGTCTTGGAATGGTCAATTTCAGACCCCGCTAGTGATTACAGAGCTGCTGCAGGAATGGTGTAAGCACAAAATACATGATGTGCCAGGACTGTCACTTGTCCTTTAGGCAAGTTTACTGGTGATGGTCCTGGCACGTCACTGGTCCTAGAACTAGAGGTGTGTGCAACACATTACTTCTCAATTCATTGCTCGCCCCCCTATTCCTTAAATGGTTAATAGATAATCACTGCGACTTGAACCACTGGGAGTAGCAGCAGTATTAGCTTACAGACATGTACAAGTCCACATCAAGCTTCTTGTCCCAGGTCCTGCAAGAGCTGAAGCTGCAGGTGGAAGCCTTATTCTTATTGGCTGTTCATGAGAGTGTGACATCAAAGCAGTCAACAGGAATCATCAGCTGCCTCTCAGAATAGTATAGCACCCGCTTTGAGAAAGAGAAGCCCATGGGGGGCATGTAAGTCTATAATTCTGCTACTAACATTGGTGGAAGTAAACGTGATTAATTAGTAAATTACTGAGTTTTAGCATATATTTACTGTATCATGTTAGAGGCCTTTTAAACAAGCGGATAATGTCATTACACTGGACCTCTCCTGTTTGATGATTGCATATTATTTATCTTTATTTTAATGCCAGTTATCTTCATGTTTTGCATCCATGACAACAGTTTCTCTAATCCCAAAGCTCCAAATAATAACATAAATAAATATATTTATACAATAATATTGTTGAGATGTTTAAAAAATCAGATATTGCATTGTGACACTAAGATAAAAAATATTTATTGTAAGAATATTCATAACTTGCAGGACAAAAAAATGCCATACATTTACAACTGATAGTTATAGGGGAAATATGCCAAAGGAATAAATGGCTCTTAAAAGGATAGAAATACTTACTATGTAAAACAAACTATGTTGTAGTGTTAATCCCCCTGAGTAAAACAAAGGTAGTCCTACTGTTGAAAGGAGTCTTATTCAAAGTTATTACAGTTCAAACTTGAAATTTTTTAGGTGCATTATTAGATTGTCCTAAAATTGTACAGTGGAGCTGATGTTACACCATGCTATGGAGATTTATGGTCGGCTGACCAGCGGTGTCCATAGGATGGTGTAGCAACCCTTGTTTTAATCAAGGGGATAAACCCTACAGCATATATCTTTTTACATTTTAAGTATTACTATACCTTTAATTTGCTTATCATTTGTTTGTCAGTTACATCGATATCCTATTTAAAGGGCTCTTTCACATTCACGTTCAACAAAAATCTAGCAGCCTCATGGCTGGCAGCCGCACCACGAGTGCTACCAGCTATTATTTGTTGACCCCCACAAGGGCCAGCCATTCATTGTAGGCTGTTATGAACATCTCGAGCACTAATATCGCTTGTGTGAAAAGAATGCAGATAGCCACACAGGCCCTTGTGAGTACCTTCCTTGCTGCATATTTTCTTCTTTCCTGTGGGAAACGAGTAAAATGCAGAATGATGGACTTTGGTGTGTTCATGTGAAGTGATAGTCACCCATGAGAAAGGCACTATAGTCTCACATTTTACCTCCACCATGAGTGACATTGATCATTGAGCTGAAGTTTCTCATGTGAAAAGGGTCTTACTTGCTTTACTAATTTTCTTCTCCAAGCGCTCTTACACAGGATGATAAATGATAGCGAATACACAACTCAATTACATGTAATACATATATCAATAGTATTATGTTATGCGAGTGCAGTCCTCTTTTTAATAGATCCAGACAGAAGACAACTCATTTTTTTAATTTACCTTTTCATGTTGGTACCACTTCTTAATGGTCCTAGATAGGCACCTCACATGTACATCTAGAAACATGTATTCTGTGTGGAGATCACAAGGGAGCGTTGATATGGGGGTTTGTGTCGGCAGCTACAGAGACCTTTCTCTCCCCTACACTGAACCACCAGGGAAAAGCCCCCTCCAGTCAAAGCAAGGTAAGCAAATGGGAGGAGTCCTTACGAAGAAGTAAAACTATAGGAGAGAGTGTAAAACACTGGGTGAGAAAGCAGACAGGTAGAGAGTTATGGAAAATGAGGGGGACAAAATGACTAGAGGAAGTGGAGAAGGGCCGGAAGAGAGGCAGGGGACCAAGAAGGGAAATGAGTGAAAAATATTAGGATGGTGGAAAAAGAATGGGGAGAGAGGAGGGGGGACTGAGGAAAAGACTGGGGGAAGAGAAAGGTGATTAAATAGAGTGGATGAGTAAGATGAGAGGAAGAGGCTAAGTGGTCTGTATGGAGATATAGAGAGGGGGGTAATAGGCTGTGGCCTGAGAGATGGAGTGGGGAAAAGGGTTGGAGAGAGACAGAGAGAGTGGGGTTAAAAGGACAGATGTGGGGAAGGGGAAAAGGACTGAGAGTTGCTAAGGTTGCAGTCTTCCCCACTTTACTAAACCAGAAAGCATTTCCCAAATAGATACCTTTTATGGACAGTTAGGTGCTATATAACTCTCAGATTTGATTAGTGTGAAGGTTTTGTAAGAATACTCAGACAAATTAGGTAAGGTTAAGATCAGCTTTATTGAAAATAAATAATCAGCAAGGAAATGATCAACCTACTCAGGCCCAGATAGGGACAGTACTGTGGTACTTCCCAAATCTGCCACAGGTCAGGATGAACAGAAAATAATATGCAAATGAAAGACAATACAAAGTAACTAAGTAGTCTTGATCCATAGGCTGGATATTGGAACAGAGCAAACCACAAGTACCAAAGCCGCGGGAAGGCACACGGAGACTTGTGGCAGGTAACTTCAGGGCAAATCCCTAGAACGCTAGGGAGTATAGTAGGCAACTCACTGATAGGACACTGGCAAGTGACCGGATCCCTAGAACGCTAGGGATAGCGGAGGCAATTCACAGACAGGACACTGACAAGTGACCGGATCCCTAGAACGCTTGGGAGATCGGAGGCAACTCACAGAGCGGATACTGGCAAGTGACTGGATCCCTAGAATGCTAGGGATAGCGGAGGCAACTCACAGACAGGACACTGACAAGTGACTGGATCCCTAGAACGCAACAGAGATCAGAGGCAACTCACAGAGCGGATACTGGCAAGTGACCGGATCCCTAGAATGCTAGGGATAGCGGAGGCAACTCACAGACAGGACACTGACAAGTGACCGGATCCCTAGAATGCTAGGGAGATCAGAGGCAACTCACAGACAGGACACTGACAAGTGACCGGATCCCTAGAATGCTAGGGAGATCGGAGGCAACACACAGAACAGGTTCTGGCAAGTGACCGGGTCCCTAGAACTCTAGGGCAACTCACAGACTGGATACTGGCAAGTGACCGGAACCCTAGCACGCTAGGGAGTAGCAGCAACGGTAACTACTCGCAACTCAGTCTCCCAGGTATACTAGGGAGAAGCAGGCCATATGCTAGGCACTGCAGCGGAAGTCGCTGAGTGGCAATGAGAGCAAGAATAACAAAGCTCAAGGTAACGCCCACAGAAGGATCAGAATTCCAGATCGGTACACACGGAGGTAGTCAGCCAGGCCTAGTCAGCAATGGAAGTGGGATCTCAGCCAAGCCAGGTCGGTACACACGGAGGTAGTCAGCCAGTCCTAGTCAGCAATGGAAGCGGATCCTCAACCAAAGCCAGTTCGGTACACACAGAGCTAATCAGCCAGTCCTAGTCAGCAACGGAAATGGAATCAACTCAAGAACAACAGAAGCGTAGTCAGGTGAGCTGGGTGATACACAGAGCAGGAACATACAGCAACTCAAACGCTAGGTATAGGTACACCACGAAAGGGAGCTGAAAGAATGATAGGGCCAGGTATAAAAGGGCCAGCCCTGGGCGGAGTCAGAACCCAATGGCCAATAAGAACCATGCAGAGTGAAACCGAGAAGTAGCAATGTTGCCGTGCAGAAAGGATATATTCTGATATACACTAATATCTTCTGTTAACAGAGGGTCTTGTTTGAGGATTCTTCAATGCTTACATTTATTTATCATGGAAGATGGCATCTATTGCCTATAGATAACAAGATGCCACCAACTCATCATCTGAATTAATGGACAAGGTCAGGTCCAAAAAAATCAACTTTAATAGCATCTATATGATAGATAAGCTTAATACTCCTTATTATCATTCAAATCCCCCATGAATGCTTCTAAGGACTCTTTTTCCTCCCCATGACCAGTATGATGTCATCAATGTATCTTAGATATATCACCAGGCTGCTCCCCACACACCTTGGATCAAACCATTTTGCTGCTCCCAGTCATCCATAAATAAGTTGGTGTACAAGAAGGCAAACCTGGCACCCATCTGAATCTGGAAGTAGAAGTAGTCTTGAAAGGAGAAGATGTTATGGGTTAATATAATTTGAATACAATGAAGAAGAAACTCCTGTAAATAAGGCATATTCACATTCCTTTCTAAAAAGAATTATACTGGTTCTAAACCTAAAATAAGGTATATTGATTTATACAAAGACACAACATCAAGCATGGCCCAAATTTCACATAGTAGAGAAAATTGTGGCCATTTCAATGCCATAATTTTCTTTACCATGTGCTAAGAAACTTGACTATATGAAGGGAGCTCCACCATATATTTTTGTAGAAAAGTATGTATAGAAGCAGACAGGTTACTTTTATATCCAATAGGATGAAAATTAGATTTAGTTTTAAAATTAGCTCTTATTGTTGGCTCCTTTTTCTCCTCCTTTGTTCCTAAATGCATATCTACATTGCCTTTCTCCATAAATCCTTCGATATTTTGAGGCAACTTCCATCTTCTTTACCCAATATTGAGAAAGAGGTATTCTCTCCACCAGGAACAGAAATATTAACAGTTTTAGGAGTTTTGCTTTTAAAATATCCACTTGGTGCTAACCTTCTTGTAAGTAAACTTAGAAAGGTCTAGAAAAAAATGTAAATCATTTGGGACAAACTTTAAATGTCTTTTTAATAGTGAAATCTGAGAGGCATTCATATCCACATTTGATAGATTATAAATGCCATTCTGTATTTTGACCATATAATATATTTCTTTCTTTTCACCTACTTCTATTCCACTTCTCAACCTTTTTTCCCTCTTTCTCCTATGTATGTTTCCCAGTAATTCTGCTGCTGTTCTTTCTCTTTTAATCTCAAAATACTATTTATATCCCACTCTAGAAAAATGATAATTGTGTTCTTCTTTTGCTCAAACTACCCCTAACATGCAATCTAGAATCTTGGAGCAACCCATAAAATATGATGTTATTTGTCAAGGGTGTAAAGGTGGTTACAATAATATAAATATAGTTATTTAAGCTCTCATAAACATAATAATAAAAGCAAACATATCGGACATATCAGCTTCTATAAATATACATTTTAAGGTCAACATTCACATTTTTGTCAAAGTCCTTATAGCAAAAAGGGCACCCTTACTGGATGTCCGCAGCACACCAAAGTACCAAAGCACACTGGTTAAGAAACACTGCCCTAGATGACTTCCCACATTTACCTTTTCTTACTTCTATTAATTCCTTCTCTATATTCTATGAGAATAACTATTTATCATAAAGACTGAAACCGTCTCCCTTGAATTTACTTCTTTTTTTTTCTTTATTTTCCAGCTTAAAGCGGAACATTCATGACATTAATATTGAGCCCCAAAATATAAGTGCAAGTCCAATTTGTCTGTAATATATTTCCATTGAAGTGAATTATTCAGGCTTAGATGGGTAAAGGACAAGTTCCTTAAGCACTTGGATTGGTACTTGTGTAAGGGGGGGACTTGGAAATAAGGAAAGGGGAACTGGTGGTCAACACCACAAGAAACCTGCACTGGTCATTATCTAGTGAATGTGATCCTACCAAAAGGCTGGTTGTACCTCAAGAAATTATGATTAGCATTCCTACAGATGTTCTTCAAAATACTAGTGGTGTAAAAGTGGATGGATACTTCTAAAGTTATAGGAATGTATACCCGACTTCCTGTTTGTTTTGCCTTAGTTGTGTTCAATTTTTCTTATAAACCACTGATAATAATTTGTTTACATTGAAAGAGAGATATTTTACACTAAATTATACTAAACCACTGAAATCCTGCATAAGTGAAAGAGGGCAGATATGATGTAGGAGAGCTCCAAATCTCAGGGACCAATTGGTCCACAGCAACTATGTCTCTCAGTGCAGGAGAGATAAAATTACAGGTTCTTGTAAATATGGAACATTTAATATGTGTGAATATTTTGTTCAGATAAAATACATCATTGATGTACCTGTCTTATTAATTATTGAACATTAGCAAAAGAGACTACTGTGGTGTCACAGATTCACTCTGTAATCCAGTACTGATACTGCTATGAAACACATCACAGTGCTGAGCCATGCCTAATGGAGACAGCTAACAACAGTGATATTTATTTAGAACTCCAGGAGGTAGAGCAAAGACTATTTAAATGTGCAAATTGCAACAACCAAGTTTTACCCTTGAAAAAAGCTGACAGACAAATCCAGCTGGGTTAAGAAGGGGTACTGTGCCCTATTTCAGCAAATGTGCACAAATGTTTGGAGTTGAAGGGAATCAGAGGTAATACCCCATAGTGTGGTAATGTTATTGAGGCATTAAGTTCTGCACTAAATCTTCATTACTTTCCACAAGACATCACATCACTCTAGTGATCAATACAATAACTTACTACCATACAGCCACCTTAATTAACTGAATTAGGTGGCTAAAAGAGGGACCACCTATTAATCTCCTAAAATGAGTCAATGTTTCAGATCTTATCAAGACCTAAAATATACAACCACTGAAACTGAATAAATAGAAGAACAGAAGTACACTCACCTCAAGTGTGATGGCTCGCAACCAGGCTCCACCGTGTACTCCCACCAACACCGGAGGTCCTGTGGAGATGACTGACCAGAAATAAAATTACATCTGTATAGGACAAAGTGAAAGTGAAAACAACATATCAATAGAAGGATACCAAGAGACAAAGAATGACATCTAGTGGTAAAAGAAAATAATAAAAATAAAATAATATACTAGAACTAGTCCTATAGTCCTAGACCGATATGTGGAAACAAAGAAAACATAAGGAATCCAACCAAAAGATGAGAAACAATTAATACAAGGGACTATTTGAAGACTTTCCTGAACATATAAATTCTCAGCAGCACATGTAAGCAGCTAACGTCTGTCAGGAAAGCACATAAATGATTGAAACTTGTTCATTCGGACACCTAGAAGCAATAAAATGCAAAGTCCTAATCCAAAAGGACTCCTTCTGGAGAAGCAGCTGAGACCAATTACCTCATCTAGGTGCCTTTGGGACATGGTTAATTGCTATAAATTTAAGTGATGACAGTTGATGGCCCAAACAAGAAAGTGTTTGGCCACTGGTTTGTCAATCATGAGGTCTCTGAAGGCTGTCTGAACGGCAAACATGTGGCCCCAAATCAGATCTCTGAGAATCAGGTCTGTTTTGCCAATATACACAAGACCACAGGGCCATGTAATGAGGTATAAAACATATTCAGTCATACAGTAAATTCTGTGTTTAATCCTAAAAATCTTGCCACAGGTCAGTGATGACCTCCAGATTAATATTCTGGAATCTATTAACAGGATTGACATATATGTAAGTACTGCTATCCATTATAAACATTCGATGTCAGTTTTATCTTCACCATAATTCTATATAACTGTCCCCCTCATCCTTATCAGCAGGGTGGATAATAATCACGGGATCTTTGTTCCAGTCTTGAAATGCTTGAATGTTTAGTCACTGGTCTCTTAAAAAACCATAGAGACCTCCTCCTTCCTCACTTTTGTTGCCAAGGTTTAGACATTAATGGCTGTGTGTTGAGTTATTTTGAGAGGGACAGCAAATTTACACTGTTATACAGGCTGTACACTCACTACTTTACATTGTAGCAGAGTGTCATTTCTTCAGTGTTGTCACATGAAAGATAAAATAAAAATATTTACAAAAATGTGAGGGGTGTACTCACTTATGTACTCACTTATGTGAGATACTGTATATCATACTTTGAGCTGCAGGAGGTAATGGAGGTTTGCCTTTTGTGGATCCTCAATGATGTGTGAGCTCTTCCTGCTGCACTTTTGGTTACCACTGATCCCAGGGGTCCCCCTAAAAAGACTTTTTAATCACTGTGCTTTTAGGAACTTCATGTGCCTTTATTGTCATTATCAGAATCTGAGTGTGACTCACCTGAAACTGTTGTCAATGGCTCCAAATGTACATTTACCAATGAGTCTCCAGAAATGTCTGAAGGAAGGCTGACGTAAAGTGGAACCACTCAACCACTGATAGATACAGTAGTATGTGTAATCCTCATTGACTTTAGTCAGTTATTGTTTTTTAAATGTAATGATATCCTCTTTATATTTCTGCATTTGCTTTCAATTTGCTTGTAGTATCAGATGATTCTGGTGCAGTATACAGTGTCTATTTTAGGACATCTGTACTACACCATTCCTTCTTCCTCCTACTAAACCTCTATCAATCATCCTTCCACCTACCAAACTCCCTCCTACTACCAAACCACTGTCACTCTTCCTCCATCCTTACAAACTCCATCCTTCCTCTTACCAAACTCCCTCCTTCCTCCTATCAAACCTCTATCACCCATCCTCCATCCTTAAAACTATATCTTTCGTCATACCAAACTACCTCATTTCTCCTGTCAATCTTCTGTCACCCATCCTCTGTCCTAACAAACTCCCTCTTGCCTCCCAATAAAGCTCTCTCAGTCATACTACCACCAATGAAACCTCTATCATGCCCTCTCCCTTGTACCAAGCCTCCATCATGCATCCTCCCTCCTAACAAATTCTGTCCTGCCTCCTCCCAAACGTTACTCAGTCATCCTTCCTACAAACTCTGTCCTGCCTCCTAACAAACCTCTATCAGTCATCTGCCCAAACGCCGTCCTGCCTCCTATCAAATCTCTCTCAGTCACCCGTCCCTGCTAACAAACCTTTCTCAGTCATCCTCCCTCCTATCAAAGTCAGTTTTGTCTCCTACCAAATCCCTCTCGGTTGGGCGGATGAATGTTCTAATATGGCCACCATATCAGTGATTAGTATGGCATGTAAGGTTTCCAGTTCCACATTAAGTTTCCTTACTTTAGATTATTTCTTTCCCACCTCTTCTATCACCAGCACCATTAAATCCAAATAACATTTGTCGAGCACCCCAACCGATTTATGGCAGATTTCTGGATTTTCCTTACCTTTGGTTGGAACGTTCTTTATCCGAAAGTCACAAGGTATTTGCTTAACGGACTCCTTTCCCAAACAATAGTTCGAATGGAGAGAAGCCAATGGACTCCTCAGGTACCTCCCGGTAGGCAAAGAGAAGGTGAGGCAGGTACTGCTCCCAGACTCGGTGGGAGTCCATGAAGGTCCTGAGCATTTGCTTCAAGTTTCCACTGAACCTTTCAGAAAGCCCATTAGTTTGGGGATTGTAGGCAGTGGCTTGGGTAAACTTAACCCCACACAGCTTCCAGACTTGCTGTAGCAATTCAGAGGTGAATTGCATTCCCGGTCTGATAGGATCTCCTGGGGAAACCCTTCCCGGTTAAATATCATGACCAACACGTCAGCCACAGACTCTGCGGTTATGTTGGACAGGGAACGGCTTCAGGGTACCAGGTGGCAAAATCCACCATGGTAAGAATTAATCATTTCCCTGAGAGGCTGCACCGGGACAAGGGACCCACAATGTCCATGGTGACTTGTTGGAAGGTCACCCCGATAATGGGAAGGGGCTGCAAGGGAGCTATGGGTCTGGCCCCACTCTTGCCAACCCACTGACAGGTGTCACAAGTCTGACAGAATGTGCAAACGTTCTTAGATATCTGAGGCCAGAAGAACGCGATGGTGAGCCGCACCTTATGAGCCAGAGCCAGCAAGGCAGCTCGGTGACCAGTGGGGACTAGAAACTGGGTTTTAGTTACTTCGGATTACCCCTGCCCTACTGACAGGGTCTGTCTGTACAGCAACCCATTCTCCCAGAAAACTGTCTCCCCACTGGACCCAGTCACCCCACTGTCCGCCCTTTGTCTATAACCTGTTAGGGAGGGATCTGTCTGTAGGGCGGCCCTGAATTCGGCCGGGGGGGCCATGTAAAGTGGCTGTCCGGGTGCGGAGATGGGGGTGCATCAGGGGGACTTACCATGGGTTGTCAGACTTGGGTGCGGGTGACAACCTGGCAATCCTCTCGGGGTTGTTCTGGAGCAAAGAGGTTCTCTAGGCATCCAAGATCATTTCCCAGCAGGACATCCACGGGCAACCCTGGCATGACCACTAGAGTTCTGTAGCCTTGACCAGCACCCCAATCCAGGTGAACGAGAGCCATGGGCAGCTGATAAATCTTTCCTTCTACCACCCTGACTTCCACAGCTTGGTTGGTGTAATGATGCCGGCAAAGACATCGAGGCTGGACCAAAGTGAGGGTGGCACCGGTGTCCCACATTCCATTGGTGGGGAAGCCATCCAGCTACATGGTCTGAACTTGATTGCTTTTATTATTGGGATGGGAGCTATGGGTCAGGGCTACCTCATGGTAGTAGTCACATGGAGAAGCATCAGTAGGAGGCTGCATAATTTCTCTGGGGGAGGGACAGTCATAATCCTCTTCTTCTGCTTCAGTGACACAGTGAACGGATCTGGGGGCCACGTGGATTTGAGAGGCAGGGGTGCCCCAATGTGAGGGACCAGACTGGGGCCCGGGATTAGTCTGATTCATTGGGCAATTAGGCCGCATGATGGCATTGGTAACATTCCAGGCCAGGGTTGGACCGGGGCTGGTCCTGAGGGGGCCCCCAGTGATGTCCAGGGGGTATAAGCCGGGAGGCCAGGGCAGTAGTGCCCACAGAACGAGTTCCACTTGTCCCTGGGGCCCCATGAATTGTGTCTGCCCACGGTCCCAACCGCCGGGTTTCCTCAAATTTGTCAGCCAATTCCGCAGCCACTGGAACAGTGCAGAGACCATGATCACAGACTCAGTCTCTCACTTCTGGAGTAACTTGGTGAAAAACTGTTTCAGGAGCATCTGCCGGCAACAGTCCTCTAAAGTCCGTGCTCCACATCCCTGCAGCCAATTTCAGCAGGCACGTTCTATCTCATAGACCCATTCCATGTGGGTTTCTTTAGGTTGTCTGCGTCCTTCCCTGAACTGTCTCCGGTAAGTGTCAGGGGTGATAGCGAACTGTTGAAGCAGCCATAGTTTCACTTCTGTGTAGTCAGTAATCCAGACATCTGGGATGTCCCGGTATGTATCCGCGGCTCTCACAATCTTGCCGATCCACCTGAACCATTTTACATTGGTGTTCAAAGTCCCGCAGAAACCCATCAAAGTCCCCCACCGTGTCATCAAATATTTTGAAGAGCTGATGTAGGAGCTGCCGGTTATGTTCCATAGTATCCGACCGGGCGTCACTAGTGTGGCTAGGGGGACTGGGGCAGCCTCCTCCAGTTACTCCTTCTCCACATCGAGAATAGTCAGAATCTGGAATTCTGGAGAGGGATCACTTGTCGACAATATGATGTTGTGCAGGGAGACACCTACTGGTCATCGACGGTATTGTGAGTCGACGACAATCTTTCACATTCCCACAGAGTCTGTAGTCCCTTTAAACCGATGACCAATCCAAGAAGGGCCGACTTTTCCCCATGTTAAGTCAATGGAGGCCCTTTAACTCCAACTGGTCAATCAGGAGCCAGCCAACTTTTAAAACCATGGCGGCTTTCGTGTAGTTCTGCTGGCTTAGTGAATTCAGTCTTTTGGGAAGTGCTGGTGGTCCATAATCCTTTCGTAAAGTCCCAAGTATCGGCCTACAGCCCATTACAGCCTTCAACACAGCATAAATTCTTCTAGGTACACTTGCACAAAGTCAGGGATTTTGTAGGCATATAGTCAGGTGTATGATTATACCAAACAGGTGCTAATGATAATCAATTTAATATGTAGGGTGAAACAGAATCAGTAACTGAAACAGAAACAGCTGTGTAGGGGGAATTAAACTGGGTGAGGAACAGTCAAACTCAGCTAACAAGGTGAGGTTGCTGAAGACAGTTTAATGTCAATAGCCATACACCATGACAAGACTGTGAACAGCAACAAGACACAAGGTAGTTATACTGCATCAGCATGGTCTCTCCCAGGCAGAAATTTCAAGGCAAACAGGGGTTTACAAAAGTGTTGTCCATGCTCTTTTGAAGAAGCACAAATAAACAGGCAACACTGAGGAAGAGGAAATATTAAGGAGGGGCTATGTGAAGTCCCTGTGTATGTAGTGCTGAGGCAGTGTGAGGAGATATGCAGATCTCCTCCTAGCTGCGCCCCGGCATGGGCATCCGCGGGGGGGCAAGGAGTGGCACTTGCCCCACCCTACAATTACCTCCTCCATATAAACAAAGGGGCTGGATGGGCTGGCCTGGGGGTCATATTATGGCTTTACCCCCCCGGAAAATTTTCTACGGACCACCCTGCACCCCAGGGTGTGTATGTTGGGCTCAGGCAGTGTGGAGGAGATCTGCATATCTCCTACTAGCTGCCGCCCCAGGGTGTGTGCATTTTAATTTACTGTGAATGTTGGTCTGAGGCAATGTGGAGGAGATATGCAGAGCTCCTCCTAGCTGCCTGTCACGGTTTGTTAAGACTCTCAGACGCAAAGTTAGGTAAAAATACAAATTTATTGAAAAGTTTAAGACAATCCCATAGGATCTCATACATTTACATACACATACATAGAAATAACAGGAAGGTTGCAATAATAGCGAGTAAGGCTCTACCGGCCCTGCCAATATACTGGGCAAGGCAGCCTGGGCAAGCAATGGGAAGAGGTGGCTCTACCGACCCTGCCAATATACCGGGCAAGGTAGCCTATCAGAATGCAAGGAGAAACTGGCTCTACCGGCCCTGCCAATATACCAGGCAAGGCAGCCAACGGACTACCAGGAGTATACAGGCTCTACCGGCCCTGCCAATATACCGGGCAAGGCAGCCTAACGGAACACCATATAATACAGGCTCTATTGGCCCTGCCAATATACCGGGCAAGGCAGCCTAACAGAACACCATATGATACATGCTCTACCGGCCTTGCCAATACCCGGTAAGGCAACCCAAAATGGAGAAAACTGGAAGGTTCTACCGGCCTTACCAATATACCGGGCAAGGCAGCCTTAAAGGAGATATAGCCTCAATGACTGTCCGATGACAATGACAGTTATGGAGATGACATATGGAGGCTAAATGAGATAGTGGTAATACCAGGTATACTGCACACACCAGTACCCGTGTACTGGACAAATAACTAGCTGCCTAGGACTGGACAGCGTGAAGTGAACCCCGTGCCCACGTACCAGGGACCGTCGGTGTCACTATGATGTCAGCCGTGAGGCAATGGAGCGAACCAGCGCCCACGCGCTGGGAACCAACAGACTCAATGTATAGTAAGCCGTAAGGCAATAGAGCGAACCAGCGCCCGCGCGCTGGGAACCAACAGACTCAATGTGTAGTAAGCCGTAAGGCAGTGGGGCGAACCAGCGCCCGCGCGCTGGGAACCAACAGACTCAATGTATAGTAAGCCGTAAGGCAGTGGAGCAAACCAGCGCCCGCGCGCTGGGAACCAACAGACTCAATGACTAGTAAGCCATAAGGCAGTGGAGCGAACCAGCGCCCGCGCTCTGGGAACCAACAGATTAAAAATGGCCACCAGAAAATGTGTCAGTCAATCAGAAAAAGGCCCAGGAAGATGGGGATTTTGGGTAACACAGTTTCTCCTTTACTTGTTGCCTAGCAATGCACAGCTCTCCAGCTGTGGGTCACAGTGTGCTCTGGGTACACTCACAAAATGGAACATGAGATAGAGCATGAGGAGGCCACTCTGACCATTCTAGCATAAACAGTTGCAGAGATATGTCCCAAAGAAATGTCTCAATTAAAGTCTATGGAGCACTGATGCCAGTGGCCATGCTCCGGTTCTTAAAGGAGCCATGCACTAAAAAATAGACTTTGAAATATTTATTTCCCTGCCCTCCTGGAGGAGGGAGCTGAACCCCATGGTTCCTGTATTCCATATCCTATATAATAATTCGCTAAAATGTGTGTAACGACGCAGTCTTGCGCAGTAGAGACTGCTGCGCGTGCTGCAGTCATGCACAGTAGAGACTGCTCATACCACGGCTGATACATAGCTGTACGCTCCAAGGGAGCATCCAGCTCTGTATCAGCTGTGGCACGGGCAGTCTCTACTGAGCATGTTTGCCCTGCGACCGGCTGGCAGTGGCACTGTGGCCCGTGTAACGGGCTCTTCAACTAGTTGGACATAAAAGAAAGAATGTTTGTCTATCTGAGTACATAATGAGGCCTGGATATAGAACTAAACCACCCTTAGACAAGGAAGCAAGTTTTTTTTCAGCTTCATCAACTATATTACTATGTTATGTTACTATACCCCATTTCATTGGCTATGCCCAAACCCCTGATTCAACCCACATTTGACTACCCCCTTCCTCTAGTCTACAGTCTAGCCTAGCCCCCATCCCACCTAATCTTAATATCCCTGTTCAGATTGTCTCTAACTGTCCTTCATCTGTTTGAGTGTTTTATACTGACTTTGCATAAGGGCTGCTACTTGCCTGCATTTCAGTTGCCCTCAACCTTTGTCAGCTGAGGAGGGAGCAATGGAAGATGGTTATAAGACATCTGAGGAAGAGACAATCAGCAAAGCATGAGAAGTTGGCTCCTCTGCTTTCATATCCGGAATGTGATGCTAGCTGTCCACATTAGCTGGTCACATACTCACTCAAAAACTGGTTAGGAGTTAAAACAATATTTTTTTTTATTTAACAAATACAGACACACATACAACCAGTGGCTTTTCTTACAGTGTAACTGTTCGGCTGACTGGTGGAATACCTACTCAACTTACATACTCCTTACTCACAAACAATGGCAGGCACACATCAAATGCAAATTAGGATGTATGGTATCATTAAGCTTGGCTTGCCACTTCTCCTTGCTATAAGGACTTTTACAATGCAGCCAATCTAGAGCCACTGAGTGCTAGTACCTTTTATCACTGACTGTACATTTTTGGCACTTTGTCAACCAAGAATAATGTGACCTGGAACTTTTCTTTTTAGAAAATAATCCCTGCTCTGCTTTTCTACCTACCTATCCCATGTAAACCACACAATATGCCTCCTTTATCTTCCATCTCGCAATTTTATTACAAAGGCTTATAAGTTTACAGCTTCCTATCTTTAAATCATACAAAAATGAGTTTTATGGAATATAATCCAATGAAATATAATGTTATCCAATAGTACTTATTTTAAAATAATGCATCTGCTAAGTAAAATAGTCATAAATGAGTCCTGAATTCCACTGTTGGTGATACATGTTATGAGGAAATTTAGAGATATCACTAGTGATAAAGTGATCACCTGCAATGGACTCCACACTCTATTTAGCTATGCATAGTGTTCCATGCACTGTTTTAATGAACCCACCTGGCTCAAAGTGTCAGACATAGAAGAACAATGAAGTCCTTGTCATGAATATCCACATTGCATGGCAAGGATGTGATCATCCACTGACATTTGGATCAGACTATAGCATTAAATGTAAAGAAAGGATCCCACTGACATTACTTCATAGGTGGGAGGAGGACATTTAAAACAGAATAAATTAAGCAAATAAAATGAGTAAAGTTTTTTAATTAAAAATCATATATTGTAAGCCTTTTTTCTTCTGAGTAAAACATGGGTACTCCCATCGT
This sequence comes from Rhinophrynus dorsalis, assembly GCA_037306005.1. Classification (NCBI taxonomy): domain Eukaryota; kingdom Metazoa; phylum Chordata; class Amphibia; order Anura; family Rhinophrynidae; genus Rhinophrynus; species Rhinophrynus dorsalis. The sequence goes on along the minus strand of CM074719.1, from coordinate 472,441,153 downwards.
GGTCAGTTCAAAAAAAAAAAAAGTTACAACTGTTCAACTGTCATGACGTGATGATGCTGTTACTATCACAACTGTTGTCAGTGACTCACTTCACGCATAGAATGCAATAGAATGACTGTCTAAACACCAGGGGAACTGTAGATAAACTATCTGGACATCAGGTGGCACTAATAATGTAAAACAAATAAACTGTGAGAGTACCATTGTTTTATCAGAAGGAACATTCCTACAATTTTTGTATTTTCCATAGAAAATGCTTCTTTTCTTTTAAAGACTGCTAAACACAAACATTTTCTGACAAATCTAGCCTAATACCTCCAAAGACATAGAACTTTGAAATTCCGATTTTTGTTATCACAAAGATGAGCTAAGCTTCAGTTAATCCTCAAGATCTTGCATGCTGCCCATGTGGCTACTTCATATTGCAAGACCTTAAAGCTAAAATAGGCATCTCTTGATACAGTTGTCATTGGTCCTCGTGGAATGCTGTATGGCAGGCTGCAGTAACCATGGCAATCAGAGCAGCAAATTCACTGAAGTCTATCTCCCGGTCATGATTGACATCCAGATTCATAAAGATGGCATCCAGCGTCTTTGTGTCCTGGATTTTCTGTACAGAAAATTTAGATTATGGTTTGTGTTAGTTCCAATAACAGTGCATTATATCTAAATAAAAAAGTGTCCAACATCTCAGAAAGTAATAACTAGAGGAGCCAAACAAAGAATGAAATAAAACATGAAACTAAATAGAAAACCCAAGATGTGTAAGAAAACCCAAAGCCCAGTTAAATTATTTACACTATTGCAGTATAATACATATCTATGATCCACGTGGATGGTGTATTACCGCTAAGAGCCCAATCTCAACTGCTCCTCTGGAGACTCTACAAGTACATATTTGCCCAAGTTCATAGTGCCTAGTAGGGGGTTGATGACCTAACGGACACATCTTTCATGAAAGGGCGCCAAGTGCCAAGACAGTGGTCCAGAAATAGTTAAAGTCAGGACTATTATAACAATTCATGGCCCGTTCTCCCTATGTTGAAGCCATGTTTAATTAAAATTAACAGCACAAAATGAAATTAACAGAGTTTCATATGTGAAATAGACAACTTTTATCAGGATCAATAAACATTGAAATAAATATCAAAGATCAGTACCTGAAACAGGAGGCCCTGGCTCTACGTGTGCTGTTTATGACAGACATTGCAGAGATCTATAATGGGGCTCAATTGTGTTTGGAGTTCCAGAAACCTTGGTCTAGAATCACTAAAGTTCGAAGAGGGCTGAAAATGTCAATGTCCTGTAAGAGCAATGTCGAAGGCACAATGACAATATTCACTAAAGTGTCTTTGACGTCGCATTACCATCAGTCTGACAAAAATCTGCCCACATTAACATCCATCCGTCAGGTTAACGAATTTTCACTCATCACATCGACAATGGCCTATTTCCATATGGAAAGTAATCATAATGGCCATATGCAAATGCAGAATAATGAGACAGGTTTGTATGCAAGGGTGTGTGTTGATATGTTAATATGGCACTTCAGCACATTCGCTGAACTCCGATAGCAGCTGCTGTCGGAGTTCACAGTCTCAACTTCGCCTACCTGAGATTTGCAAAGTTGGGATCTCCTTGTACTTTCCTATGCAGTAACAGTCCTCAATCAATTAGGGGCATGGAGGGTTGTGAACTGTTGCCTGTGTGAAAGGGATTTCCTCCCTTCACACATCACCAACACTACAACAATTCTGAAGTTTAAGAGAGTTCTCTCTGCTGCCCCACTTGGTCACTATGGGAATGGAGAGAACACTTTCAGCACCATGGACAGCATCACTCCCTTATCCCTTTGAGTGCCATAGGGATGTGCATTGCTCACCCCTGTGGTACTCAACGGGTTAAAAAAGTACACCAAGCACTACACAATTATTCCCTTAGCTCTGTATCATATATGATGCATGTTGTGCACTCCCAAGAGAACAAGACTGGTCAGGCAGCATCTATGGGGATTTGTGGCTACCACTTGCCTCCCCAGCCTTGTTCCCTTGCCCACTGGTAGCCACAGATTCCCATGTACATTGTATGACCCTTTCCTTGCGCGCTGCTAGCCACAAATCCCAATGGACACTGCATGGGCAACGGAAGAAGCCTGGGTGTGTGAGGCAGTGTATGTGTGGCTAACACACAATGGTGATGTTCCCCATGCTGCTCAACATTCTATAATTACAACGTGCTTCAACATAAGGATCTTTGCCATATGATTGGTAAAACAAAACTAAATAAATATACATACAGTACAAACAAAAGCTACATGAGGTAATACTATATATTTATTTTGAATTTCAAATATACAATTGCTTTTATTTACTTATTTCAGTAGCTTGATGAGCTCTAAATTAGGTTCCAACAAACTAAACATTATTAATCACAAAATCTCAACATAATAGTCATGTAGGCATCTTTGATCAGGAGTACCCAATAAGTAGAATGCTTTACTGGTAGTCTGCGAAAAGATTCATGCAGAGTTGTGTTTGTCAAATCCTTCCTACATCGAGGGAGTTAATATGGTCACAGTCTTGTCATTTACAAGTTGTACCATATGGAACAACTAAAATTTGACATTGATTTAAATGATACTTTTAACATTACGAATGTTAAAAGGGTCTCTAATGTAATGATTCTCAATGTATGGGATACCTCACTGCATCCCGCAGTTTGTTTCTGCTGACCGATCTCCTATTATCCTGTTGGGTCTGCCTAGTACATCACTGCTGCCCCCATCTGGTTGCATCTAGCATATTTCAGTTTGCTTGTCAGGTTCTTCCCAGAGAGTCACCCTACATCAGCAGGGATAGCTTAAACTACTATTTGCTTCTCTGCGAAAGCTTCCTAGCCCAGTAACAGACTTTCTGAATTCAGCCTTTGCTGCAGTAAGACCCTCCTTCCGGTAATCACCACCTCCTAGCAATACACTCTAGCGCCGCACCCTAGCCTGCACTCTTCTATCCCCAGGGAAGCTTGTACTATTGCCTACTGAATTGTCCTGAGCATATCACCAGCTCCTCTAGTGGAAGCTATCCAACCTTGTTGCTGGCAACTTTAGTCCAGCCCTAGCCACTGCAAGACCCAGCAGAAGGTAGTCCATGCTAGCCAGTTCCATTCCCTAATGTCCAACCCTGGCATTTGTTCTACTCAGGCACTGTTTCCTTATAGTTTCTGTCTCCTGGAATTCTTGATGTATGACATGATGACACTTTTCCATCCCAAGGACAATTAGCAGTTACTTTTCAATTTGAGCATATGCTTATTCTGCTGTTGTTAGCTACCTGCTTGCAAATGCCACCATGTCGCTGCCAGGCCTGTCTCATCACATTGCAAAGCTAGGGCTTAATCTGGATAATATTATTTTTGGATTGTAATTTAAGTGATAGAACGCAAATGTTTCATGGTGTAACTCTATCCATTCTGATAGTGCATACTTATGTTAGTTGTCCTATTGGTTCACACATCAGACAAATGACTGTAGAATTTGGAAATGTAGTTAAACATGCCTAGGAAACACTGAACCACATACAATTTTGTGGGTGAAGGCATTTCCTGAATTGCTGTGACTTTTTCTGGGTCTGCTTTTAAGCCAAATGACATTAGCAGATGTCCAGTGTATGGTACTTCCTTCAGTTTTAGATTGATTTTTCCCAGATTGAGCTTGATATTTTCTTCCTTACATCTTTCTAAAAATGTATTCATTTTGTGATTGTGGTCCTGTATTGTTGACTTAATATCATCTCATCACCTTCTCCAAGCACAAGTATATCATCTGATATTGTTTTGATGTCTGCTAGTTCCTCTAGAGCTTGACTGGATATGTACCAACTGGTTTCAGACTGTTTTTGTTGTACATCTGTAGAACCTAGGCCTAGATTCACTAAAAGTCAAAGAGGGCTCAAAATGTCAACATCAGTCCGACAATAATCTGCCCACATCGACATCCATCCATCACCATTGTGTGTTAGCCCACATACACTGAATGATACCCCCAGCCTTGTTTCCTTGCCCAGGCAATGCCCATGGGGATTTTTGGCTAGCAGTAGGCAAGGGAAAAAGGCTGGAGAGTATCAGACAGTGTACATGGGGCTCTATCGCTACCAGTGGGCAAAGGAACAAGGCTGGGGGACAAGTGGTAGCCATGTTCCCTTGGGAGCGCAAACATCTATCATATATGTGTAACGGTTTTGTAGGACACTCAGACCAGCAGGTAGAATAAAATACAGCTTTATTAAAAGACAAGAAAGACTGCCCTCTATAGGCAATACAGAATCACTGAAATAGACAGTAAAGTACAGATGCCCTCTCAGGCCCAGTATACAGGGAAATAAATATATACTGTCACAGGACAGGCATAAGTTAGCATACAGGGTACTCAAGGGTTAAAGTACATAGAAATCAAATCAGTCTCTGTTGTGGTGTGTTTGACACGCCCATAAATTGGTAAAGGAGCGATATAGTGGTGCTAGATGTGAGAACACCAGTAATTAGAACAGGACAGAGACTACTACTTATGCTGAGCAGGGAACTGAGGCCAAAACACTCTGCAAGAGCTTTAGGAGCTTAGAGCCACTAGCACCCAACCGGTGTGTTAACGGAGAGCAAGTGCACTGCAAGAGCTGGGATGTAAGAGCCAATAACACCCACCTGGTGCGTTAACAGAGACCAAATACACTGTGAGAGTTGAGGAGTATAGAGCCAATAGAACCCCACGGGTGCTGTAACGGAGACCAACTACACTGCAAGAGCTTAGCTGTATAGAGCCATTAGCACCCCACGGGCGCTGTAACGGAGACCAACTACACTGCAAGAGCTTAGCTGTATAGAACCAATAGCACCTCTCAGGTGTTGTAATGGAGACCAACTACACTGCAAGAGCTGAGGTGTATGGAGCCAATCGCACCAAACCGGTGCGTAACAAGACTACTGCGCCCAACAAGTGTAACCTGATGCGCAAGGTAAATCGGAGGCCACCATGCTCTGCAAGTGTTAACGGGAGGCCGTAGTAACGGAGACTACAAGGCTCTGCAAGTGTAAGCGGAAGGCTCAGGGTAGCAGAAGCAACAGCTCTGCAAGTGTTAACGGAGGCTCAGTGAACCGAGGCAACGGCTCTGCAAGTGTTAATGGAGGCTCAGTGAACATAGGCAACAGTGCTCTGTAAGTGCAACGGAAGGCTCAGTGCTCTGTAAGTGTTAACGGAGGCCCAGAGTAAGGGAGGCAACAGTGCTTAGCAAGAGTAAACGGGAAGGCCCAGTACATAGGAGGCAACAACACTGTCAGCCCTGCAACAGCACAGCAGAAGTCAGAATGTCGCCCAGGCGACACTGGAACAGGATCTCAGCAGGAACACAGGCAGGGTCGCCAACGTAGGCGGGTCAGGTCATGGAGAAGGAACGTCAGCCAGGCCGGGTCAAATCACGGAGCAGGATCGTCAGACAAGCCGGGTCAGATCACGGAGCAGGATCGTCAGACAAGCTGGGTCAGATCACGGAGCAGGAACGTCAGCCAGACCGGGTCGAATCACGGAGCAGGAACCAAGGAGCGTAGTCAGACGGGCCAAGTCGGTACACAGGAACGCAGGAACACTGGAACACAGCTAACAGCAACACTGGCTCAGGAACACCACGAAAGGGCACCTGACAGGTGTCAAAGGCCAGGTATAAAAATGCCATACTGGGCGGGCCAAACAAGCTCAGCCAATGGGAGTGCACCACGGCAAAGAGTGACAGAAAAAGATCACGGGAACAGTGATAATATGACAGCTAAGGGGACAATTGTGTAGTGCATGGTGTACTTTTTTATCCCTATGAGTGCTACAGGGGTGAGAAATGCACATCCCTATGGCACTCAAAGGGATAAGGGAGTGATGCTGTCCATGGTGCTGAAAGTATTATCTCCACTCCCCTTATGACCAAGTGGGGCAGCAGGGAGAACGCTCACAGACTACAGGATTGTCATACAGCTGGTGATTTGTGAGGGAGAGCGTTCCCTTACACAATGACAGTTCGACAATCCTGTATGCTAATGAGGACCTTTTTCTGCCCTCCCCCTTGCATTCCTAAAAAATCAAATAATGCACTCCTCACTGATCCACTGGACACTATAATCCAAACTGTGATAAAGTTGCACTCTGAACACTAAGACAAGTAGACAGCAGTATGCAATATTATCAAGGATCGCAATGGGACTAGTGAGAGCAAGCAGTGGAGCTGCCATGCAACAAAGAATATAGCTGCAGCAATTCAGGCATGAAATATATAGAGCAGCCCACACACATAATAATGATCTCACCACATGTGTGTTTTCATGGATTCACCATCTTCTTCATTATTCATGTATATTTATGCAGCGTTCTTTTATTCCTAATTGCTCAAGGGACACTTGTTGTAGTAAACTAGTTTGGTATGCAACCATTCAGTAGGTGACATAAGAATCTTGCACTGTCATTTTTATCATGGTGACATGGTGAATGTATTATGTGGTCGTACACTCTTTTGCGTACAACCTTTTAAAAGGATACCAGCTAAAATATAGGTATTGGAATACAACTGAACACAGGATATGCCAGATCCTGGGCAATCAAGGGGGAAGAATGGAATCCACTCTTGTTCCTATATTTCCCTGAAGTAATGCATAAGTACATTCAGCGCAATCATATTTTTTCACTTTTTTACTCTCTTTCTTTAACTTTCATGTTATTATATTTTGTTAGATTTATTTTTAGATACAGATATAATAAAGTTGATTTTAATAATTGCACACTTGGATATGTGTCCTCAAGTATACCTATATGTGTGCCCTTAAAACAGGATTCTGTCTAGGAGCCTTCATCAAGAATCTTAAAATGAAAGACATATTAACAACAAATAGTTGTTGAGAGTGCAGCTTTTAACACTTTCAGTGCCACAGGGGTGTAATACACATGGCACCAAAAGAATTACAGGAAGGATGCTGTTTGTGGTGCTTAAATCTGAGAGGATCTTCTCCTCTTTTCCCAGTGGACAAGTAGGGGAGCAGAGAGAATGTTCTCGGAGTTTAGGGTTGTCGAAATACTGGAGATGTGTAAGGGAGGGCACCACTTCCACATTTCCACCAGTTTGACAACCCTTCATGCTAACGAGGAGCTCCCTCCCAGCATCCCTAATTCTATGTGCATGTGGCAATGTGTGTCTACGTCACCAAGTCAATGTGGTCCCTACACATTACCAGAAACTCATCACCACTGCATCCAACCTTAGTGCATCCCCACCATCCAGAAAACTCACTTATAGCACACATTCAGGGTACACACCTAGAAAACACAGACCCTGAACACAAATCCAGTAGACATGGACACTCACTTTGCATACCTACAGCATACATTGATTACACTCACTAAGATCATATACACTCACACTTACACCATATGTCCAGTGCGCTCATTTAGAGCTCACATCCACAAAGCGCCCTGTGAAGCTTCAAAAATAGAATCAAATGTGAATCTTAAATGAAGAGTAAATTAATCAGTTTAAATGTTAACTAACCTGATTTGTAATTGTAGCACAGTTCCTTTCACCGGCACCAACAATATTTCTGATTTTTTAAAAATATTTGAAATTAACCAATTACATTTGAGATTAAATTTGGTTTGAATATGTTCCTCCCAATTTGATCCAGGATTCAATTTTGTCTAAAATTTGAGATTTGCAGGACCCTATATCCAGTAGTTCGCACTCGATCCTAGAAAGCACACTTCATGCACATACATAGAGAATGCGCTCAATACAAACATCTAGATAACACATTTAATGCACACAACTAGTGCACACATACAGTACATTCACCTAGCATACACACCCAATACACACATTGAGAGAATACACTCAGTACATACTTACTCACATCTATTGTATACACTAAGACACACCTTTTCCACACATCCAATGCACACACACATAGAGTACAAATCCAGTACACACCTCTAAAGCACAAATCCATTACACACAACTAGGGCATATGTCCAGTAGATACTCCTAGAGCACATATCCAATACACACTCACACAACACACCCTGAGCACACATCCAGTACACTACACTACACCTATAGTACACACTTGTAGAATGTACATTTTGTACCACACACACACAAAAGACACACATCCAGTAGACTCACCTAACCTAGAACACACACACAGTACCAGTCATAGAGCACGCATCTTGTATACACACATAGAACACACATCCAGTACACACACACCTAGTGCATACCCTAATACTCTCACCTAAAGCATACATCTAGTATACATAGAACACACATACGGTACAGCTCTGAAGACATACATCTAGCATACACACCTAGAACATGCATCCAGGTACGCACTCCTAGAGCACATATCCAGTACACTCAGCACACATTCCTAGAGCACACACATTCCTAGAGCACATATAATGTACAAGTGTGAACCTCTCAACACTCACCTTGACAAATGTGGACATCTGAGTGTTGATGAGTTTTTTCAGATCTTTCTTTTTCAGCTTGCAGTTGTCCCCAGAATAAGAATGGAAAACCTTAATGATCTTTACCATTGAACTCTCCATCTCTGTCAGCTCATGCCTGAGAGATACAGGAGAATCCAGTTATTACAGCTAAAATCAACCACCTCAATTGTTTATTTGTATGTATGTATGTAGGTATCTTTATTTATATAGCACCATACATGTACACAGAGCTTAAAAGAAATAGTAATCGGGCTAAAGTGTGATCATTGCATTATCAGAGGGGGAAGAAGTGCAGCAAAGGGAATTCTACATTGGGAAGGGGACCTTGCCTCAAAGAACCTACAATCTAATTAGTTATATTGACAACTTGCACAGACAGTAGGAGGGAGATCACAAGTACAAATACAAGGCTTTAGTAAGGGAAGTGTGGAATGATTGTGTTGTGACTGTCAGTGTACACAATGAGAATATAGTTACTGAGATGCCTCCTTGACCAGGGGGGATTTTAGAAGATGTCTGAAAATAATGAGCATGGATGATTTACAAATGGTGATAGGAAGCACATTCCAAAGTCAAGGGGCAAACAGTGAAAATGATTGCAGCTGAGTGATGGCTCAAGTTGTGTAAGGAGATGACAGAAGGAACCCTTGAGAAGAATGCAGCTGATAGGAAGAGATATAGTGGGAGATAACAGCAAAGAAACTAATAGGTTTGCTAAAGAAGAAAACAACTAAAGAGAGAGGAGAAGAATTTTGTAAGTAATAGGAGACTGTATGGGTGGCCAAGAGAGGTATTTTGAGCATATGAGAGGGAAGGGGTCTTGGAGCCAGGGTAGTTATTCTTGCAACTGAATTGACAACAGACTGAAGCAGACAAAGATGAGAGCCAGGAACACCAGAGAGTAGAATGTTGCAATAATCTTATCTAGAGAAAATGAGGGCCTGAGTGAGAACTTTTGCAGTTGACATACAGATCAAGGGCCGTATTTTGGCAATATTTTCCAGGAAGAAGCAGCAGGTTTTAGTGACAACTTGAATATGGGGTGAGAATGTCAAGTATAACACCGAGGGTGCTTTGGGTACTGAGTGAATGGTAGAATTGTCAACTGTGATTGAGAAAGGGGTAGGGGTGGTATTTAGGAGGAATTACAACACGTTCTGTCTTTACCATATTAAGATGGCATTGTGCCATCCATGTTGAGATTGCCATGAGACACTGAATGACTTGAGACTGCACAGCCGGAGTGAGGTTGGGAAGAGACTTAGACTTGTGTGTCATCTGCATACAAATGGTAATTAAAGCCAAGAGGTGTGATAAGGTCACCAAGTGAGAGGATGCAAACAGAAAAGAGAAGTGGTCCCAGGAAAGATCCTTGAGGAACACCCACACTGAGAGGTCATGGAGACAAGAGAAGGTGTTAGCAAAAGAAAAACAATAAAGCTTTCACTAGTTTGTAGGGAACTGGAACATAGGAGTGGAAAGAGGGTGATATATGAACATTATGCATAAGTAAAATGTAATCTGTAATGTTTTTATTCAAAGGAAATGCATTATGTAAACAAATTACGTACTGGATTGATTTAAAAATGACTTTACTCAATTATATTACAACTGTATGAAGACTCATTGGGCCTTATATATAAAGTCATGGTGGAGTCATTCAAGAACAATACCCCCACCCCCAAAGAAAACAGGAGAGCTGTTTGAATAACGCAAGTGCACCATATTTTTTCAACACAATACCTCCAAAGGTGCTCACTCACTCCCAAAAGACACTGTAGGAAATCACGCTCCACAGGTGACTTCATGCACTACAAATTAATTTTCCTTTCTTATTGCTCTTCCATCTCCCTGGCCAAACAGTCATACTTTTCCTCTCTAATTTGTAATCTTTCCTCTAACCCAAAATACCTTCCACTAGCTTATCTGCCCAAGATCTCGCCACCCACTTCAAGGACAAGATCGACTCTATCAGACATGAAATTTCATCACTTCCACTCCCACTCATCCAGCTTAGCCCTGCCACCTCTCCCACATACACACTGGGCTCCTTCTCACCTGTCACCGAGGATGAAGTTTCCTTTCTCCTCACCCTTTCAAACCTAACCACATGCCCTCTTGACCCAATCCCATCTCAGCTCACTCAAGAATTTTCACCTCTACTAACTCCACCCCTTACTCACTTATTCAACCTCTCTCTGTCAACCGGCACCTTCCCATGCACTAATCACACCCATCCTAAAGAAACCCTCCCTGGACCCAAACTCATTATCAAACTTCCGGCCCATTTTTCTACTCCCATTCACCTCCAAGCTCCTTGAGCATCTCGCATATAACCGGTTCACTAAATTCCACTGCTCCCATTCCCTGCTAGATCCCTTGCAATATGGATTCTGCCCTCATCACTCCACTGAGACTGCACTCAGTAAAGTGGCCAATGACTTGCTCTCCGCTAAGTCAAAAGGCCACTACTCCCTACTCATTCTCCTGGACCTGCCTTTGACACAGAAGATCAGCCACTCCTCCTCCAAGCCCTCTACTCCCTAGGTCTCTGTGACACCTCCCTCTCTTGGTTTTCATCATATCTCTGCAACCACTCCTTCAGTGTGTCCTACTCTGGCTCCACTTCCCTACCACTCCCACTGTCTGTCGGAGTGCCTGAAGGATCATTCCTGGGCCCCTTGCTCTTTTCAATTTACACTGCATCCCTCAGCAAACTAATAAACTCCTTTGGGTTTCATCATCATCTCTACGCTGATGACACTCAAATCTATCTTTTCTCCCCTGACCTCTCCCCTTCCGTCCTGTCAAAGGTATCTGATTGTCTGTCTGCTGTGTCTTCCTGAATGTCCTCGCTTCTACTCAAATGTAACCTTGGCAAATCCAAACTAATTATCTTCCCTCCCTCTCCAACCAGCCGTATCCCAGATATTACCCTCATTGTTAACAACACTACCATCACTACAACCCCTACAGCAAGCTTCCAGGGGGTCACATTTGACTCCGCCCTATCCTTTTGTAAGAAAGTCAAAATGGATCAAATATGACTTAAAACAGGGGTATGTCTGTGGAGATATATGTGTGTGTGTGTTTATGTATGCATACATGTCTTTATCTATATGGATATGGACATTGTATGCAATTTATTATGTGTGTGTGTATGTATATATGTACACAAGTGTATGGTTAATTGTCTGTATTATAGCTTAAGAATATACAATTGGAAATCTTTAATTAAGAATCCAGGGCAATTTCAGCTGTCCCAAACAGCAGGGGGTCACATTTGACTCCGCCCTATCCTTTTGTAAGAAAGTCAAAATGGATCAAATATGACTTAAAACAGGGGTTTGTCTGTGGAGATATATGTGTGTGTGTTTATGTATGCATACGTCTTTATCTATATGAATATGGACATTGTATGCAATTTATTATGTGTATGTGTATGTATATATGTATATATATGTACACAAGTGTATGGTTAATTGACTGTATTATGGCTTAAGAATATACAATTGGAAATCTTTAATTAAGAATCCAGGGCAATTTCAGCTGTCCCAAACAGCAGGGGGTCACACAATTACACCAATAAAGGTTGCTTCGAGTGGCTTGACAGGAGGCATTCCTTATTTAGCCATTTGAGGACTCAAAGGAAGCTCTCTCTTGGTCATATATGAAAGGAGGGAGGACAGATGTAAAAACTTTCTCTGTTTGTCAACTAAACAAATATTTCAGATAGAACAAATGCTTCTGATACACCTGTTTCTGGAGTCTTCCCCCATCAGTTATATCTCTGAGGCCATCATGAAACGGCAAGTGGGTGTGGTGAGGAAAGGTCAGTTGAGCTAACCAGTTTACACCAGACCTAAGTGATATGGTATAAAGGAGCAGTATTTTTGGGGTGGAATCAGAACTTCAGGAGAGCACGAGAGAAGTGCATCCTGGGAGGAAGACCTGTCCTTGAGAGTCCTGATGTGAGCCCAGCAGATAAGAGACCAGAAACCAAGATTTGTGCTAGAGGGTGTGAGGAGACTGTCATCAGATAATTTACTGGTATCCAATTTAATTCCATCTTTTCCATACCTGTAATCTATAATATTATTTTAGTCATGTATATACCATCCAAATTGTAACAGTATTTTGATTCACTACCCACAAATCTAACCCACGTGACCTCTTTATAATCTTTGATTCGCTTCTCAAACCTCCAACCTTAAACTGCTCCTCCTTCTCCAACACTCCACAGGACTTTGATGACTGCTGACTGAAAATAAGATACAGTCCATCCAACAAACCATGCCCTCTACATCCTCTCCTCCTATCCCCCTGATTCCTAGTCCACCTCGAGCAACCCTCAGCTCATTCTCCCCTATAACAGTGGAGGAGGTATCTCGTTTACTATCCTCCTCTCCACCCACTACCTGCCCCTCTGATCCCATGCCCTCTCAACTTATTAAGGCTCTGGCAACTACTCTTGCTCCCAGCCTTACAATCACCTTTAACTCATCTCTTTCTACAGGAACTTTCCCATCCTCATTCAAGCATGCAATAGTCAGACCGATACTCAAAAAATCCTCACTCGACCCCACCTGTCTTTCAAATTACTGTCCAGTCTCACTTCTCCCCTTTGCATCTAAGATCTTGGAGCGCCTTGTATTCTCTCGCTTAATCTCTTTTCTCAATTCAAACTCTCTTCTTGACCCTTTACAGTCAGGTTTCCATTCTAACTATTCCACTGAGACAGCCCTAACAAAAATTACTAATGACCTATACACAGCAACGGACAAAGGATAATTTAGTATACTAATCCTATTAGATCTATCTGCTGCTTTTGACACTGTTAACCATGCACTCCTACTGGACACACTGCAGAACCTTGGCATCCGTGACAAACCTCTAAAATGGCTTTCCTCCTATCTCTCTAAATGCACTTTCAGTGTTTCTTTTGCTAATGCTTTCTCATCTCCCCACAACCTCACAGTAGGTGTTCCTCAGTGATCAGTCCTGGGACCACTTCTCTTTTCCCTCTACTCCCTCTCACTTGGGGACTTCATCTCATCTCTTGGGTTTAATTACCATCTGTATGCAGATGACACGCTAATCTATCTCTGTGTTCCTGACCTCACTCCAGCTGTGCAGTCTTGAGTCACTCAATGTCTGTCAGCTATTTCATCATGGATGGCCCACCGCCATCTTAAACTCAATATGGCTAAGACAGAGCTGGTGGTGTTCCTTCCAAAAACCCATCCACCATCCCCCTTCTCCATCACAATAGACAACTATGCCATACACTCATTACCCAAAGCACGCTGTCTTGGAGTCTTACTTGATTCGAAATTAATGTTCTCCCACATATCCAAGCTGTCTCTAGAACATGTCGCTTCTTCCTAAAAAATATTGCCAAAATACGCCCTTTCCTTTGCATGTCAACTGCAAAAACTCTATCTCAGGCACTCATTCTATCCAGACTTGACTACAGTAACATTCTACTCTCTGGTCTTCCTGCTTCTCATCTCTCTCCACTTCAATCTGTTATCAATCCAGATGCAAGAATCACCACATTTGCTCCCAGATACCTGCCCTCTCATCTCCTCCTGAAATCCCTCAATTGGCTACCTATAAAGTACCTATACAGTATTCTCCTCCTCTCCTGGACGTCTCTGTGTTCTTCAGCACCCTCTTACATTTCTGCTCTTATCCCCCGCTACACCCCTTCCTGTACCCTACGATCTTCCCAAGGGTTCTTCCTGTCCTCTCCCTACACAACTCGAGCCATCTCTCGTTTACAAGCTTTTTCACTGGCTGCCCCTCGATTTTGGAATGCCCTCCCTATCACCATTCACCAATCATCCACAATCATCACCTTCAAGCATCTCCTCAAAACCCACCTGCTCAAGGAGGCATCTGAATAGCAATACCCTCATCCCTGCACAACAATAGTGACATCAGAATCTTTCTGCACTTCTTTCACCACACCTTGTACTTGCACTTATAATCCTCCCCTACTGTCTCTGTATGTAATCAAGAACACTAATTAGATTGTAAGCTACTTGAGGCAGGGTCCCTTTCCCAGTATATGTTTTCCTTGCTGCACTTTCCCCAAAAACTAATGCAATGATCGCACTTTAGCTTAATGCTCTTAACCCTGTTCTGCATTTTTGTATTGTATTATTTCAAACTCCGTTAAGCGCTGTGTACAGGTATGGCGCTATATAAATAAAGATACATACATACATACAATACAATCATTTTCATTATTATCCCTTAATTGTGTGTGATCTTCATCATTAACGCCCCAAAAGGACAACTGTACCCTTGATAAGAGGGTCTAGATAGAATTTCTTACAGATTGGCGAGCCAGCCAGGAGGGATTTGGTGTGAGACAGAGATACATTTATCAGGGGATAATATATACTATTTTGTGCTGATTCAAAATACTGTTTAGTACCTTTAGTCTTTGTATTAATTTTGGTAAAATAACTATTGTCTTCTGCTGTATAATGGAAGGTTTAATGAAGAAGATTGCCAAGGTTTCAAACCCTGAGCTTATTGTAAAATGCATGGAGGGTGCGTCAGATCCTTGGGTCCAAGCTCAGAATTATGTGGCCATGGCAATTAGTGAGAAAAAATTATCAGTCAAATAGTAAAACTGCACTGATTTTTGCTGCTAGCTGGATAGCACAGCAGTACAAATCACTGCAGAAGCAGAAAGAAAGTTTGGAGGGTAAACTGCATGACTTGAATAATGTTCTAGAGTCATTAAAAATATCTGCAAACATTGCCAACCAGCAGACATTGGCTTAAAACAAAGTACTCTGTACTGAGAATGAGCAGCTTTTGGAGAGGCTGAGGGATGCCCAGGGTGCCATTAGAGCTCTGGCATCCTCTAGCACTAAAGATGCTGATCATTCTCATTGTAGGTCAGAAATGAACAGGTTTAAAGAGCAGTTAGGAAAGAGGTATGCTGTTGTTGCTGCATTTAATGTTCCAAAATGTGGTGAAAGTATAGTGTGTGGAATGGATTTGGATATGTTTGGAAATAATGAAAGAAAGAATGAATGTGGAATGCCTGCTGTGAAAATGGCACCAGTGTCCACTGAGAAAAAGATAGACTCACAGGGATCATTGGTGTCTGAAACCAGTGTTTCCAAATCTCTTTCCTGTACTGAACTTACTGCTTTGAGTAAAGATCTAGGATGCATAGCATTTACTGATAATCCTATAGAAGTAACTAGAAAAATTGATCAGTTTTAAAAAATTCATAGAAATTTAAGTGAGGCAGACAAATCTGATGTGATTATGTCTAGTCTAGATAAATCTTTGAGAACAAGTCTGTCCTCTGAGGTGTTTGAACACCCTAGAACAAAGCAGCAACTTCTGAGTGAGATATTGAAATCGCTGGGTTCAGAGGAATATGATCATCATTCTGTGTTTGGCAATTGTGCACAAAGGATGGGAGAATCTGTACAAGGGTTTAGTGACAGATTATTTGTTTTATATAAACTAACATTCCAAACTGGTGTGCAGGCAAATAAGAATGATGATACTTATAAGAAGGCATTGCTGAAGAATGTATCACCAGAAATTCGTGAAATAGTGGGTTTGTCTGTGTCTGCTAAAAATAGTATTGCTTTGGTGTTTAGTTCTCTCAAAAGGGTTGAGGCAATTGTAAGGGGATACAGAACTGGCCATGAAAGAGTATCTAAAGTAGAAGTCCCTTCACAAGGAAGGGAGAGATGTGCAAATGTTCCTAGGCATTGTAAAAATGGTAATGTGTTTAGATGTTTTGCATGTAACAAGATTGGACACATAGCAATAAACTGTAAAGGCTTTCCAGCAGATAAAAGAGAGCAGAAAATAAATAATGGATGTGCAGACATAATGGGAGCACATAGGGGAAGGGATAGTCCCAACAAAATTCCTCCTTCTGCCCCCAGGATCCCATATCGGTTTTTAAAGTCAGAGAAAGAGAGACTTGAAAAAAAAATTTACAACTTAAAAACGAAAGGAAATTATTCATGGAGGAATTAGGAATATTAAAGTTGGAGCTGTCCAAAGTGTTTAGTAATCATATTTGTGAAGGTGCATAGGCAAAGGGAGAAAATTAATTTCTCTCTATAAATCTCCCTTAACAAATTTTTATGTATCTAATGTTTCTCCTCAAATTTTGTTTTTCAGAAAAAAATACAATTGACAATGAAATAAATGTGACCAGAAATGGTTATTGCAATTACCAATCTTGTTTATTTCAGCCACAATAGAGGACCTTACATTTTATGTGTTTTTATTTTTAATGTTTAAGGAAAAGCCTCTAAAATCTATGAAGTACAGTCAGGTGGGCTAAATTCTGAATTATTTTTATTGTATTTTTTTTTTTTTAATCGCCTGCACTGCCAGCAAATCATGGCTGGATAAATGAAGAAGGATTTTTGTTTTTTTTATGAGTTGTTGCCATACTGAGGTGAAGATACACATATCCTCAGTTATATTTTGTCATTTTTATTTTTTAAGGCAACACCTGGTTATATAATTTGTACATAGGTTGCATGCTGCTTGTATGTGCCTTTAAATTAGACTGCATTATAAACTGTAAAAGCAGAATTCAGTCTATACATTTTGTTTTTTGTTTTTTTTATTTATTTATTTATTTTTCTCATTTTCTCTTGATTTTTTTTTTTTTTTTTTGGAGCTATCTCACTTTATCAAGGCGGGGTGCTACCAATAAGAATAAATGGCACATGGCACATTTCTATTCATATATCTTCAGAGAATGATGCAGATAAATGGTATTTGTAAAGATTCCTGAAGCTGTATGAATTAGAAATTGTAAATTTTCTGTACAATGTCTACTGTTATTTCACATAAAATTACCAGTTTGCATATATAAATGTTTTGTCTTTCAGTAAGAGCTGAGTTTTAATTATTCAACAGTGGTGAATAGTAGAAGTGATACTTTTTATCAAATGCCCAGACCTGTCTGAAAATAATTTAACTAATATTGGGGAAGCAAAGTACCAATGCAACTGTATATTATCTTTAGTAACATCTGTTTGTTGCTTTGTTACAGATAACCAGACTTGGATTTGATAAGGAGACTGAGACAGGGGTGACATGTACCACCAGTGATTTGGCCAAGATCATACAATATGATTTTCATGTAGTGTATCTTATAATTTCCTGAAGTCACTAATAAATAAATATCAAGCCCACCTTTCAATTCATTGCTGGTAAAGGAACTCAGTACACTTGTCCATGAAATAAATGTGCTATAAGAACAAACAATAATCCACCACCCTATCACACTCAATAAACTGTCCTATGGTAAGTGGTTGTCTCATATACACTACACAGTACTAAGAGATATATGGTAGGTGAGAGCGCCACATGTAACTTGCACCCCAAAATAAGACTCAAACATGGGTCGGGGAAGGACACAGTGGTGGAAGAAGTGATTGTGGCAAAGGCGTACAAACGTGCAGGAACAGATAAGCAAACAGGTGCAGCTGAGAATAAAGCTGCAGGAGTCATGAAAGTTGATTCAAGATCTACAAAGCGGCTAAAGGACTGTAAATTAATAGTTATATTGTAACTGTGAGTATTCTAACAATTAGACTAAATTACCTCACAGTACCCTAAATTCATGATATTATACTATGGGTGGTTATCAAGTCATTCCTGTAACAGTAAACTGTTTCAATTTCAACTCTTGTACACAAAGTTAATCCACACACACCAGGACATACATTTTGTGTTATTAAGAGGGCTCTTATTTTCACAAATATTCACCCTCTAGGCCGGGGAATGTAAGAAAGTCAAAATGGATCAAATATGACTTAAAACATGGGTTTGTCTGTGGAGATATATGTGTGTGTGTTTATGTATGCATACATGTCTTTATCTATATGAATATGGACATTGTATGCAATTTATTATGTGTGTGTGTGTGTGTGTATGTATATATGTACATAAGTATATGGTTAATTGTCTGTATTATGGCTTAAGAATATACAATTGGAAATCTCTTTCTTTAATTAAGAAGCCAGGGCAATTTCAGCTGTCCCAAACATCAGGGGGTCACACAATTACACCAATAAAGGTTGCTTCAAGTGGCTTGACAGGAGGCATTCCTTATTTAGCCATTTGAGGACTCAAAGGAAGCCCTCTCTTGGTCATATATGAAAGGAGGGAGGACAGATGTAAAAACTTTCTCTGTTTGTCAACTAAACAAATATTTCAGATAGAACAAATGCTTCTGATACACCTGTTTCTGGAGTCTTCCCCCATCAGTAATATCTCTGAGGCCATCATGAAACGGCAAGTGGGTGTGGTGAGGAAAGGTCAGTTGAGCTAACCAGTTTACACCAGACCTAAGTGATATGGTATAAAGGAGCAGTATTTTTGGGGTGGAATCAGAACTTCAGGAGAGCATGAGAGAAGTGCATCCTGGGAGGAAGACCTGTCCTTGAGAGTCCTGATGTGAGCCCAGCAGATAAGAGACCAGAAACCAAGATTTGTGCTAGAGGGTGTGAGGAGACTGTCATCAGATAATTTACTGGTATCCAATTTAATTCCATCTTTTCCATACCTGTAATCTATAATATTATTTTATTCATGTATATACCATCCAAACTGTAACAGTATTTTGATTCTGTACATAATACAATCATTTTCATTATTATCCCTTATCTGTGTGTTATCTTCGTCATTACCGCCCCAAAAGGACAATTGTACCCTTGGTAAGAGGGGCTAGATAGAATTTCTTACACTTCATTCCTCACATCCAGTCAATCTCCAACTCATCTCCCCTCCAACTGCGCAACATCTCTAGAATCCGACCCTTCCTCACCGAAGACACTACTAAAATTCTAATCCAAACATTAATCATGTCCCATCTTGACTACTATAACTCACTACTAATTGTCCTTCCTCTTCACCCGACTAACCCCACTACAATCTACCTCACTCATCACTTCTCTAACACCAATCCCCTCTGCCAATCCCTACACTGGCTCCCATTAGAATATAGAATTACATTCAAAATTCTGGTGCTAACTTATAGAGCCCTTACTAACACCGCACCCCCCTATATTTCATCTCTCATTTCCAAATACACTCCCACTCGCCATCTTTGCTCTGCACACAACCTTCTCCTCTCCACGGCTCATATTACATCCTCCCACTCCCGCCTACAGGACTTCTCCCGTGCTGCACCTGAAGTCTGGAATTCTCTCTCTCGCCCCATCAGACTCTCCTCCACCCTTCAGACACTCCCTGAAAACTCACCTCTTCAGGGAAGCCTATCAACTACCTCCATAAACATTATCACCAAGAACCATACCTTCCCTGGACCACTGCACTCAACAGCACTTCTCTCTCCCACCCACTGACCGGCAGCTCATGTGGCAGGAGGCACTTACACCCAATAGCACTTACTCCTTATGTGTCCTTCTGTGTCCAACCTACCGTCCTTTAGATTGTAAGCTCTCACAAGCAGGGCCCTTTGCGTATGCGAAGCAGGGGAACTTGCGTAAATTAGTCAGTCATGGGGAAAACACACGTATACGCATAATCGAAAATGTGTATGCGTGTGTTCGCCCCATGCATTCAAATGGGATATGCCAGCTTGAAGCTAGCGGATCACATTTGCGGATCTATCTGACCATTGCTTATTGCAGAATAAGTGAATGTCAGATTCAATCCGAAAATTGCTGAATGGGCAAATGATTAATACGCAGAGAAATTCTCTGATTTTCCTGCGTATTAATCCATTCGCACCTTGATGAATCCAGGCCTAAAAGTGTAAGAAAAGTAGAAAGTGAAATTTGCTGCTATTAGTCCTAGAGCATAAACATCTTTATAGTGTGGAGAAGTAACAAACTTTCCAGGACAGTGGAGACAGAAATGAAGAGATTGTCAAGAGATTTGCTTAAGCCAAAAATGCAGGGAGAAGCCTACTTGTGAGCACAAGAGTAATGAAATGCAAACTTCTAACACGTTTGTAAACAGTCTCATAGAGGTTTACCATAGCTGAACTTTCAAAATAGAGAACACTTAGCCATATCAACCCAAATTTAAACCTTAGGATGCTGAAGAGTGAGTAATGCATTATTAAAAAACAAAACAAAAAAAAAAAAAATGCAAAAAAATAAAAAAAAAAGATGCTAATTAAAGACACTCCATGTTTTTACATGTTTATTCCTGTTTGGAAGAACCTTTAGCATGGATTGGGAGCCATCAGCAGTGAGAAGAGTCTTGGCATTACTATAAGTGGGTGGCTCATTTGCGTTCTCACAATAGATGCATTAACCACAGCAAGGCAACAGGGCAAGGGGCAGTATTTGCACTAACTATCGGGCAGTTCTCTGATTTGAAATGCTCAATGTGTGAGGGTGTGTCTGACAAGTCAATCTCACAAAGTCACTGGACTCACATGTTCCTGCAGCAGTATAAAGATAGCTGCAAGTTGTGGTGATTATCGGGAAGCTTCCTGCAGTCACCACAAAGCATGTAATAGAAAGGTGAAATAAAGTAAATCTGCTCTTTCCAATAAGGATAGTACTGGTATTTTTTAAATAAATATTTTTGTATCCGATTGGAGTTTCTTAGTGTCTATTTCCAACGGATTTTAAGTCCCATTTTATACAATATACAGATTTATTGTCCAAATCACTCACTATTGGACTACAATGAAGGATAAAGAACCATTAGACAGAGTGGGGACGGTTTTGTGAATTCTCCCCACGTGCTGTTAACCAAGAGTGGAGGAGAACACCTCGGGAGAAAAGATCCGTGTAAGTATGATCTTACTTTTTCTCACATTCCATTATTTTATTGGATATCTTTGGGATTGAGTTGACTGGTGGTTGACTGAGTGAGGGCAGTTCATATATCCCCACAAGTTTTTCCAGCCTGACGGAGGTATCAGCCAGGTGGCGACTCTAGAAGTCATTCAGTCATTCCCTGAATATTTGAAGATTTTTGCATATTTGATAGAGATATCGTTTCGACTATAATTTCTTGTTGTTTGTGTGATTTTATTATGTAGAAAAACAGATCACACTGTGTATATCTTTGATCATCCATGTATTGATGTCTGGAGATGTCTATTGCTTTATGAATCAACTAGTTGAACAGCCCGTTACACGGGCCACAGTGCCTCTGGCAGCCAGTCGCGGGGCAGTCACGCGCAGTAGAGACTGCCCGCGCCACTGCTGATACAGAGCTGGACGCTCCTTCGGAGCACCCAGCTCTGTATCAGCCGCGGTGCGGGCAGTCTGTACTGAGCATGACTGCCGCACGCGCAGCAGTGTCTACTGCGCATGTCGGGCGTTACACACAACTTAGCAAATTATTATATAGGATGGCTTATATTATTACAACACAGTAATTTGCAAGTATAGTATTTGCAGTGATCTATATTGTATATTATCCAAACTATATAGATTTAATGTATTGATTCAATTTGAATGTATACCGCTATTTTGAATGTATATTGTTAATCACAAAGTGTTTTATTAACATTAGCGCATACCTATATTTTTGTTCATTTTTACACACTTCAGAGTTTGAGGTAGAGCAGCTTTGCTATTTTTGATGACATATTTTATTTTGAGGGTTAACTTTTTATGCTATTGAATTATTTCTAGAACCTCTTATTATATCTTGATTATTACAGTTTAAACCCATGTTTTTTTACATTAACCGTGCCCTCTAGTGGTCAAATTCCAATTCGTTTTTCTGTTACATTCTTATGAAGAGGAAAGTCAGGGACATGCAGTTCTCCTTAGAATGTGATAGTAACTGCTGAGTCACTTCCTGTCAGAATTATCAGGAAATAAAAACACAGTAAATTCACTTCCTGATTACTTGAACTGTTATAACATTTTGAATAAAACAACTGACAGTGGTGAGAGTGCCCTTGTTTTACTCAGCAGGAAAAGCTCTACAACATATATGTTTTTATAAAAAAAAAGTTTACTTCTCCTTTAAGCTACAGTGTTCATTTTTAGCTGAAGAAAAAAAAGTGCAAATGCTCTTTTACCCCTTGAAAAGCAATGTGTTAGAGACCACTGTAGCATTCAATGAGTTATGTATACTTTGCCCAGGACCAAAAAGGGGCTTAAAACTGTCCAGGTACTTCAAATTATAAGAGGATAGCACTTTAAATAGAATACCTATACGTAGATCCACTGAAATAAACCTTAGAGATCATCAGCAACACATTTATGTTCTATAAGTGCTCAACAACAAACAAATCCAAGACGTTGATTTTATAAAAACCTGGAATGCAAATAGAATAAAAATGAGAATTACCCATCATCTGGAGGTGCAGGGCTGGCACTGTCTGGTCTCAGTGTGTTATCCATATTCAGTGTACACTTGTATCAGAACTGCCCAGAATTGCTCTCCTTCTACATCAAACCATGCACTGTTTAGAATGACCGTCCTGCTCTGATCCACTGTCCTCAAATGTACTTATATATTTCAGCAAATCAATAAGCACTTTGCCACTCTTCCTCCCAGTGAATGAGGTCATGTGAGAGAGTATGATCTTAATGGTCTCTTAATGCAAAAAAGCCATTACAATACTTGCTGTATCTACAGATGCAGAAACAAGAGTAATCTGTATTGCTGTCAAAATGTAATAGTGCTTTCTGGAAAGTTAATAGAGTGCATAAAATCCCACCACTGTCAAATTACTACAGTATTCAAAGATGTGTTATTATATGTGAGTGCCAATTATCCAAATTAGGTGTTTTGCATTAGTCAGGAATTGGAACGTACCTGTTTTTGAGGTTACTGTAAAATATTTTGTATAATACGCACAGTTTTGCCCCTGTTCACCTTATGTGAAGTGGGGGTGAGTATCATACATGAGGCAAAAAAAAATTATATAAAAAAAAAATTCCCATTCCCACACTGCCTCCCTCCCCTCTTACCCATATCCTCCTCCTCTGCCCCTCAGTAGTCCGTCCAATTTCCTCAACCTGGCAGGGTCCCAGCTGGTGGCATGTTTGCACCTGCTGCCTGCTTACAGTATGGCCCTGTCAGGACCACTTCTTTGTAGTGCATTGGATCTATGGTATCCCCCTGCGGTCCTCTCAAGACATTAACACTGGCTACAAGCGGTTAAGTGGGGAGGGAGGGAAGCAGTACGACAATGGGAATTTTTTTTGTGTGAAGGGAAAACAAGGGTGCGTATTATACATAGACACTCTTGTTTTCCCCTAAAATCTTGGATATAATGTACACCTGCATATTATACACAGGTGCGTATTATACCCGAGATTTTACAGTAATTGATGATAGAAACAATCAGTGTGAGACATCTGAACTTGTTCATCATTTAATCCCAGGATAAATATGCTTATTATACATTGTTATTTAAAATGTTGCATGTTTGTGGGACATGCAGGTAGGATTATCACAGTTATCCTTTTAAATACAGACTGATTACATATGATTCTTCCTGAGGGATATCTATCTATCTATCTATCTATCTATCTATCTATCTATCTATCTATCTATCTATTTATCTATATAAAACACAGAAAAGATCAAACACTCACAGGTCTTTCATGGAGGTGAAGAGAGTGAAATTAAATTTCACTCTCTTCACCACCATGAAAGACCTGTGAGTGCTTGATCTTTTCTGTGTTATGTACTTTCACAGTCTCCTCATAGCACCCAGGCAGTCTGCACTAGTTAAGTGAGAGTGCATCCCTGCTATTTGTATATTTATTTATTTATAACCACTGCAGAACTATTGCATGGGTGGGCAACTTTGTCTGCCCAACTGTTGTTAAAATACAAGAGATTGAAAGTGCAGCTTATATTAATGGGGATGTTTTGTCCCCTAAGAATGCTGAACAATTGCTTCACTTTTTAATATATCAGCCTCTCTCTTTCACGTGGTGGTAGATGAATAGACAACAGAAAGAGAACAGAAAGTGAGGCAGACACAAAGTTCTTATGGTCAAATGCAGATACAATTGAGTTGTACACTTTGTTTTCCAAACTACAAGTAGAAGGTGGTCAAAAAGAGGAAAAACTGAAATAGCTGAATCGTGGTAAATGCACAGTATGAAATGAAAAGAAAACCAAAAGCATAAAGTGAACCTGTCACCCTAAGGTAAGTTTATTTTACAAATAAATAAAGTCTTTCTTTTTTTGTACTCACCATTTTCTGTAAAGTCCATAGTTTTGAGAAATGAACATGTATATTGTGATTGCACAGTGTGGCATTTTATGCTAATTCCATGCACAGTATGATAATTAGCCCTGCTCAAGACCAAACTTTACTGCTTCCTGAACAATTAAAAATACCCCAATTGTGTACCAGCTCTGCCCAGTTTCAAATGGCTATCTGCATAGGCTCATTCATAGAAGTGTGTAGTACTCATTGGCCTAGTAAAGAAACTAATTAGAATAAAGTGCCAGACTGTGTCACCAACAATTACATCTTAATTTCTCAAAAACAATCTATATTACAAACAAATGGTTCCCCCAACAAACTTGATAGGCAGTTTTAATGATCATCAAAATTAACTAAACTTGTCTTAGGTTCATTAATCCACATTAAGAAACTAATATCTACTACTAAAATAAAACAGTTAAAGAAGTCGTTACTAGTTTGAGTGCCAACCTTGTAATTTTCACTAAATTGGCAAACTTGGCCAGACACTTTGAAACCCCTCAACCTTGTTCCCCAACCAACTGGTAACCACAGACCCCCATCTACACTGTCTGACCCCCCCAGCCTTGTTCCCCTGTCCACTGGTAGCTACAGATTGCCCACATACACTTTGACCCCCTCCCCCCAGCCTTGTTCCCCTGTCCACTGGTAGCCACAGATCCTCCACCTACACTGTCTGACCCTCCCCCCCCCCACCAACAACATTGTCCCTCTGCCTACTGGTAGCTGCAGCTTCCCCACATACACTATGACCCCCAGCCTTGTTTCCCTGCCCACTGGAGAACACAGATCCCCTATCTATACTGTCCGATCCCCACAGTCTTGTTCCATTGCAGACTGATAGTAATCAGTTCTCCACATACACTGTCTGCCCCCCAGCCTTGTTTGCCTGCCCACTGCTAGCCGCAGATTCCCAACATACATTGTCTGACCCACTCTCCCAGCCTTGTTCCCCTGCCAACTGGTAGCCGAAAATTCCCAACATACACCGTCTAACCCTCACGCCTGGATTCACTGTTAGTCTCAGAGCCCCACATACACTGTCTGACCCCCTAACTTTTCTCCACTGGTAGACACAGATCACCATATACACTGTCTGACCCCCCATTCTGGCTCCCCTGGGAGCCATATAGCCTATATTACTCTGTCACTCCAGTCTTCTTCCATTGGTAGTCATATAATCACACACACAGTCTGCTTCCCCAGCCTTGTTCACTAGTAGCTGTCAGGAACCCCTGGGATAAATGCTCTGCCAAGAAGAGTAGTCACGGATACGGCGACTCCTCCAACAAGGATTGGTAGAGTGAAGGCTCGTGTGCGTCGCTGGAGAGCGTGGCTGGTGTTCGCAGGCCCCCTGTAGTGCGTTGTGCTGCGGCCGAGGCCGTATAAAGGTGCTGGCCGCGAAGCCAGATGACCCCCTTCGGTTGAGCCGAAGAAGGCCCAGGAGAACGCAGTACAGTGAGGACACCCACCACCAACCCCAGGGAAGGTCTAGTTCCAAAGATTATACAAGACTCTAAGGCGAGTCCAGAGGCTAGTAAGGAGAAGAGCAGGAAGACTAGCAGGACAAGGGGCAGGAAGACTAGCCGGGAAGGTATTGGAGGCAGCTGGACAAGATGCAGAAGACTGGACAAGATGCAGGAGGCAGCTGGACAAGATGCAGAAGACTGGACAAGATGCAGGAGGCAGCTGAACAAGGCAGCTGGACAGGATGCAGAAGACTGGACAAGATGCAGGAGGCAGCTGGACAAGATGCAGAATACTGGACAAGATGCAGGAGGCAGCTGAACAAGGCAGCTGGACAGGATGCAGAAGACTGGGCAAGATGCAGGAGGCAGCTGAACAAGATGCAGGAGGCAGCTGGACAAGGCAGCTGGACAAGGCAGCAGGCAAGGAGCTGGAGAGAAGAAATGGCCAGAAGAGACTGGGGGCCACGAGAAGAGGCTGGCAGGACCAGATGAACATGGACCGGAGCAGCAGGTAAGGGACTGAGACAGAACACACAGAACGCTATAATCGCGCGCCTATTCAGTGCGGCGCGCCTCTATTTAAGTGCAACCCCGGACGAGGAAGGGGATGACGTCACCACGCGAACGTGGTGACGACGTCAACCCCGGAAGAGAAAGCCGACGGCAGAACCCGCCGCGATAGCGGCGAGGAGGAGGACGCGACACTCCCCCCCTCCTAGGGCCGCCCCCGGAGGCCAGGACGGGGCCGAAGGGGAAAGCGCGCATGAAAGCGCCGAAGGAGAACAGGCGCATGAACATCCGAAGATGAAACCCAGGAGCGCTCCTCAGGACCGTATCCACGCCAATTGACAAGATACTGGAGACGTCGACGAACCAGGCGAGAATCAAGGATGGCATCGATGACGAACTCATCCTGGCCCTCACGAACCACGGGTCTAGGGATCGGGATCCTGGGATGCGAAGGGTGCGTAGGAGACCATGGTTTCAACAGAGAGACGTGGAACACGGGATGCATACGCAAAGAGGAAGGGAGAGCTAGACGATATACCACAGGGGAGAGCCGACGGAGCACTCGAAACGGACCTAGGAAACGGGGACCGAGTTTGGCCGATGGCTGACGCAGGCGAACATTCCTGGTGGAAAGCCAGACCTTGTCACCAACAGAGAACCTAGGGGCCAAAGAGCGATGACGGTCCGCCTGGAGTTTGTGACGTACTTGGGACCCCAACAACGAGGAACGGATACGTTGCCAGTGGTCCACCAAGGACTGCACACGGTCCTCGGCAGCGGGCGCCAAAGCGGTACCTGGAGACACCAGCAAGACTCTGGGGTTATAACCCAGAGCAGCAAAAAAGGGCGAACAGCCCAGAGAGGAGTGGTAGTGAGAGTTTAAGGAGAACTCAGCCAAGGGAAGAAGGCGACACCAGTCATCCTGTTGGTGGTTGCAGTAACTACGCAAGAAGTGCTCCAAGGCTTGGTTCAGCCTCTCCGTCTGTCCGTTCGTCTGGGGATGGTAGCCAGACGAGAACTGCAGAGCGATACCCAGACGAGCACAAAAGGACTTCCAGAAGGCCGAGACGAACTGAGGACCCCGATCGGATGTTATATGAAGGGGGATGCCATGGATCCGGACTATCTCGGAGATGAAAAGATCAGCAAGACTCGAGGCTGTGGGAAGTTTGGGAAGCGGAACCAAATGGCATTGCTTGGAAAAACGGTCGACGACCACCCATATAACCGTCATGCCGGATGAGACCGGGAGATCCACAATGAAGTCCATAGCGAGTTGGGACCAAGGAAGAGCAGGAACAGGCAAGAGGTAAAGAAGCCCCGGTGGTCTGCAGCGGGGTGTCTTCATACGGCCACAGATGGTGCAAGAGGAAACAAAAGAAGCCACCTCAGCTCGAACAGACGGCCACCAGAAATGACGAGACAATAGTTTATGGGTCCTGGAAATACCAGCATGACCACCAACAGAGGAATGATGGGCCCAACGAAGAACCTCTGGCCGGTATTGCAAAGGAACAAACAGCGTCCCGGCTGAATGTGGGGTCCCAGGAGGGGCTGAGGACTGAGCATCCCGGATATGTTGCAAGGTCCTGGTAGCCAAGAAGGCTAGGAAACAAGAGGAGGACAGTATAGTGTCTGGCACAGAGGAAACAGCAGACGGCTCTTGGAGACGCGACAGGGCGTCAGCCTTGGTGTTCTTATTACCCGGAATGTAGGAGATAGAAAAATCAAAGCGTGAAAAGAACAATGACCAGCGTGCCTGACGGGCATTCAAACGCTTGGCTGTAGCCAGATAAGCCAGGTTCTGATGGTCAGTGTATATGGTGATCCGGTGGGGAGATCCCTCGAGAAGGTAGCGCCATTCGGCCAAAGCCAACTTAATCGCCAGGAGCTCGCGATTGCCGGTGTCGTAGTTCTTCTCTGGCGCGGAGAAGCTCCGGGAAAAGAAGGAGCATGGATGAAGAAGACCAGTGGAGGGGGACCGTTGAGAAAGGACTGCTCCCGCAGCCGATTCGGATGCGTCGACCTCCACAATGAAGGGCTGCAGAGGGTCCGGATAAGACAGGATGGGTGCCGTACAAAACGCCTGCTTTAAGGCAGTGAAGGCTGACACAGCCTCAGGGGGCCAACAAGAAGGGTTGCCACCCTTGCGAGTAAGGGCTACAATGGGCTGTATGACCTTGGAGAAGCCCTTGATAAAACGCCGATAGTAATTGGCGAATCCAATAAAGCGTTGAACCGCCTTTAGAGTCTGCGGAAGAGGCCAGTCTCGAACGGCAGAGACCTTGACAGGGTCCATGGCCAGGCCTCTAGGTGAAACAACGTAACCCAGGAAGGAAAGACTGGTCTGGTCAAAAAGGCATTTCTCCAATTTAGCATAAAGATGATTGGACCGCAACCGTTCTAGGACCTGCCGTACATGGACGCGGTGCTCAGAAAGGCAGGAGGAATACACCAAAATGTCATCCAAATATACGACAACAAAGGAGGACAAGAGATCCCGAAAAACGTCATTAATGAGGGCTTGGAAGACCGCAGGGGCATTGCGTAAGCCAAAGGGCATAACGAGGTATTCATAGTGCCCGGATCGTGTGATGAACGCGGTCTTCCATTCATCCCCTTCACGCATCCGGACAAGATTGTAGGCCCCTCGAAGGTCTAGTTTGGTGAAGACGGTGGCTCCACGGAGACGGTCCAGAAGCTCTGAGATGAGCGGAAGAGGGTAACAATTACGGCGGGTGATGTTATTCAACCCTCTATAGTCAATACAAGGCCGGAGGGAACCGTCTTTCTTGGCCACGAAAAAGAAACCCGCCCCAGCGGGAGAAGAGGATGGGCGAATAAAGCCCCGAGCGAGATTGTCCTTCACGTAGGCCTCCATGGCAGCGGTCTCTGGGACGGACAGAGGGTACGTCCTGCCCCTAGGAGGCATGGCGCCAGGAAGTAGATCCACAGGGCAGTCATATGGGCGATGTGGCGGAAGGGTCTCAGCCCGTTGTTTGCTGAAGGCCTCAGCGAGATCCCTGTACGGTTCGGGAATCCGTACGGAAGAGTCAGGGGTAGGAGTAGAGAGCAGAACAACAGAACCAACAGAGTTCATGGGAGGAGAGCCAGGGAAACCAAGAGACCCGGCTGCCCAGTCGATGAGAGGGTTGGCAGAGCACAACCAAGGATACCCCAAGATAATAGGGGTGTTAGGCGAGGTAATGACATCCAGCACTGTGGAGTCAGTGAGGTTGCTGCTCACACACAGGGTTATAGGTTGGGTAGAATGTGTGATCACCCCTTTCCCCACGGGTGTCCCATCAATGGCCAGCACGCGTAGGGGTGGAAATTTGGGTTGCAGAGGGACTCCGTGCTGTACGGCGAAGGTAGCGTCAATGAACAGACCAGAAGCACCGGAGTCAATGAAGGCCTGTGTAGCCAGGGTGTGGTCGTTCCAAGAGAGGATGACTGGAACACTAAGGCACCGGTTCTGGCCGTTGGGGATGGTGGCCGGACTCAGGGAGGCTCCCCCACCACCTAAGTCCTGGCGTTTCCCTGTTTGTTAGGACATTCACGAGCTAGATGACCAGGAGCTCCGCAGTAAAGACACAATCCAGCCGCACGGCGTCTGGCTTTTTCCTCATCTGAGAGGCGATAGACACGGCCGATCTCCATCGGCTCTGGTTCTGAGTCGGAGGGTGGATGCTGGAACCGGGCAGCCAGACGGATGGGGGGACGAGGAGCAGAACGACGATTACGATCCCGATCTCTCTCAGTCCGTCTCTCGGACAACCGATGTTCCAGAGAAGAGCAAAGTGCCACCAACCCCTCTAACGTGTCAGGAATAAGCCGGGTGGCTAGTTCATCCTTAAGGCGGTCGTGAAGACCCTTACGGAAGGCTGCTTTGAGAGCACTGGCACCCCAATCGGTATTGTAGGCCAACGTGCGGAATTCCACCGCATACTGTGACAACGTACGTTGCCCCTGTGTTATCTCCAATAAGGCCGCTTCGGCCCTGGACTGACGACCCGGTGTATCGAAAACCGCCTTGAAGGCCGAAAGAAACGTATCAAAGTCGTCTAAGACAGAAGACCGATGATCCAGCAAGGGGGTGACCCAAGCCAAGGCCTGACCTTTAAGGAGAGACACAACAAAGGCTATCTTGGCTTGGGATGATGAATAGGATTCAGGCTGACAACGAAAGTGCAACAGGCACTGATTCAGGAAGCCCCGTATGTCTGTGGATGAACCATCGAATCGCTCCGGCAAAGGAAGACGGGGAAGAGGGGAGGTAAAAGCAGGACCAGGAAGCGGCATAGCATGCGCCATGGCAGGCTCAGCGGCTCTGGGTACTCCAATATCCTGTTGCATCTGCTGCAACAATTGCGTAATGGTATCTAGCTTCTGGTCGAGCTGTACTATCTGAGTCGCATGACGACTCAGTACGGCGCCCTGCCGCAGAAGGGCCTCGGACAGCTCAGCGGGGTCTGTAGCCATAGGTCAGGAGGTGGCGCAATTATAATGTCAGGAACCCCTGGGATAAATGCTCTGCCAAGAAGAGTAGTCACGGATACGGCGACTCCTCCAACAAGGATTGGTAGAGTGAAGGCTCGTGTGCGTCGCTGGAGAGCGTGGCTGGTGTTCGCAGGCCCCCTGTAGTGCGTTGTGCTGCGGCCGAGGCTGTATAAAGGTGCTGGCCGCGAAGCCAGATGACCCCCTTCGGTTGAGCCGAAGAAGGCCCAGGAGAACGCAGTACAGTGAGGACACCCACCACCAACCCCAGGGAAGGTCTAGTTCCAAAGATTATACAAGACTCTAAGGCGAGTCCAGAGGCTAGTAAGGAGAAGAGCAGGAAGACTAGCAGGACAAGGGGCAGGAAGACTAGCCGGGAAGGTATTGGAGGCAGCTGGACAAGATGCAGAAGACTGGACAAGATGCAGGAGGCAGCTGGACAAGATGCAGAAGACTGGACAAGATGCAGGAGGCAGCTGAACAAGGCAGCTGGACAGGATGCAGAAGACTGGACAAGATGCAGGAGGCAGCTGGACAAGATGCAGAATACTGGACAAGATGCAGGAGGCAGCTGAACAAGGCAGCTGGACAGGATGCAGAAGACTGGGCAAGATGCAGGAGGCAGCTGAACAAGATGCAGGAGGCAGCTGGACAAGGCAGCTGGACAAGGCAGCAGGCAAGGAGCTGGAGAGAAGAAATGGCCAGAAGAGACTGGGGGCCACGAGAAGAGGCTGGCAGGACCAGATGAACATGGACCGGAGCAGCAGGTAAGGGACTGAGACAGAACACACAGAACGCTATAATCGCGCGCCTGTTCAGTGCGGCGCGCCTCTATTTAAGTGCAACCCCGGACGAGGAAGGGGATGACGTCACCACGCGAACGTGGTGACGACGTCAACCCCGGAAGAGAAAGCCGACGGCAGAACCCGCCGCGATAGCGGCGAGGAGGAGGACGCGACAGTAGCCATGCTCCTGGCACCCACTATGGTAGGTCATCCCATACCAGTGGGGTACCATTTTTCTCAGATAAGCAGTACATGATGAATTCAGTAGGTCATGCTATAGTTTTCAATGATTTAAGTACCTTTGAAGGGGTGGAAATGTAAAATAATTCATATTTTTCCATTTAGAGCTACCTTCTGGAAACATGTATGCACATCAGGCTAGGGCTAGAAAGACAAGTGACCCCTCCTTTTATGCAGTGGGTTGTCTTCTTTCCAAATGGTTTGCCTAACCTTCCTTTAATACTGTAGTTATTACAACCAGTTGAGCACAGGCAAGAAAATGAAGCATTGGAGATGGTGCAGTTTTGTAATTGAGGAACCCATACAGTAGTTCAACTCATACCAATGGGGTGCCATTTTTCTTGGAAGAGCAGTAGCTAATGAATACAGTAGTAAACTCCGTAGTTTTCAAAGATTTTAGTACCTCTGAAAAGGTAGAAATTTTAAATAATGCCTATTTTTTCCTTAAACGCCACCTTCTGGAAACATTTGTGCACATCAAGCTAAGGGTAGAAAGGCACATAACCCCTCACTTAATGTAGCTGGATATCTAGTTTAGGGGGTTATTTTGATGTTATCGGATAATTACCGTAAAATCTCCGGTATAATACGCACAATTTTACCCCACTTCACCTTATGTGAAGTGGGGGGTGCGTATTATACACGAGAGTTTTTAAATAAAGCAAAAAATTGAGGCTAGTAGATAGCTTCCCTCCCCCGGCGATATTCGCTCTGAAAATAAGACTTACTAGTTTAAATGTAAGTCCCCGCTGAGAAGAGCAGGATACCAGTATGTAAAGCTTCAGTGTGGGCGGCATGCTTCCAATTGCCGCCCTCTTCCTTCAATGGGCTTTCAGGGCCTTCCGCCTATGGAATTTCCCTGTGAGGACCTTTAGATCCTCACAGGACATTGGCTGCAGGCGGAAGGACCTGAAAGCCCATTGAAGGAAGCGGGCAGCAAATGGAAGCATGCCTCCCGCACTGAAGCTTTACATACCAGTATGCCTACTCTTCAAAAGATAAGGACTTCAGCGGGGACTTGCATTTAAACTAGTAAGTCTTATTTTCAGAGCAGATATTGCCAGGGGAGGGAGGGAAGCCATCTACCAGCCTGCCAGCCATAACCCTTTGAGGCACTCAAAGGGTTAAAAAAAGATTTCAGTAACAGGGAAAACAAGGATCCATATTATACATAGGCACTGTTTTCCCCTAAAATCTTAGGCATAATATGCACCTGCGTATTATACACAGGTGCGTATTATACCTGAGATTTTAAGGTATGCCTTGAGACCATATACAGTGCATTCTGGTTATCTGCATGAAAATGTCAGTAGAAATTCTGTTATGTGCTGTTAAAAAATTGGGGCCCAGAGGAAGGACATACATTTGTATACATACACATACTGGGTATCAATGTATTTAGGAGAAATGTGGCATTTATAGTTCATCCTTTTCTGGTTTGGTACTCTAAGCTTACTTATTTGTGACCTTAGTGTACATTTCTGGAAGCTTTCCACTATATTTTTAACAAAATGTTCATGCTTCATCATTTTCATGGAGGAAGAAATTTCAGCCATTTGGGGATTCATATGTTAGTGTACTTCCAGGAAATATATAATTTGATATAGTTATTGAGTTGTTTTAGGGTAGATTAACCATGTAACCAATGGAAAGTGCCTTTTTAGTTTCTAAAGTTGAAAATACCATTTTGCGCTCCTGTTAATTAGAGGGCTATGCAGGTCATGTATGCAGGTAAAAATTATAAATATTTGGTATTATTGTACTTGGAGGTTCAGGTTTTTTTTTTAAATAATTGAAACTTTCACAACAAACCTAAATGTTTTTGATATATGGTTTATGATATTAACAAAATAAACATTTTTTTGAGATCATAGCTTGTCATACAATGTAAAACGTACTTCACCTGAGGCACCATGGAAAAATGTGGATTTGTTCTTAAAAAAAAAAAAAAAAAAAAAAAAAAAAAAAAATATATATATATATATATATATATATATATATATATATATATATATATATATATATATAGTTTTCCACATATAAATAGAAAATGACCTCTGGGAATTGTACCTAAACAGATATTGAAAAGTCCATGGTCTCCTTGATATACAGTTATATGGCTGTCAAAAGGATTAAATGCATTATTCTAATATTCTTATCTCTCTCTCTCCCATTATTGTAATCTCCCAAGTGCACCATTACTAGTAGGGGACTGGTACAGTAAAAGTGATGTCTTTATTGGGTAATTGAGTAGCTTTAGATTGCAGGCTTTCAACACAACTTAGTTGTCTTTGTCAGGCATATTATAGAATGAAGGCTGAATACACAATACATGATATACTGTAGAATGAGCATTCAAGCAATCTCTTTATTAACTTGAGTTCCACTGGAGGTGAAACTCTTATCAACAATTGTCTTTTCACCAAGTTGTATCAGAAGCTTGCATCATAAGCTACTCAGTTAGCTCAGTAGCTACTCTACCAGACTGCTTTTTTTTTTCCTATGGCTAAAGTGGTACCACCTTTTACCTGTATTACTAGCTGTGAGATTAGCACCATTACATGGTCCAAGAGGATATTCAGACCCAGGGCTTTAACAATTTAAAGACCATAGGGGTGTTCAACTTATCATTTTGCTTTTACTCTTTGAGTGGCACAGAGGTATCCAACGCATTGAAATGTGCACTCTGGCATTCAAAGTGTTCAGCCATGCAGACAGTACCTATGAAAATCCTTGTAATATTTTAATAAGAAAGCTCATATAGGCTACTCTCACAGCAGTGATGTCACCACTAAGAAAAATAAATCAGTGAGGACATATTTTAACCCTTTCAGAGTCAAAGGGATATCCAACGCCATGCTCTGCAATACCAGTGTCCTGTTTGTGCAGTGTGTTCTGTATACTATGCATGCTTTGTCTGTGGGAGCGGTGTGATTTGTATGAGGTTAGGGATTCCTGTTTAATTTGTTAAAGTTGTTTGTTTCTATATTTTAATATTTGTTAATATGTTATGATTTAAACAGACTGAAAGTGGAACTAACACCTCTTAGCAACATGGCTCTAAATAATTACCCATCTGGCGACTAGCTGCTCAGTAGCGCTAGTCGCCAGAATGACCATGTTCATGAGATTTATAGACTGCGCCAGGAATGACAGGCAGGAAACCGCGAAGACATATTTCCATAGTGGCATCTGCGTGCCTGCGCTCCATAAGGGACTGAATGCGCAGGTGCGCAGACGTCACTATGGAAAGATGTCTACGTGGTTTCCTGCCTGTCATTCCCGAAGCAGTCTATAAATCTCATGAACATGGTAATTCTGGAGACTAGCGCTACTGAGCAGCTAGTCTCCAGATGGGTAATTATTTGGGGCCATGTTTCTAAGGGGTGGTAGTTCCGCTTGAATGCTAATAACTAATTATTTCAGCCCTCTTTACAGTAATATGATAAAAATATGGCCTTCGACTGTGGCTGAGCTTGACATGCCTGCTTTAAAGAGACAGTCAACCTCCTTTTTGACTTCACATTTTCTGCAAGTGCATAATTTGTTACATCAGGTTGCCTTATTCTTTCCCATTTTTATGACCCTGACATCAAGCTTCCTGGATCTCTGTTTCTGCACAGCCTTCTCTCAGGGACTGTGAAAGTGCATATATTTACACAGTGTTGTAAATACTGTTTCCCTGCATCACTACATTGTTGATAGTCCTTTTTTTACATAATTGCACGCTCTCTCTGCTTTTGCCATCCCAGACAGATAGTGTTTTGAAAACAAAATCAGATAGTTCCCTGTCAGGGACATAAAATGTAAAAAATATAAGTGAAGATGAAAAATAATAATAAAAAGAATAAGCAATTTACTTTACATACTATGCACTTGCAGAATATCCAAAGTCAGAAAGGAGGTGTACTGCCACTTTAAAATCTAGTGGCTGACACTGTATTCAATTGCTCATTATCTTGTTAAAAGCTGTAAACACTGTTCGTGTTGAATATTAAGCCCCTGGGACTAATCTAAATGCTTTTCTGATATTCTAAATAATGTATTTTCCATTTAATGCCAGTAATAAGCCTATATTACTGACACATCCTACCATTATACCAGCATCTACTATCTCCATCACCGTTAACCTTTTGATGTATCTTTTACATTTAACCCTTTAGACCATTGCTTTGATTCTCAGAAGCCATCTCATTAGGATATCTTTAGAGGAATAAAATCAGGCATCTTAGCTCCTAGGGTGGCCAGTGGCCACCTAAATTCAGTATTACCAGCTGCAGCCCAGTAAACACTGCACTAGGGGCCATATTCACAAATGAAAATAGGGGCAATTCTGGAGCAAATTAACTGCACCACAAGGGACAAATACTATTTCCATTTGATTTAAGTGGTGTTTTTAACACTTTGGGGGAGATTCACAAAAGGTCGATGCTGTGGCGATATGATTCTATCAATGTGTTCGAAGCACTTTGACATTTCGATCTACACACACATTAACATATTCACTAAAATTTAGGGATGCAAGGGGAGGGGAGGAAAAGGTCCTTATTAGCATACAGGATTGTCTATCACGGTGCCCGTGCAATGCTGGCGACATTCTGTCAGTTTTACTTCCTGCTGACTCTTATTGGTAGATGTGGCTTTGCCCCGCCCAGTATTTGTCCTTAAATACTGGGCCTTGTCACTTCTCCAGTGCCCTTTCGTGGTGTTTCCGTTGCCAGTGCTTGTTCCAGTTACTCATGTGATCTCTGTGTATGATCCACACTGCCTGACTACTCTGCTGTATCCGTTCCTACTCTGTGTAGCAACCCGGACTGCCTGACTACTCTGCTATCTCGTTCCTGCTCTGTGTACTTACCCGGCCCGGCTGACATTCCTGCTCTGTGTACTGACTCAGATTGGCTGACGCTCCTGCTCTGTGTACCGACCCGGCTTGGCTGACGTTCCTGCTCTGTGTACCGACTCGGATTGGCTGACTTTCCTGCTCTGTGTACCAACCCGGATTGGCTGACGTTCCTGCTCTGTGTACCGACCTGGCCCGGCTGACGTTCCTGCTCTGTGTACCGACTCGGATTGGCTGACATTCCTGCTTTGTGTACCGACCCGGTTTGGGCTACATTGTCCGTGTATAGGGCCTGCCTGCAGTCCCATCCTGTATTCGGTTTGGGGCTGTCATCCAGGTTCCTCTCTGTCCCCAGACAGAGTTTCTGTTGCCTCATTGCCGTTCAAGCAGTCTAGTCTCGGTAACCTGTCACTTCCTGTGTCGCGCGGGCGACACTCCGGTGTGATTCATCCATCTAGTTGCACCACGGTACACTTGACCTTTTTTCCTGCCACAAGCTGAGGTTTGTCTTACTCTGGGCACCTCAGGCTGTTCTCTCTATCTGGCAGTCGGTTCATTGGTCCCTTTAAAGTTATCCGCAAAATTAACCCAGTCTCGTACGCCCTGGATCTCCCAGCATCCATGCGGATTCACAATGTGTTCCACGTATCCCTTCTGAAGCCATTGATATGCAACCGTTACACTACCACTCCTGTGGTCCCCGGTCCTGTTCAAGTGCAAGATCAGGATGAGTACAAAGTTCAAAATATTATTGACTCCCGAAGGTTCAGAGGGAAATTGCAATATTTGGTCCATTGGAAGAGCTATGGCCCTGAAGAGCGTTCCTGGGTTAATCAGAATGACCTCCATGCTCCCAGGTTGTTGTGTGGATTTCTTACCAAATACCCTCAGAAACCGGGCCCCTCTTCTCGGAGAGGGGGTCTTTGAAAGGTGGGTACTATCATGGTGCCCGTGCTATTCTGGCGACATTCTGTCAGTTTTACTTCCTGCTGACTCTTATTGGTAGATGTGGCTTTGCCCCGCCCAGTATTTGTCCTTAAATACTGGGCCTTGTCACTTCTCCAGTGCCCTTTCGTGGTGTTTCCGTTGCCAGTGCTTGTTCCAGTTACTCGTGTGATCTCTGTGTATGATCCAGACTGCTTGACTACTCTGCTGTATCCGTTCCTACTCTGTGTACCGACCCGGACTGCCTGACTACTCTGCTATCTCGTTCCTGCTCTGTGTACTTACCCGGCCTGGCTGACGTTCCTGCTCTGTGTACTGACTCAGATTGGCTGACGTTCCTGCTCTGTGTACCGACCCGGCTTGGCTGACGTTCCTGCTCTGTGTACCGACTCGGATTGGCTGACTTTCCTGCTCTGTGTACCAACCCGGATTGGCTGACATTCCTGCTCTGTGTACCAACTCGGATAGGCTGACGTTCCTGCTCTGTGTTCCGACCCGGTTTGGGCTGCATTGTCCGTGTATAGGGCCTGCCTGTAGTCCCATCATGTATTCGGTTTGGGGCTGTCATCCGGGTTCCTCTCTGTCCCCGGACAGAGTTTCTGTTGTCTCATTGCCGTTCAAGCAGTCTAGTCTCTGTAACCTGTCACTTCCTGTGTCGCTCGGGCGACACTCCAGTGTGATTCATTCATCTAGTTGCACAACGGTACGCTTGACCTTTTTTCCTGCCGCAAGCTGAGGTTGGTCTTACTCTGGGCGCCTCAGGCTGTTCTCTCTATCTGGCAGTCAACATTGGTCTGAGCATTCATTAACCCCTTGGGGAAGGTGCCATCTTCCACCGGATTTCAGTCATTGCAGTCTCTGTTGGGTGTTCCTCTGAGCATACAGTTGCAGTCCTCCATTACTGCTACGGCAGTCCACAAGCTTGTCCTGGGCCTCCGTTTACTCCTGTGTTGTTACTAGCTATTCGTTCACTCTCTGCAGAGTGAAAGTCTTGAGGGCCTCTCGCTATTAGGGCCTGTCAGTCTTCCTGGCCTAATAGTAACCCATTCACTGCTGTCTCGTTTGAATATCACACAAACTTTTACCTGACCTGTGTCAGTATATTATAGTTGCTGAGTTGTACATATACTGGACCCGCGTGGGTATTTATTACTGTAACATGTCCTGTGTCAGTACTATATTGTGTACATATATTACTGGACCCGCAAGGGTTATTATTATTCTGTGTTTATTCAATAATAATAATAAAAAAAAAAAAAAAACGAACCTACTGTGTCTGAGTGCTAAATAAAACCGTTACATTGTCAAACTGTTGTTGATGTGGAAGGGATGCCCTCCCTCACATATTACCAGCATTACAACAATCCTGAAGTCTAAGATCATTCTCTCTGATGCCCCAGTAGGGGAGTGGAGAGAAAGCTTTCAGCACCACGGTGTCACGGTTTGTTAAGACTCTCAGACGCAGAGTTAGGTAAAAACACAACTTTATTGAAAAGTTAAAGACAACCCCATAGGGTAACATACACATCCACAAATATATCTTTATTAGCAGGAAAGCAATATTAATAATAGCGATGCGGCTCTACCGGCCTTGCCAAATCTACCGGGCAAGGCAGCCAAGGAATTGGTATGCAAATGATTCGGCTCTACCGGCCCTGCCAATATACCGGGCAGGGCAGCCAGGAAGTAGGTGCACAGGAGAGAAGGGCTCTACCGACCTTGCCAATAACCGGGCAAAGCAGCCAATGGACAGGAGGCAATACAGGCTCTACCGGCCTTGCCAATACCAGGTAAGGCAACCCAAGATGAATAGAATAGGTTCTACCGGCCTTACCAATATACCGGGCAAGGCAGCCTAGTAAGAATAACGACCACTAAGCCTCAGTGACTGAAAGGTGGCAACAGCAGTCACAGGAATGATAATGAGGCTAAGGAGCAAATCAGCACCCTGTACGTGGAAAGCTAAGTGATCGTGACCATACAGCCGGTAGGCTAGAGAAGCGAACCAGTACCCTGTACGTGGAATGCTAAACGTTACTGACAATACAGCCGGGTGGCTAGAGGAGTGAACCAGTACCTGTACGTGGAACGCTAAACGTTACTGACAATACAGACGGGTGGCTAGTGGAGCAACCAGTACCCTGTACGTGGAACAGTAAATGATCGTGACAATACAGCCGGATGGCTAGAGGAGCGAACCAGTACCCTGTACGTGGAACACTAAACGTTACTGACAATACAGCCGGGTGGCTAGTGCAGCGAACCAGTACCCTGTATGTGGAACGCAAAATGATCGTGACAATACAGCCGGATGGCTAGAGGAGCGAACCAGTACCCTGTACGTGGAACGCTAAACGTTACTGAATATACAGCCGGGTGGCTAGTGGAGCGAACCAGTACCCTGTACGTGGAACGCTACCATACTGACAATACAGCCGGGTGGCTAGTGGAGCGAACCAGTGCCCTGTACGTGGAACGCTAAATGATCATATCAATACAGCCAGATGGCTAGAGGAGCGAACCAGTACCCTGTACGTGGAACGCTAAACGTTACCGACAATACAGCCGGGTGGCTAGTGGAGCAAACCAGTACCCTGTACGTGGAACGCTAACGTACTGACAATACAGCCGGGTGGATAGTGGAGCGAACCAGTTCCCTGTACGTGGAACGCTAAACGTTACTGAATATACAGCCGGGTGGCTAGTGGAGCGAACCTGTACCCTGTACGTGGAAAGCTAACGTACTGACAATGCAGCCGGGTGGCTAGTGGAGCGAACCAGTACCCTGTACTGAATAGCCGGCAGAGATAGAAATGTCGCTGAGGCAGTACAGGAATGTCAGTTGTGTGCGGTGGGACTGGATGAAGACCAGCAGGTGGAAGTAGGAACCAGTAGACGATGAACCGGAATCTGGAACCGCCGCAGGGACTGGCAGCAGGAAGCGGAGACTCACACCGGATCAGGCGGAAGCAGGAATTCTGGATAGGTACACTGGAACAGGACAAATACTGGCAGCAGGAACACAGCAAAGGGCCCAGGATGCACAGGAACGATGAGTAGACTCAAGCAGCATACAGACAACACGAAAGGGCACCCAAAGGGTGCCCAGGCTAGGTTTAAATAGGCAATACAGGGCGGGCTGAAAGCAGACAGCCAGTGAAGAGCCCCCTACTGGTAATTGACATGACAGGAAAGCAATCACGGGCACCGTGATAGTACCCCCCTCTCAAAGACCCCCTTCTCCTAGATGAGGGTCTAGGTTTCTGAGGGTACTTGGAATGTAAGATTTGCAGTAATTTGGGCGCATGGAGGTCCTTAGTATCCACCCAAGATCGTTCTTCAGGATCATAGCCTTTCCAATGCACCAAATACTGCACCTTTCCTCTAAGCCTGCGGGAATCAATGATACTTTGAACTTTGTACTCGTCCTGACCTTCCACTTCAATAGGCCCTGGCACCACAGGACTAGTCGTATAGCGATTGCATACAAGAGGCTTGAGGAGGGACACATGGAAGACATTATGAATACGCATGGACGCAGGGATGTCCAATGCATACGACACTGTGTTCATTTTGCGAAAAACTCTGTAAGGACCAATGAATCGGGGAGCCAACTTATTAGATGGGATTTGAAGCCTAAGGTTCCTGGAGGAAAGCCACACTCTATCCCCAGCCTGAAAGGAAACCGCTGGCAATCTCCTCCTATTAGCATGACGCTGATGACGTTGGAATGACTGACCCAGTGCCCTCTGCACCTGTGCCCATGTGGAGCGGAGTTGCTCGATATGCTCATCCAGAGCTGGAATTTGTTGTGTTTGAAAGGAGTCTGGGAGCAAACAGGGCTGAAACCCATAACTGATCAGAAACGGAGAGCTCCCTGATGAGGAATTAACCGCACAATTCCTGGCGAACTCTGCCCACGGCAACAGGTCAGCCCAATTGTCATGATGGTCAGTTATGAAACAGCGCAAGAACTGTTCCACAACTTGATTAGCACGCTCAGCAGCCCCATTGGTCTGGGGATGGTAGGCGGAAGAAAAGGATAATTGTATGCCCATCTGTTCACAAAATGCCCTCCAAAACCTGGACACGAACTGGCTCCCCCAGTCAGACACCAGCACTCTGGGTACTCCATGCAACCGAAAGACCTCTCTACCGAATACCACGCCAATTTTTTAGCAGAGGGAAGGCCACGGAGGGGCACGAAATGAGCCATTTTAGAAAACCTGTCCACTATCATAAGTATAGTACCCTCTAGACACTGGCAGTTCTCCCATGAAGTCGATAGAAACGTGGGACCAAGGACGTTCACCATTAGGTACAGGCTGGAGTAAGCCCACCGGGTGGTGTCTAGGGGTTTTAGCACGGGCACAAGTAGCACAGGCATTCGTAAAATCAGCACAATCTGCCCTCATGGAAGGCCACCAAAAGACTTGCGAGAGAGACCACAACAACTGGTCTCTGCCAATATGTCCCGCAGCCTTAGAAGAATGATATGTCTCGAGTAACTGCGTGCGGAATGGCACATCAACAAAACACTTGCCCATTGGGGTTTCCGGGGGAGCAGAGGCTTGAGAGGCCAAAATCTCTTCCCCTAATGGTGAAGTGATACTAGTGCGTATAGTGGCCAAAATCGATCAGGCTGAATGATAGGTGCTGGTACCTCATCTCTGTCAATTTCAGCCTCGGATTGTCTTGACAGTGCATCAGCCCTGACATTCTTAGAGCCAGGCAGATAAGATACAATGAAATTAAATCAAGACAAGAACAGTGCCCACCTGGCCTGACGTGAGGATAACCTTTTCGCCTCAGAGAGATAAGTTAGGTTCTTGTGACCGGTCAAAATTAATACAGGGTTTTTTGTGCCTTCAAGTAGGTGACGCCATTCCTTAAGAGCAAGGATAATGGCTAGTAACTCTCTGTCACCAATCTCGTAATGACTTTGCGCCCCGGTCAATTTTTTAGAAAAAAACCCACAAGGTCTGAGAGTTCCTCCTTTAATCGGTCGTTGAGAAGGCACTGCCCCAACCCCAATATCTGAGGCATCCACCTCCAATGTAAATGGAAGTGATGGGTTGGGGTGAGATAACACATTAGCAAAAGCAGACTTCAAATTCTCAAAGGCCTCCTCAGCAGCCACTGACCATTGAGATGGGTTAGCGCCATTGTGCGTAAGGTCAGACAAAGGTTTCACAATAGTGGAAAAGTTCTTAATAAATTTCCTATAATAATTAGCGAAGCCCAGAAATTGTTGAATGGCTTTAAGACTCTTGGGGCGTGGCCATTGTAGGACTGCCGTTAGTTTCTCTTTGTCCATGGTAATGCCTTCCTTGCCAATTATAAACCCCAGAAATGGCACGCTAGTTCTGGGAAATTCACATTTTTCCAGTTTACAATATAATTTGTTTTTCCGTAGGCGAAGCAACACCTCGGACACATCTTTGACGTGTTGTGACATATTCTCTGAATGAATGAGTATGTTGTCAAGATAGACAACGACACTAGACTGCAACATATCTCTGAGGATGTCATTGATTAACTCTTGGAATACAGCGGGTGCATTACAAAGACCAAATGGCATGACTAGGTATTCGTAGTGGCCAGATCTCGTGTTAAAGGCAGTTTTTCACTCATCACCAGCTCTAATCAGAATTAAATTATACGCGGCCCGCAGTTACAATATGGTGAAAATAGAAGAACCTTTGAGCCTGTCAAATAGCTCGGTGATGAGTGGTATCGGATAAGCATTTTTAGACATCAACTTGTTTAAGCCACGGTAATCAATGCATGGTCTCAACTCGCCATTTTTCTTCTTTACAAAGAAGAATCCAGCCCCGGCCGGAGAAGTGGATTTTCTTATGATCCCTCTCTCAAGTGCATCAGAAATATATTCCTCCATAACTTGGTTCTAATCACAAGACAATGGATACGTGCGTCCCCTAGGGGCACCACCCCCTGAGGCAGTTCAATACGACAGTCGTAAGATCTGTGCTAGGGAAGAGTGCCAGCCTCTCCTTTACCGAATACATCTGCAAACTGTTGGTATTCGTCTGGAATTGAAGAAGAGGTGCACAAGATCTTGACCGGGTGGGTTACACAATGTTCCATACAAGACTGAGACCAAGCAGAGATTTCACACTTCTTCCAATCAAACTGTGGGTTATGCAACTGTAACCAAGGAAAGCCCAGGATCACTGCGTGATGCGGTGAATTGATAAGTTGGAACTGCTGTTCCTCTTTGTGAAGTGCCCCAATAGTCATGGATAAAGGCATGGTTTCAAAGGTAACCTGAGCAGGTTCCAAGGGTCTACCGTCAATTGCTTCAATAGCGAGAGGGGTCTCCCTCTCAATGCGTGGAACCCCATGTAATTCAGCAAAGGTATTATCCATAAAATACCCAGCTGCGCCAGAATCAACCAGAGCCAACACCTCCTCTGAGCGTTTTGCCCAAGAAAGTACCACCTGTATGGTGGGTTTCAGTATACCACACTCTGGGGAAGACTGAACACCACCTAGGGCCTGTCCCCCAAGGTACCCCTGGGGTGTTCGTTTCCCGGACATACAGGACAAGATCTTAGCAGGTGCCCATTTTTACCACAATATAAACACAACCCTTGTCTTCTGCGATATGTTCTTTCTTCCTTGGTTAGCCTAGTGAAACCTAATTGCATAGGTTCACTTGTCTCCCGAGACTGTTCAATAGGCTTAGTTGCCAAGGGAGGGATGGGTGGACAAAATGTACTGCTAGATCCATTCATGTTTTGCCGTGACCTACGGTCTTTGGCCATTAGTCTCTCACAAATTTGTGTGTCAACTAGAATAACATATTCAATGTAATCATCAAGATCAGTAGGCAATTCTTTTGCAGCAATCTCGTCTTTAATCTGGTCACTTAGACCCTGAGCAAAGGCTGCCAATAAGGCTTCATTGTTCCAACCTACCTCTGCTGCCAAGGTGTGAAATTCAATGGCATAATCACATACCGT
The DNA here is from genome assembly GCA_037306005.1 of Rhinophrynus dorsalis. Classification (NCBI taxonomy): domain Eukaryota; kingdom Metazoa; phylum Chordata; class Amphibia; order Anura; family Rhinophrynidae; genus Rhinophrynus; species Rhinophrynus dorsalis. The sequence continues at coordinate 472,396,159 of CM074719.1, read as the reverse complement.
ACACCTGCCCTGTTATATTTCCATAAGGCGTTTAGCAGCAGAGGTGGTTCTACCAGGAGGCTCGAACACTCTTCGAAATGACTGCACAAATTCTCTGAAACTCCTTGTGCAGGGTTTCAAATTTTCCCATAAAGGATTAGCCCATGCCAATGCTCTACCACTCAGTAGGGAAATCATAAAGCCCACTTTACTGCGGTTGCTGGGGAAGGCATGAGCCGTCAATTCCATAAATATCTCAAGTTGCCCTTATCCTACCCGCCCCTGTGGATTTCCAATTCCTTCCATGTTTTTCTTCTGAAATCGGTTGTTTCTTCCCATTACTCTTCGTTCTTCTTGTCCGGCTCCTGTCATTGTGGATGGACATTAGGAATATGCTTTCATAGGTTCCTGGATTCCCCCAGGGTTCGGTGACGCATCTTGTTGATTAGAAGGGGTGTTGTCTAGAGGAACAGTCCTGGGCTTTGGATTTTCATGCTCAAGCCTTTCTCCGTTCATTTACAGACAAGCCTGGTCTTCCGGGGTTAGTGTCACAATCTGTTCCTATTTGGACGTAATATATAGAATGCAGGAGCAGGAATTGCCCCTACTGTAACTATGGCCTGAGATGAAATTGGTCTTGTCCAGTATCATTCCAAGAATGGTGAGGAGAGGTGCTTTCCCCATCAAGGCTGTGGACAAAATTAGGAAAAAAGTTAACAGTCATGGAAATGTGTGTGTGCTCCCGAGGGGGGGGGGAAGTCCCAGGGCATAAGAACTTGTAACCCAGTTTAAAGGGCCTATAATGGTAGAATGGTGTGCATTTGTCAGATATTGGGCTAGATATATTCAGAAGCAGGTTGTAGGAGTGTATAGAACAGTGGATTCAGACCATGGGTTAGGTGGCGGTCAAAAAATGGGGCTCAAAAGAAGTCTTCAACCCACCCTTTTATCTGGCAGCAGTTATGTGGTATTATCTGTCCTAGAGAGTGGGGGGGAAACATAGGAGGCTCCGGTTCGGAACTAGACAGGCCCTGACTGTGGTCAGATCTGGTGATGGCCATGATTGGCACAGGCCTACCCGGGCAGAGGTGGTAACAGTTTCTAAAAGCAGACATTGAATGTGTAGTCAGGGCTGCTCAAGGACAGAGAAGTAAGCTAGTGCCAGTAGTGTGCATGGGGTGACAGGAATGTCACATTAGTTGGGGGGGCCTCTCATTCGTACTGCAACATGTTGGAAAACTTTCTAGCATTCAAGAAGTTAAAAGCCCAATTTAAATCAATGGGACTTTTGTGGATATTTGTTCCCTATGATTTATTTGTACTGCATAGTGTAGGCCATAAGGTGCAGACAGTAAAATAGTCAGACACACACATTTGAAATAGTTGCCTAGGTAACCTCAGGATGCTTGTAGGAAATACTGAGCTGTCCCCACACCGTTAGACACCTTGGTCTCCCGTTTGGCTCCACAAGCAGCTACTCCTTCTCATGAGACACACATACTCACACACTGTTCTTAGAATGGAACTGGCCACAAGAATAGGAAAGCAGAAAGAAGTGCCTATGTCAGATGAAATTCCAAAAGACTGCAAGCTCTAAACAAACGCAACTACAAAAATGCCTTAGTACTAACATGTGGCTCCAAACAGTAGCCCAACTGCTACAAGTATTTTGTTTTCAGGGATTTCCAGTGCCAGCCCTCTCAAATATAGATTCTGCACACCAGTAAAACTCTGGTGAATCAACAAGTCGGCACAGTGGAGCAGCAGATTAAAAGCAGGAATCATTTTACTGTAAGGGTAGAAACGTTAGGGTTTTTTCCACAGGATGCTGGGCTTTCAGATACTGTAGTTGCTTTTAGAAAAAGGAATGCATGCATATCTAGCTCAGAACAATATTGAGAATTATGACAGTTTATTTAGTGGCAGATAGGATGTTGTTGCAGGGAAATATCCAACTGCCTTTTTTTACCCTCTTGGGCATGGGCATGTAACGTGCGGCCCGTGGGCCATATGCAGCCCGTCTGACTCCAAGGTGCAGCCCGCTTGAGATTTTCAACAAAAACTTAATTAAATAGCACAGATGAACTAGTAGGCCGGTAAGATCTAACTAACTGCTAGTACCATACAGTTCGAAAATAGTTGTCTGTTAAATATCAGTGTTGTCATCAGCTTAGTCAATAAATAATATCTATTTTTGAATAACTAACCATTGTTATCAGTAAGTAAATTAAAGTGGCCCTTCCACGTATGGCTTTCTGGTAATGTGGACAGCAACTTAAAAAACTTGGATGCCCCTGATCTTTTTTTTTTACCTTCCTCTGGGTCAATAAGAAAGATATGGTATGGGGTGAACTTGGCAGACACATGTCTTTTCGCAACCTCATCAACTTTATTATGTAAGCTTAATAAAAATATTTTATTTAAAACAATATAATAAAAACTACAATGCAAACAAATAAAACCTCTACGTGTTTCATGATGGGACAGGTCATTTTCATCGAAGGACTGATAGGAGGAAATGACTGATCTAGTGATAAAATGCGTAGAAGTGCAATTTGTTTGACTATGCTCTTCTTCAAACCATTTGCTCAGCACCAGTCTCTCCCAAGGACCACTGGGTCAAGACCAGGTGCGTTTTACAACCTAGCCCTGTCTCTCATATACTGGTGAGAAAGGTGTTGTGCGTGAGAAGACTGGTGCACCTGGATTTGGCTTTTTCTTTATGGTTGCAGAACTTGAGTCCCGTTTCTCATTTTGGGTATTGTTAACCAAGGGGAATAATCCTCTGATGGAGATCCATTTCCACTATGCTTAAAGGGCTGCATGAGAGCAGAGGTTTTTTCCCCACATGTGATTGATACAGATGATATGTTGAATTAATGTTTCATACAAGGGCACCCCCAACTCACCATGCTATGACCAGGAAATCATATAAATTTTGCTCTTGTGCCTTTGGTCTAGAGATGTCATGTCCATGGAGGAAGACATAATAGTTGCTGGCGGGTTCTTTATACTGAAGGAGGCAAAGTGCCTGAGCCTGCTTAAAGTGGTAATAATTAATTCAACACTATATTTCTTGTGGCTCTACGAAAATTACACAATAACACTCTAATTAAAGATAATGTAGGTGAGCTTGTGAAAAAAAAAAAAAAAAAAAAAAAATTATATATATATATATATATATATATTTTTTTTTTATATAAAAAAGAAAATGTGTGATGTAAACTATTTGTGAATGTAATGAAAGAATAATAATTACACACAGTTTATAGCATACCCGTAAAGTAACAGTGTACAGATAATAAGAAAATAATATAAAAACGGTGTAGATCTTATTTGGAAGTGACTCTAAACCTCTGTCTGAAAAATAGAGAATAGATCTGGTGGATATAAAATAGTGGAGCGCTACAACGTAACAAATATATAGTGATTCATGAAACACATTTTATACAAGACATAATAAATGTATAAAGTAAAATAAGTCTATGCAATATTATGAAAATGTTATCGTGGGTCTCACAATTAGGTGGAGACTTATATAAACAAACAAGTCCAAACTTATTAAAATGGGAACTTGTGTAGGGGAAAAAGGTCCACGTTTGTTTCTCTCAGTGGAGTTAATAGAGCAAAAAAAAAAATACAACACATAGCGTGATCTGTGCATATAAGTGATTAATACCTATTTATAAAAAAGAAAATAGTGAAGTCCCAGAATAAATATAAAAAAATATTCTAATACAAGTTTGCTTGAAGAAATAATCTATCACTGGGTGAAAACGGTCTATAATTTTGAGATGAATTTATATTGGGAAAGGAACTCACTCAAATGGAATAACGATTGACTGACCGATTTCAGACAAGCTATAACAACATGTGGGGAATTCTATGAGCTGTTCTCACTCAGCTGCTTCCAAATAACATTCATATTAACAGATGTATCCCAAAAGATAAACAGTTAGAAGGAGGTACTCACATGTTTGCAATGGCCTGGGAAGTCATAAAGGCTATCTCAGGACTAGAGAAGCCTTGTGGGGGAATGCAGACCGCCCCCACTCGGTCATCACAAAGGTTCCCTGGGTGCAGGTAATGCCGTCAGCTGAGGCTCTGATCTTTGACCCAAGTAACGAGTAATATTCCCCAATATATCAGTAATATGATGAGTATGTATATATTCTTGAGAAAAATATAAATCAAAATGCAATTAAATGCAAAATAAATTTTAATTATAATAAAAGAAGTTACCGGTAACTTTTTTTATATAGTTAAAATTTCTTTTTGCTTGAAGAGCTCTGTAGCATTCATGGGGTTAAAACTCTGATTTAAATCAATGTAGATTTTCATTTACATCTATGGGACACTTGCTATGCTCCAGAACTGCACCTCTACCTTTATGAATTAGCCCATATCCACTAAGCTAAATACGTGCAACTACTTAACAAGCCAACTGCAAAATGGGGATGGGTTAAACTGGACAAGTACCAGTTGACAGAGAGGGCTACAATGCATGTGACTTTACTAGAATCAAAGGGTTTAATAGGCCAATTCAAACCAATGGGAATGGGCAAAGTAGGCATTTGCCCAGGGTCCACATACAGAGGTACAGTTACTAATCAGGGGGAACAGAGCAAACAGGCAGAGGGAGACTGGTCTAGGTCGGTATCTCCAACGGGTCCATGTGTAGGGTGACCAGACGTCACCTTTAACTGTGGACACATATAAAAAATACATACTGCAGGGCTGCTTGATTTTAGTGCAGTCCTGAAATATGCCTATTTACTATGTGTCCCCAGTCAGCCTACACATGTGCAGCTGAGAGCTCTCATGGTGCCATAGTGTTTTCCAGTCCCTGTGCTCTCACAGACAGTAAAAGTCTCCCTGATTTTCAGTGGCGGTAAAGAAGTTTTCTTTCTGTTCAGCTCAGGGCAGGCCAGATGACAGAAAGTACTTCCTGTCATCCGGCTACCACATGACTGGCCAAAGTCTCATCATCCACCCCAGGCAGCATCAAACAGGGCCAGTGGACTGGTCATAATTCCATCCAAAACCAGGCAGGCATGGTATACGCAGGAGCATTTATTTGGATTTTCTGAAATTTTCGGCTGGAGCACAGCTCCTAAAATTAAAGTTAGTGTGACAATTCTTTTAGTTAATAGTAGGTTCCTTTGAATCACGTTTGAAACAGTTATATTGTGTTTTGTGTGGTATTTTGTGCAATTCTCTTTTCTTTTTTACAGGTGTTAGTGCAGCCCCACCCATACATTATCATAAGCTTTATCCAGGGCCCACCAGTTTCTTAACCCTAAAAAGACGAGTAATGGACCAGGTCCATCCTGCATCTCCATCCTATGAGTGACGGACCTGGTCTCTCATAGGCTTTATAATCACAGCACGCTCTGATGCTTGGGAGGCTTAACTGACTGTTCCAGGACTGTACCGTACTGCCGCATGGTACAGAATGGGGACAGTGGCAAATGGAGCGGAGGACAGCACAAGCCACAGTACCGTTATAGCGAATAGCCCAACAGTCGAGGATACATTGAATGAGCAGACAGCCAGAGCCACAGTTCAGAACCGAGTGGATAGTCAGACACACTGGGGTCATACAAGGAGCGAGTAGTCAGCTAGAGCTACAGGTCAGAACCAGAGTGGATAGTCAGACAAGCTGGGGTCATACACTGAGCGAGTAGTCAGCCACAGCCATAGGTCAGAACCGGTGTGGATAGTTAGACAAGCCGGGTCATACAAGGAGCGTGTAGTTAGCCAGAGCCATGGTTCAGAACCAGAGTGGATAGTCAGACAAGCTGGTGTCATACACGGAGCGAGCAGTCAGCCAGAGCCACAGTTCAGAACCAGAGCGGATAGTCACACAAGCTGGGGTCATACACAGAGCAAGAGACAACTAGAGCCACTGGTCAGAACCAGTGTGGATGGTCAGACAGGCGGGGTCATACAATGAGCGAGAACGGAAGCCAAATCAGGGTCACAATGAGGAGCAAACTTAACTAGCAATCGCAGAAACACCACATAAGGGCAACTGGCCTTAGGCCCAGGGAAGATCATACAGGCTTATACAGAGGCAGGAATCAATTAGTCAAGTGAATATGTACGTATAAACAAGAGCCAACGTTCAGAGACAAACACGCGCCTGCATCCGTGACCACCAGATAGAGCAGCGAAAAGGCATGAGGGGAACTGGCAGCACGGATGCCAGAGTACACTGTGATACAGGTAAGCCTCTTTTAAGTCCACCATTGCCATCCAGTCCCCTTGGTGAAGCATGTTGATAGTGGATCTGAGGTTTTCCATTTTTAAGCCTTCTCGGAGAACAAAAAGGTGAGGTTCACAACCAAGCAAAACCCTCCTGAACTAAAAAGACTGAAGAATAAGTTCCCCTCTTTTGACAAGGTAGGGGTATAGGAAGTAGAACCTTTTCTTGAACCAGATCTCTGATGACTTGGTGAGAAAACAGATGTTTTGAAAGAGAACTGGGTGTCCTTGTACTGAGGAATTTCTCTGGAAGAAGAGAAATAAATGGGATCCTGTAGCCTTCTCCTATGATTCTTAAGACCCAAGAATCTGAGGTAATATTTTCCCATTGGGCCTGAAAAAAATCCAGCCTTCCTCCCAAAGGGATCCAAGGCCTGGCATCAGAAATGGGGTTTTGGTAGAGCATCCTGGGAGGTTCTCTGGTGCTTTCCTCCTTTTGGGACATATGGTCTAGAGGTTGGTCTCTTGCCCTTAGAGGGTTTCTTCTGATCCTTGAAGGGACGAAAAAAGTTTTCTGGGAAGAGAACCTCCTGTCGTGAGGTAGAAACTTCTTCTCCTCTGAAAGGCTATTAAGGAGAGCATCTAACTCATTTCCAAAAAGGAAATCACCTTCAAAGGGCATAGCACAGAGTTTATTCTTTGACGCTACATCTGCAGCTCATTGTCTTAGTCAAAGGGCTCTGCGTCCTACTGAGGAAAGTGCTGTAGCTCTAGCAGACATCCGCACATTTTCCATGGAGACATCACAGAGAAAACTCTGTGGCCAAACAGAGCATAGATGTAGACTTTAGAAGTTCTTCCCTGGGTACCTTGTTAAATAAGTCTTCCTCTAGTTGAATGATCCATAGTCATAGTGCTCTAGAAACATGCATGGATGAAACACTATGACGAAAGGAGGTGGCATTAGTCTCATAACACCTGCGAAGAGCAGTCTCTATCTTCCTAGCCATCAGGTCCTTAAATCCAGATCAATCCTCCACCGGAATAGTGGTCTTTTTTTATAGATGTACCACATGGACATCTACCTTAGGGACCTTATCCCAAAGGGAGGAATCTTTTGGATATAAATGAAAAAGGTTTTTGAACTTTCTGGGTAAGTAGAGACGCTTTTCAGGGTTTGCCCACTCCTACTTAATGAGATCAATGACTACAGTATGCACCGGAAAAAATGTATGTTTTTTCTTGTACCCTAAGTAAAGATTATCTGCTACTGACCTTGGACTCTCATCTTCCTTGATGTCAAGGGAAGTACGGATGCTCTTAACGAGGGAGTCCACACAGTCTGCTGGAAACAGATGGGAATCTTCCCTACCACTTTCGTCTGAATCCTCAGAAGAAGAAGAATCAGAACCTGACACTTCCTGGGTTCTCTTCCCGGCAACCAAACCGGGCTGACGTACATGGCCTCTCCTCCTCTGCCCTCAGACTATTCCAGATTTCCTTTGCAATAGAACAAAAAAGAGAAACCAAGGATGCCATATCAATAGGCAAACTGACCTGAGGAAGCTGCAGTGACTGTGATACTGAAGCTGAGATCACGTCTTGAATGAGGGAGCTTTGCAGAGGAGACAGGTGGGAGAAATCTGTAAATCCATCTACAAAACATAACAAAAAAAAAATTGCAGAAAGGACTTCAAGCATACCTATACAGGCACTTACTTGATATCCACAATAGTTGGTGCTAGGGCTGGCCTGGCTGAGCAACTGCTGTAGAGGAAAGATAGAGGCTGTCAGTCCACTTTAAATCTCCTTTCAACTCTCAACATTGGCAGAGAGGCTGCCAGCGTCTTCCCAACTGGAAGTGCCACAAGCGGCCATAATAATCATGTGTTTCAACACAGAACGCTATAGGAAGGGAAGGCAGGAGTAGCCCAGCAAGCAGACATCCACTGCTGCTAAATATACAAATAATACCCAGCTGGGTATTAATCTTCTAGATGGAGATGGCCCAGGAGAGAAGCTCTCCCTCCAGAACAGCCACGATAGCCTTGTGTCTAGACCCACAGAGAAGCCCAGCCGGACTCCTATCAAAACAACTAACAGGGTGCTGATTAGACACCTTCCTAAGGAGAACAAGTAAAAAACTGGGGATGGTGGGGAGGGAGGTACTTTTATAATCAACCTGTCCTAACTAGGGAGGAGGAGCTATCTCTCTTAGTTACCAGAAGGAATAAATTATTTAGAGCAAGCCTATTTTATTTGCACAGCTTAATTTATAAACATGTCTACTAAGGTTTCAACAAACATTATATAATTGTATTAATTTGGAGCAATGTGAAACACATACCACATATTCTGATCCCCTAAAAGAGGGACACAGGGAGGGAATGATGGACTCCCCCCTCCCCCACATAAAAGGGAAATTTGGGAAGTATGTATGCCCTTTCATACATTTTATCCAGCCGCTGTTAAAATGAACCAACCGAGCACAAATTATGAAAGGAAAACCTATAAAATGCTGTTTTTTTAAAATTCTCAAATCAAATGGTGTTATCCATATAAATGTGGCATCAAAATAAAGTGTGTTATCCACATAAATGTGGCATCAAAATAAAGCCCTGCTGATGTTTAACCCCTTAAGAACTAGCGGTCCATGGCTACATGTACCATTAAGGACCACATAGACTACATTCAGGGAGCTGGGACATGTGAGTGATCACATGTAAGGCTCACCGAAAAAGAGGCAGAAACTGACTGCTCTGGTCTTGGAGCAGTCAGTTTTAGACTCTCCTAGCGATCACAGCACCCGCAGGTGGGCCTTAAGGGATTAAGAAAATGGTATATCATTTCTGTGAGTTAATTAAATGAATTACAGGAAAAACATGGTTCAACAAAGGCATACTAGGAAGACCAACATTGCTTTAGTCTTCCAGTGTCAAAAAGTCCTTGTCACTAATCCTTTGAGTTCCAGAGACCGCTCTGACACATGAAGACTTAAAGTAGGCATGAGGGAGACTAATCACAACCACCAACTAGGACTATCTCGTATTGTATATCTCATTACAACGAGCTCAAACATAAATGACACATTTTCTCAGAGTACGACAATTTAAAAAGCTAGTTAGGGTTATATTTTAGGGATCAAACATGCATATACTTTTTTTTTTTTTTACATCAGCTAGCCGTATAAGTACAGGATATTTAAAATTATTTGTGTTAGCTCTTTCCTTCTCCGTATGGCGGGATAGTATGATATACATAAATGTAAATTTGCTAAGGCACTGTTAGTATAAAAGTATACTGCAATTCCCATTGTCCACGTAGCTAAAGACGGTTGTTGTCTAACACTAACAGAAAAGACACAAAAACTGTCATCATCATTGTATTAATAACATATCACTGAAACGCCGAGAGTGTTTAACTGTCAAGGTTTATCCAGCGACTAGTAGCACTGCCGGAAGTTATTGTACGTCACTTCCACTGGGAGTTTTCGTGATGGCGGCGGTAGGAATGGGATAATGTGGCTGCGGTTTTTTGTGTCCCGCGCTCCTAAGAGCTGCCGAGAATGATGGATTCTCTGCTGGCCTCTGCAAGCCGCTCCGAAGATGAAGATTCTTCAGCCGGTCACAAAAGGAGCGGTCTGCCTCAAGGATCCGGCCTCATCCCAAAGAGGAGGAGCTCGTCCAGGTGACGTACCGCCCTATTCTTTTATGTATACACCAGGGCTGATAGAATAAAAATGATACCTTTCTTTCTATGGCTGACACGGTACCACACTTTACTAATATTATACCAGGGCTGTGCAACCTGAGGCATTTCAACAACTCGCGAGGACATTTCCTATTGTCAGTCGTTCGCTGGAGGGGATGGTGCGAAGTGTAGTTCCAGGCAGCAGGGTGGTCTCAGTTTGCTCAGCCCTGCTGTATACAAGGTAGCTGTCTCAGTATATGCATATGGCAGAAGTACCAGGGCTCAGCAACCTTTTTCATGAGAATTGTTTATATAGTTCGTTTTACGCACTGTTTTCATGTATAAATGTGATGTTCAATCTATACTGCCAGATATATACCGCACTTCTACCTGATACGTTCTGTATTTTTACTATATATATAATATATGTGTGTGTGTCTTATTTACATAAAGAAATCTGTTAAGAGGTGGGAGAATCCTAGGAGTCTAGGATCACAGGCTCTTAAAATGATATTTCTGGCTTCTTACAGACTGCTAAAATTAGTTTATACTTCTAATATTTTTGTTCACCTATGTCTTAATATGTGCATTCATATAGCATGCTTGTTTTCCTGCAGTTCCAAATGCTCTGGCTACTGTGTACTAAGATTAAATCTAGCAATTTTTGTTTTGGAATTTAAGCGGTTTTGCAAGTTGTTTGTGCATTTCCTCTTCCACACTAGTTTCTAACAATTTTCCACATACCTCTTGTTATTGCTCTGATGCAAATACAAGCACGTCTATATAGTTAGCGCCTATGTAATGCATATGTGCTTCAATACATGGTACCTGACCTGTTTGGGCAGTATCTATATACCGTATTCTGTCTGCTCTTATACTTTTGTTTAAATATCGTGTGTGTGTGCACTTGCTTGTGTGAGTTGACACCTTTTTAACTTGGGCAATTTATGATAAAAATGTATAGTACAGAGCCATCCTGGGCTTAGTATAGCCCTGTAGTGTACATATTTCATATGCCCCCAGTTAAAGTGGATTAACATAAAGGGTTGCTTGTACTACACTCTATGTATACGCAGTAATGAAAACAAATATCAGGTCTGGTTCTGCAGGACAGATTCTCAGTCCAGTCCTTGGAAAAATATCTGGTCATTATATGGTACTATATCTGCTTTTGCAAAAAGTACTTTTTTGAATAATGTATATGATCTACTGTCTGTCATATGGCCAAAATAAAGCTGTAATGTCAACCTATGATTTACCTTTTGTGAAAACAAAAACTAATTTGAAGGTGCAGCACTAATAGTAATGTGCCTGTGCACCATTTATGAAGATACTTTATAATTAAAAGAACAGGAATTTTACGCAATCTTCCATTACATCTTCTAGGATGGTAGATATATGATTATAACCAATCTATTATGCCCAGCAAAATCTATTTGGTTGTTTTCTCTCCTTCTTGTTTGTTAATTTCCCAGTGTTGTGTACTTCCATTTTAATGTTTCTCCCTCTACTTGTTTTTACTGATTTCTAGTCTGTGATTTGAGAGCTAATTTCTGACACACTCTGTACCATGACTGTTACATGTTTTAGCTATCGTTTAGATGGCTCCAAACAAGCAGCAACATGCAAGTGCCTATTTATACATGCTGTTAAGTTGCTACATTTCTTTTTTATATGCTGGTGGGGAGTGTAAGCAATGACAACACTGAATACATTTACCTAGTGATGCCCGATGTGCTCCAAATAATTTGAAATAGGCATACCATAGTGCTAATCTCTTACTTCTTGGGACTGTGCTTGATCTCTGCCTTGCTCAGTGTCTGGATTTCCTTTACGCTTGTGTGTGTGTGGTGGGAATAACCTCTTAAGGACCAGTGCCATGCCAGGACTGTCACAGCTGTCCTGCACTTAAGGACCAGTGATGGTCCTGGCACGTCATTGAATTCAGGGGTCACCATGCACCTGCATGATGCTCGGGATCCAAGAATCGATTGGCAAAAAAGAAAATGTCCCATGGTCCTTAACTGCCAGCTGTGCGCCTGGTCCTTAGGAGTTAAAACCAAACATATATTTATTTATTTATTTATTTTTTAAATTAATACCTCCCCCATTCCTTCCCCATAGCCTAGATCCACCTTCCACAGATGCACAGTATACATTGTCTGACCACACAAACCAGCCTTGCTCACTGGTAGTCACAGATCCCCACATACACTCTGACCCCCTACCTGTGCCCCACTGCACCAGTTAGCAGTTAATTCCCCCCGCCTGGTTCCACCATTAATAGAATGCTAGGTTGAGGAAGACATAAGGAAAGGAGGCGATTGCCTGTTTGCTGAATTGATTACCTATATTACCGGATAGGCAATCAATACAAGGGAGATGGGTGCATCAGGTAGTGTCCCGATGGCCTTCCAAAAAAAAAAAAAAAAATTATATATATAATATACATATCTAATACACACGATTTGCTTACGTTCTCACAGGTACAATTGTGTATAGTTTTAAGTGCGAAAGGTTCCTCTGCAGTGTAGAGAAACTCCTTCCCTACATGCAGGGCAAGTTTTCTGGGCACCAGGTCCCAATTTCTAGTCACCTTGGCAACCTGCCACCTGACTTGCCAAGCTCTGATTTACTTCAATTTTGTTCCCCCTACTGTGCATTTGGTATGTTCCTGATTTACTCTATTCTTTTGAACATTGGGCCCATGAGTGTTTTAAACTCTTTGGATTATTCTGTTCATTTCAGTTGAATCAATGTGTGTGGATTGGGTTCTATACTATAGTTGATTAACAACATTTACTATGTTGTGTTTTTTAAATATGTATTTTCACTAAAATGACAGAATCAGGAATTGCCTTATGTCTTTTACTAGATCTGCCTGCATGTGTTTTTGTGCTAGTCTCCCCATTTTAATGCCTGACTGTCACTCACCATGTTTCTTACAGTTTCTTCTGTCCGGCAGGTTTATTAAGAGGAAGAAATTTGATGATGAGTTGGTGGAGAGCAGTCTTGCCAAGTCCACCAGTCGTGCCCGCGGTCCCAGTGGTGGTGACCCAGGACGCTATTCAGGGAGTGAGCCTTCCTCCAGTGAGAAGAAAAAGGTAGGAGAGTCGTAACCTTTGAGTGGCTGAGGGTTAAGCAGCACATTGCAATTCATTGCAAATCCTTGCAGCACTCATAGGGTTAAGAACAGAAAAGATGAATCTCCAGACTGTGAGGAATCTATATTAATAAAAGAAGCTGGCACATGAACAAAATACTGTCCATGCCAGCCTTCTCTCCATACTGCTTTCACAGCACATACACAGGGGTGTGATTTTGGCTTGAGTGGCTGGGGGAGGGTGGGCACAAAACCCTCTTGACATCCCTTCCTGACATCCCCTCCTAAAATCTCTGAAACAGATTTCCCTTCCCTTATCTTAACCCTTTCTCTACCTCCTTCATGTTTGTGTCCGCCTTCTCTGTTTCATTGCTTTTGACACTTTGATTCCCACTCCCACTCTCCTGCTCTCACCTCCTCCAGAGCACTGAGCTCAACTGCCTCACTTCAAACATGCATACACCGGGCCAGTCTCTCTGCTCTTGTTATTCCAAAAACCCCATTAAAGGGATAGTAATACTTAAATTTTACTATCCCCCATCTTCTAGCCCTTAAAAAACTGAATTAAATGAGCCCACCAGTTTGAGAGAGATCCAATTTCAAAATTCCCTGTCCCCTGACGTCAGCATTCTAGCAGACAGCAGGGGAATCCGATCCCTGAGCAAGCGGAGGCTCTTTAGCAGAGCCGATATCGCGTTATGGAAGAAGAAATCCTTCACTGAAATAGTCTTCTTGGTTTGCAAGCACGTGTAGAAGACCATTTTAGTGAAGGATTTCTTCTTCCATAACACAATCTCTGCTCTGCTGAAGAGCCTCCTCCGGGAATCCCGGGACCGGATTCACCTGACGAGGGAAAAAAAACAAAACTTTGAAAGCGGATATCTCACAAACCATAAAGGTTTGAGAGTTGCCACTGGGCTCATTTAATTCTGTTTTTTAGGGGCTACAAGAAGGGGGATAATAAAATTTAAGTATTACTATCCCTTTAACGCTTATGCTCTTTTATGATTACACAAACCCCATTACAAATTTTGACTTGTGCAACATGTCTCTTGCTACACACAACCCACATATATACAGTCCTGTGCAAAAGTCTTAGACAGGTGTGAAAATGCTGTAAAGTAAGAATGCTTTCAAAAATTGACATGTTAATAGGTTATTTTTATCAATTAAAAAAATGCATTGTGAGTGAACAAAAGGAAAATCTCAATCAAATCAGTATTTGGTGTGACCACCCTTTGCCTTCAAAACAGCATCAGTTCTTCTAGTTTTACTTGAACACAGTTATTTAACCCCTTAACGACCGGGGAATCCGGACCCGGACGCGACTGAATGACAACGGAGCATTTTTTTTATTTTTATTTTTTTTTTTTTATTGCTCCGTTGCATTCCGGACTCCTCGAACGGCGCGCAGCCACGGGGGGAGCCCGGAATTTGCTGACGGTCATAGTACGTCATCGGTCGTTCAGTCAAATCGACCCTTGACGTACTATGACCGTCAAGGGTCGTTAAGGAACTCGGCAGGTAGGTTGTTCCAAACATCTTGAATAACTAACGACAGTTCTTCTGTGGATTTAGTAGGAGACTGTTAATTTTGGTCAAATCAGCCCCTGTCAAAATCACGTCCCCCTGCATCCCCAAGACAGGCAATATAGAGGAAATATGAATATCTCCTCCTTACTGCCGCCTCTGGGTGTGTGTCTCCTGATGAGACATTAAATTATGTAATGAGGGTTTCTCATATATATATATATATATATATATATATATATATATATATATATATATATATATATATAATATAGTGTGTACCAGTGGAACAGGGCTGGCCTGTTATTGCATGTGTGATTTGGAGACTACCAGTGAACAGTGCAATAAGGCTGGACAATCAGACTGTGTGTGTGTGTGTGTGTGTGTGTGTGTGTTTCTGTGGATACCAATGGCCACTGGAACAGCCCTGAATGTTTGATTCTGTCACTACGATTGGAACAAACCCGGGGATGTCAGACCACCTATCTGCATGTGGACACTACAGTATCTCTCCCTTTACCCTGCCTCTTCTCACACAGGCAAGGCTGTACTTAACTCTCTGGATGTTAGATGTTTTGTAATTGAGAGATATCTAGTACTTGGGGGGGGGGGGGGTTAATTTCTCAAGACTTTGGATCAAATGGTGATATATCAAATAGAAATGACTGTTTATATCATATGGTGCATTTGGTTTGACATATAATTGTTCCACTTTTCCTTTGTACATAAGGTCCAAAGTTAAGCCAAGGAAATGCATGCATTTCATCTGTGTCCGATCCATGGCATAGACTGTGGGTTATTGGCTTTGCCCTCCAGCTGGTAGGACCAGTGCAAAGATTTTAAATACTGCTAGCTCCCTCCCCATTCAGTTATTTGGTCCTACCAAGCTGGAGGATGGAGGGATGTTTCTCTCTTCTACCTTGCTTACTTGAAAACAACATGGAAAAAAAAACTCCATACCGGTTATGTGGCTTGCCTCACCGCATCCACATGGATTGTAGCGTTTCTGCAGTTGGGTCATGCTTCCAGTACTCCTGCGCGTCCCGCTCTGCCTCCCGTTAATCCCATGCTTCCTGAAGGCGTGCACGCTCAATGTTGGCTGAGGAAGAGACTGTCGGAAACCAGAAGTGCATCATGCGGTTCACTGCTGGAACATTGCGTGGAAGCGATGAACCGGGATAAAAGGGCAGTTCAGACGGGATGGCGTTCTCTGCAACAGTAAGTCTCAAATCTGATGCATACATGCTGAGAATAACTGAGATATACTTATATTGCTGACATTCTACTTACTGTCTTCACTTTGTCTGTTCTTGCATGATTATTGCTTGATGTCTCAGTCTTAAATTCTCTTAGAATATATCAAAAGAGCAAAAGTCTGACAAACCTAAATCAATGGAAACCTCTACGGAAGAAAAGTCTACCCCCAAGACAAAATCATGCTTGGGATGTGGCCAAAAGCTTCTGTTAACAGATCCTGCTAAGCTGTGTATTGAATGTTTAAAAAGGTCAGCTACTAGTGAGATGTCTGCCCAGTTCCAGGACTTTTTGAGCTGGATGAGGAATTCCATGCAGGAAACATTCACTTCAATGCCGGAAGCCGCTAGAAAGCATCCACGAACCACGGACCCAGGTGAAGGACGGTCCAGGACCCGTGAGGAGGAAGAAGATAGTTTTCTGGAGATTGAATCTGGCGCCTTTTTAGCCGAGGAAGGCGAAATAATTGATGACACAGGCAGTTTTCCATTAGACAGGATAACCTGATTAAACCAGTGAGAGTCTCTGGGTCTCTCTGAGGTGCAAAAAGACCTTAACATTATTGACACTGCTTTTGTGCGATTTAAAAAAATCATGCCCCCAAATACCGGTTCACAATTCCATCCAAGAAATTGTGACATCTGAATGGGAACAAGCAGATAAACGTGGTTCCATTTCAAGACTTTTTCAGCGTATGTATCTGCTTTCAGATAAGGACACCTTGTCTTTGCATACACCACCTAAAGTAGACGCCGCCATAGCACAGACATCTAGGCGCACTACTATTCTGCGTGAAGATGGTTCTATACTGCGAGATCCAATGGACAAGCGGGCAGATAGTGCCCTGAAAAAACAGTTTGTTACTACTGGGCAAAACCTAAACACTGCCACAGCAATGGCCTCTATCTTCCGCGCAATGCGGATTTCGTTTACGGAACTTGCAGAGAAAATTGAATCTTCAATTTCCAGAAGCAGAATTCTGAAAGATTTTGGAGCCCTGAAAGATGCTATAAACTATTAATGTGATGAGTCGCTTCGCAACATTAGACTACTTACCAAAGCTTCTTCACTATCCATTACCTCTAGAGAGGCATTATGGATTGTCATGGGACGCGGATCCATCTTCAAAAAACAGACTTGTGTCTTTACCTTTCTCCGGTTCAAAATTATTTGGTGACCAGCTGGAGGAGATAAACAATCATCAAGAGGCAAAAGGCCCTTTCTACCTCAGGGGATGAAGACAAGAAGTCCACCAGTTAGATCAGAGCAATTTCAGGAATCCAGAAAATACTGGTCAGGCAGAGGTTACAACCGAAAAAACCATGGATCCTATCAGGCCCCAAGAACTGGAGATCGTAAGGATTTCCAGCGAAAAGGCCAATTCCATCAATGAAGCCAGTGCTATCCCTTCCTCTCCTCCAGTTGGGGGCAGACTGGAGGTGTTCCAACATGCTTGGTGTCTTCTCCATCACGACACTTGGGCGTTTAAATTTTCAGTGCATATCCCTTTTTTACAATTTCCATCTGTTCCAAGAGAACACCGATTCCGAACATCAGTTGTGAGACAAAAAAAACAAAGATCCAACAGATGAGACAATCAATCCTGCTACTCAGACAGAACCAGGTTATAGAGGAAGTTCCTCTACACCAGTGATTTACAGGCTTTTACTTGACACTATTTCCAGTTAACAAGCCTACAGGGGACTTAGGACTCATACTAGATCTCAAAAAATTGAACACCTTCCTTTGGATAAAACATTTCAAGATGGAGACAGTATCTTCACCATTGAAGCTGATGCTCCCTCAAGCATATCTCACCAGGCTGGACTTACAAGATGCGTACCATCACATCCTTATCAGGGAATCCCATCACAGATACCCTATGGTTTCATGTGTTTGGGAAGCATTATCAGTACAGAGTCCTCCCCTTTGGCCTGGAATTGGCTCCAAGGATCTTCACCAAAATCATGGCAATAACCATGGCAGAACTCTGGTTACTCCAAGTCAAAGTGATACCTTACCTAGAAGATATCTTGATTCCGGAAACATCCAAGGAGAAGTCCGTACAAAGCACTTGCCTTTGCATGCAGTTTCTGATTAAGCTTGGGTTGGATCATCAACCTACAGAAGAGTGCTCTGTCTCCCTCCCAGAAACTGATATTTCTGGGGATAGAAATCAACATGAATCAAGAAAAAGCCACTCTGTCACTAGACAGGCTGAATCGCATCCACTAAGCTGTATCTGTTTTGAAGAAAGTACACTGCTTGCGGAATTTTCAGCGCCTTCTAGGGCATCTGTCCTCCTCATTCCAGATTCTTCCCTGGGCACGGGCTCATGCCCATCAAACTCAGGAGAACTTCATGGAATTCTACAAAAACGATCCACTCAACCCCAACCTGAAAATTCCTGTCTTTCAAAGGACAAGGACAGAGTTACAATGGTGGACTCAGTGGAGACATCTCTCAAGAGGCAAGCCCCTGCTGGAACCAGAGTGGATCATTCTCCACACGGATGTCAGCAATTCAGGATCGGGGGGGAATTTGGGTCCAACAGTTGATTCAAGGCATTTGGTCAGCTCAAGAACCAAAACTTCAAATAAACATGAGAGAACTACTAGCAGTATGGAAGACACTCATCTATTTCAGCACCCATCTGCAGAAGAAAGCTGTTCAAATCTGACAGTGTGTCTGCTGTCCAGTACCTGCTGAACCAGGGAGGAACCAGGAGCAAGCAATTAAACAGTCTAGCTCAAAGAATATTGCACTGGGCAGAAGAAAATCTGCTGGCTCCAACCGTGTCCTTCCTGTCGGGAAGACTAAACATCAAGGCAGACTTCTTAAGTCGCCACAAGCTAGATCCAGGGGAGTGGAGTCCAGGCACCGAGATATTCAATCAAGTGGTGAGACATCTAGGGGAACCATCAGTGGATCTCATGGCGACAAGAAAAAACACAGTGTCAACAGTTCATATCCCGTTGGCAGGACCCTCAAGCGATTTGCTTAGGACGCACTAAAAGTACCATGGAAATTCCATCTAGCATATGTATTTCCACCTCTACTTCTCATCACAGATGTAATTCGCAAGAGACAAGGCAGAAGTGATACTTATGGCACCAAACTGGCCTCGAAAGCTTTGGTACACCAATATTCTTCAACTGTCGGTTCAAAAACCATTCCCTCTACCAGTCACCCAAGATCTCCTCTCTCAGGGCCCACTAGTTCATCCCGATCCAGCCTTCTTCAAGCTCAGGGCCTGCAGGCTGAGTGGGAATCCCTGAGACTTCAAGGGGCGTTGGAGGCAGTCATTGACACTATATATTGCGGGAAAGAAAATCTTCTGCTTCCAAAATTTACTAGAGTAAGGTTCACTTTCTATAACTGGTGCACCAATCATATCCTTGATCGCACCTCTCTGTCTGCACAAAAAATCCTGGACTTCCTGCAGACGGGATTCCAGAAGGGGTTAAAGCCAGTTTCCCTCACGGTACAATTGTCCACCATATCGGCAGTCTTGGCTACCCCATTTGCTGACAACTACCTTATTAAAAGATGTCATCGGTATCAAAAATCAAACCCACCATTAGGGACATTGATCCACCATGGGACTTGAATATTGTCCTTCAACAACTGGCATCACACCCATATTTTGAGCCTTTGGATGCAGTCTCATTAAAACATCTAACTCTAAAAACAGTGTTCCTCACATCTGCCAAGGGAGTGAGTGAATTACAGGCACTGGTCTACATTCCACCTTTTTTAGTCTTACACCAAGATAAAGTAGTCCTGCGACCAAAGTTATCTTCTAGGTCAAAGGTTGTCTCCCAGTTTCACATGAACCCGGTGATGTTTTGCCATACTTTTGCCCAAATCCTACTCATGCGCTTTTAAAGACACTTCACAACTTAGATTTGTAAGCAACGAATCAGATCTATCTGGCCAGAACTCCGTTATGGCGAAAAACAGATGCTCTCTTTGTCCATTTTTCTGGCAAGTTTACAGGCACATCAGCCTCCAAACCATCAATATCATGTTGGATACGTGATTGTATTCATTTGGTGCATGATTACGCTCAGTTGGAGCCTCCCAAAGGTATCAAAGCACATTCCACTCATGCCATAGCAACATCATGGGCGCAGAAAAGCCTCAGCATCACCAGATGAGATCTGCCGAGCCGCAACCTGGTCTTCTGTATCTACTTTCATAAAGCACTACAGATTGGGTATCCAGGCTTCGGAAGATGCAAAATGGGAAGGTGCTTGAAGCAGCCATTCCAGTCTAACATTTGCACCAACTCTTCCCTATCTGCTGAGGTACTGCTTTGGTAAGTCCCACAGTCTATACTGTGGATCAGACACAGAAGAAAAGGTGAAATTTACTCACCTATTATTTGTTTTTCCTCTGTGTCCTTCCACGGCAACCCACCCTATGTTATTCAGTTGGTATGGTATCGTTTCACTGCACTTGTTTCTACTACCCTTGTGCTGGTTATCTGTTCCTGGCTCTCTAACCTCTTTTATATCATGTCTTGCAGCTTGGACAACTGTATAACTGTATAGGGGAGGGAGATAGCAGTATTTAAAATCTTTGCATTGGTCCTATCAGCTGGAGGGCAGAGCCAGTTACCCACAGTCTATGCTGTGGAAGGACACAGAGGAAAAACAAATATCTGTGAATAAATTTCACCATTTGTCGCTTTACTTGATTCCCAGTGTGTTAGTGGCATTTAAATCCAGTTCTTTCATTCTAGCAGGTCTGTAAGACTGTCTCCACTCCCGCCCCACCCTCTCCTGCACCCAGTCCTAGCATCACAAAACGCATTAAGAAAAGCAAACAACCGCTCCAGGTCACCAAGGATCTAGGGAGATGGAAACCGGCTGATGATCTGCTTCTGATCAACACAGTGCTACAGGTCTGTCTTTATCTTTGTCACTTCTTTGTTTCTCTATAAGGAGTGGGGGAAATTCAGGATTTGTGATGGATCTAGTCCTCTGATCAGCTTGATCCAACCTGCTGGGCTTTTACTTAAAAAGCAGCTGAATTCTTTAGAAATGAATTCAGAGGGGTCATCTGTGTCCCAAATCAGAATCTCTTAACCAATGACCCTACAGGTTCAGGCTGAGGTTAGGACTGGCTCTAGGGATGTTAGGGACCCTGCCAGCTTAAATTCTATTTTGTACTTTTTTTATTCCCTTTCTTTAGCCAGAAGGATGCAAAAGTTCTTTGCGCTAACACAAATGAAAAGCAGCTGTGTGTGCTTGTGTCTGAATGTGCAATATGAGATCTTTGCCTTCCTGACACCCCCATTCTAATTCTAAGTACAGCCTTCATCTGGAAAGATTTCCTTCCTCTGCACTCTGGCCTGTATTTAATTTCTAAGCCACGGAAATAGCCGTATCGCTGTTCTCTAGGCTTTGTGGGATGAAACATTTGTGCTTATTGCTGCATAGAGAAATGAAAGAGGCTGTCAGGTTTTATGGGGTGCAATGTGCGGAAAAGAGCTTTTCATATATAATTTGTAAACTATACCTCATGGAATCCAGTTCATTGGAAGCCTTATTCTCATCGACTAACACTGGTGTCACTCAGTCTCTGAAGACAAGCAGTAATTGTTGAAAGTCTGTCAGGCCCTTTGAGACACCAGGTTCATAAATCCCGAGAGAACATAGCAGAAGAGTGAGGCAATGTCTTGCAGAAATTAGCAGTTTGCACCTTTTGTAAACACCCCATTTCTAGGCTTTGTTGAGTAGTGTGAACTGTAAGTATATGTTTGTGTGTCTGTAATGACAGGGAAGGTTAGCCTTTTATAGATTTGCTAACTAGATAACTTTGTTTCCAGACAAATGATCTGCAGGCTGTGCACCTTGGGGTGAAGTTCAGTTGTCGTTTTACCCTAAACGAAATACAAGAACGTTGGTATGCTCTGTTGTATGACCCTATAATTTCCAAGTGAGTGTTATTTCACTGCAGAAAAATGAACGCTTTAAAGACTGTCTGGCTTAAATGTGTGTGATTATGTAGTATACCTGTCTTTTGTCATTATAAGGTTGGCATGCCAAGCTATCCGACAGCTACATCCAGAGGTCATTGCAGCTATCCAAAGCAAGGTGTTGTTCAGTAAGGCTGAGGAGCAGCTATTAAGTACAGTGAGCTCGGTATGCACCTTCTTTTTAACTCTAATACAGCCCACCCTACTTCACATAGTCTGTAATTATTTCCATGTTGTTCCTTCACAGACTTCTCAGCCTACACTGGAGTCATTTCAGGACTTGTTAAGTAAACATCCAGAAGTGTTTTATATGTCCCGTACAGCCAAATCTCTTCAGGTCCACTGGCAGCTTATGAAGCAGTACTATCTACTGGATGATCAGACTGGTACGAAATGCACAGTTCTTACTCTTTTATCATGTTAATGGTGCAGTAAACAGCTTTTCATTTAAAAAAAAAAATTTTCCTGCTGAGTAAACCAAGTGTAATTCCCATAACTCTCAGTTGTTTTATTCAAAAGTTGTAACAGTGCAGATAATCAGGAAATTAAAGCGTGTGAGCTTCATTGAAAGTTCTGACAGCATGACTCGAAAGTTTCTATCACATAAAATGCAACAGAATAACTAATTGGATCTGACTGCTATGGGGGAAAAAAAAAGTTTGCTGCTACTTTAAAGGGCTATAACATGGGTATCTTTGCTTTAGCACAGGGTTGTCCAAACCTGTAGTTAACCCCTTCACGTCCTGTGACGTACCCGGACCGTCACGCTGGTCCGGCACTTAAGGACCCGTGACGGTCCTGGTACGTCACGTACTTTTACTCACCGCGCTCCTGCAGGAGCGCGGTGAGTAATACTGTGGACTGAAATTGATCGCTCCAAGACTGGAGCGATCTCTTTCAGTCCTCCTTTCGATGTGCCGCCCCACGTGTCTATCTGGTCCTTAAAGGACCAGACACCGCGGGATTGTCGGAGCCTAAGGGGTTAAGGTCCATTTTAAGATTTCCCTTTTTTTTTTTTTTAGCACAAATATTTAGCTTAGTGAGTCCCAATTCTATCCTTAGGGACCACTAAAAGGCCATTTCTTTTAAGACTGCCTCACTTGTGCACAGTACTTGAAGAAGTAAACTTTTTTCATTAAAAATGTATATTGTAGGCCTTTTCCTGCTGAGCCAAACAAGGGTATTGCCCCTGCAGAGTGTTTGAATATTTCTACAGTTATAACCTGTGCTGAAGCATGGGAATCCTGAAAGCTGGAGGAATTGTAGGGCAAGCCAGCTGCACTGTAGGAGGACACTAGACTTTCCCTTTGAGGTAAAAAGTCTAATGCATTGCTTTGCAATGCATTGGATAACATTCAAGGTGTTAAACCCCCCATTTTAAATCAGGGAAATTTGTATTTGTCCCTATGGAACAGTTGATGTACACTAGAATTACTCCTGTTTTCTTGTGAACATAGGGCCCTAAATGTAAAATTTGAAGAACTGGTAGTAATCTGCCTTTTCCTCCCTCTCCATCTCAGTTCAGCCACTACCAAAAGGTGATCAGGTTTTGAACTTCTCCGATGCTGAAGATATGCTGGATGATGGCAAGCTGAGGTATGGTTCAGTGTAGATATATGTATATTAATGAATACATAGGCTTTTACACACACACACACACACACACACACACACACACACACACCACACAATCACTCACCCCTTGGATGCTAAAGAAATCTCCACGTGAATGTTTGTCTGTGTGCACTTACTATGAACTACTGACTTTGCATGCTATTCATCTTGCAGAGAGCCTCGAGATGAAGTTCTGGAACATGGTAATATGACCCCCCCCCCCCCCCCTCCTTTTTTCTTTGTAATTGTATCTCTCCTCATGTCTAATATGTCTACTATTCTTGATAGAGCTGACAGTAGCTGATCGCCGTCAGAAACGGGAGATCCGGCAATTAGAGCAGGAGCTGCATCGGTGGCAAGTTTTAGTGGACAGCATAACAGGTGAGGATTGACTGCAGGTTCTTGGTGTTTAACCTCATCACCAGGCATGAGCTCAAGGTTTATGATGTGTATTGTCCTTATTATATTTGTATTGATATTGTCTTTCTTTGCCCTCTAGACATTTTTTGTTTCTCTTGTAGTAAGATGCACAATATAAAACCGTTTATTAACCCATCAGCTTACAGGATGGTTTTGATCAGTTGTAAGGTGGATAAAAACTGTTTCTCTGTCGTCCAATATAGGTTACTGGTAACTGTGGGTAGGCGACCTGCCCCTTTAAGTAAGCCAGGAAACTGAATAAGAAATGCTGGGTGGAGCCTACCTTCCCTCTCAGCCTGCAGTAGCCAATACTCTCCAGTTATATTGTTTCCTTTGAAGAGGAAAGACAAAAAAAAGCTTTTATGCTTTAGTTTTAGTGTTTTATTGTTTTCTGTTAGATATGGAATACCACCATTAGGCGGATTACCATAACTGACAATGCCCTTAGGTGTGGATAGCTCAGTTTCCAGGTGCTATGGTGGACCTTTTAGCCCTGAGGGGAAAATCTTGCTGGACAAGTTCTTTCCCAGGGTTTGCCCACGGAAGCTTCTTCTTAAATACATTGTAATCTGAAGACAGAAGACCTGCTAAAAACATGAGTAACCCCTTGAGTGCTGAGGTCCACTTGTCCCACGTTTACTCTCTGCACAGAGTTCTCCATTGGAGTTCCTATTACATACTCCTGCACTCATTGGGTTTGTCTGTCTGTTGGGGGGGCCAGACGTGCTCTTTGGCTTAAGATCTGGTCTGCTGACACTACCTCCAAGAAGACCCTTCTTTCCTTGCCTTTCTTGGGAACCTATCTGTTTGGGCCTGAGCTGAAAGACATCATCAGTGAGGCCACTGGGTGGAAGAGCACCCTGTTGCCTTTCCTCCCCAAGAAGAAGCCACGGTCCAGACGGAACCAGCCTTTTCGTTCCTTTCAGACCGAGGCGCATGCAGCAACCCAGGCACCTCGTGCCTCCTCCAAGCCTAAACAGCAGTGGAGACCCAAGGAGTCCTCAGCTAAGCCCAAAACTGCCAAACCTCCTTCTGCATGACTTGTTGAAACATGGTTCCCGACGAATCAGTGCGTGGCCGCCTGTGCTTTTACCACTCTGTCTTGGCAAGGTCCGAGGCGAATCCGTGGGCTCTTAAAGTCATGACAGGGGTTACAGGATCCTCTTCACCTCTCTTCCTCTGCCCAGGTTTTGTCTTTCACACACTCAGGCGACAGACAAGCTTCGGCTTTTCACCGGGGTGGCTCAGACCCTTTCGGACAAAGAGGTCTTAGAGCCGGTTCACGAACCAGAACAGGGTTTCGGTTTCTATTCCAACCTGTTTGTGGTCAACAAGAAGAACGGTGGATGTCGTCCTATCCTGGACCTCAAGAATCTCAATTCCGTCATGGTCAAGTCTCATTATCATCAGGACTCTCTGCGGACGGTGATCGCCGCCATGTCTCCTGGAGAGTTTCTCGCCTCCTTGGATCTTCAGGATGCATACCTGCACATTGCCATTCATCCAGAGAGCCGGCAATATCTCCGGTTTGCCTGCGACCAGGGGCACTTTGTTTTCTGCTCTTCCCTTTGGTCTGTCTACTGCTCCACAGGTCTTCAATCAGGTCCTAGGTGCCTTGATATCTCTCTTGCACAGAACCGGTGTCTGAGTTACTCCTTACGTGGACTTTCTCCTGCTGAAGGCCTCTTCTCTGGAGCTTCTGCATCACCAGGTCCAGGAATGCATTCACGTTCTCTCCCGTCATGGGTGGATCTTGAACATGGACAAGTCCGGATCTGGTTCCATCTCAGCGTCTCGTTTACCTGTGACTTCTCTCTGACACAGTGAAGGGGATGGTGTTCCTCAAGGAAGAGTTGGCTCACGAGATCGCAATCAAAGTATCCACTATTCTAGAGTTGGATCCGGTGCCAGCCAAGAAGTTGACATCTCTGGTGGGGAAGTTAATTTCCATCGTGGAAGCAGTTCCGTTTGCCATGGCTCATGCAAGAGAACTTCAGCGGTTTGTGATCCAGGCCTGCAAGGGTCAGAAGGATCTCTTGAAGAAATCGATCTCTCTCCCCCTACGTGTGGAACTGAGTCTGTCGTGGTGGCTTGACCTCTTGCATCTCCTGAAAGGCAGGGCCTTCCTCATTCCCTTCTGGAAGACTGTAACCATAGATGCCAGTCTGTTGGGATGGGGTGTGGTCTTGGGTCACCTGAATGTCCAGGTCCGGTGGAGAGTCTCCTTCCCATCAACTTATTAGTGCTTTGAGCAATCTTTCATGCTCCCCGGTATTGGACAACATCAGGCTGTGGCTTACATCAACAAGCAAGACGGCACAAGATGTTTTGCAGCTTGGTTGGAGGTCAAGGCTATTTTGGCCTGGGCAGATGATCTTGTTCCTGCTATTTCCGCAGTTCACATTCCAGGCATGGACAACGTCCTGGCAGACTTCTTAAGTTGACACACCATCGACAGCAGAGAATAGGAACTGAATCAGGAGGTGTTCCATCTCATTGTCCAGATCGACCTGATGGCGATGAGACACAACAGGAAGGTTCCGCTGTTCTGCAACCGTTGGAACGACCCTCAGGCTCTAGCAGTGGATGCTATGTTCAGTCCATGGAGTTTTCTTCTGGCATACATATTTCCCCTTCTTCCCATGTTGCACAGGGTATTCGTCTGGAGCGATCTCCAGTCGTTCTGATTGCTCCATGTTGGCCTCGCCAGTCTTGGTTTCCGGAGCTTCTGGATCTTCCGGTGGCGGGACCGTTTTGACTTCCCCACCGTCCGGATCTTCTTCTGCAGGGATACCTGCGGAAGGAAAACGTCGAATGTTTGGGTTTGACGGCTTGGAGGTTGAATCCTCCGTTATGAAGAAGGGCTTTTCTTCTGAGGTTGTTGCTACTATGCTTCGTGCATGGAAGCCTATTTCTTAGGCATACCATCGGGTTTGGTCTACCTTTCTCTCTTGGTGTGCTGATAGGGATCTTTTTCCCATGACTTTGATCTCCCTACAGTTCTGTCTTTTTTGCATAATGGGGTTGATAAGGGTCTCAGTTTGAGTTTCTTGAAGGTTCAGACTTCTGCGCTGTCTGTTTTGTTTCAGAGACGACTTGCCATTATCCCTGATGTCAAGGTTTTCTTCCAGGTGTTGGTCATGTTCGCCCCCACTCCTCAGTGAGATCTCAATTTGGTCTTAGGTGTTCTCCCGAAGGTGGTTTCTGAGTTCCACAGTAACCAGGAAATAGTGTGCCTTTTTAGTTCCGACCCTACATCTGGCAAGGAAAAGGATCTTCAATTGTTGGATGTTGTGCACTGCGTTAAGTTTTATGTGCATCGTACTGAGTCCATCTGCCAGTCTGACGTGACTTTTGTCATTCCTGAGGGTCCTGGTAAGCCAGCTTCTAAGGTTACCATTGCTTCCTGGATTAAGTCAACCATTCGTAAGGCTTTCGAATTGAGGAAGTAGCCTGTGCACTTTCGGGTTACGGCTCATTCTACCAGGTCTATCGGAGCCTCTTGGGCTTACAAGAATCAGGCCTCTGCTGTTCAGTTGTGCAATGCGACTGCTTGGTCGTCAGTGCACACCTTTTCCAAACACTACCGTGTTTATGTGCTGGCATTGGCTGATGCCAGTTTTGGCAGGAAGATCCTAGAGGCTGTATTGCCTGTCTAGGGTCTTTCTAGGTATCTTTAGTACTCAACTGTTGAGCCCTGTTTGCTCTAGTTCATTGTGCTGTGTTACAGTTTCTTGTGTGTTTACACTGGTTTTCGTGTCCGTTGACACTTTATTTTTAGAGGGCAGTGTATGATCTGTTTAGCTCATGTATGCTCTGGTGACTTTGGGGGCCTTGCGTCTGGTCCTTGCCTTCAAGCCTCTGGGAAACGCAATGGTTGGACATCCCAAAGTTACCAATAACCTGTATTGGATGACAGAGAAAAGAGGATTTTAGTCTTACCTGTTAAATCCTTTTCTCTTACTCCATATAGGTTACTGGTCTCCCACCCTGTCAAGGGACCATGCTTGGCTCTCCTGTGGCAGAACGTGGGAGACCTTTTGGGTTCACACTCACAGGAGTCTTCTTTTCTCTTTGGCTATCTGGTCAGTAGTTGGCGTCATCGTTCTAACTGGAGAGTATTGGCTACTGCAGGCTGAGAGGGAAGGTAGGGTCCACCCAGCACTTCTTATTCAAGAGTTTCCTGTCTTACTTAAAGGGGCAGGTCGCCTACCCAAAGTTACCAGTGACCTATATGGACTAAGAGAAAAGGATTTAAGAGGTAAGACTAAAATTCTATTTTAATGTATAATTAGTAGTGTGTAGGTATGCGACCTGTCACCACATTGATTATTGTTATCTATTTAAATGGCATGTACCTTTTTGTAATAGTTTTAGAGTTTAGGTTTAATCGATAGGGACTCTTTAAAGGGACAATAGCAGCTAGAAACAACTTGGTTATATTTACTCCCCCTCCCCTCTCTTTGTTTGTCTTGTTTTTGTGTTATTTATAGATGTATAGATGATGCTAAGTCCTGATGTTTAACCTTTTAAGTGCTAAGGGAGGTGTTCAGTGCATTGCTGAGCAGTGTCAATAAGTGGGTGAGATAATTTTGACTAAGCATAAAGTGCCTATAAGACATGCTTTAATTTGCATCATCTATAAATCTGAATACCTCCAAAACAAAATTTCTACATAAAAATTGGTTAATGGAAGTGATCAGGAAAGTTCTTTCAAAATCTCCAAAGTTGTTTTAGGTAATAATTGTTTTCAAGCTGTAAACTCAGCAGTTGAGTTCTGACCTCTGTCACAGCCTGCATTATTAACCCGTTGAGTGCCAGAATAGTATCCAGTGCACTGAGGTGAGAATTTGGACAGATGACCGTTAAAATCAATTCAACACGTGCAGACATTGTTATCAGAGTATGGAAGTACAGTACTCACAAATTGCTGCACTCAGAATTTAATCTGTGTGACTTGTTATATCAATGTGTTGCTTATTATATATAAAATATATATATATATATATATATATACACCTATGTATTCTACACTGTAAAACAGGGGTAGTTTTAATGTTGGTCCTCCAGCTCTTGGACTAAAAACTCCCATAATTATTAACCAACCAATGCCTGGGGGTCCATTAATTTACCACATCTACTGTAAACTTTAAAGGGATAGTAATACTTAAAATGTAAAATAAAAATATGTTGTAGGGTTTATTCCCTGAGTAAAACAAGGGTACTCCCACTGCTGAAAAGTGTTTCATTCAAAAGTTTTCACAGCTAAAAGTTTAATTTTTTTTTTAGGTGCACTATCACAGTGGCCTGAAATTGTACGGTGGCTACACCATCCTATGGACAGCTCCAGGGACCTTTCTGCAGTGGGAGAATTACCCTTGTTTTACTCAGGGGTATAAATCCTACAACATTTTTTTTTTACATTTTAAGTATTACTGTCCCTTTAACCAAAGAGCCCACAAAGCAGAGTCTGTTGTACCAGTTTGTCCATTCTTGTAGTTGGCCAAATATACCTGTAGCATTGCATGCCAACAGAGTCTGGACAGTTTTGTACTAAGTGCATCACTGTGGTTCGTATTCCCTAGGAATGAGCTCCCCTGACTTTGATACTCAGACATTGGCAGTGTTACGTGGACGTATGGTGCGATATCTGATGAGGTCTAGAGAGGTAAGAAAAAGACCAAAGGCAAGTACATGTTTAATGCAATAATCTGTATGCTCTGATTTTACTGCATTTGTATATTTTCCTAAGAGCTATTTCCTACTGGCTTTGCAGATCACACTTGGAAGAGCCACAAAGGACAACCAGATTGATGTGGATCTCTCCCTGGAAGGCCCAGCGTGGAAGATTTCACGCAAACAAGGTCCGTAATCATGGTTACAAGTTTTCATGTCTTACAGGGGGTTGTCCTATGTGCATACAGTGGGGCAAAAAAGTATTTAGTCAGCCACCAATTGTGCAAGTTCTCCCACTTAAAAAAGATGAGAGAGGCCTGTAATTTTCATCATAGGTACACTTCAACTATGAGAGACAGAATGAGACAAAAAAATCCATAAAATCACATTGTCTGATTTTTAAAGAATTTATTTGCAAATTATGGTGGAAAATAAGTATTTGGTCAATAACAAAAGTTCATATCAATACTTTGTTATATACCCTTTGTTGGCAATGACAGAGGTCAAACGTTTTCTGTAAGTCTTCACAAGGTTTTCACACGCTGTTGCTGGTATTTTGGATCATTCTTCCATGCAGATCTCTAGAGCAGTGATGTTTTGGGGCTGTCACTGGGCAACACGGACTTTTAACTCCCTCCAAAGGTTTTCTATGGGGTTGAGATCTGGAGACTGGCTAGGCCACTACAGGACCTTGAAATGCTTCTTACGAAGCCACTCCTTTGTTGCCTGGGCGGTGTGTTTGGGATCATTGTCATACTGAAAGACCCAGCCATGTTTCATCTTCAGTGCCCTTGCTGATGGAAGGAGGTTTTCACTCAAAATCTCATGATACATGGCCCCATTCATTCTTTCCTTTACATGGATCAGTCGTCCTGGTCCCTTTGCAGAAAAACAGCCCCAAAGCATGATGTTTCCATCCCCATGCTTCACCGTAGGTATGGTGTTCTTTGGACGCAACTCAGCATTCTTTCTCCTCCAAACACGACGAGTTGAGTTTTTACCAAAAAGTTCTACTTTGGTTTCATCTGACCATATGACATTTGCCCAATCCTCTTCTGGATCATCCAAATGCTCTCTAGCAAACTTCAGACGGGCCCGGACATGTACTGGCTTAAGCAGGGGGACACGTCTGGCACTGCATGATTTGAGTCCGTGGCGGCGTAGTGTGTTACTGATGGTAGCCTTTGTTACTTTGGTCCCAGCTCTCTGCAGGTCATTCACTAGGTCTCCCCGTGTGGTTCTGGGATTTTTGCTCACCGTTCTTGCGATCATTTTGACACCACGGGGTGAGATCTTGCGTGGAGCCCCAGATCGAGGGAGATTATCAGTGGTCTTGTATGTCTTCCATTTTCGAATAATTGCTCCCACAGTTGATTTCTTCACACCAAGCAGCTTGCCTATTGCAGATTCAGTCTTCCCAGCCTGGTGCAGGTCTACAATTTTGTTTCTGGTGTCCTTCGACAGCTCTTTGGTCTTGGCCATAGTGGAGTTTGGAGTGTGACTGTTTGAGGATGTGGACAGGTGTCTTTTATACTGATAACAAGTTCAAACAGGTGCCATTAATACAGGTAACGAGTGGAGGACAGAGGAGACTCTTAAAGAAGAAGTTACAGGTCTATGAGAGCCAGAAATCTTGCATGTTTGTAGGTGACCAAATACTTATATTCCACCATAATTTGCAAATAAATTCTTTGAAAATCAGACAATGTGATTTTATGGATTTTTTTTTTTTTTGTCTCATCTGTCTCTTATAGTTGAAGTGTACCTATGATGAAAATTACAGGCTTCTCTCATTTTTTTAAGTGGGAGAACTTGCACAATTGGTGGCTGACTAAATATTTTTTTGCCCCACTGTATCTTGTTTTCTGGCTGTCTCATGAATTCTTGAAATTATGCCTCCAACTGTTTTTGTTATCTTGATATGTTTTGCACATTCTTGTAAATATGCACTTTACTTATCTGTTTAGGTGTCATCAAACTAAAGAACAATGGAGACTTCTTTATAGCCAATGAGGGGCGGCGAGCTCTTTACATTGATGGACGCCCTGTACTGCCAGGCAGCAAGTGGAAGCTCAATCACAACTCTGTTGTGGAAGTGAGTGCTTGTAATGCAGAATGCATTATTGTATGCCATCTCTCGTCAAGTCCAATAGCAGCTGTGGCCATGGCTTTGCCCATCCGTGGTGTAGCTATTGAAGTACTCTTTTGCCCATGCTAGCGCACCAACCCGCCTCCAAAACACACAAAAAAAAAAACAACAAAACTTTGGGCTGCATTAAGAAAGGCTAAGATGAGTGATCCTGACACAAACCAACTGCACCACAGCAGATAGATACAAATTCACAATAGTAGTAGATCTTGCATTCAAAGGGTTAAAAGCACAATTTAAATCAATGGCAATTTTCGTTTGTCCTCTATTGTGAACTTGGTTTACAATAGAATTGTCCCTCTTCAGTTTCCTCAATATTTTTTATCTCAGACAAAATGTTTATTTCTTCCAATGAGAGACACAACTGCCAAGGAGTTCATCTACTAGGTCCTCTAGGAGTCAGGGCAATTAAAGCAAAAGGAAAAAAAAACCCTCTGCCTTAGCCCCACTTAATGAATATCCTACTCAGCTTATCTTATCTTGATCTTATTATTCATTGTAGAAATGCCCATCTTTTATATTTTGGTAGTGTAACATAGTTGATGAGGCTGAAAAAGACTTGCATCCATCAAATCCAGCCCATTGCAAATCAGCCCTGGTGATTCAAAGAGCGGCAAACAAATCCCACAGAAGCCGCTTCCAACCAAGTGGGTAAAAAAAAAACAAAAAAAAAAACACTGCTCCATACCAGATGTGTATATTTACATTTTGTGAAGGCAGTTACTGCCCTTACTGTAAAAAACAAACAAACAAACAATCCCTGCCTTTGTTTTAGTTGAAAGTACCTTAAAGGATGACCTTTTTTTCTTAGTTCAGCTCAGGTTGGTAATGTTGGAATTGTAAACTTCGACAGCAAAGGCTACTATTGAAGCTTGGTGCATGTGGCAGTGGGCAACGTTAACATATAAACACACCCACACAAACATGGATACAACAGTGGTTCATTAACCTGAGTCTTAGGCTTGTTTTAGTTAGCGTCTCCTATTTTCTGATCCCATACGAGGTTTGAACTTTCATATGACCCAGCAGTTGTTATCTCAGTATTTGAGGGGCAAATAAATATGAAGAACTTTTATTATTCTTGTTTTGGTGCTGCCCCATTTTCTCCAGGTTCTGTTAATTTCATATCAAACCTGCGTTGGGGTAAAAATGGAAATGACCAATTCCTGAAATTGGAATTATATGCCCTTTAAATAAAATACATAGCGAGGGTTACATTGATTTATTTCTTGTTGGTTTGTGCCACAAATTTAAAATAGGGGGAAAAGAATATATGTGTTGTATAGAAAGACCTATGCATAAAATACACGAAATTTGGACTTTGTACAGATGTGAGTTAATCCTAAATCTAGAACCATAATAGCTTGCTAGTGGAACATAGAAAAAGTAAACTCCTGGACAGCAGTTTGTTATTCACAGTATTGGAATTTCAATACAATTGTATGCATTCTGGGTAGAAGTTTTTGGTCTTGTTAGGAGATATCCACAAATCAGTGGTAACTTGTCAAAGTGCAGGGTGGGCTTAGGAAGAATAACAGTATAATCTGTTGTTTTTTCACAGAATAGCACCATAAATGTGTTGTTTTACTTTAAACTGATACAAGTTGGGGGGGGGGTTAAGGCTTTGCATCGAAATAGTTAAAGACCTAGTAATGTTTAATTTGACTTTACACATTGTTCAAATGAAGAATATCTACAGTTACAATGCCTGTAATTTTTTTTTCAACACTTCAGGACCCCTGCCTTTTATAGATGTCTGTTCTGACCATAGTTCTGCCTTAAGATGGTCTGCTCTGACCAATAGAACATGAATAGTGGTACACTGTGCCACTATCTTTACTAAAGAAAAGATTGAATGGTGCTTAGCTGTATATCTGCATTAGAGAAGAGAACTGTGTTCCTCGTCAATGCTTCATTCACAAAAGAGCATTGGGGAACAGACTGCCCTTCTGTAATATAGACACGTGGCTTGGCACTAACAGCTGAGCAGCAAGTAGGGAAAGGAAAGCTGTGTGGGTAGGAAACCTTACTGGTAAGGCAACCAGACATTTAAATAATTAGTGAGACCCTCAGGAACCCTAATATACAGAGCCTTGAGTCTTTACACTTTGTAACAGACATGAACCCAGTGGGTGCTATAGGACTGGAGTGTGAGAGAGAGAGTGCTCCCTAACACTCCCTCCATCCACTCTCTTCTTTACCAGGGATAGTGGTAGTAATGAAATAATAATTAAAAAAAAAATAAAAATAAATATATTATATATATATATATATATATATATATATATATATATATATATATATATAATATATGTATGTTCAATGAAACCTTACCATCTCTTTAAATAGATTCCTTCACTTTTACACACTAATTTGTTTGTAGCAGAATCCAACATGTATCAGGTCTTATGAATAAACTTATTTCCGACAGATATCTGGACTCCGCTTTGTGTTCCTCATCAATCAGGATCTCATTGCTCTGATCAAAGCTGAAGCTGCAAAAATGATCCAGCCATAGACTGCGGCCTACCGAAATACTGAAGCTGAACGGGCACAGGAGTTAAAATGGAAGCATCTGCTTGAATACCTTTGTCTCTGTCCCTCCCTCTGCTCTGAGATTGTGTTTGAGGTTCTTTCAGGCAGGAGACAAACTGGATTATGTCCTTGTCAGGGCACCAGAAGATCAGAGGCCTGCTATAGTACTGTGGTGTTTTTCCCTGTGCACGTATTAATTATATCTGGTATCTGTATATTTTGCAGATTGTCAACCATTTGTGACAGGCTGTATATAATGAGGACACTTTTTTTTTTTTTTTTTTTTTTTTCCTTTTTATATAAAGTTGAAGGGGAATGAACTGATAATTACCTTTTATAGCTAGTCTGCTCTTATGGGAGCAGATCTGAGTTTGCAGGGGCCACGGTGAGCAGCCTAATGGACACTTTTGGCATGAGAAATCTGTTTCTGGGAGTCCCTTAGACTTGGACGTCTGTGGCTTCCCTTGTGGGGGTTCAGATGGGCAGAGAGGTGGAGTGAAAAGCTCCCAACAGGGCAGGTTTTTATGATCTCTTATGAGCACAAGTGAACCAGACTGTGAAGGTCATTCTGACCAGATCCTTTCATGCCAACAATAGATCCACACGGTCATATGAGGAAACTTAAATACGTGCACAGTTGAGGGCTGTTGAAGAATGGAGTTAGGAACTAGTATTTTGGAGGCATAGGAAGCAGCTTCCACACGTGAAGCCAGAAATTCCAGGCTTCATTTGTTTTAGACAACTTTGCGGGACAGGTTTCTAATGCCTTATTTATGCAACCCTGGGCTAATTATTAAGGCTCATATAAAGGCAGGAGGGGTTAAAAAAGAGGAGTGATTGTGGAGCAAATCAACTGTACCTTAAAGACAGATGAATATCCAGAACTGGAATTCAAGGAGTGAAAAAAAAACATTTATATCAGTGTCTCCAGTGCTTTGTAAAGCAGTCAAAGGATTCTTGGAAATATTTATTTATGCGCTATCATGCAGCTGGTATGCTCCAGAATTGCACCTTTTTTTTTTTTTTTTTTTTTTTTCTCCTGCATATGGCCTTATTTCTGCTTCAAAAGGAGCAGACTTATTCCAACATAAAAGTTCTTCTTTAATGTCTGTTTCCTTTATTATTAATGTAAAGATTTATTAAGTGAACCTTTGACTTATTAAATTAAACATGATTTATATACAAATGTTGTCCAATGTTTCTAAAATGTGTTACATGTCCACATACAATATCCCCAGGAGAGGTTGGTTCTTTATAGTAATAACAATTCAAATTTCCGGAAAATAGTAACATTAAAAAGGGAGTTTGGTGTCAATACAGAGTTCCCGTCATTTATACCTCACAAGTTGTCTGCACAGCTCCGTGACATCAACATTTAGTACTTGGGGCAAGTTTTTTCCATTCTTCATATAAACCCACCTATTGTAGAAACATGGCATTTATGGAGCTTCTATGGAGAAAGAAAAAGCTCTGAGTGCAGAGTAAGGTGCTGTTGTCACTCAGCAGTGCAGATATTTGTGATCTGCACAGCAATCAAACAGACAGCGAATGCATTGCACACTACTCTGATTCTGAATCGGTTACCTGGAAACTCAACCACTGTGTGACTGTGCTAGTGCAGCTGTTCTTTTCTGTACATTGTATGCACCTTTTCTTTCTTTAATCCCTTGATGACCATAGGGGTACGCAATATAACGTGAAGCGACATGTTGCACACTCTCCTGTGGTTTTCAAGGAGT
Organism: Rhinophrynus dorsalis; assembly: GCA_037306005.1. Taxonomy (NCBI): domain Eukaryota; kingdom Metazoa; phylum Chordata; class Amphibia; order Anura; family Rhinophrynidae; genus Rhinophrynus; species Rhinophrynus dorsalis. Next base: position 472,360,277 of record CM074719.1, on the reverse strand, counting down.
TCAGTTATTGATTTTTGGGTGTTCAGCGCAAAAGAAAAGTGGAGCAAACCAACTGAACCATAGGGGACAAATAAACTTCTTTGGTTTAAATTTGGCTTTTAACCCCTTACATCCTAGAGAGGTCTATAACACATTGCCAGTTAATGTGTTGGGCACATTTTTAGCATTAAACCCCAGTTCAAACAATGATCATTTTATGAATTTTATTTCTGCCTTAGGGTCCAGTTGGTTTGCCTCCGAATTGCTCCTGTTTTCTGTTGTTTGAATCAAGCCCTTTGTACCCCTATAAATTTCATTAGGAACAACTTGCATGAGGTTAAAGAAATGTTTTAACACCCCCTTTTCCCCTTTAACAGTTTGTGTGTCAGATATTCAATGCATTGCAGTGTGTTGGATATATCTGTGGCGCACACAATGGGTTGCATATTGTATTTGCAGTTTCTACTAATCTAAATCACATCAACAAAGCAAGTGATGGGCATCAGTAGTCCTCAATGACTTATAAGTTGTCTTTATGTAATTGTGAACTGTTGCTTTTACTGATGAGGTGCAAAAACATGTGTGCACACATATTATAACCAACTGTATTATGAAGGGCATCTACCTACATAACTCTAGGTCTAAATGCCTCTACCTGTTTATTTCCCCTTTAATATGATGTCAAGATTCTACTTTTAAGCACTTTTTGCCCTTTGAGTGAAACATATAAGCCAGTGATTCTCCGCTCTAGTCCTTGGTACACCAATCATCCAGTCATGTTTTTAGGCTATTCCTAATTAAAGGGGATCTATCACCACTATACAAGTTTGTCTTAAAAGTTTGGTTATATAGCGACTAGGTGGAATACTGTATTAATGTAATTTTTTAAATTGTTATTTGGCAGAAATTCAACGTGTAAACATTTATTCTGTTCCCTTCTTCCGGGCAGACTGCGGTTACCAGCTCTGTACCGCAGTCTGCCACTCTGCCTCTGCTCCCCTTCCTCTATCCAGCCTCCTCCAATGACAGAGGCTTTCTGCCTGTCAGCTTGAGCGATCTCTAGCCAATGGTGCAACCAGTCCAGTTGGTTGCACCATAATTTCTTCACTTCATTTATAAATATGGCCCTGTGCAGAAGTAGCCAACCCTGGTCCTCAATATTTTAAGGATATCTATTCTTGATCACTGGTGGATCAGCCAGTGACTCAGCTGCTTATTCTGTGATAAAATATGGACACAGTAAAAACCTTCACTGCATTTCATCTTCAGAGTCATAAATTTGCCTATTTGTGCTGCATTTCCCTTCGCAAACAGGAAAATGCACATAATCTAAGAGCTGGTATGAATGATCACTTGTGAGTATATGGGACAGAACAATATTGTCCCTAGTCTATTTCATGATATAACTATTTGGAAAATGTTCCAGAATCATGAAACTAATTTTAATTACTCTTTTATCACAGCTAGGCAGTTGAGTTGTAAGCTTAAATAGATGACAAGGAAATGGTTTATATTGTGGATATAGAACTGGATTGCATTGTGGATGATGCATGTAATCACTTGTTTTAGCTTTGGGGAACATTGGAGTTAAAACAAGTGGCAGTGATCACCTGAAATGTAATTTAGTCCTTAATTATATTAAAATAAAAGAAATCCATAAAGTGCAACTGTGCATGCAGAATCAATTGTGATATGAGAGGCTATTCAGTTGACTAAGTCTGTCCTGTGTATGGTATACTTTCCTTTTAAGTATACATTTTTATGGGTTTGACATCCTATCTACATTGAAACAAACTGTACTAATTCATAATATTCTGCGCTAGAAAGATATGTAGTACTTTTTGAAAACATCTACAGATCTGTCAAAGAATAGCTCCTGTAGTTTTAATCAAAATCAGTTTTGCCCTAGCCTTAATGGATGACCACTTGTTAGATTTACCAGCTTGCGGTATGCATGACACATACCAAAGTCGTCCTATTAAACAACAACTATAATCCTATAGTGACATATAGTGATCCATTGAAAGGCAAAAAAAAAAAAGGCCATTTCCCATAAAGCCCCAAGTGGGTAAAAAAAAAAAAAAAAAAAAATCCTGAATTGAAAATGACTGTTGGATATTTCCTCGGATCAACATACTATGTACTTTGAAGCCATCTGTCACAGTTCTCAATAGTGTTCTGTGCTAGAAAGGTATCCATTTCTTTTTTTTTTTTTTTTTTTTTTTAAAGCAGTATCTGCAAGCACAGTAACTCGAGGCAAAGAATTCCATAACTTTACTGCCCTTACTGTAAAAAAATCTACCTTTTTGATTTGGTCAAAAGCACCTTTCCTCTAGTCTTAATGGTTGACCTCCTTGTTCTTTGCTCTGCTCTTTGAGTAAATGGTTAATTGGAGAGTTCTTTGTAGTGACCTTAAATATATAGATGGTAATCATATCACCCCTTAGACATTGCTTGCTAGTCTTTCTCTATAAATCAGATCCTCCAATTCATTTATCAGTTTTGTTGCACGTTTCTCTGTACTTTTTCCAGTTCAATAATGTATTTTTTAAGTACTGGTACTCTATATTGTAGATGAGCCCTGTGGCACCCCACTTACAACTTTAGACCAACTTGCAAAGGTTCCATTTTTAACAACTCTCGACCATTTATCCAAAAGATTAACCATTTAAGGACCCATGATGTGCCAGGACACAGAGGTAAGGCCACTGAGGTGGACACTCCCATCTTCCCTCCACTTTATTCCCACCTACTCTGTTTCTAGTGCCCTGTCTTAAGAAACAGGGGAAAAAAAAAAAAAGGGAGGTGCATCTTAGAGCGGTATATTGCTTTAGTAGTTATTCCCACTTCCAGCTCTTCTTAATGGGAACTTGCATATTAAATATGTCTGTCAGGCACTTAAGTGTAGGGCAGACTATCAATGCGCATGGGGGATATTAATACCCACTCCTACTTGGGATTGCTCCTCTGCTTTGTAGATACATTTTGCTGCTCCCAGATGTACAAACCGTTTCACACCACAGATGAACCAGAAAACAAAAGAAACAAAGAGCAAATGGAAACTGTTAGTGACAGTGCTAGAATCATACGTCTGTTATAAAGTAAAACCGTGGTATTCACGGAGCTCAAAGTAATCATTTTTGGTTACGCCGGTGTAAGGCATGCAGGGAGCTCGCATCTGCTTGCCCCTGCTAAAGGAATCCTTGCGTTGATCCCATCAATGTTAATGAATAAATGTCATAGGTATAGTGTATAATCTAATCTATATAAAAATGAAGCGGATTAAAAACATGTATTACATTTATTTAAAATATCATATACTGAATGTAGTTTTAGTAGATATTTCACAAAGCAGTGTCCGCAATACTGGGGCTTTTCATTGAGCCAAATTGAGCGTTTCCTTTAAAGGGAATGTAAGAGGCGTCCAGGATCCTCTTTTGAGTTGAGTTCTATATCCTTATAAATTTGGGAGATGTTTCTTTTAAACATGTTTACTTGCAAAGTGTCAGAAGTTGAGACTCTTGAGTACTTGAGAGTTGTGGTACACATGAAAAGGAAAATAGTTGGATACATATAATAGTTTCCAAATTGATTCATTCTGATTGAACCCTTCAGACTAATATATCTAGGACCCAGAGGGTGGTGCTTTATCAAATCAGAAGGGAGTATAAAGGGAAGTGGGTATCTAGCGCACTGTTTGATTGCTGATTCGTGGTGGTTTGATAAAGTGTCGGGTCTAGATGCAACAAAATGCGGTACTTCATGAAGATATTTTATTACTTTGAGGTTTTTGTATACATCCTATATTGTTATATATATACTCTTTTAAATGAACTTAGTACACTTTGCCAGTGGATTTCAGTTTGATATAGAATAGAATATACAATAGCTCCATGACATTTATTCATTAACATCTATAAGATCGACCCAAGGATTCCTGGAGGAGCAGTATTCCTTGGATGCTTGAGCAGGGACAGCAGATGTGAACTTCTTGCATGCCTTACGCCGGTGTACCAAAACACAGGTACTACAAGCTCCATGAGTACCACTATTTTACCTTATAAAGGACTATGACTCTAGTGCTCTGTCACTTTAAGAATTTTGTCTTGCACGTATGTATGTATATATATGGCGCCACACAGTGTACGCAGCTCCTTACAATAGACATGTGTTACAATAAATAAGAGGGGATGAAATAAGTGCAACATTCATAGAAACAATGGTAGAGAGGTCCCTGCCCCAAGGAGCTTACAGTCTAAATGGGTAAAAGGACACATACAATGGGGTAAGAGGGTATTAAGTGCTGAGTTTGGCCAAAGGCAGTGCATGGTCCTAGTGCTCCAGAAGATAAGATATCAGGGTAGACTTAAAGACAGGGAGGGGATGTTTCAAGACTTAGGGAGAGGGGTATGGAGCACAAAACGAGAAAGGGCAGAGGGTGTGGATGGTGCAACAAGAAGTGCGTTGTGTGCTGAACGAAGGAAGCGGCCAGGAACATAAGAGGAGATGAGGGAAGAGATGTAAGGAGGGGTAGCAGTGTGGAAAGCATTAAAGGTAAGAAGGACTTTGTAATTGCTGCGCTGCTGAATCGGGAGCCATGACAGTTGTTTGAGAATTATGTGGGCAGGTTCAGTTTTTGGGGAGAGCGTGGTGATTCGTGCAGCTGAGTTTAAAACAGATTGCATAGGTGAAAGAGGAGTAGCAGGGAGGCCAGTTAGTAAGATATTGCAATAGTCTAAGCGGGAGAGAATGAGGGCATGTATAAGAGTTTTAGTAGTTTGTTGGGAGAGGAATGGGTGGATTTTAGCAATATTGTGGAGAAAGAAGTGAGATGATCTAGCCACAGAGTTAGTGATGGGAGAAGGAAAGAGAGGAATCAAATATGGCCCCAAGGCAGCGTGCTGAGCTGACCGGATCAATATCAATTCCATCAACTGTAATGGTGAAGCTAGGTGTTGGGCAAGGTCTTGGTGGGAAGATTAGCAGTTCAGTTTTGGCCATGTTTATCTTCAGCTGACGTTGTGCCAGCCAGGAGGAAATGGCCAAAAGGCAGTCTGAAATTTGCAGCTGGATTTGAGGTGAAAGATCAGGAGTGGAGATGTAAATTTGGGTATAATCAGCATATAGATGGTATTTGAAGCCAAATTAACTAATAAGTTCACCCAATGAAAGGGTGTACAGTGAGAAAAACAGAGGACCCAGAATGGAGCCTTGAGGCTCCCCCACAGACAGAGGGACTGTGGAGGAGGTGTTATTGTTAGAGGACACAAAAAAGGAACGTTGTGAGAGATAGGAGGAGAGCCATGAAGCAGCTTGATTTCGGAAGCCAAGACTGTGGAGAATTTGAGCGAGCAGAGAATGGTTAACCATGTCGAAGGCAGAGGATAAATCGAGTAGTATAAGTATAGAAAACTGTCCTTTGGCTTTTGCAGTCTGGAGATCATTAGCCACCCTCAGTTGAGTGACCGCACCGGAAACCAGACTGCATAGGATCCAAAAGATAGAGTTGAGGAATCTGGTTACTTGGGAGAAGACCAGGCGTTCTAGGAGTTTTGAGGTAAGAGGTAGAAGGGAGACAGGTCGATAGACAGGCGGGGTCAAGGTTAGTCTTTTTGAGTAGGGGTTTAATTTGTGCCTGTTTGAAGGAAGAAGGGAAGGTGCCTGTGGAGAGAGACGTGTTGACGATGTGTGTTAATATAGGTGTAAGGACTGGTGCAAGTGGTTTGAGTAAGTGGGAGGGCAAAGGGTCCAATGAGCAGGTAGTGAGGTGGGTAGATAGGAGAAGCTGAGAAACTTCTTCCTCTGTTATCGGGGTAAAACTATCGAAGTATGATGAGGGGGGTATGGGGAGAGAGTTCGGAGGCAGATGGAATAGTAGGAATCTGTTTTTGAATAGATTCCACCTTGTGCTTGAAGTGCTCTGCAAAAGCTTGAGGTGAATGTATGGGGTGAGAGGAAGCAGCGGCAGGATGGAGCAAGGAGTGAAAGACTGCAAAGAGATGGCGCGGGTTAGATTTATTGTTGTGGATTAGTATGGTGTTAGTATTCTTGTTTAGCTTTTGATAAAGCAGAATGCAGGCAGGACAGCATAAATTTAAAGTGGATGAAATCTGAATGTTAGCGAGATTTTCTCCAAAGGCGTTCAGCAGAACGAGTGCAAGAACGTAGGAAGCGGGTGTGGGAGTTGAGCCAGGGTCGTGGAATGACTTGACGACTCCGTTGTGGTTTCAGTGGGGCAGAGGATAGGATTGAGTTGTAGGAGTTAACGAATGTCTGTGTCAGAGATGGCTAAGATAGAGGAAAGATTGGAGTTAAGTGAGGTGCTCATCCCAGCGAGATCAAGTGAGCGGGTATCACTTATAAATCTTTTGGGGGGAGGGATGGGGGAGAGAGAGAGAGAAGGATATAAGATGGTGGTCTGATAGAGGGAATGGGGAAACTGTGAGAGAGGAAAGGTCCAGACCCTTAGTAAAAACAAGATCGAGGCAGTGACTAGCTTTGTGAGTGGCACAGTCAGTCCACTGCCGGAGATCAAGGGAAGAGGTTAGGTCTAGAAGACGGGAAGCCCAGGGGACAGAGGGGTCGTCAATATGACAGTTAAAATCACCTAGAATAAGGACAGGATTGTCGGTGGAGAGAAATGAGGAGAGCCAGGATTCAAAATCTGAGAGAAAGTTTGAAGGAGAAGACTAGTTATTAGGTGGCCTGTATATTACAGCCACGTGCATAGACAGAGGGTAATAGAGCTGGATTGCGTGTACTTCAAATGAAGAAAAGTGCACAGATGGTGGGATTGAGAGGGTCTGGCAGCGGGAGGAGAGAAGGAGACTTACCCCCTCACACCTCGACCAGTGGAACGAGGGGTGTGGGAGAAGCAGAACCCTCCATAAGAGAGTGCAGCCTCCACAGCTGTGTCCTGTGCAGATAACAAAGTTTCCGTGAAAGCAAACAACTGCAGTGATTGCTCACAGAAACAATCATGAATGGGGGTTGTCTTGTTAACAATGGAGTGGGTGTTCAACAGAGCACAGGAGAAGGGGAGAAAGGAGGGTGAACAAAGAGGAATGTTTATGAGGTTTGAGGGGTTAGAACCCTCCAAGTTGCGGTGGGAGGAAATGGTGGTCCGTGGCTGATAGCAGGTGGGTATGGGGTTTGGGCCGGGATTGGGAGCAATATCCCCTGCAGCAAACAGAAGGATAAGACAAAGGGCAGAGATGTGGGAGTGAGATTTGTATTGGTGCTTTGGAATAGGGAATACAGAGGGAGAAGGGGTTAAAATCTGGAGAGGTGTGTAAGAGCAGACAGGTGTGAAGGGGAGGAGAGAGGGAGAGATGTGGATGGAGTTTGTAAAGTCAGGGGGAGAGCTGAGGCTGATAAGAGTCCTGGGGAGCACTGAACATATAACAACAAAATAAATAACAGATGTAAACATGGCAAGTCCAAATCTGATGCCAGAGAAGAAATGTCTTTGCTGATTATCTTCCTACAGGTGCCCTTTATAGGTAATGAAGGAGTTCTGGTGCCTTGTGTGTTGTCCTCATTGTTGAACTCAGTTGTTAAACTCTTCGAGACACTTTAGAAGAGGGGCACAAATGCTAACCCCCCAGCAAATGCTTTCCCCCAGAGTGTGTCCAGATATATAGGCCACCAAACTAGTGATTGGCAGTCAAACTATCAACATATCAAAGGATGGAGCAAAATGGAAGGTGAGATAGGGAAATTAACTCTCCAAGGGAATGCAGTCACACAGTCTATGAGCTAACAGGGTTGATAAATTAGATACACAAGATAATAATATCTGTTCATACCCAGACAAATATAGCTCCAGATGCACCAGGCACACAAGGGGTTAATATTAAAACAAGGCAAATTATAGAATGTTCATACCGAGACAAACATAGCTCCAGATGCACCAGGCACACAAGGAGTTAATATTAAAACAAGGCACCTAGTTTCTTCTGACTCAAAGGATGGTGGAGAATTGTTCACTTAGACTTATTTTATTTATTTTTAGTAATATGGGGCAGTATAATCCCCTTTTAAGCGGGCTCCCATTCACTGAGCTCCTTGGTCATGATTTGTCCGGTTCTCAGGTGTATTTTAGGATCTTTGCCTGTAGAGGCTGATTTCTTGTCTAATTCTGTATCTCATGGTTGAGCTTCTGTGAGGCTCTGCATGTTACTCATTGGAAGTCTGAAGCTGGGTGAGTTAAACTTTTGAATGCCATGGTCCTATTCTTATGTCCCTGTTATTCTGACACCCACTATTATGTGGTGGTTCTGCCCTCATTTATTTGTCTTATATTTGTGTATATCAAAGGTGTCTGAATTAGCTGAATTAGCTCTTAGTTCTATTTCTGGGACTTTTCATCTTTGTGAGTAGATGTTTTGCATGATCCTTATTAAAGGATGAAATTTCTTACCGTTATTTCCTTTTCCTCTGTGTTCCCACCACGGCTATACGTGTGTATAGTCTCTTCCCATTAGCTGATTGTAGTGCCAATCAAAATCTATAAAAGGGTTCCCCTCTGTGATCCTCGCCAATCTTCTTTTGACAGAGCTAAAAAATATAAGCACAAAGAGGTTATGGGTAGGGAGCACCGTGGTGGGAACACAGAGGAAAAGGTAATAGCGGTAAGAAATTTCATCCTTTCCTCTGTGTTCCCTCCCACGGCTATATGTGTGAGATGTACCTGAGCCGTAAAATACAGGATGGGAAAACCAAATACTTTTGTGCATGCTTGCCTTAATATGCTAGAGAAAACTTGAAAATTAGGAAGCCATAAAAGGAATAAGTTGTGGGTCACTGACCCTCTTACCACTCGTGATTTGGTTGCGACTTGAAGGAATTTTCTCCCAAACTTTGCCTCTGCAGATGCATATACATCTAATCAATAGTGCTTTATAAAGGTCCATATTGAAGACCAAGTAGCTGCTCAGCAAATTTCTTCAGCCGAAACAGAAGCTCTTGATACCCAAGAGGTGGACACTGCGCTGGTAGAATGTGCCTTAAGGAGTTTTGGAGGGTCTAGACCTGTCTCCAAATAAGTCATCCTTATACATTCTGTAATCCACCTTGCAATAGAAGATTTTGAAGGTGTCAGACCCTTATTTTTCCCTTGAAAACACACAAATAGGGAATCTGCCTTTCTGAATTCCCTTGTCCTTTCCAAATATAATGTAATACACCTAATAACATCTAAGTTGTGAAATAATCTCTCTTCATCCATCCCTGGGTTTTGACAAAAGGAGGGGAGGGCAATATCTTGATTCAGATGAAAAGGTGATACTACTTTTGATCTGAATCCTGGCTTCATACGCAATACCACTTTGTCCTAGTGGATCACTAAGTAGGGAGATTTGGCTGACAATGCTTGAAGGTCACGCACTTTCCTAGCTGAGGTAATTGCTTTAAGAAATACAGTCTTAAGGGTAATATTCTAGAGAGGTATCTTGTCCAGGGGTTCAAATTTACTTGAACCTGCTAACTGCTTCAAAACTAAATTTAAATCCCAAGGAGGAATTACTTTCTTTACTCTTGGTCTTGTTTTTGAGACTGCCAAAATATATTTCCTTACCAGGTTGTTATTAGCGAATTGTGGTGCCAAAGTTGTTGACAGGGCTGAAACTTGGACTTTCAGGGAGGCCGGACTTAAACCCATCTCAAAACCTACTTGGAGAAAGTCCAGGTTCTGCACTGATGAGATAGGCCTGTCAAAAATGTTATTTTTGATACCCCATTTTCTGATAGTCTTCCAGACTCTGCAGTATATGTTAGATGTTGAAGACTTTCTCCCTTTAATGATTCTTTCAATTACAGATTCTGCCAGCCCCTTCTGTCTTAGAGACCACCTCTTAACCTCCATGCCGTCAGTTTCCAAAAGGATGGATCTGGGTGTAGGATTGGACCCTGATGGAGAAGGTCCGGTCTGATGGGCAGAGTCCAGGGGGTTTCTATTGATAGTTTTATCACCTCCGGAAGCCAAATCCTCCTGGGCCTATAAGGAGCAACCAGGACTGCCTCTGCCTTGTCCAACCTGATCTTCTTGAGGACCAGCGGAATTATGGGAATGGGGGGGGGGGAAGATATACACCAGACTGAAATCCCACTTGAAATTCATCGCATCCTCCCCTAGTGCACTTGGGTGGTGAAATCTTGAAAAGAATTTTATGCATTTCGAGTTGATTGATGATGCCATTAAGTCTGATGGTTTCCCCCATTTCCTGCAAATTTCCAGGAAGATTTGCTGGTTGAGAGACCATTCCGATTAATCGATCCTATTCCTGCTGCAGAAGTCTGATCGAACGTTCTTTCCCTGGAATATGTACCGCTGATAAGTCTTTTAGATTCTTCTCTGCCCATCTGAAGATCCTGTGGGCTTCCCTGCTGAGGGATTTGCTCCTTGTACCTCCTTGATTTCTTATGTACATGGCTACCGCTATGTTGTCTGTAAGGATTTTTCCCCTTTTCCCCTTTAGGTGTTCTTTGGAGATGCTGCAGACAGTATCTGATTGCTCTGAGTTCTGGCAGGTTTATATGTAATTTTCTCTCCCAATTTGTCCATTTTCCTTGGACTGACCTGCTGCTCCAGTGTACTCCCATCCGTACAAGCTGGCATCTGTTGTTACTGATTCTCAGTGATGTTCCTGGAGTGATCTTCCCCTCTGTAGATTCTGCGGATCCAACTGCCATTTTAGTGCAGCCTTTACCTCCATCGAGATGGGTATCTTTTGTGAGGTGTTTTGAGAAATTCTGTTCCATTTCTCCAGGAAATAGGCTTGAATGGGTCTCATGAGGGTTCTCCCCAAGGGACTATCTGATTTGAAGATGTCACAGCTCCAAGAACCTGCATGAAATCTTGGGCTTTGGGGCAAGGAGAGCTCAGGAATTGCTTTATTCTTTTTCTTAGGTTTTCCCTTCTTAGAGGAGACAACGTTGCTTCAGCTTTTATAGTGTTGAACAATATCCGATGAACACTGTCTGATGTGATGGAATCAGCTGACTATTTTTTTGATTTATTATCCATCCTAGCTGTTGCAGAGCTATCACCTTTCTACGTTTCCTTTTTTGATTGTTGAATGGACTCCGATATAACAGCAGATCGTCTAGGTATGGAACTCTACAGATTCCCTCCATCCTCATGGTCTGCTGGGCCACTGCTAGTGTTTTGGTGAATATTCTCAGAACAGAGGAAAGACCAAAAGGGAGCGCTCTGTATTGCCAATGTTGATCCATCAAGGAGAACCTTAGAAACTTCCTGTGAGATTCCCTCACCAGGATATGATAGTATGCCTCCTTCAGGTCTATCTTTGTTAGAAGACTCCCTGGGGAGACTGCTCTGAGGACTGAAGTTATCGTTTCCATTTTTAATTTTTGCTGTCTTATAAAGGTGTTTACCCTCTTCAGATACAGGATTGTCCTGTAAGAATCTCCTGGCTTTGGAACTAGGAATATTATTGAGTATGTGCCCTCTTTCTTGAGGTTTTCTGGTACTGGTTCTATAACTCTTTTTTCCATTGGTCTTGGATTGAGCAGAGAAGGGCCTTTCTTCTGACTGGGTTTGTTGGAACTCTTGATGGTTTGAAAAAATTCCCTATTTTGCTGCTTTGTAGATCTTGTGGATACCGAGCTTCTAGATTCTGTAAAACCCATTTGTCTTGCATCACTAGGGTTTTCCATATGTGGACAAATGACTCCAGTTGACCCCCCCCCCCCACTGGAGCAAGAAGCTGGGCCTTCAGACCTTCAGGGGTGGTCTCTCCTATAGGTCTTTCTGCTGTTATCCTTTCTGAAGCTGCCTTTGAAACCCTGGATAGTGGTTTGTTTCTTTTGTTTGTAGTGTCTGGATGATGAAAAACATTTTGAATAATGAAAAGGCTGTCTCCGGTTACTATAGGAGGATCGTTGTGGGGAAGATCTAGTTCTTCGGTCTTGAAGCAGGAATTAATTTTTACCCCCAGTCATCTTAGAGATGATCTCACTGAGGCAATCTCCAAACAGCTAGTTTCCTGCAAAGGGAAGGGAAACTAATTTTGCCTTTGATGATGGGTCGGCCCCCCATGGATTTAACCAAAGGGCTCTTCTTTTTGTAACCGTCAATGAAGAGGCTCTGGTGGACAATCTGATTGCGTCCATGGATGCATCACATGAGAAGCTAATTGCCTCTTTAATATTGGCTACTTCCTTTATCAGTTTTGATCTAGAGACTGAGGATTCAATGTTTTCTTCCAAGTTAGCTAACCAAATTCTGATGGCTCTTGAGACACACGCCATGGCAGTTGCTACTTTGAGATTCTGGCCCAAAAAAGTGAATTGCTTCTTAAGGGCCACCTCCATTTTCCTATCCATACTGTCCTTCAGAGATGATGAACCATCTTCCATCGGTATTGTTGTCCTCTTCGCAGTATGAGCTAAGGCCGCATCAATTTTCGGAGGATTAGACCAGTTCACAGTTTCTTCTTCCCCAAAGGGGTACATTTTTAAAAATCTCTTTGAGAAAGAAACCCTTTTCTCTGATTTTTTCCATTCTGAGTTAATTATATCTCTTACTGCTTGATGGACAGGAAAAACCAGAACTTGTTTCTTTTTCCCCAAAAAAGGCTGTGTCTATAACATTGAGCTCCTTATGTTCTTCAGTCAGGCCAAGGGATTTTCTGACTTGCTTTAAGAAGTTTTCCATTTTATCCATATTAAATGACCCTTCTTCCTCATTTATCGCCCCTTCTTCAGATGAGTACACTGACAAATCTGGACCACTATCTTCCTCTAAATCTTCCATTCTTGCAGAGGTGCCCTCACCAGGGTCTTCTAGACTTTGGCGCTTTCTGGAAAAAGACTGCATAGCTGAGAAGGTATCTTGCATGAATGTTTTCATCCATGCAGTGAAGTCTTGAAATTGTCCCTGCACACACTGTCCTGTACCCTTCTTCAGCCAGTCCATGCAGAGTTTACTTGGGTCAGAAAGAGGGAGCTGGTTGGAACAACCTAAACAGGACTTAAAATGTTGAGCCCCTTTATCTTCTTTAGGATCTAAGGACCCTTTGTCCTTAGAGGATGAAGGTTTCGGTACTGACATATTAAATTAAAACGTAGCCTTTAATAGCAAACTTTAAATATAACACAGTAACCAAGAACTGTAACAGTTACAGGGTTTAAATAGACTAGGGAAGATCTCTATTCAGCGTACGTTCCACAGTGAGGCGCATAAGCCCGCCAATTATCCGGATATAGCATACGTATAAAAATTGGCACACTGCCCCTTACCTGCTCTTTAGCGCGTGGGATAGCAAGCGCCTTCCTTCTCCTTCTGTCCATTACTGTGCTGCAGAGGGATAGCCGGTTCATCCATAAGGTCTCTACTCTCCCATTTTCCTCAGCGTTCCATGAGTGGAAAGCATTGTGACGTCACATCCTGTTCAGCAGTTTCACATATACACGCGGGCCGCTCTGAGGAGGGAGGAGAAGGTTCCATGACCAACCATACGGTGGAGACAGGGCTTCAGGAAGGACTTGGTCCATGTCCCTCTGGCTTGGGCAACAACGTATGCAGCCGGACAAAAGACATAAAAACACAGTAAGTGCCAGACAACCGCTTTAGTCTAGCATGCAAAATGTTTGGAAAAAAAATGTTAGTGAGCTGAATCCAGCTTCCCTGCACCAGCTGTAGGGCAAAAAAGACTGGCGAGGATCACAGAGGGGAGCCCTTTTATAGATTTTGATTGGCCCTACAATCAGCTAATACACACGGATAGCCATGGGAGGGAACACAGAGGAAAGCGGAACTATCACCCTATATTAAGGCCCCCCCAATAATTAGGCATATGACGATTAGGTTCTTAACAGAGCTATTATAGGGCACAAGTAAGTTCTGAAGTAATCCTCCTCCTTCTGAGGCCAGCGGCCAGGCTTGTATGCAGACATCTTGGCTTCAAGACGTCTGCGTACCTAAGCTCTCCATCCTGGTCTTCTCTAGAAGGCAATACATGGTACCTTAAGCTACTGGAAGAGACTGAAGGAACAGGTGTACAGACTTCTCTAAAGCAAGAAGACTGGCCATCAGTCTCAGAAAAAGGAGGATTACTTCAGAACTTTGTACTTGCGCCCTATAATAATGCTGTTAAGAACCTAATCGCCATATGCCTAATTATTGTGGAGGGACTTAATATAAGGTGATAGTTCAGCTTTAATTTTTCAACTTCATTTTTAATTTTTTATTGTAATACTTAAAATTTGATGTGGCACTGTTAAGAACTGAATGTCCATGCAGCAGCCATCTTTGTTTCATATGATTCATCACAGGTACATATTCTCTGCTACCGTTTCCTTTCCAGAGGTCAGAGTGGCCTCATATTGAATTGGATTACCTATTCTTTTGAATGGCCATCTTGCGGACTCTGCTTTACATTGATAAAATTATCTTTTTAGAATGGCTGGAGAATCATTGTTTCCTTAGCATATGTTTTGAAGAATACAATCCCCACATTTTCCTGTTTCTGAGGTCTTTCCTGGGGTGGAAACAATCTTTCTTTCATATAATATATATCATATATATATTAAACAGGGTCTGGTCTCTCTTTTCTCTTCCTGCCAGTAACCATTTGCAGTCAGATAAATACCTTTATTCCTGTAAGTACCTTTATCTTTCCTGCTACTTTGGGCTATTCTTGTCCTACCTTTGGCAGTTTCATTAATGTTCAATCTAAAAGGACACATTGAAAGCTATAAATTCTGGAGTTCCTTTAACCCATTACTCCTCATGCCAGACTGGGCTTCCTAGGGAGTATTCTGATACTTTATGCCCTTCTTGCACTGTGACCCCCCCCCCCCCCCACACACACACACACTCCAACTCCAGGGCCCTCCACTACAGAACAGGAATTAACGTGGGTTATGATATCTTCAGTCACCAGTATCTCCTCATCTATTCAGGGGATTCTTAAGTCTTGGTCTGGGCCCCCTGTTAGGCACCTAAGTCCTATTTTTGTGGGCCATTCTCAGTTTATTTGGGATTCCACTGAGGAGGAAGGTGAGGCTGATGGGGATGAATTAGAATTACTGTATAAATGAAAAGGCTTAGATTTGAGAGGAGATAGCTGTGCATGAATAAAGAACTGGGTAGAGAGTTGTAACCGGAAACCTTTCAAGTAGGTCTAAAGTTGTAAGTGGGGTGCCACAGAGTTCAGTCCTGGGCCCAATGCTTTTTAATTTGTTTATTAATGATCTAGAAGTGGGAACTGAAAGTAATGTCTCAGTCGTTGCTGATGACATTAAAGGGATAGTAATACTTCAAAATTATTTTATTTTATATTGTAGCCCTTAAAAAACATAAAAAATTATATAAGTCTTATCTCCCAAACTTTGTGGTTTGGGAGATATTAGCAAGTAAAGTTTCACCTGGAATGACATCACTGCTCTAGCTGTCAGATTTGAAATCCGGTCCGCAGACAGGCCGCGGCTCTTCAGAAGTGCTGAGATCACGATCTTTAAAAAGAATTTCTTCATTGGAATGGTCTACAAAGTGTGCTTGCAAGCCAGGCACACTTTGTAGACAGTTCCAATGAAGTAGTTATTTTTAAAGATCGTGATCTCTGCACTGCTAAAGAGCTGCCGGCTGATCTGTGGACCGGATTCCAAATCTGTCCACTAGATGGCAGACTTGGCTAAAACAGCCAGGAAAAGGGAACTTTGCTTTACTTGCTAATATAGAATTTTTAATGTTTTTATAAGGGCTACAATATAAAATAAAATTATTTTCAAGTATTACTATCCCTTTAAGCTGTGTAAGGTAATACATACAGAGCAGGATGTTTTTTCTCTGCAGAAAGATTTGGATAAAAGGAGAGATTGGGCGGAAAAGTGGCAGATGAGGTTTGATATATATAAATGTAAGGTTATGCATTTAGGCTGCAGAAACTAATATGCTACATATACACTAAATGGGAAAGTATTTGGGAAATCATAGTTAAAGAAAGATATATAGGAGTACTGAAAGCCAACAGACTTCACAGAAGTGTGTAGACGTTCAACAAAACTGACACAGGGATTGGAGGATCTGAATTCTGAAGAGAGACAAGCCATGCTCTGTGTGTGTACATTAGAGAAGAGATGTCTAAGGGGTGATATGCTTACAATTTACAAATATATTCAAGGTCAATACAAAGAGCTGTCTAAGGAAATATTTATTCAAAGGGCTAAACAAAAACAAGAGGTGATTAATTGAAACTAGAGAAAAGGTGTTTTTGAATAAGGCAGGGATTTCTTTACAGTAAGCACAGTAAAGTTACAGAATTATTTTCCTCCATGCTAACAGACGTAGTTGCTGTCAAAAAAAGTAATGGATACCTTACTGGCATAGAACAATATCTAGTATTATGACAACTTATTTCACAGCACATAGGTTGTTTTGTTTTTATCCACTTGGGGCTTAATTGGAAATGGCCTCAATGCCCGCCACTCCTTCCTCTGGATCAGCAGGGTTGATATGGCATGGGTCTCATCAACTGTTTTACTATGTTATTTAATCTAAATCAGCTGTAGTCAATCTTTGAAGTTGCAGCTGTTGGAAACGACAAAGCCCATCATCCCCGCACAGTCAATGTCTGGTTGGGGGTAATGAGCTCTAATCTCCAACAGATTGAGGTCCAAAGACAGACAACCCCAAAATGAAAGGTTGTATTTCCCTGACTATATGAACACTAATCTAACAGGTGAAGGCTTCTCTGATCTTGCACTAATATTTGTGGGGTCAGGTGAAGGCTTTCTCTAGTGCCATGCTGATCTCCTACCACAAATGCAATGTCTCAACCAGGACAATATAATTCCCTTACTTAAACTCTTTATAACTCCTAGGCATGTGCAAAGGTTGTACAATAGTTTTTGACCCTTTGAGTGCATGCATATCACTCTGGGGTGTGTATGAAATGTTTACCCAATGTCACAATGATTGTAACGTGACCATTTTCCAGTGATTAAAAAAGGGAATTTTGGGTAATTTTTATTTACTTTCAGTGCAGTTACTTTGCCATATAATTCTACTTTTCTTTTTTAAATGCAGCCTGTATTTCCACTGTGCTGCAGATCCCCTCCTGGGAAAACGTGCAACTCTGTTTATTTTTATGAAGGGTTGCTGTGCATTGGGGTGCATTCATGTGCACTTTAACCCTTGCATGCTAGAAACCTCATGTTCACTGTACAGGGAAGTCTCTAGCATCTCTTGCAATATTTGATAAATTGTTTTTTATATAATTAAGACACTGCTATCCCTTTAAATCAATGGGATTTTTTTAGCTCTCTCAATAGTGTAAATGGTTTTCCCCAGAATTCCTCCTTTTTTTTTTTTTTTTTTGTAATATAAGTCTCTTAGAGCGATAACCTCCTTGTATTAAATTAAGTGGTTTCTAAATGCCATGGTTGTTAGGTCTGTAAAACATTACTTTGTAATGCATTGGGAGACATCTCTTGCATGGTCAACGAGTGGTTAAAAATTATATGTATGTTGTAACTACTTAGTTTTGTTTTTGTTTTTAAGGGGCAACACTCTTAAAAAAACAAGAGGTCGGTGTTCAGAAAAAAAATCCATCCCCACAGTGTTTCTTTCCTTAGGAACATAATACTGCTAAAATGACTGGCCTCACATGCCTGTTCCCTCCTCTCTAGAACAGAAGCCTGGGTCTGTCTCATTTCCTCTTGGGGGAAGGAAAAAGTGCATTTCTAGAGAGTGAGGGTCAGAGGTTGTATAGTTTTTCTTCCTGTCTTGTGTCTCTTCCATGGCAGACACAGGAAGCCGCGATTGACTGCATTCTCTCTGTTCGAATCCTGTGCAGTGCAGCCACAGAGGAGTAGGTGGAGTCCAAAGCCATGATAAATGTCCCTCTGAGCAGGATGGTGCAGCACTCTGGATGTAGCACATGTGGGAAGTCTGTTCTACCCTGGGAGGCTGGCACATTGAAGGGCATGTACTTGTTAAATCCCCTGGGAAGTGGGCACTGCCCCCGCAGTGCGTGTGCAAGTCTCCTCCATGCTGGCAAGCTGAAGCACTGCATGGCATGAGAGATAAATGAACGGCATGATGGAGGGATTGCAGTCCTTCCCTCAGCTCCTGCACCTGAGAAGACAGGTCTGACACCTGTGAGGAAAAAGGTATTAGTGATTTATGTCTATGCAAGCCTGTAAGCAAGAGGGGTTTGAGGGCAATCGTTATAGTCAAGATGGATTGCACTTTAAAAGAAGGGGGGGCTACAGTGCTAGCAGATAGGTTGGTTAGAGGGTCGGAGGAGACGTTAAAGTAGGAAAGGGGTGTGATGCAACACAGGATGGGGAAGGCAGTGTAAATGGGGAATAGGATTTGAGAAGTGTCATGGGCTAATTCATATAGGGAGGTGCCAATGTTACAGTCTGATAAAAAGCAAATAAATATTTCTAAGAATGCAGTTCTTCAGAATGGCTAGTAACATAAAATGTATGCATGTAAATGCTTGTAGTCTAATTGGTGTGTCTGGAACCTGGTTAGATGATACATATAACTTTACAGTCAATCTAGAGGGCTATTCCAATTTTAGGAGGGATACGGTTAATAAAAGGGGAGGGAGTATCCCCATATGTAAAGTATATGGAAATATATTAAAATTGAGCTACCACTTTCCAACTCCACCCTCCTCCAGATTTGTTAAAAAGCTCAAAGCAAGCCTAAAATCCTCCATAACGTTTATAAAATGTTCACCCTATCCTGAGAAAGCTACCTTATATTTCAAAGGTAGCAAGAGGGAGAGCGCTGCCATCTTAATGAAATTCAGAATGATTGGCAGCCCTCTCCGCCAACCCTAAGACTGACTCCCACACAAGAGGCTGTCCTCTCCTCCCCTCCTCCACAAGCGCACAGTCTTCCAGGGCCTGCTTGTTTTTGGCTTATAGTATATAGCGTATTTTGAATAGAGTATGGCGTACAGTGTATAGCATTTGGCGTATTGCATATGACATTGTTTACTGTATAGTGTTTGGAGTACTGTGTATATAGATCTGCGTTGTACATATAGCGTTTGGCATATTGCTGTTAGCATTTTGCAATGAAGTATATCTATATATTTCATCTATACGTTAAGAACAATAAAGGTATGGAATTCACTGCCTGAGGAGGTGGTGCTATCGAATACATTAGATGCCTTTAAAAAGTGTTAGTGTTTGTTGATCCAAGGAGAAATCTGATTGCCATTTGGAATCAAGAAGAAATTTTTTCCCCCCATTCAAGTCATAATTTCAAATTGCTGTATTGAGGGGTTTTTTGCCTTCATTTGGATCAAGGATGGTAAACAGGAATAGGAAAAGGGTTGAACTAGATGGATGCAAGTCCTTTTTCAACCTAAATTACTATGTTACTATATATATATATGCCGTATACATGTATATATACTGTGTGTGTTTGTTACGTGTGTGTGTATACAGTTTGTGTTTGTGTTGCATGTGTGTGTATATATACTGTGTGTTCATTGTAGCCCCTGCATCGCCTTGCAGAGATTTTGACAAAATCACACCCCCATGGTTGGACCAATAGGACAGGCAATTTAGAGGAGATATGAATAACTCCTACTTACTGCAGCACCTGGGTGTGTTTGCCAGGCATGCAGAAGTCTTATTTTATCTATATCTTCTATATACATAAAAGAATAAGCCTCATTGCATAATTTATGGTACCTCACACGCAGAACATAATTTATGTCTCCTCAAAAAACAAACACATATTGAACAGAATGCCTCATTACATAATTTGTCTCATTAGGAGACACAACTCCCATTGGGTGATTCAATGGGGATGTTACTGCTCCCACTGGGTGAGCCCCCTCCAGCCCGCCCACCACTATCCAACTGACAAAAAAATATATAGCTGCCACTCGCTCCTAAAGTGGGGATATCAGTAACTTCTCTCGGTCCACACACACACTCACTCAGGATCATGACCCCACAAACACACTGTTTCACCTCCCACAGATAATTGTAACCTTCCATTCACTCTGTTTCAGTACGAGGGTGTAATGTTTCCATAAAATACAAACTCAGGGATAAACGTAATAGCAACTCTTTTATTTACCTCTCTTCATCTTTTCAGTCAACCACACTAACTGTCACTCCTCCACTTCCTGATTCCCGCCCTTTCTCCTTAAAGGGAGAGAGATGCTTGCTGTATGTAACAGAGGGCAAGCCGCAAACACCACTTTCTATTTGTTCCCTCAGCATATTGCTATGTTGCCTCAACTGAAGAGCCACCGTGTGTTATATTGTTATGTTACCTTAGCTTAAGGGATAGTAATACTTCGTTTTATCTTTATTTTATTTTGTAGGCATTAAAAAAACATGAAGAACGATGCAAGTCTTATCTCTCAAACCTTTATGGTTTAAGCGATATTCACAAGCAAAGTATCCCCCCCCTGTTCAGCCAGATCAGAAGGGAGGTGCCCAGGTAGACTGCAGAGGGGGACAATCTTCAATTAAGATAAGGGAAAAAGCTGAAAAACTTGTCAAGGGGGGAAGGGCTTTCATTGTTTTCATACAAAGAAGATTGTCCCCTGCTGTTATCTGTCTGGCCTTACAACCAGATTCACATCTGAGAAGAGATGGCTTACACTAGGAAAAAGGGGCGGGATGGGGAAATTTTGCTTGTGAATATCTCTTAAACTATAAAGGTATGAGAGATAAGACTAATATCGTTCT
Organism: Rhinophrynus dorsalis; assembly: GCA_037306005.1. Taxonomy (NCBI): domain Eukaryota; kingdom Metazoa; phylum Chordata; class Amphibia; order Anura; family Rhinophrynidae; genus Rhinophrynus; species Rhinophrynus dorsalis. The sequence continues at coordinate 472,339,598 of CM074719.1, read as the reverse complement.
TCATGTTTTTTTAATGCCTACAAAATAAAATAAAGATAAAACAAATTATTACTATCCCTTTAAGTAAGAAGGAGTTACTGCTCCCACTGGGTGATTCAATGGGGGGGGGGGGTGATTTAAATCATGCAGGGAGTTGGTCTGCCCCCACTATCCAGCCCGCCCACCACTATCCAAGTGACTGAAAAAACAAAATGGCTGCCACTCGCTCCTACACCACAGATACAAACACATCAGACACAAACACACACACTCACACATACTCACACTCACACACACACTCTCACACATTCACATTCTCACTCACATTCTCACTCACACTCACTCAATCACACTCTCACACACAATCACTCACACTCACACTCTCACACACACACTCATACTCACACACTCTCTCACTCACACTCTCACACACACACTCTCACTCTCCCTCACTCACACTCTCACACACACACTCTCACTCTCCCTCACTCTCTCACTCACAATCTATCACACATACTCTCTCACTCACACACACTCTCAATCACACACACTCTCACACACACACTCTCTCACACACACTCACACACTCAATCATACACAATCACACACACTCTCACTCAATCACACTCACTCATACTCACTCACACTCACTCATACTCACACACACTCACTCTCACTCACACTCATACATTCTCTCACTCACACACTCAATCACACTCAAATTCTCTCAATCACACTCTCTCAATCACACAATCACACACACTCACACACTCTCACTCACTCACACACACACTTACAATCATACACCCTCACTCACTCACACTCATACTCTCACGCAATCACACACACTCACAATCATACACCCTCACTCACACTCTCACGCAATCACACACACTCACACTCTCACTCACAATCATACATCCTCTCTAACACTCACACTCTCATACACTCACACACACACTCTCTCACTCACACTCTCACTCATACACCCTCTCACTCACATACTCTCACTCGATCACACTCACTCGATCACACTCATACACACACACTCATACTCCCTCACACCCCGGAAGCCAGCACGATCCACCTTCCACCATAGTATGTGCAATTACCACATGCATTTCAACTATATGAATGAATGCCACAGTGAAGGCATAAGTACAAACACTAACTCATTACAATGACACATAATTCACCCCCTTATGACTCACTTCTGTGTGTGTGTGTCTGTATCACACTCTATATGTCTGCATGTTGTACATTGCATGTATGTGTGTATGACTGTGTCGCTCTTTATGCATCTCAGTGCATGCATGTGCATTTCCGTGTGTGTCTCTGTGTGTGTGTGTCTTGCATCCATGTGTGTGCATTAATTCCCTATATAGCCTGACGGGCAGTGCCATCCCACATTGCTAGTATATATAAAAGAATAAGCTTCATTGTATAATTTATGGTTCCTCACACACACACAACATAATTTAGGTCTCCTCAGAAAAACACACACATTGAACAGAATGCCTCATTACATAATTAATGTCTCATTAGGAGACACAACTCCCACTGGGTGATTCAATGAGGACATTACTGCTCCCACTGGGTGATTCAATGGGGCATGTTTATCATACAGAGAGTTGGCCCACCTCCTCCAGCCCGCCCACCACTATCCAACTGACAAAAAAAATATAGCTGCCACTCGCTCCTGAAGTAGCGGATATCAGTAACTTCTCCCGGTCCACACACACTCTCACTCTGGATCATGACCCCACAAACACACTCCATACACTCTGTTTCAGTACGAGTTGTAATGTTTCCATAAAATACAAACTCAGGGATAAACTTAATAGCAACTCTTTTATTTAACTCTTTTCATCTCTTCAGTCATCCTCACTAACTGTCTGTTTTCAACTGTCACTCCTTGAATTCCTGCTTCCTGATTCTCGCCCTTTGCTGTATGTTACAGAATGCAAGCCTCAAACACCACTTTCTGTTTGTTCCCTCAGCATATTGCTACGTTACCTCAACTGAAGAGCCACTGTGTGTTATATTGCTGTGTTACCTCAGCTTAAGTAAGGAGGAGTTACTGCTCCCATTGGGTGATTCAATGGGGGAGTGATTTAAATCATGCAGGGAGTTGGCCTGCCCCCACTATCCAGCCCGCCCACCACTATCCAAGTGACTGAAAAAACAAAATGGCTGCCACTCCCTCCTACACCACAGACACAAACACACTCACTCACACACACTCTCTCACACACACTCACATACACACAATCAATCACACACACTCACTCTATCACACACTCAATCACTCTCACTCACACTCACGCAGTCACTCACACTCACTCTCGCACTCACACTTACTCACTCACACTCACACCCCGGGAGCCATCACGATGCACCTTCCACCATAGTCTCACTCACACTCACTCACACCCCAGGAGCCAGCACGAGCCACCTTCCATCATAGTATGTGCAATTACCAGATGCATTTCAACTACATGAATGAATGCCACTCACACCCCGGGAGCCAGCACGATCCACCTTCCACCACAGTATGTGCAATTACCACATGCATTTCAACTACATGAATGAATGCCACTCACACACACTCACACTCACTCACACCCCGGGAGCCAGCACGATATCACGGAGCCCGTGATTGCTTGTTTTTCCTGTCAGTTAGCAATGGGTGCTTCCCATTTGTTGCCTGTGGTTAGCCCGCCCAGTATTGCCTATATAGACTGGGCTCCTGCACTCTTTCACTGCCCTTTCGTGGTGTTTCTATGCCAGTGCAATGCCTGTCTGTGGATTCCAGTGTACTTCCTTGGCCTGCCTGACTTCTCTCCTGTTCCTGCACCTGTGTACCGACCCATTATAGCACCGGTAGGGCCTTCGTGTTTGTCCAGTACGTGGTACTGGTTAGCTCCACTCTGACCTTCCAGTCGCAAGAGTTGCCTCCGTGATTGCACTGTTATTCAGTAGTTGGTTTGCTCCACTCAGTCACCGGTTGCTAGTGCTGCCTCCGTTATAGCACTAGTAGGGCCTTCGTGTTTGTCCAGTACGTGGTACTGGTTCACTCCACTCTGTCCTTCCAGTCGCAAGTGTTGCCTCCGTGATTGCGCTGGTATACCGTAGTTGGTTTGCTCCACTCAGACACCGGTTGCTAGTGCTGCCTCCATTATAGCACCGGTAGGGCCTCCGTGTTGCTCAGTTTATGGCACTGGTTCGCTCCACTCTGAACCTCCAGTCGCATGTGTTGCCTCCGTGAATGCGCTGGTATACAGTAGTTGGTTGCTCCACTCCATCTAACCGGCTGCTTTGCTACCTCCGTTATAGCACCGGTAGAGCCTCCACTACACCGTGTTGCACCAGTCATAGGCTGCCTTACCCGGTATTTTGGTAAGGCCGGTAGAGCCTCCTCAGTTCCTTGTTGTACCAGATTAGGCTGCCTTACCCGGTATTTTGGTAAGGCCGGTAGAGCCTCCTCAGTTCCTTGCTGTACCAGTTTAGGCTGCCTTGCCCGGTATATTGGTAAGGCCGGTAGAGCCTCCTCTGTCCTATTGCACCATCTTCTAGGCTGCCTTACCCAGTATTTTGGTGAGGCCGGTAGAGCCTATATATGTATACATTGTATGCTATATTACTTGAACCTGTCGTGTGTCTGTAACATATGTGTGATGTTCAGGACCTGTGAGGGTTCTTTATTATTTTTTCAATAAAGCTGTGTTTTTATCTTAACTCTGTGTCTGTGAGTCAAACAAACCGTGACAAACGATCCACCTTCCACCACAGTATGTGCAATCACCACATGCATTTCAACTATATGAATGAATGCCACAGTGGAGGCATAAGTACGTGTACGCGTGTACATTTGCGTGTATGTCTGTGTGTGTGTGTCTGTGTGTGTGTGTGTCTTGCATCCGTATGTGTGCATTAATATATATATGCAAAATAACAAACAAAATTAATATTTTGTAATGCCTTTTTATTGGACTAACAGAATTATTGATTGACAAGCTTTCGGGATAAACTCCCTTTCTCAAGTCTAAAGCATTTCTGAGCACAAGGAGACAGAATTCACAGTTAAAACAGTTAATACTTTGAATTCAAAGCTGTGTTGTTTGCTGAGGTTAACACAGTGGGACTGCTGATAAGACAGGGACCAAGAGAAAATCCACACTCTTCTTGCAAAGGGTCATAAATACCCTGTGCAAGGCAGAGTGTGTGTGGGGGGGGGAGAGAAAGAGAAGAAAAATACAGGAGATGGTATGGGAGGGGAGAGAGTTAAAAAATATTGCACATATTAAGAATGCTACAATGCCAACAATCCAGTATGGGCATGCAGGCCTATATACAACTTGTGCCCATATAGGTAGATATATACATACACAAATACACACACACACACACACGTATGCACATACACATACATAATATATATATGGTCCCTGTCTTATCAGCAGCCCTGCTGTGTTAACCCCAGCAAACAACACAGCTTTGAATTCAATTTATTAAAGGGATAGTAATGTTTCATAATAAAAGCAGCTCTAATTAATCTTCATAGTATTTGGACTTTGGAGAGTGTTATTTCAATTCTGTCAGAGTTGTAGTTCAAGAGTAATTCAATGACAAAGTATCCCCCTCCCGCCCCTTTTATTGATGTAACACTGCTCACTCACAGCAGAAGGGAGGTGCCCAGGTAGATTGCAGAGAGGGACAATCTTCAATTAAGATAAGGGAAAAACCTGAAAAACTTGTCAAGGGAGGCAGTACTTTCATTGTTCTCATAGGAAGAAGATTGTCCCCTGCTGTTATCTGTCTGGTCTATGGACTGCATTCCACATCTGAGAAGAGATGGCTTACACTAGGTAAAAGGGGCGAGGGGGGAACTTTGCTTGTGAATATCTCTCAAACCATAAAGGTTTGAGAGATAAGACTTATATCGTTCTTCATGTTTTTTTAATGCCTACAAAATAAAATAAAGATACAATAAAGTATTACTATCCGTGTGAATTCTGTGTCCCTGTGCTCAGAAATGCTTTAGACTTGAGAAAGGGAGTTTATCCCCAAAGCTTGTCAATCCATAATTCTGTTAGTCCAATAAAAAAGGTATTACAAGATATTAATTTTGTTTGTATTTTACATCTACAATACTGGACTAATACGGCTACAATCTTAACTCTCTCTCATATATATATATATATATATAGATACACATACATATATACACACAGTAGCAAAAGGGACACTCCATTGCCCGTGAGAATTAAGTCCTTTGGGTGTTTCAAGGGTATTCATTGCATTGGTGTATATGTACATGTAATAAATATGCAGGTAGGTGTAGTGCATATGTATTCAATGTACATACACACCTACCTACATATTTATTCCATGTACATATACACCAATGCGATGAATATCACTGAAGCACCCAAAGGACTTAATTGTCACGGGCAACGTTGTGCCCCTTTTGCTAGCAGATGCATAAAATAATATAGAATACATATTCAATTAGTAACTCAGTAGTTCAAATGAATACAAATAAGAGTCCCATGGAATAATACAGCAACAATAGGGAAAAAAATTATGTACATGTATAGACCTACAACCAAAACAGAGGGTACGATGGAGTACAAAGTATTTATGTGTGTAGAATCCCAGATCATTTTCAGGTGTTATTTTTCCATTGTGTGCTTTGATACTAAACCATGTTGTTCAGGGGTGTGTGTCACTTAAAAAAAAAAAAGAAGAGGCAGTGCCACAATGAACAAAATGTCATGGAAGTTTGTTTTCTTCTAAATGCTACATAGTTCACCACTTGCCTCCTATATTACGTGTATTTAATGTCTTAATCATCTGAGTGATAAAAGCAGCATATTAGTCTCTGCCATTTATATATCCTGATGTGTTTAATCCCTTGGATGTTAGAGACATCTCTAATACATTACAAAGCAATACACTGTAGATTTCCCTACTGTCTTAGGTGTCATAAGGTATGCAGTCTTTTTCTGTCTTTCATAATGTGCCTAAAGATATATTTCTGGGGAAAAGTAATTGTATTTTTACATAAATTCCATGCAGAAAAATGCAATTCCTCCTATCTACCACTGTTTTATCAAACTGATCTGATTTGGTTTTATTGTGCCTGCCAGTCAGTGCCCTCTTCACTCACCGCCTGGCTGAGTCTGTCCATACTTTCTGTAGCTCTTGGTTCTGTGGTCTGAAACAAAGGATCTGCAAGGACACAGACAAAATTGTCACTGCTGTCTTCCATCTACCTGACACAGGGTGCTTAAAGGACATTTCTTTGCATTAATAAGATAGTTTGCCCTGACAAAAGAAGGGCTGGTGGCTTGATGAGGGACGACTGACATTACCTGGGATGCTGGGGGTTTTGACCCAGTTCTCAGGATGAAAGGATTCTGTTAGGATTTCAAAGCTTTTGGGGTCAGCTGATTTTGACAGTTCCAAGGTATAATTATGTAGAACGGTGTTTCTCAAACACTAGTCTTTGGACATGCACCAGTCTGGCCTTGTTCAAAATATATATATATATATATATATATATATATATATATATATATATATATATATATATATAGCTTGGACCTTAATAGTGGTCCTTGTCATTATTGGAAGGTAGCCAGCTGGACCCTGGCTTCAAAATATCTGAGGTTCATTCATAAAGAACCGGTGTAGACAACCTTTGGCTCTCCATGGCTGGTTAGAAATGACAGGAGTTGTAGTCTTTTAACAGCTAGAGAACCATAGGTTTCATACTCCTGTTAGCATTACCGAACCCGGGGGGTGATGTCGATCTGTTGCCAGATAGAAGAGCATTTGCATTTCTAATAATGGAAATGTTTGTAAGTTCTTACCAGGAGGAGCTGGAAGGGTGTTGAAGTCAGAAAAGGTAAACCTCTGCTGAGTTGAACCAGAATTTTCCTCTTCAATCCCATCTACAACCCTGCAATGAAAAACAGCAGCTTGATCGTATTGTACCAATAGAACACTGTGGCATGGATATATATATATATTTCTTACCTGGGGCTGAGGTTTGGGGTTCTGGAACAGGGCATACATGGTATGTTTAATTCTGTGGAGACCACCCTACGTGGTGAATGTTTGGGTGTCACTTGCTCAGCTCTGTGCCGAGGGCTGCAGTTAGAAAATCTCGATGGGGAGAGTCGGAGACGTGGAGAGCTTTTTGGGGTGAGAAATGAAGTTTTAAAATGTGCCAGTTCTTGCTGTACTGCGTCTTGGCAATCTTCCTTCCTCTGTGACTGGTGAGTATTGATTTCAGTCTAAGAAGGAAAAAAAACAACATGAACCAGCACTAAGATTACTCACATAAAGTAATGCTTTGGAGACTTTCCTAGTATCCAAGTGGTTAAAAATGGAAATAAACAAAAAGAATTGTAAATGCCCTCCCCCCCCCCCCGGTACAATGAATGAATGAATATGTTTATTTACATAGCGCCACAAGTGTACGCAGCACTTTACACAATACAGGTTTACAAGTTTTTTATATAGAGTGAAATACTGGATGTGAGGTCCCTGCCTGAAATCTTACAGTCTTAAGTGGTAACAGGAGACATACAGAGTACATAAGGGTCAAGTGATGAAGACAGTGCCAGAGTTCTGGTGATGATAGGGAGCTCTGGTGAAGATAGGGATTTATGGTGATGATAAGGAGCTCTGGTGGTGATAGGGAGCTCTGGTGGTGATAGGGATTTCTGTTGATGATAGGGAGCTCTGGCGATGATAGGGATTTCTGGTGATGATTGGGAGCTCTGGAGATGATAGGGATTTCTGGGGATGATAGGGAGCTTTATTGATGATAAAGATTTCTGTTGATGATAGGGAGCTCTGGTGATGATAGGGATTTATGGTGATGATAAGGAGCTCTGGTGGTGATAGGGATTTCTGCTGATGATAGGGAGCTCTGGTGGTGATAGGGATTTATGGTGATGATAAGGAGCTCTGGTGATGATAGGGAGCTCTGGTGGTGATAGGGAGCTCTGGTGATGATAGGGATTTATGGTGATGATAAGGAGCTCTGGTGGTGATAGGGAGCTCTGGTGGTGATAGGGATTTCTGTTGATGATAGGGAGCTCTGGCGATGATAGGGATTTCTGGTGATGATTGGGAGCTCTGGAGATGATAGGGATTTCTGGGGATGATAGGGAGCTTTATTGATGATAAAGATTTCTGTTGATGATAGGGAGCTCTGGTGATGATAGGGATTTATGGTGATGATAAGGAGCTCTGGTGGTGATAGGGATTTCTGTTGATGATAGGGAGCTCTGGTGGTGATAGGGATTTATGGTGATGATAAGGAGCTCTGGTGATGATAAGGAGCTCTGGTGATGATAGGGAGCTCTGGTGGTGATAGGGATTTCTGTTGATGATAGGGAGCTCTGGCGATGATAGGGATTTCTGGTGATGATAGGGAGCTCTGGCGATGATAGGGATTTCTGGGGATGATAGGGAGCTTTATTGATGATAAGGATTTCTGTTGATGATAGGGAGCTCTGGTGATGATAGGGATTTCTGGGGATGATAGGGAGCTCTATTGATGATAAGGATTTCTGGGGATGATAGGGAGCTCTATTGATGATAAGGATTTCTGTTGATGATAGGGATTTCTGGTAATAATAGGGAGCTCTGGTGATGGTAGGGAGCTCTGGTGATGATAGGGAGCTCTGGTGATGATAGGGAGCTCTGGTGATGATAGGGAACTCTGGTGATAGGGATTTCTGGTGATGATAGGGAGTTCTGGTGATGATTGGGAGCTCTGGTTATGATAAGGATTTCTGGGGATGAAAGGGAGCTCTGGTGATGATAAGGATTTCTGGTGATGATGGGGAGTTCTGGTGATGATAAGGATTTCTGGTGATGATGGGGAGTTCTGGTGATGATAGGGAGGTCTGGCGATGATAGGGAGCTCTGACGATGATAGGGCGATTTGGCAATAATAGGGAGCTCTGGTGATGATAGGGAGCTCTGGTGATAAGGAATTCTGGGGTGACAGTGAGTTCTGGTGATAGGGATTTCTGGGGATGATAGGGAGCTCTGGTGATGATAGGGATTTCTGGAGATGATAGGGAGCACTATTGATGATAAGGATTTCTGGGGATGACAGGGAGTTCTGGTGATGACAGGGATTTCTGGTAATAATAGGGAGCTCTGGTGATGATAGGGAGCTCTGGTGATGATACGGATTTCTGGTGATGATAGGGAACTCTGGTGATGATACGGATTTCTGGTGATGATAGGGAGCTCTTGTGATAGGGATTTCTGGTGATGATAGGGAGTTCTGTTGATAGGAATTTCTGGTGATGATAGGGAGTTCTGGTGATGATTGGGAGCTCTGGTTATGATAAGGATTTCTGGGGATGAAAGGGAGCTCTGGTGATGATAAGGATTTCTGGTGGTGATAGGGAGCTCTGGTGATGATAGGGAGCTCTGACGATGATAGGGCGATTTGGCAATAATAGGAAGCTCTGGTGATGATAGGGAGCTCTGGTGATGATAGGGAGCTCTGGTGATAGGGATTTCTGGGGTGACAGGGAGCTCTGGTGATAGGGATTTCTGGGGTGACAGGGAGCTCTGGTGATAGGGATTTCTGGTGATGATAGGGAACTCTGGTGATGATAGGGTACAGTTCGTTTGCTCTAGAATGACTCCAGTCCTTTGCAGAATGAAGGAATATAGGCCCATATTTAAAAGCAAACATGAGTTATTCTTGAGTAAACCATCTGCACCATAGGGGACAAATAGAAATTCTTAAATTCCCATGCACTTAAATAGAGCTTTTTAACCCCCTGAATGCCAAAGAGGTCTCCAATGCATTGCTTCACAATGCATTGGAGACATATCTAGCATTCAATGGGTTAAACATCCAGTTTAATTGAACCAGATGTATTATTTGTCCTCTGTGGTGCAGTTTGCTTACTCCATAACTCCGGTTTGATTTTATAAATATGGGACTTAGCCCACTTTTCATTGAAATTATAATAAGGGTCTTTTGAGCATGCTCGTCAGGGAAACCTCACCAGTAGTGAAGTATTGGAGAGTTCCACAGACATATACATACACTAGCACAAATAGCTCAGTGTTGCACGGATAGACAGGGGGAGAGAGAGATCCTTCACTCCCCCACTTACAACACCCATCATCAAGGTATTGTCTCCTGCATATTAAATGGCTCTTGTTTGCTTACTTATAAGCCACTTTAATCATGACACCTTCTTACTATGCATCTGTAGAGTGCAGCAAAGTGATGAAGTAATACTAGTTCAGATTGAGAGGATTGTTAGGTGTAAGAAATCTGAGGTCCGGATATGTCTCTGGTATTACTTAAAGGAGAACTAACACCTCATAATAATAACCCTTCACTTACAGTACAGAAGGTTATGTAGCTTTATTTATGTGTTGGCTCCAGCAAATTAGCTAGTACTAGCTGGCACAGCCGTGTGCCAGGTACTGACATTTCACACTTCTCTCTCCCTCCCAACTGCCTGTTGAGTGTGGAATGTTAGTATCTGTGCCAGTCAGTACTGGTTAGTTTGCATAAACTGACATATTTAGTTAAATATCTCATAAAATACTATTTTAAAACCCTTTGAATGTCAAAGAGGTACCCAGCGCATTGCATTAAACGGACACTAATGTCCAATAAAAATGTTCTCCCTCCCCTTCTCCTGACGTCAACACTCTGCTGACAGCAGGAGATCCCGGTCCTGGGGCCAGCCAGAGGCTCTGCAGCAGAGCTGAAATAGCGATGCTGGAAAAGAATTACTTCAATGGAACGGTCTACAAAGCGTGCCTAGTTTGCAAGCACACTTTGTAGACCGTTCCAATGAAGTAATTCTTTTCCAGTATCGCTATTGTGGCTCTGCCGAAGAGCCTCCTCGTGTGTGCCGACACAGATCTCATTCTGTCAGCTTTATAGCTGACATCAGGAGGGGGGAACTTTAGATGTAAATATCTTATAAACCATAAAGGTTTGAGAGATGGGATTTGTGCCACATAGTTTATTTTTTTTAATCTACAAAACAGGAAAACATTTTTATTAGACATTACTGTTTATTTAAGCAAAAAACAGTAATATCACAAATGGGTAGTTTTGAAAGATCTTTCAAAATCATCTAAGTTGTTCAAAAAATGTTTAAACCCCTTCAATGATAGAGGGTTTACACTGCTTCTCAATGCACTGGTTTGTCAGGCTCTCTCTCTATGTCCTTCTCTTACCTCTGGCTCCCATTGGCTGCTTCCCAGGTTGTAGCTTAGATGGCTAGCTATCTGGCAGGTAAATTTCTGGGAATATTCAGGGTAAAGTGACAGTGTGTCACGGAGCCCCTTCAGACTGATCCCCTGAAGATCACAGTACGTTAATCCTTTTACATCTGCGTTTGCCTTAATCACCGTATCTTCAGAGGAGATCTCACAGCCAATTAAATCACCTTTCCCTACACAGGAAAAGAGTAAATATCTTAACACTTTGAGTGACAGAGGGGTATGCAACACATTGCTCTGTACTCAAAGAGTTAACTACATAACATGAGCTAAAGAACATTCTAAAACATTAATGTTACACAAAGCCATATGCCATCAACCTGTAAACCAATCCTAATGACAAGATCAGAGATACACAAAACATGTGCCAGTGGGTATCAAGCCTTCATTTTAACACCTTAAGCACTGGACACACTTAAAGGAGCAGTAAACTTTTTTTTTTAGGCGGATCTTTCACATGATTAAAAAAGATCCACAGAGCGTAGTTACATTAGCAATATAGACAGATTTATGTTTAAAAATAAAACAAGTTCCTTCATTAACTAGGCAGGCACCAGGGAACAGCCCAGACATCTTGCTGAGCCGGCATCTCTGCGTCTGCCCTGTTCGTCCTCTTCAGATCCAGGATTAGTGGTTGACTGCCACTGACCCATATGGTATGGGAAGAGACTTACAGTGCAGGCACAGAGAGCACCTCCTGTAAGATCCCTTGCCGGTGCCTGCATGGTTAAAAGGTGATTTTTTCGTTAATGAAGGAATTTGTTTTATTTTTAAGCATAAACCTGTCTATATCACTAATGTAACTATGCTCAAGTGTCCCTCTTTAGGAGGGACAGTCCCTCTTTTAAACCCAAATCACTCTGTGCCTCTTTACCCCCCTGATGTCCCTCTTTTTAGGAGATCAGATTGTGTGGTGTATATAAGTGTATCACATAGCTCTATAGCAATAAAACTCATATTGTTGTTTGTTAAAACGTCCGTTTATGTGTTTATAAATTAGTCTGTGTGAATAGAATAATTTGATCTTATTATAAGTCATTTATTAGGTTACACAAGGAGGTGTCACTAGGTCGATAAATAACCAAAATATTATTGCTAATGCCCCGCCCACCAGCCATGCCCCCAGCAACACCTCCTAAAACACAAATGTCCCTCTTTGGCAATTTGAAATGTTGGGTGGTATGAATCATGTGAAAGTTCTGCTTTAATTACATTTTTTATTAAATTGTATATGTTATAGAGCTTTTCCTGCTGAGTTAAACAAGGTCACTTTCACTGCTGTCAGTTGTTTTATTCAGAAGTTACAAAGGTTCAAATAATCAGAAGTGAATATACTGTGCATTAACTTCCTGATTGTTCTGACAGGAAGTGACTAGTTGGAATTTGATCACTAGAGGGCACTGCTAATATAAATAAACACTGGTTTAAACTGTAATAACTCTGGAAATATGCATCTGTCAGCAGTAGGGGCACCCTTATATTACTCAACAGGGAATTACCTACAGTAAATGTTTTTTGATAAAAAAAAAGTTTACTGCTCCTTAACCCCTTAAGGACCGGGAAATCCGGCCGAAGACGCGACTCAACGACCACGGAGCAAAATTTTTTTTTTGCTCCGTTGCGTTCCGGACACCCCGAACGGCGTGCAGCCGCGGGGGGAGCCCGGAACTCGATGACGGTCATAGTACGTCATCGGTCGTTAAGTCAAATCGACCCTTGACGTACTATGACCGTCAAGGGTCGTTAAGGGGTTAAAGGACAACTGAGCATTGTTTTTTTATTTTTCTATTTATTTATTTTTTTATGCGATCGGATTCAGGGAGTTCAGCTATGCAGGGAGTCCTGAAATCCATGATGTGCCAGGACTGTCAATAGTACTTTAGGGAAGGTTTCCCGTGACGGTCCTGGCACATCACGGGTCCTTAAGGGGTTAATAAAGACATTGTTATCAAATTATACATTTTACAATAAGTTTAGACTACAGAACTCTAACACCCCCAAACACTTTACTATGGCTAAAATAGTTTAATGCCCACTATGAATTTTACACTTGTACCTTTGCTCAAGAGATAACATCCTCAGTCAGTCCTGGTTCTTATGGAAGTATGTGGTTTATGTGACTATTGTTCCCTATGAGTTTCAAGACAGCTCAGGTCTCATCTTCAGGCCTATTTAGCTTAATTCTAAATATGACTGAAAAAGAGAACAAAGCTGTCTGAAAAGCTTGAATCCTACAGTCAGTTAGCCAATAAAGGTATCATTTTGATTCTACCAGTCTCCTATTTAAGGCAAGGATCTTTAATTTATCTGCCGAATTAAGCCTCAGCATACGTACCCAAACTATTTCTGTGTCTCCACTAGAACTCCAGTACACTGCAACTGTTTGCATGTGCGTCTTTACGTAAGCATTACTGATTACTTAGACTGTAAGCTCTACCGGGCAAGTACCTGCTATCCTAACGTATGCTCACCTAGTGATCCCCTTATAACCACTTAACTGCTGCACTTTTTGTATCCCGTCTATACTAAATGTATGCTGTACATACATACATAATTTACTGTTTGCATTGTAATACCACTCAATATTATATATTACTGTATTTAAGTAAATATTCTGTTAAATAGCTGTTTATATAGTGTTTTCAAGTGTTAGCACTTTTTTCCACTATCTTAACATTTTTATTAAGCACTTGATCTGGTTAAATGTCATACATATAAATTAAGACACTGTTTTATAGTCACGGACCATCTTTCACTCTCTACCGCTGTATATATACATACATATATATATATATATATATATATATATATATATATTTAAATGAATGCTGCTTGGCACCTTTACAATTTTTAAACAAAAATGTCACTTAAAGGGACAATAAACCTCTTTGTGAGCAAATGTGTTTTGCGGGACTTTAATAAAAAAATTAGTAGAAAAAAAATTATATATATATATATCACCCATGAAATGCAAATTACAAGTTCACATAAAATAAATAAATAAATAAATAAATGCCGGATTGTATGTGAGACCATATTTCATGGTTCTCACATAAAAGATAAAAATAGGAACATTATATATTACCAGTACCACACATCAGTAAGAACTAAGAGATATTAAATGATCTCACGAAGTAAGACAGGGGTTATATCCCATGGAGTTATAGCCTTAATTACATCTCTTTAAATCTTGAATGTTAGAAACATCTTCAATGCATTGCAGAACTGCTGGAAAAGCTGGATGGGATTGGGGTGATCAGTAGTTTGCGGCACAAAAAACATGCAAAACAGCCAAGCCTGCTTCTAGGAGCTGACTTTGTAAAGGGTGAACACTTCCTTTTGTCAATAACAGATATATGCATAAAGTTGTTTTACATCTTTATAATACTCAGTGTCACTAAAACCATTGAAGGATCAGAGGGGTAAGCAATACATTGCCTTGCAATGCATTGCACACTGAGCTGCTCCTTAAAGGGTTAATAATATAACATTCTCTGCAAGTTGGTGGACTGTTAGTAATATAACTCCTTTGGTCAGTGACTAATTAGAGTACACCTCTGTTTGATTAGTGTATGTCCCTGCCTGACTTCTGCATAAACATCCTCTTGCCTGCAATCTCCCTTCAAGATGTTGATTGGAAACTATAAATTAGAAAATCATGAGTTTGGGAAGGCTAAGAAACATCTGACACAATCTGTGTTAATTAGCATTACTGCCCCATAATTGCTCCCTTAGCTCGTTTCTCTTCTGTAAACGAAACAAGTGGAACATGCCCTGTTGCAAAGTGCCTTGTACATGGGTATAGGGATAGTACACAGCCCACGCCATTTGTGTATTCCGCTGTGGTAGACACCTGTCAGAGAATGACAGATGTAGGACAATGATTTCCCACTGAATGACTGGCCAATATTAATATGTTAGGTTTATGTTGAATGAAAAGACTTTCTTATTGACTATAACACTTCACTATGAATAGAAGGCAAGTGTTACAGGCTTACAACACAGTACAGGTTCCCCCTCATGCAGACCTAGAATTGCCACCACAACTCCATCCTTCAGGACTTCCATGGATCCTGAGCACACACAGTAGAAGGCTTCCAGAGCATCACCCTGTCGGATTAAGTACTCCCCGGGCGTGCAGAATGACGGTCTGATGTTCAGTGATAATGATCTTAGACAGCCACGACTTGCAAGGGCAAACAGCGGCATCTGTAGAAGCTCTTTGTTAAGGTGCATGGCGATGTCAGCTCGCAGTTCATCTGGAAGACTATGTAAGAGCTGTGGGCAGAGAAGATTAAGTGAGAATCAAGGAAAGAAAAAATAAATTACAAATTAACAGGAAATATTTGTGCTCACTTCATTAGTGTCAATTCCATTATTCACTGCCCATGTGGTCTGCACGTACTCTAACATGCGCTGTTTGAGGGGTTTGGGGATCCCATGGATACGGATGTAATCTCGCAGATCCCGCGTGCGACTGTGGTACAGGAAGCGTCTGGCATAAAGACGTTGGATAATTGCTGTAACGTTTCCAAACACCAGGGCGTGCATCAAGGCTACAGATGAAAGTAATTTATAATGAAAATAATGATTTGCAGCTATAAAAGGTATCCTGGGGAGATGAGGAAAGATCTAACAATGAGTTACAAATCCCATTGCTGGCCATTCATATTTCTAACATCCTATTTATATATAAAGTTCAGGTGGAGGTACTCACACAGTTTGAGGAGAATGGCCCAGGTGATTATTTCTTAAAGATCTGTGTACATGTATGGCGCTATATAAATAAAGATACATACATATGCAACAGGTGGAGGATGTACAGCAGAACAGATAAGGCAGTCACTGGACTTAAGGTATATAAACGTGCAAAAAAAAATTCATGTGCAGTATTTTGCTCTCTGACTGTGAGAGTTTCCTGAGGACTTGAAGAAGAGCTCACAATTTAACCCTTTAGGTGCCAGAGATGTGTTGGATACCTCTCCGGCACTCAAAGGGTTAAGACCAGAATGTTGCCTTTTAACCCTTTTTTGAAGACTTGATGAAAATCTTACAGTCGGAGTACAAAATCTTGACTCATTTGATGACTTCCTCATCTGTTCTGCTGTCCTGGTCATCCTATATAATAATTCGCCAAGTTGTGTGTAACGCCCGACATGCGCAGTAGACACTGCTGCGCGTGTGGCAGTCATACGCAGTAGAGACTGCCCGCGCCGCGGCTGATACAGAGCTGGGCGCTCCGAAGGAGCGCCCAGCTCTGTATCAGCCGAGGTGCGGCCAGTCTCCACTGCGTGTGACTGCCCCACGACCGGCTGCCAGAGGCTCTGTATCAGCCGAGGCGCGGGAGACCCGCGACCGGCTGCCAGAGGCACTGTAGCCCGTGTAACGGGCTGTTCAACTAGTATATTTATATTTCCTGGCCATCCATGGCAGCCTATTCACCAAAGGGTTAAATCCTCTTTATCCAATTAAGATAGGAAACTAAAAACCAACCAGAATTATAAATCCCTCCCCTAAAATCCCAAGGTGTCTTTTTTTGTTTCCTTGCCATCTGATAGGGAACTTCTCTTTTACGAGTACAATTTTTCTTTGACTTACCCCGGAGGCAGCGCTATCTCCTTGCATCACTCCTTGATGCTGGAACTCCTCTTGTCCAGTACCCATTGTGGGCTTACACTTGGGGAGGCCCTTTAGTGGACAGGGCATAGTGTTGTGCTTCCTTCAGGGTTCACTACACGTGTGAATGGCGTATGCGGCACATCTCTTCAGGCGCTTTCGGCTCTGAGGCAGACAGGCACATGCTACCTAACGTCAGCAGCCAGCATCATGTATGGCAATGTATTCTATGAGAAGCAACATCAGATTCCCAGGAGGTCAGTTTTCTACCATTTTTTTTTAGTCTGTCTTGGCTATTTATTCTGGTATTGTGTAGGGTCTAGGTGTCCAGAGTTTTTTTCTTATAGTATGCTGGTCAGTCTGCCAGGATTTGATCTCCTGCTTGTCTCTGGTAAGATATTGTATTTGGATTTTTTTTTTCTTTCTTACTTTTCTGTCCTAGTCTCTGTTTTTAGTTTATATTCTGTATGCTTTACAGCTGTAAGCTTCTTGACCAAACTGCCCAGTGTAAGCTGCCTGAGAACACCTTGTGGAAGGGAATCCCCACAAGAAGTAACAGACTACTAATTCGATATAAATTCAATATACGACAGGAGACAATATGGAATATTTACTAGGTAGGCCCCAGTGAGCCAGGAGCTACAGTTTGCAGATTTGAGAACGGTGCTAGCAGTTGGTGGCTGCTTCAAGGAGGTCTTGCTGTGACCGAAGCCGGGGTAGAGGTGCAGACAGCAAGCCTGATAGCAGGATAACCACCCAGGACACAGACAGCTACTCCCCAGGTCTGGAATCAACATATTAAACCTACCAGAAGTATAGCTGCCTCTGTCAAACACTGGATCAACAGCAGGCAGAAGAATAGTCGAATAACAGACCGAGATCAAAACCAACACAGGAGTTGTTGCAGAATCCAGAGACAAGAGACATAGTCAAGGAAAGCCGGGTCAAACACTGGAAGCACTAGGAACAAACTTCAAAAAGTGGATATTCAGAAAGCTTTGATCGTGCACTGACACAAGGGTGTCAGTGTTTGATATAGGCCCAAACAAGGGCATCGCTGGAAGAAGGCGGGGAAAACAAGAGACAAGTAAGAGAACCAGAATACCTGGTAAAAACAGGAAAACTCAGAGAATTATGACAACAGCCGCCCATTGCAGCTGTCATGGACCTAGATCCCGTGCCTAAAGATCCGCATAGCAAGGCTGGGTGTAAGTCTTATATTTTTTTCAGGTAAGTTCTCCCTATTTTTTATTTTAAAAAGAGTGATAGCGGACTCATTGCTTTTATGTTGTGTCTTGCAGCCCTTAATGCAGCCTGGAGACTTCACGATCTAAGGCTACTTCTAGAATCTGTGTGGCGTGTGACAACCCTGCCATGGAAAGCAAGAAGATCTGCCAGGACTGTTGGCAAGAAATGGTGGGCTCAGTTCCATCAACCTCCTCAATGGACCTCTCTTTGTTAATCAAGGAGGCTGTATCCCAAGGCCTTAAGGATGCCTCTCAGGCTCTGAATGGCAAAAAAGACACAAGAAGTGGAAGCCTTCATCCCGTCACTCGAGAATGTATCCGTTCTCAGACAAGGATATGGAGTACTAGCATAAGCCACCTAAGGTTGATGTGGCGGTGGTCAGATTGGTGAGAAAAACTATCCTTCCTTTGGATGACGCTACCTCATTCAGGGACCCCATAGACAAGATATTGGAGACAGACCTCAAAGTCTATTCCTCAGTTTTGGTGCTGCAGGCAAACCAGCAGTTGCTCTGACATTCATTCCTAAGGCTATGAAGGTTTGGCTTGACAACTTGGAGCAGTCCATTGTTTCAGCTGAACGAAGATCATCGCTTGTGGATTCTTTAACGGAGCTGAAGTTGGCTACGGAGTTTATTATTGATTCATTGGTGGACTTGCTCAGGCTTCAGTCCAGGGCTATGACACTATCTGTCATAGCTAAAAGGGCTCACTGGCTTTGTCCTTGGAGTGCTGATAATCTATCCAAACATAATCTTTGCTCACTCCCTTTCACCGGTCAGATGTTGGATAATATTGTCAAAAAAGCTTCTTGAGGAAAAAGTGTATTTCTACCACAAGACAGAAGAAGTAGAAGGGCTAGCTTCATCGTTCAGAGACCCCAGAAGGAGCGTCAGAGGGAGTTTCGACCCTACAGGACTGGAAGGGATGCAGCTAGACCTCAATCCAGCCAAGAAGGTCAGTCAGGATTTTTTGGTGGGCCCAAGTATAGTTTTTCCTATAGTTTAAAACCGCTCCTAAATCCTGATGGTGTCTGGGTCCAGACTTTTGCAGTTGGTGGGCATCTACAAGACTTTGCAGGAGTCTGGGCCACCATCATTCCGGATCACTGGGTAAACCAGATTATCTCAGAAGGATACGCATTGGAATTACGAAGCTTTCCAAACTCAAGCATATTCAGGGAATCTCCTATTTACAGGAGTTTATTCCAAACTCTTTTTCGTCCAGAAATCATCAGGGGAATTACGCCCAGTTCTGGATCTGAAGGAAGTCAATGCTTCTCTCAGTGTATGTCGCTTTAGATGGAGTCATTGCCCACAATAATTTTGGTGATCCAGCCCATGGACTGGTTGGTAACCATAGACTTGCAAGACGCGTACTTTCATATTCCTGTGTGCCTGGCACATCAGAGATTCCTCAGATGGATGGTGGTGGTGGGCTCTGCATTTCCAGTATACCTACCTTCTGGATCTGCTACATCAGGGGCCGATTCTTCATCCAGACCCATGTTCGCGCAGATTAGCGGCTTGGAAGTTGAGAGGGGCCATTTGAACTAGTTGGGTCTTCCAGAGGAGGTAGTATCTTTGCTCTTAAAGACTAGAAAGCCTTCTATATCCAAAGCTTATTATAAAATTTGGGCCGTCTTCTCACAGTGGGTACAGATCAGTGGTATAGCTGCTAAGTCTCTTTCTGCAGCTCAACTTCTTCTTTTTCTCACTGAGGGTTTCAAGAAGGGCCTCAGCTGTAGTACACTGAAGGTACAGGTGTCTGCAATTTCAACTCTTACTAACATTAAATGGGCTACTAATGACTTGATAATTAGGTTCTTCCGTGCTATGATCAGATTAAGACCTCCAGAGAGGAATTTGGCACCATCCTGGGATTTACCTGTAGTTCTGGATGCACTCACCTCTTCTCCTTTTGAGCCTATCGACTCCATCTCTCCACATCATGGGTGGCAAAGGCAGAGATTCCAAAAGATGACATCTGTAAGGCAGCATGGTGGTTTTCAATTGCTACCTTTGTAAAGCATTACAGATTGGACGTCCATGCTAGAAGGGCGTCTTCTTTTGCTCATGGGGTTTTAAACTCTTCTGTGTCTTAATAAATCTTGATACGCTTGCTAGCATAAACTGTGTCCCACCCATTCTTTTTGTTGCTTGGGCACTGCCCTTTTGTGAATAGGCTGCCATGGATGGCCAGGAAAATTGAACATTTTTCCTACTTACCGTTATTTTCCTTTCCTGGTCATGTCCATGGCAGAATTCACCAGATTACCTCCCTCTTGGTGGCTTTATAATTTAGACACCTTGGGATTTTAGGGGGAGGGATTTATAATTTTGGTTGTTTTTTGTTTCCTATCTTAATTAGATAAAGAGGATTTAACCCTTTGGTGAATGCTGCCATGGACATGATCAGGAAAGGAAAACATTTTCCCTTATTTAGAACTTTAAACCTTACAGTGCCAGAGGGGTCATTGTACACCCCTCTGGAACTCAAAGGGTTAAATGATCTGTAAGGTGTGATTATGAAAAAAATATGTATATTGTATTTTTCCTGCTGATTAAAACTAGGCAATGCCCACTGCTGGGATCTGATTTATTCAAAAGATATTACAGTTTAAACTGTAACAAAGTGATAGGGCTGTTACCATCACTTGCTACAGAGGACTGTAGCCAGTAGCTCATGTCTCCCATAGAAAACAATAAAATAACTGTCTGGAAGTCAGGTGAACTGTTTGAACATTAGGTGGTACTATTGCTAACTGTTTAATATGAAAAAACAGATTGGACTGCAATAATTTTTCACCAAACTAACTCCATGCAGTACTAGTACCCTTATTTTAATCTGCAGGTAAAGCCACAATATATAATAAAATGCATTGCTCCTTAAATTATCCATTTTGTTGTACATTTCTGTTAAATTTGAAATTGCTTTCTTCTGTGTTCTTGTTTCAAATTCATTATGTGGATCTACTGCCTAAAAATGAAGCTGTGTATCTCTCAGTAATTGTACACTGGGAAGTATGTGGAGTATGCGTTAAAGGTCATTATGTAGGATAGTACTGTTATGGGCTACATGAAGACAGCCGCTCCAGCTCTCCAGAAACACTTATAATGAGTTATGTACAGCAAGGATATGACTCCCAGCTATATGCCTATAAACCAAAGTCAGGCTTAACAAACTGTCAGTGGCAGACACAGGAACATTCTCTTGTATTACCAGTCGTGTTGTCACTAGTTCATTTATAAGTGTATTTGTACTCATTCATCTATCAATGAGAGAGTGCAAAGATATGCTAAAGGGATATGCTTCTGGGGTCTGCCTGGAATAGTCAGTTCAAGTTAATGGTGAGTGAGGCTATGCTTACACATACACCAAGTGGAAAGCCATCTTTTACTCTTAATCTAGTGTTTTACTTGCTAAGAGAATGATCCCAATGTAAAAGATACAAAAGGCACCAATGTTTGCACCAGGGCTGCTGGCTGAAGGAGTTCAAGCATTTATTTAAAATCATCCAAATATTTATCTAGGTGCAAGAAAATATTGATTTTTAGTAAAACACAGGTATCACGTCTGGAAATGCTATGGATTTTTAGTAGTGCAGCAACCAGAACCAAATTTAAGGTTGGTGTGCTTCAACAATACATTGTCTAGGAATACGTTCAAACCACAAGTCATATGTTTAATGGCCTAAATCTTGCTTGTTGTTAGTTCAGGGACATGATTCGGGGTTCTTAATGTCTGTGATACAGACTACTGTCCCCCTCTTCCTACCCCTGCTCTGCTCCAGCAGTTGATTCTCATTGGTTGAGCCATTGATATTGGGAGAAGGATGTACCCTCCTAATGTTCAAGCCCCAGGTCAATTAAACTCTAGAAACACTACTGGTATACAGTGTACATGATCATGTGTACAGATTACCTTAAATATATTTTAGGATGTAAACATCTCCAAAGAGTAAGGACTCTTTCTTACAGGTGATTTTGAAGCTCAATGTTTTTGTAGGTCGACTTTTTGTAGCAGCTAAAAATGTTGTGTGTTTTCAGTGCTATAGTCTAACAAGTTTTTCCAAGCATACCATTCATCAACAGAAACAGAAGTGATAAAATCCCACGGTAAACACAGCTACCAGCAATTGATTTGCAATTTTAATACAATTCTATTCAAATCAATACTACAAATTTGCTCCTGCATTATTATTATTCTTTATTCATATAGCACCAACTCATTCCTAGCTCCCAGTATCTGAGGAAAGTCGCAGCATGTTGCATCTCACTGTGATAACTGCAGGCGCATTGCCTGTGGAATTTCCCATAGGATAAAACGATTCACAATTCAAGCATTTTTTATGCCTTTCTGTCACCTCAACAAACTCTTCCATGTGAGAGGGGCCTCAGGGACATCTCTAGCATCCAACGGGTTAATATTTCTATATTAGAACAAAAAAGGAACATAAACTAAGTGGCCACCTATGCCAGAAAGTTCTAAACCTGTTGAGGAGCAGAGGGGGGTAGCGTTGCACACCCCTCTGGTCCTTAAAGGGTTAAAATGTTCTCTCTTTTATTCCAGTTACGATACTTTTCAGATTACATTTCTATGGCAGTGCAGGATTCAGGGCCACAATCAGTACCCATGTATGGGTGCCAGCCAAGTGTGTGTATGGGGGGGGCGCAGTAATATGTAATGGGGAGGGGAGTGGGACAGTTAATCAGTGAGGTTGATGTTAAGTGAGAGCTCTGATCGGCAGGAGGGGAAGGAAGGAATGTAATGAGGGAGGCTGGGATGAGAACTGTGTGGTGTTGCAGGGCAGGGTCTTGTGTGGGAGGCAGAGCAAGGGTGGTGCATGAGGTGGGTAGTACAGAACAAAGATGGGGCAAGAGGCGGTACAGAGTTAGTGCTTAGTACATATTCCTTAGTGGGGAGTAGTATGAAGCCTCTGTAGTGATAGAGCAAGTGCCATCTCCAGGAAATAATTGTATCCTGTGAATAAAACCTTTCAAATACTCTATTTTCTATGGAGCCTATTTCAGGTATCTGAAACTTGTACAAGTTAAAGTAAAAGTAATGCTTAATTATACTGGCAGCTCAATAACAGGGTCTGAACAAACACAAATCAAGAACTGAATGTGAATGAAGAGGAAGCGTGCACCTGCTCTGCCCCGTAGGCTCATTGATTGAAGAAAGAATTCAAAAAAGGTCGCTCAACTCCATCGGAACACATAGATGAAAAGGAGAATTACAAAATAATTGCTAGTTCGTGCATAGGTCAGTTGTATCAGGAAAGCATGATCTTTATTGTATATTTTATTTTGTGGGTTTCATATAGTATTAAAAAACAAATCTAAAAAAAGCTCTCAGTTTCATTAGGCAATGCATACTAAATGATTCACTGCCAGATGGTCCCGTCAGTGCAGGACAAATCTGTATCCTCTGACAGAGAATGGGGTGACCTATAATCCAGTAAGTGCTTTTGCTATGAAGATGATGGCTATATGGATGAGATGCATGGATGACTTGTGTGTGAACCTACAAGCTTCAGATTCAGAAAACCTCCCCCAGGCAGCACATGCACACACTCCCACACACACATACATAAACATGCCGTCTCCATGGAAATATCCCACGTTTATCCCACACATGTACAGGCACAAGCAGAACACTGGTTACGCCTCATTAACTAGCAAATATAGAAAAAGAAAGAACAAGACCAAGGATGAGTGTGGAGACAAGATGTGTAGGGAAAAGTGTAGGGAACAGGGAGATGTGACATGGAAGATATTAGACAGAAGGAAAAGAACTCACTTTGTTTGGAACTGCTGGAAATAAATTATTCTACATATCCAGAACCTCTCTATTGACAAAGCTGGATGTCCTATATAAAATCAGAGAACTGTATGCACAAAAATAAAGAAGAGAAATTATGGAGCAAAACCAACTGCCCTATAGGGGACAAAAACTAATTCACATTTATTTACATGGGGATTTTAACCCCTTGAATGCTGGAGAGGTCTCTAGCACAATGTGTTGGAGACCTCTCTACCATTCACAGGTATAAAATTCCCATTTAAATCAATAAAAGTTATGGAAATGTTTGTTTCCTACAATGCAGTGGTATCCTATTGAGATCATAATGTCTCCCACATTATTATTATTATTATTATTATTATTCTTTATTTATATAGCGCCAACTAATTCCGCAGCGCTGTACAATTGGGGAATAGACATACAGAGGTATTAAATAGTACAATCAGATGTGTAGAACAGGAGGATCAGAGGGCCCTGCTCGTGAGAGCTTACAGTCTAGAGGAATCAACAGGGGGCGACATTTCAATAGTAAACCTGCAGTGGGGTCCTATTGAAATGTCGCCCTCTAGCTGGCGACCACCAAATGGGCTAGATCATAAAGTCGCTTGCATCAACAGGGCGACATTCTGATGTTGCACACTTAAAGGTCACCAACTAGAGGGCTGTATTTCAATAGTATACCACTTTCTGTGCAGTGAGTCGCTAGCACAACTTATTCTATATCTCCCTTCAACGTTTTATTTCCAAACAGCCTTATTAAAGCAGTTTTAATCATCACAGTTCACTTCAGAGAGCCCTATTTCCCTCCAGTGCAGGGCACTCTCTCTCCTCCCTCTTTCCCTCCGGCACAGCTCATTCGCTCTCCTTCTGTTCGCCCAATCACACACACACAGTTGAACTACAACTCCCAGCATGCCAAAAATGCCATAATACCAGGTGAAGTTGTATATATACACACACAGACTTTCCGCTATGTCTAGCATCTTCCCTAGTCCTCCACTTGCTCTAGGGTGACATTCAATCAACTGTAGTTGGCGACCCTTAAGCATGCAACATCAGAATGCCACCCTGTTGATGCAGGTGACATTCTGATGTCACCCTTTTGATTTGGGTGACATTATGATTTTGCCCTTTTGATGATTGCCGCTAGATGGCGACATTTCAGTAGTAAACCCTGCAAATTCCAGTGGCCTTTCAAACCTTGGGGCTTAACCCATGGGGGGAATCTCATGCATGGGTGAAGGTTTGTCTTTTGTATTCCTATCCCTTAAGAGAGTCAGTGACAGAGAGGGAGGCAGCAGCTGTGTTGAGAAGAACCACTAAAGTCACTGAACACAACGTCTATCATTTTTTTTCTAAAGTATTAGTTTGAGAGAACTTTTGATAACCGTGAATAATCTGACTTAAGTGGCTCATTACTGATCTATTTAGCTGCTGTGTTAGAGAGCAGGAGCAGACGAGAAGGCTCTGGTTATCTTAATTTTTGTTCACACACACTCCTCACCACTACCTGTACGCCCCTATAGCATACCGAGGGGTGAATGCCATTTAGGTTTGTGAGGACACATATAACATCATTGTGAAAGCCCCTCTGAATCTGGAAGCACTCATTCTTCCATCCGAAGCCTTTTAATGTACCATTGGAAGTACAGGAATTAATTAGAAAGTAATTAGACCATATTTTTGAAAGATTCATTAAGGTTACACAAGTACAAACAGAGTCACATGCAAATATACATAGTGAAGACTAGAAACTGGTGTGAAAAATGCAAATGAACAGGAGAGAGAAGCAAGTAACAACTACAGGGAAAAGAATGTGTTGATTGTGCAGTTACCAGATATCACACAAACTAGCAGAGATTTCTAATATACTCTGTGAAATAGACAACAAATACTGGAGAGAAAATATAAAGGTAAATTAGTAAAATAAAACCAGTGGGTCCATCACCCTGAGATAAGTTTATCTGAGATTACTTTATTTGTTGGCACAATGTGGGGACTTATGCTAATTAGCTTCTGTGTGAGGCTAACTTCAATATTTCATGTATATGAAATAACCTGGACCAAGTACGCACGCACGCACGCACGCACGCACGCACGCACACACACACACACACACACTTGGGTTATTTCAGACCTTGAACTGATGTATTAACCATAATGCTCTGGGAACTGGCATAAAGTACCACACTGTGCCCCGCAAATATAAAGAAGACTAAAATGATCTGTAAAGCAAATTAAAACTTGTCTTCGGCTGACAGTTTTACTTTAACACTTTGAGTGCTAGAGGAGTGAACAGGTAATTGATTCACAATTGCAGAATATGAAAAGTCAAAATAAAGGGTTACTATGTGGTCAGATGGTCAGGGATGAAGATGAGTGAGGCTGCTCTGGTTGCACAGCAGATTAATGTGGTTAAATATAAAATGGCTAATAACGACATGTAGGAGATTTTGAAAGCATTGGCTTGACTAGTGATATAACCAAGGAGTGTGGAGCCAGCTTTAATATTAATAAGACCAATAATTAAAAAATACATTATATGGAACCTAGACAGTCAGTGGAAAACAATATAAGTGTTCTCTATGCTATGTGTACAAAGGTTCATAGATTAGGAAATAATCTCCCTGAACTGATTTCAATAATAACTAGGGATAATTTGTATTTGGCGGCTATAACAGAATCCTATATAATAATTTGCTAATGTATGTTTGTCAGAAGCTGTCATGCTCAGTACAGAGGGCTGCGTGTTCTGCAGTCATGCACAGAACAGACTACCCGCGCGGTGGCTAACAGAGAAAGGCGCTCCGAATTCAGACTATAGTCCTCTCTGTACACCAACTACAGTCTGTATTCGGAGCTCCTCGCTCCGTATCACCGCGGCGCGGGCATTTTGTAGTGCGCATGACTGCACCGTGGCCATTACTGCCTGGCACTGTGGCCCCTGTACACAGGCTTTTCAACTAGTCTTGGTATAATGATTCTCATGACTAGGACATAGTTATACTTGGGTATAGTTTTAATAGTAAAGTTAGACAAGGGAAGGGGGGAGGTGGAGTTACTCTTTATGTTAAGAACAACAAGTTTTCATTAGCAATGGGAACTGATGAGAAATTAGAGAGTTTTGGGGTAACTTCTGAAATTGCATATCGGATCACCAGTCAGTTTAGTTGGTATACAGGTAGTGTCTGTACATCAATACATAAAAACCAAAGTCTCATTCTTAAGGTAAGATGATTTATATCTTAAGGGCGAACACATATGCCATTCCTTTTCTAAATGCAACCATCAGCACAACACTTTATAAATATAAGAAAAACATTAGTCTGTAATAGCTTTCAAATTACATCAGGTGTACTCTTTTTTTTTTTTTTTTTTTTTTTAACTCAGTAAAAAAGCCCATTGCTATATAAACCTGTAGTTCACATGGTGACTAGACAGTTACAGTATTGCATTCAATTGGAGAGGTAACTGACAACAATCATTTTTCATAAAAAAAAGTTTACTGCTCCCTTAAGGCTGTTGCGCAGTGGACTTATGGCGCGATGCAGGAAACGTGCGCAATCACTATTTCCCATGTGAAAACCACTAGGGAATAGGTTTGCTCATGATTTTGTTGAATTGCGCATGAAAATTCAAGATTAGCGAACGGCTGTGTATATTTATTTTTTTTGTGGGAGTGGCTAAGATTAACGAATCTGTGTGAGTGGAATACAGAATGCGCCTAATGCAAGAACTGCTATTGCAAATTAATTTATACGTCTGTGTACTGTTGTTGTAAAATGGAATTTTTTTATGTGCAATTCAAGAAGCGTTCAGAATTTAGCTTCCTGGATTAGAACATGCGCAAAATCTATCTGCGCACAAAAATGCCTTTATCCGATGTGAACGTTTCTTGCATCGCGCCATTAGTTACTTTAATTTTCATAGGGGACTAAATGAGATCTTCTGGAGATTTTAATGTGTAAAAATTGCCATGATTCAGTTTATTAATCTCTTACCTCCAATCAGCATGATACAGATGGAAAAGATTTTCTCTGTGTCTGTATTAGCGGAGACATTTCCAAAGCCCACACTGGTCAGGCTGCTGAGTGCAAAGTACAGTGAGGTGAGGTAAGAGCTCCTGGTGGAGGGTCCCCCCAGTAAAACCATTCCTGTCCCATTGGATGCCCCATCACTGTAATTGTCCTGAGGAGACAACTCTTGGGTGCTATTTTTTCTCCCCATATAATATGGTGTTTCCAAGCGCCTTGCCAGCTCCTGGAGCCAACCTGGAAAAAGAACTTAGTTAGGTGAAGGAAGTGCTGTACTGTGAGTGGAAACACATCACAATAAAGGCATAAATATGGAAGACACATAAAACTTGCCACTGATTTACACGGACCTTTAACCTCTTGAATGCCAGAGGCGTCTCCAAAGTAATCTGGTTTTGGGCTCTCTTGTCCAGGTCTGTCAGTACTGTCAGGGTTTCAGTGGTTCTGAAGCCCGAACAGATTCAGTGTTAAGCTGTTGAACTCACATCTATGACCAGTAAACTAATTCTAATTGGCTGGTCATGCAGCTGCCTGCTAATTTAAATGGGCCTTTTAACCTTTTGAATGCTAGCGATGTCCCCAATGCATCACTTTCTTAAAACAAGCCAGCAGGACATAAGTTAAGCTTCACATTGGAAAGAATTATAAAGTCAGAAATTTACTACCAATTGAACACAATAAAAGTGGCGTATTGAGCAGCGTTTAGCCCAAAGCAACATGTCTCTGTTTGGTTTTGGAAGGAGTAAAAGGTGGCAACCCTACCTGGAGACATTCTCAATCAGTGGGAGTTATCTCCCCTATGGTGCACTCCAGAATTGCTCTTATTTTGTGAATAAGGCCCTTAACCCCATAGCGACAATTGACTTACCAGGTACATCCTGCAAAAACTGTCACTTAGTGACACAGGACATACCTGGTAAGTCCCGGAAGTCCGGGTCTCCGTGCGGCTGCACGCCGTTTTGGAGACTCCGGAATCATTTAAAAAAAAAAAGAAAAAAAAAAAAGTACCATGGGTATTAAGGTGACAGCCGCGTATCCACGCGGCTGTCACAAAGGGGTTAAACTCTTCCCCTTCTTTATAGTCGAACCCCTTAGACTCTAGATGGAGAATGTGATGGACAATCCAACGCATTGCGTACCCCTCTGGCACTCATAGGGTTAAAGCATATTTTTATGGTTTCATAGTCCACTTTACAAAACATATACAAGAAGGCATTGAGGCAGACGTACTAAGATGAACTGGAACAATACTGGGACAAAACAACCAGTCTATAAATATAAAAGTATTGGTTTTAATTGGGCTCTTAATCTCTTGAAGGTTAGAAATGTCTGCCATGCATTTGCTTGGCAGTGCACTGCAGGCCTCCCTAGCATGCAGGGGGTTAAAAGCCCATTTCAAACCAAAGGGAGTTTAGGTTTAATTGCTCCCTTCCCCTTAGTACATCAGCCTCACTATGCCATCACTCCAATCCATACTAAATTCTTCTAACAGGCATTAGATCTCATATGTTTCATCCCTGCTGTAGATCTCATGCTTATACTGTAACTAGCAATAGTGCCACAGTGCTGCCCATTCGGTTTAACCCTTTGAGAGGTAGAGGGCTAGCTAACGAAAAATGTGTTTGGAATCGAAAAGGTTCAGTGTTTTAGTGGGAATGGAGGCATAAATGGTCTAAACAGCTGAAGGTGGGCCAGGGGCCACGAGAGGCATGAAGGAGGGAATGTGGTATGGGGGAGAGGAGGCATAAAACAGTACAGGGAGAGAAGAGCCATGAACAGGGAAGGAGGGATGGGACAGGGGGAGAGGAGGCATGGAAGGTGGGGAGGATAGGGGAAAAGAGGCTCGAATGGGGGAAGGTGGGAGGAGACAGGAGAGAGGAGGCACGAATGGGGGGAGGTGGGAGGAGACAGGAGAGAGGAGGCATGAACAGGGAAAGTGGAGAGGACAGGAAGTGAGGAGGCTTGAATGGGGGGATGGTGGGGAGGAGAGGAGGCATGAACGGGGAAGGTGGGGAGGACAGGGTAGAGGAGGCATGAACGGGGGATGGTGGGAGGGGACAGAGAAGAGGAAGCATGAATGGGGGAAGGTGGGAGAGGACAGGGGAGAGAAGGTGTGAGAGGACAGGGGGAAAGGAGTCATGAATGGGGGAAAGTGGGAAGGACAGGGGGAGAGGAAGCTTGAAAGTAGGAATGTGAGAGGGACAGGGGAGAGGAGGCATGAATTGGGGAAAGTGGGGAGGACAAGGGGAGAGGAGGCATGAACAGGGTAAGGTGGGGAGGATGGGGGGAGGCATGAATGGGGGAAGGTGGGAGGGGACAGGGGAGAGGAAACATGAATGGGGAAGGTGGGAGAGGACGGGGAGAGAAGGCATGAACGGATGAAGGTGGGGAGGACAGTGGGAGAGGAGGCATGAACGGCTGAAGGTAGGAGGGGACAGGAGGCGTGAATGGAGAAGGGGGGCAGGTGGAGAAGAGGTCTAAACCGGGGGGCCGGAGGTATAAAGGGGGGAATGTGGGATGGGAGAGACAAGGTATAAATGGGGGAAGGTGGGACAGGGAGAGAAAAGCCATGACCAGGTAAGGTGGGGGGAGAAAAGGCATGAATGGGGAAAGGTGGGGAGGACAGGGGAGTGGACGCATGAACGGGGGAAGTTGTGATGCCTTGCAGAGGTATTGCTAGGATGCCCCCCGTATGTGTTGGGCAAACAGTATGGAGGAGATTAGCATATCTCCTCCTTTCTGTTGCCCCGGGGGGGGGGGGGGGAGGCAAGCATGGCCAGAGAATTTTCCATTGCGAGAAGGCCTTTTTTTTTTTTTTTTTTTTTTTTAAATCAATAGAGATATGTTGATGTTTTATAAATGAATGCTAACAAAATAATTACTATATTGTTACAGGAGATAAATATACAATGCTACCAGTATATTACATGTTCTTGCGGTCTTACCGATCTCTGGCACTTCTGACTGGCTGCTTTCAATCTCTTGCTGACCAATGAAATACCAGATACAGGCAACCCAGTGTGCCAACAGGGCAAACACAACCATGAGGAAGCTGAGAACTACAGCGCTATACTGAGAATAACGATCCAGTCGTGGCAAAAGACGCAGCAATCTCAGCAGGCGAACAATCTTCAACAGGTGAGCTCCAAAATACTTTCAAAAGAGGGAAAGAAAAATAGGTGGGGTCATAATTTCAATAAGTCAGAGCAGGTAACACCTTATGAGAAACATTATGAGTTGGGCCTCAGAATTTCTGGCCACTCCCACCATGCTGAGCTGCAGATATATTTAATACAACACCAAAGCCTCATGCGTCAGACACCCACTAACACTTTTCTCTAGACAATTTATGTACTCTATTATTTACTGTTACTCTGTATAGAAATATTTGGAAAAAATATAGATATTTATAGTGGCACTAAATTACCATGATTATTTTTGCACAGAAGGTTGGCATTTAGCAGTCAGTGAACGTGGTTAAAATATAAACTTTTATTTGTACACGGATTGGTTAAAAGGAGAAAAAGGAGATTCAAACATATTATTTTTCCTGGAAGGTGTGTAGTGCGATGAGAGCTAATTATACACATTCAAAGGTTTGAACCACCAAGTAACTATGACAAAAGTAATTGTTACAACATAGTAAATTTGCCACTACAGAGCAAAAATAATTCCTTAATTAAATGTGAGCTAAGTAGGAATACAGAAAAAAATAGAAAATTGGGAAAAATATGAGAAGTTATATAACAAACAAAAGAAAAAAGATAAGATCAAAACACTGGTACTCTCACTTCTTCAAATTTATTCAGAGAAGAGAAGTTATTCTCAATAGAAAGTGCATGTATTGTTGTGAGCAAAAATTAACCAATTTGTTTGTAAATAATACAGTAGTAAAGTTTTAATCACATTTACTGACTGCTAAGTACCAATCTTGTATGTATGAAATACAACTGGAGGCGATGCAGTAAAGTGCAATAAGGAACCAGGGATGTGATAGGATGGTTAAGTAGTGTCAATGGCATATGGGCATTATGCATTAAGGTGTTGTCACCATCGTATCTCAGGGAATCGACCACCAATAGGACACAATCTGGAAACATCTCCATGAATCCGCCATGCCTTCAACAGTTTTATTATTTTGGTCAACAATGTATATGGAAATGCACGGTAATGAGCCACTGTCATATTCATGTGGGTGTGTTTATATGTTAATGAGACACATCGCCATTCACTAAACTCAGCTGCCCGTGTTGTGGGAGTTAACAGTCCCAACATTGCCAACTTGAGATGGGATCTCCCTGTAGCTCCCTATGTAGCCAGAGGTCAATTTGCTGTCTCTACCCTGGAACACACACAGATGCCCTCCATTAACCCTTCGAGTGCCAGAGGGGTACGCAATGGATACCCTTTCAGAGCCATATGGATGTGCAATGCATACCCCTGTGGCACTGAAAGGGGTAAAAAAAAGTTGTATTAAGAGAGTTCTGCTTAACCCCTTGAGGATCAGAGGGATCTGCAATGCATTGCACAAACCTAGGGACCTCAAGGGGTTAAGCACAACTTTTTTACTACAATCTTTTTTACTCTTTTCAGTGCAATAGGGGTATGCAATCCACATTCCTATGGCACTGAAAGGGTTTGTGGTGCTGTTTATGGTGCTGAAGTCTGAGTGGACCCTTTTCTCTCTCCCACTGGGCAAGTGGGTGAGCAGAGAGGACGCACTCAAACTTCTGGGTTGTTGAACACACACACAACCATGTATGCTAATGAAGAAACTCTCCCCCACCCCTTGCACACCTAATTCTTAGTGCATATGGCAATGTGTGCCAACATTATCAAGGTTATGTGCTCACCACACATCACTATAGCAAATATGTTTTTGCCCCATTTTTCTATTCAAGCACTTTATTAACTGTTTATATACTACTATAATGTCCAGTTGTACATATATATGGCAGGTTGGCTGGTTTAGTGACTCCTTTATAAATCCTTGAGCTGGTTAATCTATATAAAAGCTTTTGTGTTTGCATCTTATTGGCTAAAGGTGTTTTTTGTGCCAAGTAACAGCGAATGGTGTCATGGGATGAGTGGGGCTGGCCATGGGAGGGGTTAGGTAAAGCTGAGATGTAAATTTAACCCTGTATTATTTGTGTTGTGTATGTTTTGTATAAATAAAAATACACATTTGGAAAACAAATATAAATGCAGTGTACACGAAGGCAAGAAAAAAAAAGTTTACAAAGCCAAATGGAGCAGTGAGATATTTTCTATCAGAACATAGCTCAAAATAGCTTAGTATTTATAGTACAAGAATGACATTTCAACTTCACAGTAAGGATCTCCATCAGAACTTAATTAGGAAGTATGCATGAAAAATGGAACATCGAAAAGAAAAAGCTTAGATCAGTCATAGGCAACATTTGGCTTTCCAGCTGGTTAGAAACTAAATAATGAGTTGACAGAAAACATAAGAAAACCAGTATTTGGCTGTTACCGCCTTTGTGTCCAATGTAAAGTGAAGTTTGATATTCTGTGACTAAGCATTTATATAGGACAAATGCACACACATTTTTTATCAGCATTGTTGTTGAACCAGATACTTTAAAGGGCCAGTTAAATTTAATTATGAGGAAAAAAAATGGCAAAATATTATATGTTCACCCCCTGCTGGGCAGTATGTAATTGAAGATTTTTTTTTTGTTAAATGTTAAACTCTTAGCAAATGGCAAAGCTTAAGCCTTAGACTACAGCCCTCTAGAGAAAATAATAGTAACAGTATCCCCTCATAACAGTTTGAGCTGTAATTATGTTCAAATGAAACCTGTCCCAACAGTACCCTAGTTTTAATCAGCAGAAAAACCTCTACAGTGTATTTCTTCATAATGAAGCATTACTTAACCGTCTGAATGCAACAGGGGTAGGATATCCAAAGCATTGCTACAAAAGGAGTTGGATACCCCTCTGGCACTGAATGGGTTAAGTAGAAGAAAGATGTTACTGTGCTTTCTACTGTAACTTAGTACATACCAGGAACATTTTATTGCCAATGTATCTGTAATAAATTGAAATACTATACACTGTGTGCACAATTATTAGGCAAGTGAGTATTTTGACCATATCATCATTTTTATGCATATTTTCCAACTCCAAGCTATATAAACTTGAATGCTTATTGGATTTAAGCATATCAGGTGATCTGTATTTGTGTAATGAGAGAGGGTGTGGCCTAAGGAGATGAACACCCTATGTCAAGCTGTGCATAATTATTAGGCAGCTTAATTTCCTCAGACAAATGGGCAGAAAAAGAGATCTAACTGACTCTGAAAACTCAGAAATAGTAAAAAGTCTTTCAGAGGGATGCAGCACTCTTGAAATTGTTAAGATATTGGGGCGTGATCATAGAACCATAAAACGTTTTGTTGCAAATAGTCAACAGGGTCGCAAGAAATGTGTTGAGAAAAAAAGACGCAAATTAACTGCCAAAGATTTGAGAAGAATCAAACATGAAGCTACCAAGAACCCATTATCCTCCAGTGCTGTCATATTCCAGAACTGCAACCTACCAGGAGTGTCCAGGTGTTCAGTGCTCAGAGACATGGCCAGGGTAAGGAAGGCTGAAACCCATCCACCACTGAACAAGACACATAAGTTGAAACATCAAGACTGGGCCAAGAAATATCTGAAGACAAATTTTTCAAAGGTTTTATGGACTGGTGATATGAGAGTGACTCTTGATAGTCCAGATGGATGGGCCCGTGGCTGGATCAGTAACAGGCACAGAGCTCCACTTCGACTCATAAGCCAGCATGGTGGAGGAGGGGTACTGGTATGGGCTGGTAATATCAAAGTTGTGCTAGTTGGACCTTTTCGGGTTGAAGATGGACTCAAACTCAACTCCCAAACCTACTGCCAGTTTTTAGAAGACACTTTCTTCAAGCAGTGGTACGGGAAAAAGTCTGCATCTTTCAAGAAGACCATGAATTTTATGCAGGACAATGCTCCATAGCATGCATTGAAGTACTCCACTTAGTGTTTAGCCAGTAAAGGCCTTAAAATGATAAAATAATGACATGGCCCCCGTCCTCACCTGACCTAAACCCTATTGAGAACTTGTGGGGCCCTTCTTACACGGCAGATTTACACTGAAGGAAAACAGTACACCTCTCTGAACAGTGTCTGGGAGGCTATGGTTGCTGCTGCACAAAAAGTTGATCGTCAACAGATCAAGAAACTGAGAGACTCCATGAATGGAAGGCTTATGATTGTTACTGAAAAGACGGGTGGCTATATTGGTCACTGATTATTGTTTGGAAATGTCACAAATGTTTATTTGTAAATTTTGAGTTGTTTGTTTAGTATTCTCACTTTAATAGATGAAAATAAACACATAAGATGGGAAAATTATAATTTTTCAATTAGTTGCATAATAATTCTGCACACTAATAGTTGCCCAATAACTGTGCACACGTAGATTTTCTCATAAGAAAGCCAAAACCTCACTTTATTCATATTCAGGTTTAAGGTTTCTTAACATTTTGGATTGATGGAGAGCACTGTAATTGTTGAATAATAAAATTAATCCTCAGAAATACAACTTGCCTAATACTTCTGCACACAGTGTATTTGGTGTTCTGTAAACCGTCAGTAAGTGAACAAAGCTGAAGAGCTTCTTTTCATGGGTTAGAATTACTCAAGTCTGTTACATCAGTCATAAAAAATTGCTGTATACACTAGAATTATCCATGAAGTAGTGCGTTGAATAAATCTTTAGCATTGCTATGTTCAACATTTAGGCATTTTTAACTCTTTGAGTGCCAGATGGGTACGCAACGCATTGCATAGCAGTGCGTTGTGTACCCCTCTGGCACTCAAAGGTAGGGATGGTGGAAAATTTTCACCTCAAACTGAAATCCCGGGAGTACCCTTGTTTTATTCAGGGGGATAAACCCTACAACATATTTTTTTTTACATTTTAAGTATTACTAGCCCTTTAATATGACATTTATTGATGTGGAGCAATATTATACTTATACACACACACACACACACACACACACACACACACACACACACACACACACACACACACACACACACACACACACACACACACACACACACACACACACACACACACACATACACATACCATTCAGTCTAATCTCCTAAACACAGAGACAGCAGTGTGGGAAAGAGGGACAGAGGGATTTAGGCATCAAAGTGGGACTGTCCCTCCTAAGAAGAGGGACACTTGGGAGGTATGAGGAAGAAGAAGGAGGTAAATATAGGTTGTCCAATCAGAGACACTGGTATTGAGCATCCAAATGAGAGAAAGTCAAGAAGCAGGAAAAAATAAGCGATAAAAGGAACATACCACATTGACTTTAAAGCTATAGAGCAGATCCACAGGCAGCGCAGCCACCAGATCCAACAGGAACCAGGTCCTGATATAATGAAGGAAGATGAGGCGTGATGAGAACACAACCTGCCCTGACTGACTGACGAATGTTGTACGGAAATTCACAATGATATCTGTTGGGGAACAGTAGATTTGTGTGAAGGACAGCTCTGAACAAATGTAACTGTAAATAATATAGTCACAGTAACACACTTTTGTAATGAGAGTAGAAGGCATTAATTTATGGGAGGTATTATCAAAACCACAAAAAATGCAAAATAGGAATGTCAGCTGAAGAGCCCGTTACATAGGCCACCGTGCCACTGCCAGCCGGTCGCGGGGCAGTCATGCTCAGTACAGACTGCTCACTCTGCGGCTGATACATTGCCTGCCGGTCGTGGGGCAGTCTCTACTGCGCATGACTGTGTCGTTACACACATTTTAGCGAATTATTATATAGGATAGTGTGCATTGCAGGAGTAGGCAGCAGCAGGATACATCCAGCTGTTGCTGGAATACTGTCTGACTGAGGATGATGGGACTTGTAGTCCAGCAGCAGCTGCAGAGCTGCATGTTGCCCTCCCCTGATGTCTGCAATGTATATACCAGTTATCACTCAGAACTGTAATCGATCTGACACTTTCCTCCTGAGGGCCTTATGTACAAAAGAGAAGAGGAGTGGTTCTGGAGCAAACTAACTGGGAGAAATAAAAGATATCAAAGCCCCAGTGATTTAAATGGGACTTTTAACCCTTTGAATACCAAAGAGACCTCTCTGGCATTCAAGGGGTTAAATGTCCAATTTACAAAAATGGAAAACTTTATTTCTCCCTAGCTGGTTTGCTCCTGAATTGCTCCATTTTGCTTTTTTGCATAAGCAGGGCTGGATTCACATCCCATGTGTCCATAGGCAAGGTACTCTAGGTGCCCTTAACTCCACCCATAGCCACATCTCCATTATTCACATGACCAGGCCCTAGTCCAGGCCCTAGTCCCATCGTGGCACAGAAAATATTCTTGCCTATAACAAGCAAGGATGGAAAAATGCTTTAACCTCTTGGTTGCGTCACAAGGCGTTGGAGATCTCTCCAGCATCCAAGATTTTAGCCTGTAAAGAGTTATATAACTGGAGGAGGGACACTGAGATTGCTCTGGTCACACCTACAATTCAGAATGGAGGTCTTGGCAGTTGCCTACCCTACCTACTGGGAAATCTGTCCCTGTGCATAAGGTCCCAAGTGTATAATTTTAATTGATGTCTAACAATGACATTTATCAAGTCTGCACCATGATTAGCCCAGTGAAGATCAATCTGGACGAAAACATGGTATTTTGGATGACAGTTGCCCCATAACATTAACCCCTTAAGTACCAGCGGTCCAGGGAAGTTCCCTTCCCTTAAGGACCTCTTTGATCTTTGCCGACGCACCGGTACACATGACCTGTTACGCGTACCGGCGCGCCGCTTAGAGGCCTAAGAGAGATCGCTCCGGTCTTGGAGTGATCAATTTTAGGCCCTGTTTTTACTTACAGAGCTCCCGGTAGAGCGCTGTAAGTAAAAAGTACGTGACGTGCTATGACCGTCACTGGTCCTTAAGGGTATAAGGACCGTGACGGTCATACCACGTCACGTAGTCCTTAAGGGGTTAAAGAAATATACTGGAATGACCTGGATTCTTAGTTTGAACTAAATAATACCACTCAGTCAAGCACAATGTATTGTCAGTGGAAGCTTTAATCATGCAATGTGTGGGCCTTGCAACTTATTATCCCTACAAAAGCAATACAAAGGGATCGTTTTATTTAAAGGCAGTAACATGAGAATAGCTCTGTATTCCCTTAGATTCTACAGCTGTCTTTCCCAGTGAATTGGAGATGTCTCTAGCAAGGCTTATATCAAAATATTTTTCATTCACTTAATTTATGTACAATCTATTTAGATGTTTATTTGACATGTTTTCACTTGCATCTAAGCTAGGTGCATAAACCCATTGTAATCAATAGGCTCAGAGTGAATGGAGGCAAAGCCTTGCAATACAGAACTTTGTACCAGTGCTAGTGTTGTTGCTCAGTACATCATACTTGGGAACTCACCAAAACTCTCTGTATTTTTGGAATTACTTACTGGATCTCTGGGGACAGAGGCTGATTCTCCAGATTGATGAGTTTCCTGGGTAACCCCATCCATTTCCTCCACTCATCCCGCCTACTTCCACACTGGTTCCACGTACTTCCTGGCCACTTTAAGATCAAACACTGCCATCACACCTTCCAGTTCTGACTACCCTGATTAATCTTCCAACTATACAAAACACAGAGCACCCCCTGACCATGAAGTAATCCACAGACAACCACAGCGCCCTCTCACTGATACCAGAAGGATAATCACAAAATAGTCTCCACCAACCTTACTCAACACACTTGTAAAAAAGTCCACCTTAAATCCAAAGTGCTTGATCTCTACACACTGATTGAAATAGGATGATGAAAAGGAACCAAGATGAATGGATGAGGGTTAATCCAATTGTTCAGGTTCAAATACTACATCCATACAATAGAATATAATCCTTAGCCACTCTCACATTCCCCAAGACGCTGCCTTAAAATGCAACCCTCGCAAGAATGCAGGAGACCTCACATGAGGTGTTTGTATCACGGTTCCAGTGACTCCTTGTCACTCTCTGTTGTGGTGCTCTTCCATTGGGTGTCCCTTTATATACTGGGCCTATGGCACCTGTCAGGTGCCCTTTCATGGTGTTCCTGTTCCTGCGCCTTTGTTGCTGTGTTCCTGCGTTCCTGTGTACCGACTTGGCTCGTCTGACTACTCTGCTGTTCCTGCTCCATGATTGACCCGGTTTTGGCTGACGTTCCTGCTCCGTGATTGACCCGGCTCTGGCTGTCGTTCCTGCTCCGTGATTGACCCGGCTCTGGCTGACGTTCCTGCTCCGTGATTGACCCGGCTCTGGCTGACGTTCCTGCTCCGTGTTTGCTTCCAGTGTTCCTGCGAAATTTTGAGCCCTAGCCTGGCGACATTCTGAGCTGTGCTTGCAGTGTTGCACTGACTGATCACGCCTCCTCTGCTAAACTGTGGCCTCCGTTATTGAGCCTGTCTGTTGCCTCCATTACCGAGCCTGTCAGAGAATACTTGCTGAGCTGTTGCCTCCGTTACCGAGTCTGTCAGAGAACACTTGCTGTGCTTGTTGCCTCCATTACCGAGCCTGTCTGTATACACTTGCCAAGCTTGCTACCATCGATCCTGAGCCGTTTAACACTTAATGAGCTTGTTGCCTCCATCACCGAGCCTATACGTTTACACTAGCAGAGCAGTATCTCAAACTAAGGTGCTCATTTCCTTGCAGTTTACACTGAGTGGTGCTATTGGGCATTCCGTTAGCTCTTGCAGTGTGTTGCTCTGTTTCGACACCGGAAGGGTGCCTTGGCTCTGGTCTCCTATTGCTCACAGTGTTGCACCATCATATCGCACCAGGAAGTGCGCTTGGCTCATGGTATATTCGATTGTGCAGTGTCTCCTCCGTTACCGCACCTAAGGGTTGCTCTTGGCTCTGGTCCCATTTGCATATGCAGTGTTTCCTCCGTTACCGCACCTAAGGGGTGCTCCTGACTCTGGTTCCATTGGCTCTGGCAGTGTCTCTCCTCCGTTATCGCACCCAAGTGGTTGTATTGGCTCCAGCTCCAGTCAGTCCTTGCTATACTATTGGGCATATTATGATACAGCTATCTGGTTGTGATCCAGTTCAGTCGCACTGCTAGCACTTGCTTTCTGCACTACTACTGGGACTGTTTATAAGCACCGGGCGTTGGCTAATCACCACAACAGAGACTGATTATTGTATTGGGCATTAACCCTTTTACCTTTTGATTCTGCTGAGTGATACTTGCTCCTACTATATTGGGCCTGTACTACATCCATTACTCGCCTTACTTGTGTTTCCCTATTCTGGCCTCCAGGGGCACTGTTCCTTATTATTACCTCAATAAAACTGTGTTTTATTTTTTACCTTGGTCTGAGTGTCGTAATAACCGTAACAGTTTCCAGGAAAGAGTTGTAAATGGCTTCTGTTTTATTCGAATATCTATGTTGATCTACATTTAGCTATGTATATGTTAATTTATGGGTAAAAATAGAAAACAGTTTATTTGTGAAGATTTGGGATGTTGCTTTAAATATTAGGTATAGAGACAATTGAAGATAGACATTATATATGGATGCGTTCCACTTGTGGGACGCGGAAATGACATCTCTACCTCTCCCTTCCGGGTCATCTGTCCATTGGAGGATGGGACTCCCGGAACATGTGGGCATATGGGAGATCCGGATGCGGAAGCGCTGTGCGCTCCATGGTTGATGCAGTGGGAAGCGAAGACGGT
This sequence comes from Rhinophrynus dorsalis, assembly GCA_037306005.1. Classification (NCBI taxonomy): domain Eukaryota; kingdom Metazoa; phylum Chordata; class Amphibia; order Anura; family Rhinophrynidae; genus Rhinophrynus; species Rhinophrynus dorsalis. Next base: position 472,298,826 of record CM074719.1, on the reverse strand, counting down.
CCGTTATGCTGGACAATATACCCATAGGGGGGAACCCTTTCTTTGAGGAATATGCGGAGGAATGGAGGGAGGAGATGTGTGCGTCCCATCCGTGGAACGCGATTTTTTGGTGGGATTTTAGAAGGAGTGGTAAGTGATTATATCTGTTGATAAGAACTTCTAAATGGTCCGGTTCTTCAGATGGCCCAGTTGATGCCCCTGAAAAAGTAGCAGACTGCTACGAAACGTGTAGGGCGTATTTGTATTAGAGATCTAGGATTATAGGTGTATTCCTATGTATTCTTTATATTTTAATAAATATTATATATATATATATATATATATATATATATATATATATATATATATATATATATATCCTATACCTCTGGTTGCCTGCTCTAAATATGAGGAGTCTATTGCTATAGGTACTCTACTAATAGAGAGTGAGTACCATATTAGCTTAGATATATAGAGAGCCTGCTTTTCCCTTGGTGGATTCAATAGAGTGCCATCTGAACATTGGGATACCTTGGAGACGATTGGGTTCCTTATAGTGAATAAGGTGAAAAGCGAGGTGCTGGGACGAAAAATCCGGAGTGTGACCGTTACTGGAGGTCAGATCCAGTTAAGGCTCTTTATCCTAGAGGCAGGACAGGCCTCTGGTACATGTGAGTACCCTGGAACAAGGGAATCTCTTTTATCTATTTTATATGGCTGATTTCTCAAGATTCTGCACTTAGAGGATATTGAGCTGTTTCTTTCTTGTGTTTGTTTTTCCAGGAAAGAGTGCCTTTCTTGTTACTTCAAATCCGTAATTAGCAATTTCACCATGTGTATCACAAGTAACTCGGAGTTTACCGCAATATGTTCCTGGGAAAACATGGGCTCCATTCTATGCCTACCAGTAATACAGCCAGTAAGGCAAAAAAAACACAGAGCGACAAAGCCACTTATGTACCGCAGCTATTCTTTGCTGGTCCAGTACATGGACCAACTTACGTTGAGGCCAAACACTTGTTGTTGATTTTTGTTCTCTCAACTCACGCTAAATAGTGTAAATTGTTGGAACATCAAAGGAAAAAAGCCAACTCATGTTGTTTGACACAATGTCAAACAATGCAAAATTGAGCTCAAAACAATGCCCCTCCCCCACCTCCCAAACACTAATCCTACACTATCCCTAACATGAACACTTAAATACTACCCCTAACACTGTCCAAACACCCAGAAATGTAACACTGTGCGTCTTCTACAATCTTATTGTCTGTAAAATCTGTGTATACAAAATAAAAATCTAAAAAAGTAGTTTTGTCCAGAAAAAAAAGCCCCCAAGAGATGCCACAGTTAACCTTTTGAGTGCCTGCAGCACTCAAAGGGTTAAAAGAAGTGTAGAATCTCTCTTAAAATTAAAATGTCATTGCCTTTTTTAAATGGATAGTAATACTTAAGTATTACTAATTTCTTATAGTAAAGTCCTATTAAAAATAAATGAATTGCCCCCAGTGTCATCTCTCAAACCTTTATGGTTTTTTTAGATGATCGCTCCTAAAGTTGCAAACCAAGCACATGTAGAAAACCATTTCAGTGAAAGTTTTCTTTTTTATTAACGCCATTGCGGCTCAGCTGGAGAGCCGCCTGAAAGTCGTAAGACTGGCTTCCCTGCAGTCAGCTACAACGCTGACTACGGGGAAGGGGGAGGGAGAGGGCAACTTTAGGAGCGATCATCTCTCAAACCATAAAGGTTTGAGAGATGACACTGGGGGCAATACATTTATTTATAATAGGACTTTAATATAGGGATTAGTAATACTTAAGTATTACTATCCCTTTAATTAAAAAAAAAAAAATCATTCTTAGGTTGTCCAGTTAAAAAAAAGAATCCAAATTGCTGACAAATGTCCCCTGCCACTGACTCTGCTGGCGGCGGAAGGCATGCAGATAGTCACAGACCTCCCCTCTTGCTTACCTACTGGGCTGTTGCTCGGCTTCCACTGAGGGAATATAGAACAGAGACTGGCTTTTATAATGTTTGCGTAAGCAAACATCCCAGCCAATTGGAGGCTGACAATCATTTTAAACAGAGAGTGGCATATAAAAGCCAGTCTGTTCAAAATTCCGTAAGTGGGGGATTGTAATGAAGCAAAAAGAAGAGAAGAAAGAAGATTAAAAAGAAGATGGCAAGTAGCTGCCCAAGGTGCTGAGGACCCCGCTGGACATCAGAATAACAGGTCAGTGTTTATTTTTCAAAGGATGTGTTAAGTGTAGTGAGATTAATCCTGTGAGTGCCAGTGGGGTATGCAACACTGTGCAATTAATTGCATACCACACTGGCACTCATAGGGTTAATTATGATTGTTTTGTTTTGTTTTTTTAAGCACCAATGTGTGTTGAAAACCAGTTTTCTAACACACACCTGTGGTTTTCACAGAGCATGTTAGGGACTCTGCGCCTTCTTTTCATGGCGCAGGTTTTTCACCATAAAAAGTGTGGTCCTCAACATGCGGTGAAGCCACCACATGGAACAGAATACAAAATTCAGTTAGGTTTACGTGGTGTCCAATGGGTGCACATTTTGTGCCCGTTGGACATTTGTATGCAGCAGTGGTTGTTGACAGCTCAGTTAATAGAATAGCAAACTGTGCTGTCAAAATCACTGTTGCTACTTTTGAAAAAAAGCGGAGGCATGAATTCATAATTGATACATTACTCTAGGACCCCATTAGTCTACGTAATCTTGATAGGTGTCTCAGAAGTGATAGTTTGGCACTAAGTATAAAATGTCAGAGGTAAGGTGGATACTAACTTCAATACATGAACTGCATTATAACTCATGATAAGTTGTATAAAGAACAGTAAACAAGTGGTGCTCCTGTCACTGCGTTCTACACAAGACTAGAAAAGCAAGTTTTGGATTCGATTTTAGAGTAGTCTGCATCCTAAGCATTCCCCCACAAATACATCCATGGGCATAGGAAGGGATTATAGTGAGCAGGAACACCATTAACAGAGCTGCTACAGCCGGTGTTATCACTGACACATGCAAGCATAGACACTGGCTGCTAAGAAGCTTCTTTTTCCTCTGGTTGGCCTCACTTTCTCAGCAATTGGTAAGAACAGCCAATTTCACCAAATTATAGAAGCTGGTGCTGGAATCTGAGAGGGCATTGGGTGGGGGAGAGTGGTATGAAGGAATGTGTGTGTGTGTAAGTCGGGGGATATTTGTCTATGGCTGGAAAGACACTTGATGAAATGGGAGTTATCTACGTGGAATGGATAGTGTGAGTGTGTATGTGTGTGTGCTGTGACTGGTGGAAAAGGGAGAGACGTGTGGGATGAGGAGTAAGTAAGAGAGAGATATAAATTACTGTTGATGTATGATGGATTCCTAACTAGGTAAGTCCTTGTGTTAAAGAGCCATTTACATTAATGATAATTTAGGGACTTTGTTTAGTTGGGTTGCCCCAGAATGAAACCATTATTGTTTGGAATATAGGGCCCTATAAAAATAATCTTTTTAACACTATGAACACAATGCCCCCATAGTCTCTGACTCACCTAATATGAAGAGAATTTCCACAGCCAGGTCACATGGACTGGGAGGGCTGCGTGGACCAGCGGTTCCCTCCTCTTTGCCACTGCTGAAGCAGACAGTGTATGGGACAGTCACTGCCACATAGAAGGTTGCCAGGAGAATCAAGCAATCCCAGCATGCCTTGAAGGTACCATAGTGCAGGAGAATGAAGGGGGATTTACGCATGGAGACCACCTTATACTCAGGAATTCGAGTTGTCTCCCCAAAAACACTCTGTGCAAATAAGAAAGAAATCAAGCAGCTCCGATTAATCTTCATAGTATTTGGGCCATGGAGAGTGTTATTTCAATACTGTCAGAGTTGTAGTTCAAGAGTAGTTGGATGATAAAGTATCCCCCTTCTGCCCTTTTTACCTAGTGTAAGCCACCTCCCTTCAGATGTGGAATCTGGTCCCTTGACCAGACACATCACAGAAGGGACAATCTTCTTACTGTGAGCATAAGGAAAACCCTGTCCCTCTTGACAGGTTTTTCAGGTTTTTCGTTATGCTCACTGACGATTGTCCATCTCTGTGATCCATCCAAACAGTCTTGCTCCTCTGAGGTGAGCAGTACTACATCAGTAAAAGGGGAAGGAGGGGGGATACTTTATTATTCAATTACTCTTGAACTACAACTCTGACAGTATTGAAATAACACTCTCCATGGCCCAAATACTATGAAGATTAATTGGAGCTGCTTTTATTGTGAAACATTACTATCCCTTTAAACCTGAGACAGCATCAGTGGACACAAATATGGGACTCCAAATGTCTATTATATTAATACCTTCAATATTAAAGAGGTTTCCAGTGGATTGCTCAGTAATGAGATGGAGACCTCTCTACTATCCAAAGGATTAAACTGACATCTGAAGTGAATGAAGGTGATGTACTAAGAACTGTGAGAGATGTGAGAGGCTCACTGAGGACAAAGTGGATACTGTTTGTTCTACTGATCGTCACCACTCAGAAGTGTCACATTTTAGCCTTCTAATACCATTACAGAGGAGAAATTTTCATGTGCATATTAGACTAATGCCACCTGAAAGGGCTGTCCAGTTCTGAAATGACAAGCAAGTCCCCTCTGCATGGGAATACCACTAACCACAAGCACAGGTTGTAGACTATGTTGGGCCTGGTTCTCCTAAGCACCAACAGCAAGAAGTTCACTTCTGGATTATTCTTCTCCATTAGGAAGAAACCTAAGGGTTTTCAAAATCAGCCCTAAAGATGTGAGAAGATAACTGAGAATGTTCTGTGGCTGGTAAATGCATAGAAATACCATCACATTTTAGCTCTAGTGCCATTACAGAGGAGAAATGCCCATGTACACATCAGACTAATCCCACATAAAAAGAATTGGAGCAATTCTGGGTAAAACCAAATGCAACAAGGGGAAATTGGTTTGCAAGTGGTTTTAACTCCTGGAATGCTAGAGAGATCTCAGTTCTAGCATTCAATGGGTTAAAAGAACCACTGAAATCAGTAGGAATTATGAGAATTGTTAGTTTTGTTAGAACTTAGTTTGATCCAGAATTATTTCATTTGTCATGTATAGTAGAAAACCCTAATGGGTAACAGTTTCTTAATACATGTTTCATAATGTCTTAAAATAAAATCATATCTGAGTACCATTATTTTATTTTGACCACTCTTATTTTCTCATAAACTGCACCCTGCAGGTTGTGTTACCATTTTGGCCGTTTAGGACCAGATTACATCCCAGGCTTCCCTAGGAAAGGGACTCCAGGCACTCTTAAAGGGATAGTAATACTTAATATGCAAATAAATATATATTGTAGTGTTTATCCCCATGAGTAAAGCAAGGGCACTCCCAGTGCTGAGAGGTCTTATTCAAAAGTTATTCTGACTCAAACTTGAATTTTTTAGGTGCAATATCTCAGTGGTCTGAAATTGCAAAGTGGCACTGTTGCTACACCATCCTATGGACAGCTCTGGTACAGCAACATCACCACTGTACAATTTCAAGCCATTGAGATACTGCACCTAAAAAATTAAAGTTTGAGCCAGAATAACTATTGCATAAAACACCTCTCAGCACTGGGAGTGCCCTTGTTTTACTCAGGGGAATAAACTCTACAATATATATGTTTTTGCACATTAAGTGTTACTATCCCTTTAAACAGCTCAAGGAAGACCTGAGCTAATTACTAAGTCAATGTGGAGTGCCTGAGTCTCTGAAAAAGCCAAACAAATGTGCTCTGTTATTACAGACTCTCCTTAAGTCTGATATGATTCACAGACAAAACAATTTTTCCAGCACCATACAATTAATAAGATTTTAGTCTCACCTGTTAAATCCTTTTCTCTTAGTCCATATAGCTTACAGGTACCATGGGAAGGCGACAGCCCCATTAAGTAGGCAGGAACAATTCTTGAATGCAAAGTGAAGCCTTCCTCTCCTCATAGCTAGCTACTAGCCACTCCCCTCTCCAGATAGATTTGAGACAATAAACCTACCTAGCTGGACAGCAAGGAGGAAACAAGAAAAACTCCTGTGAATATGAACCCAAAAGGACTCCCACGTCCAGCCACAGGATACCAAGCATGGTCCCTTGACAGGGTGGGAGACCTGTAAGCTACATGGACTAAGAGAAAAGGATTTAACAGGCAATACTAACATCCTATTTTCTCTGTCGTCCAATATAGCTTACCGATACCATGGGATGTACCAACACTGAGTTCCCTGTGGTGGGAAAAGAAGGCAAGGACCAAGCACCATGATACCAGAGCTCCCATGGACTAATCAGAGTATAGAATAACCCAAACGAACAAAGTGTCAATGGACACTGAACTGTAACACAGCACACCAGTATAATTGTAAACCCCGCACACAGAACAAGAGCCAACAGGGCTCAATAGTTAAAGAGCTCTAAGGCACAGTAAATAAAGTTCTAGACAGGCAGAGCCACCTCCAGGACTTTCCTGCCAAAGCTGGCTTCAGCCACAGCCAGAACATCAACGTGGTAGTGCTTGGCAAAGGTGTGCACAGAGGACCAAGTGGATGCATTGCACAGCTGATCAGCAGAGGCCTGATTCTTGTAGGCCCATGAGGTCCCGATGGACCTGGTGGAATGCACAGTGATCTGAAAGGGAACAGGTTTCTTCTTGAGTTCATAAGCCTTGTGGATGGTAGACTTAAACCAGCTAGGACGTAGCCTTACCTATCCGTGGAACCTCAGGGATGACAAATAGATCAGATTCAGTGTGGTGTACATAGAATTTAAGACAGTGCACCACATCCAACAAGTGGGGATTTCTCTCCTTGTCAGATTTAGGGTCCAGGCAGAACAATGGCACAACAATCTCCTGATTGATGCAGAACTCTGAAACCAGGGAGCCTTAAAGACAGGGCGAACGTGAGCAATCCCTTGAAAAAAAACTTTAACATCTGGCAAAATGGTTATTTATCTCTGAAAAAAGACAGAGAGAGCTGATGTTTGAACTTTCAAGGAACTCAAGCTAAGGCCCTTTTTGACACCATCCTGTAAAAAGAACAGGACAGTTGAAAGATCAAATTCCTGGGAGGACAGATCCCTACCCATACAGCAAGAGTGGAAGATAGACCAAATTCTGTGGTAAGCCTTAGAGGAAACAGGTTTTCGTGACTGAGTCATAGTGACAACCACCTCGGGAGAAAATCCTTTTCTCCTCAAGATAGATGATTCAATCGCCAACCTGTCAAACCCAAAAGCTCCACATTCTCCTTCCACAGGTAGCCCTGCAGTAGGAGATCCAGTCTGTGTGGAAGACTAAATGGTCTGCAAACAGACAAGGAAAGCAATTCCGGAAACCAGGGTTGGTGGGGTCAATAAGGAGCAATGAGGATGACTGGAGTCCCTTCCATCTGTAGCTTTCTCAGAACCCTGGGAAGCAGGGGGAGAGGAGAGAAGATGTAGGCTAGATGAAACTGCCAAGGAATCGACTGAGCATCCACTGCTAAGGCCAGAGGGTCCTTCCAGTGGAGCAAAACATCTAAACATTTTGGTTGTCCCTGGTGGCCATTAGGTTGATCCAGGGAAAACCCTCATCTCTGAAGAATGAGGTTGAACACTTCCTGGTGAAGCTCCCACTCTCTGTTGTCCACTGTATGGTGAATGAGAAAATCTGCTAAAACATTTTCTACATCTGGAATATGTACCGTGGAAATGCCAGGTACATGTTCTTCCTCCCAGGTTAAAATAGCTTTGACCTCTAACCAAGCTGCGGGACTTCTGGTGCCGCCTTGCTTGTTGATGTAGGCCATTACAGTGGCATTGTCTGACTGGACCCCTACCGGGCAACCCATGAGATGAGACGACCAATACTTCAGAGCATGAAAGATCGGCCTGAGCTCCAGGATATTGATGGGCAGGAGAGACTCCACTGCTGACCAATGTCCCTGAACATTCAGGCACCTAAGACTGCACTCCTGCTGGAAAGACTGGTGTCCGTCGTCACCATGGTCCAAAACAGAATCACAAACGGTCTCCCTTTGTGCAAGTTGGAAAGATTCAACCACTGAGGGAGATTCAGTTCTAAATGTAAGGGAAGAGTAACCAGGTGATCCAACAGAGCTGGGTCTTCCAGCTTCCCCACCAGAGAGGATAACTTCCGAGCCAGAGTGAACTCGCAAGCCAGAGTTGAGGTCACCTTGTCGGTAATCTGCTGAACCACATCCTCCATCAGAAAAACCATACCCTGAACGGTATTGAAGAGAAGGCCCAGAAAGACCAATTTCTGTGATGGTATTGGGACTGACTTGTCCATGTTCAAAACCCAACCATGAAGGGTGAGAGTTTGAATGCAGTCCTGCACCTGCGGATGGAGAATCTCCCTGGTGGGAGCTTTCAAGAGCAAGTCCTCCATATATGGGGTGACCCGAATCCCCCTTTTGTGAATGACATCAATCAGAGCGCCCAAGACCCAAGTGATCACCTGCGGTGCCATGGTCAGATCAAAAGGAAGCACCGAGAACTGGAAGTGCCCCCTGTAGCAAGCGAATCTGAGGTACTGCCGGCTCTCCAGATGAATGGTGATGTGCAGGTAGGCATCCTGCAGATCCAAAGAAGCCAGAAATTCCCCTGGGCAAATTGCCACAATGACTGACCCCAAAGACGCCTGGCTGTAGTGAGTCTTGATCACAAAGGAAATGAGATCGGAACAGGACGGCAGCTGCCATCCTTCTTGGAAACCACAAATAGGTTGGAATAGAAGCCCAAACCTATTTCTGGTTCGGGAACCGGTTCCAGAACTTCCTTGTCCAAGAGAACCTGAATGGTCCCATTGAAAAGACAAAGCTTTTCCAGGCCCTCAGGGGAGTGAGAAGGGAAGAACCTGAAGGGAGGAAGGAATGTAAAAGGAATCCTGTACCCTTCAGAAACTACCTGTAAAACCCATGGATCCGCAACAGTGTCTGCACAAACTTTGAAAAGTGCTGCAGACGACCCCCCCACTGGCGCATGCAGACCGGGGTTCGGCAAGTCATGCTGAAGTAGGTTTGGTGGATTTGGGCTTGGTGGAGGACTGATTGGGCCTCCACTGCTGTTTGGGCTTAGAGGAGGAACACGGAGCCTGGGGAACTGCCGGGTTCTCCCTATGCGCCTCACCTTGGTAGGCATGAAAAAGACGATGCCTACGGGACTTCGGTTTCTTTTTAGAAATGAAAGTCAACAAAATGCTTTTGCCCAGCACACCAGATCTTAAAGGGATAGTAATGTTTCATAATAAAAGCAGCTCTAATTAATTATCATAGTATTTGGACTCTGGAGAGTGTTATTTCAATTCTGTCAGAGTTGTAGTTCAAGAGTAATTCAATGACAAAGTAACCCCCTCCTGCTCCTTTTACTGATGTAACACTACTCAGCCAGAACAGAAGGGAGTTGCCCAGGTAGACTGCAGAGAGGGACAATCTTCAATTAAGATAAGGGAAAAACCTGAAAAACTTATCAAGGGGGGCAGGGCTTTCATTGTTTTCATAGGAAGAAGATTGTCCCCTGCTGTTATCTGTCGGTCTTACAACCAGATTCCACATCTGAGAAGAGATGGCTTACACTAGGTAAAAGGGGCAGGAGGAGAACTTTGCTTGTGAATATCTCTCAAACCATAAAGGTTTGAGAGATAACACTTATATTGTTCTTCATGTTTTTTTAATGCCTACAAAATAAAATAAAGATAAAACCAAGTATTGCTATCCCTTTAAGCCAAAGAGAACACCTAACAACAACAGACAGGGCTGAAGTCTTGGCCTCAAGCCTGATTGTGTCAAAGATAGCATCAGTAACATAATGTTGAGCTTATGAAATGTTAGCCAAAAGACGTAGAAGGTCAGCTGTAGGGGCACCCTGACGGACAGCCTCAGTTACTGTTCAGTCCATACAGCAATGGCCCAGGTCACCCATGCTGAGGCAAAGGCAGGTCTCAGAGATGAACCAATGGTCACAAAGTTGGCCTTCAGAAAAGCTTCCAGCTTCCTGTCAGTCAAATCCTTGAGAGCCTGTGGATTTAGAAAGTCTGGAAATAAGAGCGTCAACCTTTGGAGGTATAGCCCACTGACCCAAAGCCCCCTCAGGAAAGGGGTATAATTTTACAAATCTCTTAGGTAGAGATAGATATTTATCAGGGGTCTTCCACTCATCCAGGACAACCTGATCAAGAGTGGGATTAGGTGGGAATATAGTACATGGCTTCTTATGCCTTTGGAAGATGTCTGAAACAGACTGAGGTTCCTTAGAGACAGAAGGTATATTTAATGTACAAAGAACCGTCTTAATGAGACCCTCAGCAGAGGGTTCAGGCTCAGCCTCAGAGGGGTCCCCATAAAACTGAGCAGAAGCCCCTTTTGAGGGCTCACCTTCCTAAGAATCTAACATTAATTCCTCCTCAGAAGAATCTGATACGTCAGGAATCCCTGGTCGCTTGGGAGCCACAGACCTGAACAGAGCAGGGGGCTTCCAAGATTGGAGGACCCCATGAAGGTGCAGAGGAAACTGCATCAGAGTTGATGCCCCAGAGTCCTTAGTCTTAGGTCTATACCCATGTTCCAACGGGTCTGACATCCTAACAAGAGATAAAGTGTCTAACAGTACAAGGAATAACCAAATACTGTAACCCAGATTAAAGAAATCACCCCAGAAAGAGTTAAAATACACTAATCTGGAGAGCAAAGGGTTAACCTGAGAAGGAGAGCAGAAAAGATCCAAGCCCTGAGTAGGATACTATGGAGAGGAAAGAAAGACCAATAGCCAATCAGGATATAGTCCTCACAGAGTACCCCAAAAACTGCTCCCGACTCCCTCTGAGCCCACAAGACACAGAGGATGTGCACCAGAGCATAGGGCAAGGACAGACAAGAAGAATGAGCCGTCTCTGAACTCGGTACGTGGAGCAGTTGCAGAGATATGTCCCAAGTTAAACTGTTCCATAGAGATCAATGGAGCATTGTAGCTATCCGGTCAAACAAATGAAAAAAATCAAAAAGTGTCTAAAAGGTGGAGAACACTCAACGAATAATAGAAAACACATAATCCCCAAGGAGAGGTGTGATAATATATCCCCAAACGACAGCATGGCAAGGAAGGGGTTAAATGCCACAGAAGACCAAAATCCTCCACAGATTCATAATAGAATGTAATGATTAAACCCAAATGAGTGCATGAGTTATGAGGGAACTCCAGAAGGGGCCCCTGTGTGGAGGGGAAACAGAGATACAAGTGAACCATGGCACTCAAAGGGTTGCTCGCCTTTTTTGCAGGTCTTCAGACTTCAGATTACCACTGTAAAAGGAGAAGTCTCAGAGTAGCTCCTCCAGGGGAAAAGACATAGCACGCAAAGTTTTCCCCCAGGGCTGGAAAGGTCCACAAACAGCATCTGTTAATTGAGCAATCCACCACTGGGAAGTCAGTAATGGTAATCCACCTAATGGGGGATTTCTACACGCTATATCTAATCCTATATAATAATTCGCTAGAAAGTTTCTAACAACACAGTCATGTGCAGTAGAGACTGCTGCACGTGCTGCAGTCATGAGCAGCAGAGACTGCCCGTGACAAGGCTGATACAGAGCGGGGCGCTTCCAAGAAGCATCCAGCTCTGTATCAGCCGCAGAGCGGGCAGTCTCTACTGTGCATGATTGCCCTCGCGACCGGGTGGCACTGTATCAGCAGTGGCGTGGGCAGTCTCTACTGTGCATGACTGCCCTCGCGACCGGCTGGCAGTGGCACTGTGGCCCGTGTAACGGGCTCCTCAATTAGTACCTAATAGAAAAATAATAAAATAACTAAAAACTAAGCAGAACTGTTCTCTGTAGCCTCTTCCTACAAGGAAAAAATCTGTCTGAAGAGGGGAGTGGCTAGTAGCCAGCTATGAGGAGAGGAAGGCTCCAACCTTCATTCTTTTCAAGAATTTTTCCTACCTTCTTACAGGGGCTGCCGCCTTCCAATGGTACTTGTAAGCTATATTGGACGACAGAGAAAAATGCTTTATTGTTTTTAATCATCGGTTTTTGCCTAATTCTATAACAAGCAAGAACCACAGAAAGCTTCAACCCCTTGATTGAGAGAGATCTCTCTAGCATCCAAGGGGTTAATAATAGTCTGTAAACAAGTATAAAACTGGTGCAGGGACACTGTAATTGCTCTGGCCACACCCACCACACAGAATGTGGGTGTGACCAGCACAACTGAGGCACCACTCAAAATTTGGAGCTCTAGGCAGTTGCCTAGTCTGCATATTTGGAAATCTGGCCTTGTGGCCATTGCTCTCCTGCACAGAGCATGTATTCCACCCTGTATGAATGTGTATGTGTCTTGCTGTAACCCATACATAGACTTGCATGATCAGAATGTCATTGTTGTAAACAGAGACTGTGGTAAATAACAGGATGTTGAGATGGCATTGAGAGCCAAAAGTCATGAACTGGAAGTTGATAACTGAAGGTATAAAGGTACATTTTATTAACCCCTTAACGACATGTGCCATACTATGACCGTCACGGTCCTTGAAATACTTAAGGACCGATGACGGTCATAGTACGTCACGTACTTTTTACTTACAGTGCTCTACCGGGAGCGCTGTAAGTAAAAATGGGGCCTGATATTGACCGCTCCAAGATCGGAGCGATCTCTATCAGGCCCCAAAGTGATGCGCCGATACACGCAACAGGTCATGTGTATTGGCACGTCCACGTGGTTCAATGCGGTCCTTATGGGATGGAAACGTCCCAGGACCGCCAGTCGCTAAGGGGTTAAAGGAAAGCTGACTATGGCCAGAAAATCCTAATGGACGTTCTGAATTTTGCCTTTGCTTCTTGATTCAAGTGAGTACATCTTCAGTCAGTCTTGGAGGTCAGAGGCATGAAAGTGAATATAGCAGTTGCTAGTAGTACCATAAGACCCTAAACTGCACACTGTCATCTTAACCCTTTAATGACAAGATGGATGCAAAATACTCATGCTCTCTGGCTGTTTCAGTTTGAACAAACTGCCAGCCACTGTTATGTCCACCTCCATTGACATGACATCCAGGATTGATTGAATATGTTATCTCTTGAACAACTGACCAATGAAAAAATTCATAGCGGGTATTAGGATTTTCCATTCATAGTAAGTGGTGGGGAAGTGTTAATATTAAGTGGTGTTAGTTTTCCTTTAAGTCACTCTGGAGCCAGAGCTTGCAAACCCAGAGCACTGCTAACCTTATCACAAACCTTGAAAGCAGCAACTGCTATAGACCAGTGATTCTCAACATTTGTCCTCAGGACACAAGCAACAGTTCATGTTTTCAGGATTATCCCGGTTTATCACAGGTGGTTAATAATTGGCTCAGTCATTTTAATTGATTAACTGTGCTTAATGAAAGATAACTTAAAAATCTGACCTGTTGGTGTGTCAGGAGGATAGGAACTGTAAATCACTGTGGTAGCCAATCGCAGTCAAGTAGTGCCTTGTGCTAATAGATATGATCACTAATGGGAAAAACAGCTTCACTGAGGAGAAATAAATGATAGCTGTGAACACAAGTCATGGGGTGAAAGGGTTAACCCCCTCCTTTAAGGGGGGACATTTACTCCTGAAGTAAGTGGCTCTTAATTTGTTTAACAGAAAGACTTGGTTAAGAATTTGTTCTTCATACAGAAGTCTTTCTCCCTAGTGGGGTGGAGGGGGAAACTAAATACAGACATGGCGCACAGCAAAACAGGCAACTATGGTCTCTTGTCCTAACATATTTACTCCTTTGAAATTTACATCCCTACCTGTACTTTGTTAAATCCCTCCATGTATTTGAATGTTTCTATCATATCCCCTCTCTCTTCTCTCCTCCAAGAGGAGTCTATCCTGATATTCACCATTTCAGAGAAGGTCTACTAAAATGGTGACTGGTTTACAGGAAAAGACAAAACAGGATAGACTAAAGGATCTGAACATGTATAGGTTGGTGGAGAGAAGAGAGAGGGGATATGTTAGAAGCATTCAAATACATGAAGGGATTCAACAAAGTGCAGGATGGAAGTACACTTAAAATGAGTAAAAAAGGAGTAAAAAAATGTTACAACAAGAGGCCATAGTCTAAAACTAGAGGGACACAGGTTTAGACTTAATGTAAAAATGATTTACTTCACTAAGAGTTTATTAGATAAATGGAATAGCCTACCTGCAGATGTGATAGCGGTCAATACAGTGTGGGAATGTAATCATGCATGGGATAGGCATAAGGCTGTCCTGAACACTACACAAGACGAGACCAAGTACCAAATCAGGTGCGAGGATTTTACAGTAGGAAAAATGGGCAAAGTAGATGGGCCGTTTGGTTCTTATCTGCCGTCAAATTCTATATTTATAGATACCATGTAAAAATACATCAATAAATATATGTAAATGATGAATGAAGGACTCCTACCTCTGTATATGCTTCTGTTAAAGGAGAACTAGCAAAGTCTAATAGTAACATTTCCTCCTACCTTACTATGGCAATAAAATCCTCATTTCCCCACAACTGTTTTTTCTTGGTTCAAGAGATAACATCTTCCATCAGTCCTTGGGTGTCATGCCCATAGAGACAAACATAGCAATTGCTGGCAGGACCAAATGGCCTCAGACTCTGCTCAATGCATTTGGCAATCTTAACCCTTTAAGGACCAGAGGGGCATGTAACACATTTCAAAGCAATGCACTGCACACTCCTGTTGTCCTTAAAGGACTAAGGAGACTCAGGCACTCAGATTCAGTTAGCAGCTGGCATATCTACGTCCATGGGCATGGCATCCAGGTCTGATTGATTATGTTATGTCTTGAACCAAGGAGCAAGGGCAAAATTCATAGTGGCCATTAGGATTTCGTGGTCAGAGAAAGGTAAACAATGGTGGTGGTGGGGTTAATACTAGAAAGTGCTGGTTCTCCTTTAAAAACATTAAGAGATACTTCCTATGATTCCCTTTTAAAGCAAACATTAATGTAAGAGACAATACATAGCTACAGGAAATATACATTAAAATAAATAGTGTATTCTCTTCATCGCCCCCTTAAAATATTACCTTTAACCCGCTAAATAAAAATATAGTTCATATTTGTACAGGCCATCTTTACAATAACACACTATACTGAAAACGGACCTGTACACCTTAAAGGGATACTAATACTTCGTTTTAACTTTATTTTATTTTGTAGGCATTAAAAAAACATGAATAATGATATAAGTCTTATCTCTCAAACCTTTATGGTTTAAGAGATATTCACAAGCAAAGTTTCCCCTCCCGCCCCTTTTTCCTAGTGTAAGCCATCTCTTCTCAGATGTGGATCAGGTTGTAAGGCCAGACAGATAACAGCAGGGGACAATCTTCTTTGTATGAAAACAATGAAAGCCCTTCCCCCCTTGACAAGTTTTTCAGCTTTTTCCCTTATCTTAATTGAAGATTGTCCCTCTCTGCAGTCTACCTGGGCACCTCCCTTCTGATTTGGCTGAACGGGGGGGGGGGGGGATACTTTGCTTGTGAATATTTCTTAAACCATAAAGGTTTGAGAGATAAGACTTATATCGTTCTTAATTTTTTTTAATACCTACAAAATAAAATAAAGATAAAACGAATTATTACTATCCCTTTAAGATTTCAACTAACATTTTATGACCTCTGGGTCCATAACTGTAAATGCAAACTAGAGTTATTGTGGAGTAAACCAAATTCACACTACAGAATATATAAAATCCTCTAAAGTTAAATTGGGTTTTAACCCCTTGAATTTTAGAGGTCTCCAATGCATTGCTAAGCACTGTAGCCCCATTCAAGTGTATGACAAATTAGGCATTTTTATATGTCCCCTATGGTGCAGTTGGTTTACTCCACAATAACTCCAGTCCAGTTTCCCAAATCTATCCAACTTCTGACGGTGTTGGCACACAGTCTGATCCACAGACTCTCATACGGAGGCAGATATATGTTTGTGCAGTAAAGCCAAAAGGTGAATTTACGTAAAGGGATCAGTGTATGTCAGCAAATTTAAAATAAGAGAATGATCAAAACAAATAAAGGTATATGAATATGCTTTTATAAGTAATATTTTTTTTAAAAAACAATCACATATGGTTTATGATTTCATAGGACATTACAAATATACATAAAAAATATGAGATGACAGTCCCCCTTTCCCTAGAAATACTGAAGATATTTAATTAATATACCAGGATTGAGCAAAAGGTGAGCTGTGGATGATGGGAAATTAAGTCCAAAAAATAGCTGGGGAGCTGGTGACCTGCCAGTTCAAGATGGCTACCATAAACCACTCTCTGTAGTCCTTACCTTTCCCAGTTTGTCCTTGGCTCTATTCTGTCTCTGCAAGTGCCCAGAGAGGTGGTACAGTACCGCCCTGCTCCTTCTACGACTGGCATTGAAGCTTTTGCCTGTTGCTCGCCCCTGCTGCTCTGTGCTCCCTGCCAATGAAAAACCCCACAATCAACCAAACCAACAAGTAGATTTTTTTATATCATAGAGTATACAACTCTAGCTCAAAATACATAGATACACAAAAACCCCTGAATAGCCTACACATCTTTACCTGATTCTTTCCAGCTCTCTGCCCCTGGCCGGGATTTGGTGTCAGAAATGTCTTTGTAGGACACTAGAAACAGAACCACATCACCTTTCTCATTTTTGATTGGCACAACATCCAGTAGACACCAGAAGGGGGAGCCTGTGAGAACAGACATTCATTTTAAGAATGCATTACCAACACTAACTAGAGCTTTGCACTCTTTCACTCTTCACATATAACTCTCTGAGTGCAAGAGGGGTGCATCCCCTTCTGTCATTCAAAGGGTTAAAGGAGAACTAACTCCTCCTAATAACAACTCTCACATTACAGTGACCAGAAAATCCTATTGCCCCCTATGAATTTCATACCTTCCAACATTTCAAATGGCCAAAGAGGGACATTTTTTAGTTTTGATGGTGTTGGTGAGAGCGTGGTTGGTGAGTAGGGCATTAGTGAGAATTTGTAGGTTATTTCATGATCTATTGACATCTTTGTGTAACTGAATACATGATTTAGAGCAAGACCAAAGTATTTTATTTACAAAGATTAATTTATTAACACATATACTGAAGTTTAAACAAACATTAATGTGTGTTTTATTGTTGTGGAGGAATGTGATACACTTGTATACATACCACACAGTCTGATCTCCTAAAAAGAGGGACACCAGGGTGTAGGGTTGCCACCTTTTCTTTAAAAAAATACCGGCCATGGCATTCTCTCCATAGACTTAACATTGGACAGAAGCCAATTTTTACCGGCCTGCCGGTAAAATACCGGCTGGGTGGCAACTCTACCAGGGTGGGAAAGAGGGACAGAGGGATTCTGGTCTCAAAGAGGGACACTTGAGAGGTATGGAATTTTGCCCTTGCGTTTCAGTTCTAGATAACATGTTAATCAGTCCTGGGTGTGAGGTCCATGGAGGGGGACATAACAGTTGCCAGCAGGACCACAGGTCTCATACTCTGTCCACTGCAATGATAATCTTAACCTTTTAAAGACCAGAGGGGTGTAATGCATTGCTTTGCAATGCATGAGCACTCCTCTGATCCTTAAGTGGTTAAGTAGGCTCCTGCACTCTGCCTGCATCACTTTGAAACAACGACCAGCAACTGTCATGTCCGCCTCCATCGACATAATATCCAGGACCGACTGCAAGGTTCTTAACTGAATAAAGACACAAAGGCCAAATTCATAGGGTTCATTAAGATTTTCGACCATAGTAAGCCAAGTGTTTGTGTATGGCAGGGTTATTATTTGGAGGTGTTAGTTCTCTATTAATTGTGTTTGTATCCCAAAACACTCAGTCATGAATGGTGAATGCAACATATACACCATTCTTATATAGTGAATACTTAATTTACATAGTATTGCAACAACCATCACATTTCGGTGAAAACATCCACATATTTCATGTTTGTGCTCTGTAAAAATTCTTTAGTAGAAGATTCTGTTGTTGCCCTTTGAAGGACTTCTTGACCCCAAATACCATAGTTATCTTGACAGGTGTCTGAGAAGTGGTAACACTATATTGTCTGTTAAAGACTTGAGATAAGGCAGCATCCATTCTGAATACATGAGACGTGGGTATTAATGGGAGTCAGGTAGCCCTGTAAAATGCACCAATATAAGACTAGAATTTAGGCCATAGAAAACTTTTTATGGAGTGTATCATACCCCACCAACTTTGGCCCACTGTTTCCATCCCCTTCCAATACCTTTTTTTGCTTTCCACTGTCATTCCCCGCCTTTGAACATAATTTCTTGTTGATTGGAATGGGCCTTGTGTATAAAAGTAAAGTGGAAGAATTCTAGGGCAAACTATCAGCACAGTAGGAGACAAATAAAAATTACCAACATTGCCAATAATTTAAATGGGTCTTTTAATCCCTTAAATAATAAAGATGAATCCAGTGCATTGCTTTGAAATGATTTGGAGACCTCAAGGGTCCAAGCAGTTAAAAGCACCACCTGAAATCAAAGGGAAGTTCATTTTTCCTACTCAGTGCAATTTGTTCCATATCTCTTTCTGAATCTTTTTAGGTGGTGGACACCAAGAAGCAATTATCTTTGACATCCGATGGCATCTTCACGGGCTTTTGTACATAGGAACAAACAGAGGGACAAAATGTTTTATAATTGATGAATTTCACAGTGTTTAATACCTGTTCTTGCTATGTCTTGATGAAGGATGATCTTTCCTTCAAAATTACAATTTTCATTGTAATGCAATGCCAGTAAACTGCTGGAGTACTGGCTACACAAAACTGGTGTCCAGGTCAATCGATTTCCTACAGATTTTGGTGGTGGGTGGTAGACACTGAGGAACATCCTCAACATCTTAACCACAAAGATATGAAGAGGGAGACTCAAACATATATATTGTTCCACCAGTGCATTTATCCTTCCAAACATTCTGTGCCAGAATAGTAAATAGGTTTATTTCTGCAGGATAAATTGAGGTTTCAGTTTGCCAGCACTAATCTGGAAGTTAATGTGCCTGCATCCCCCACTTTACAGACTGCTCGGGGAGTTAGTGACTGTGCTTGACCCCCCCCCCCCCCCAGCTAATCTAATTATTATTTGTTAGTGCTGCAATCCTCAGCTCCAGTCCTTGGGACACACCAACAGGTCAGGTTTTAAGGATATCCCTAATTAAGCAAAGGTATTGCAATCAAAATAACTATGCCACTGATTACCCAAGCAGAATATACTAATACTGTGGCCGGTTGGTGCATCCCAAGTACTAATGTTGGGATCAGCTCATGATATCAAATGTGCAGAGGAAGAACATGAAAACAGATGTCAACTGATGAAGTTAACCATCTTACCTAGATGTATCTTTATCCTTTTAGTATATCTCTCTCTGTCCCACTCCCTCAGTAAAACCTTTTCACTCTGTCTCCTTCCCACTGTCTTTTTCTACCTGTATTTTTCTTATCTTGCAATCTGCCTGGCTTTTCCAATGCTCTCTTTCTGGCCCTGTCCCCTGGTCCCTGCTGTGTTTGGGCAGACTGATATATTTTAAAGGGTTTTATTGGATGTTGCTTTCAACATTCAGAGGGTTAAATGATAATAACACCCAATACATGTATGGAGTCCACTGCAGGTGATAACTTTCACTGGTTTTATCTACAAATTTCCCTACTTCAATTCAAATCTGCTATATAAAACCGGTGATAACACTTATCACCTGCAATGGAATACAGACTATAGAAAGGGAGTGTGTCAGGCAGATGATACATTTATTGATGATAAAGTGTCACTTTGTTACTATAGAGTGTAAGGACATATAACAGAAAATAAGGAACTTAGTCAATGCTGATGTGTGGCCAGGAAAGGAAAATAAAAGTAAATTGAAATAATGTTCTAATTTTCTGGTCATGTAGTACCCAAGCAATTACCCTACAAGAGGATGGACAAGAAATAAAAACCTGTGGACTGAAACAAAATTCAGAGCAAAAATCTTTATTGAGCTTAAAACCAAGAACACAGGTGAAGCACGCTACGCATGAAGGAGGAAAATTCGGTTGCTTGCACATTCAGCCTGTAGTTCATAAAGAAGGAGGAAATTGAAGACCAGATGGCTGCCTTAAATATGTAATCTGCAGATTCTGATGCCTTTGCCACATAGGATGTTGCCACTGCTCTGTTAGAATCCACCTTCAATCCCTGTGGGGATTTCACTGCTACTTGCCCTTTCCGAATCAAAAATGAACTACAAACAACCTGAATTATTCCTCATGCAACTGGTCCTTTTTGATGTAGGTCTCCAGACATCTCACCATACCAAAGTTCCTCCATAGGTGGCTTCTTCCTCTCCACCAGTCTAAAGGAAAGCAATACAAAATAATAAGACATAATGAACTATGGTGAAAACCTTGGCCTGTATCTCTCAGACTGGCCTAATGGCCATGCTCTCCAGTACACAGATGGTGTAGGGCTTCTCAGGGGATACAGCCTGTAATTCTGACACTCATCTGGCTGATGTAATGGACACAACAAGAGCCTTCTTCAGATAAGGCATAGTCAGAGAGATGAGGATTTAAAAGGTGGACACGTGAGGATGTCTAAGACCAGCGGCAAATCCCATTATGAGGAAAAGTTCTTCATTGATGAGAAAATTCTAATCATGGCCCTGAAAAAATTAGCCTCCAGATCACGAGAGGCCCATCTTACTGTAAGTTCTGATAAGCCAGAACCTGCACTCAGGGCAGGATTTCCCAACAGGCAAAGAAGGTAACTGACTAAAGCCAGATTTTCTGCTTACCCCTGCCTCTGCAACTCCCTCGTAATAACCCCACTCCCTCTGTACTACTATCTTTCCAGATCAGTGATAGTAGAGTGAATAGACAGCAGAGTTCAGTAGCAAGGTTAGGTATATCTGGATTTTGTTTTCAATGTATAATTTGCAATACCCATTCAATTATACATAGGTCTTTAGTGCAGGTGTACTTTGAGTGTAAATTATACTCTAAAGACCTACGTACCCTCCTACTCCCCATTATATTTTTATCTAGAAATGCCTTTTTGCCTGGCTAAGGACTGTGGAAACGAGACGGGTAGTTAGAGTCTTCCTCTGAGTACACTAGTCAATCCAGCCTCAGTGCACGCTCATTAACCCCTTAAGGCTCACATGGTTTGAGGGTTGTTGTTTTTTTTTTTTTGAGGTACATACCCAGTGTTTACAGCATGCTGTGCAGGTATGCTTTGATCACGAAATTCCATGACGTGCCAAGACAGTCTTTAATGCCAGGACAGCCATGACGGTCCTTGCACATAATGTGTACTTAAGGGGTTAATAACTGTATAAACACATTAGAATGCATTAGTGTCATTTGTTAGACACCCCTTCAGCACTCAGAGGTTAACAAATGACATTAACAGGATTATGAGATGGAGTCTGAGCCCCCTTCCATCTTCCAATAAATTATCACTTGGATATCTGCATTAGTACAATGGAAACTCGGTCAAGACATGTCAGCCCTCATGTGTGCACATTTGTAGTACAACTATACACAATAACTTCAGTGCAGATTAAGAGTGATAAATCTCTTCAGAAGCACATTGGAATGCCCTTGCCCAGCACCTACTGCATACCCTCTATACCCTAATACATTTTACTTATAAGTTCCTACAACGTATAGATTACTGGTACACAACTTAGGAGGTAAGAGCATATACATTGCTCCATAAGCACACAAGAACACTTCTCTGCTTTTTTAACATTTTGAGAGGCAGAAAGGAAGTTTGCTAAGCATTGCTCTCCCATCTGGCACATAAAACATAGTTACACAGTTACATAAAGAGGGTAAAATGCTGTCCTAGTGCAAACAATCCTTCCTGGTACGGAAGATACTTGAATGCTATGCACAACTGCAGTATGTGTATGTGTGGTGGGGGGGGGGGTTGTCTTTGTGTATGTATGATTTCTTGCAAACTGAATAATTTAATTCAGAGTTATCCATCACAATATAAAGATCTCGAAAGAGTTAGTCTTTTCACTGCCAGGGAACGATGCAATGCATTGTTTACAGCTTTAATACTCAAAGGTTAACACCATTAGAACTGTCAAGTATGTGTAATCATGTAAAAGAGGGCAGAGTCATGTATATGGTGAAGCAGTCATGGGAAGGACTAGGGGGGAGCTTGAGGATGACTTGCCTAAAGACGACATTAATGTAAATCCAGGCCTTCCTGGACTCTCAAAGAACTGACACAAAGACCTTTGTGAACACTTTCAGTTACAAAGTCCAGAATCTGAACTACTGAAGGACTGCCAGGGGAAACTCTATAAACAAAGACAAGTGGCTCAGAAAATCTTTGTGGAGAAGGCTTTTGCCTGAAATGTATACTGCTTTGAGATATGGCATATGAGATTTTGCCCATCCCCAAATCTGAGATAAGTTTCGCAGCAGAGACCGGGTTACTGATCCTCTTTATTTTCTTATATCGGTTGCCACTGAGATGTTGTCTGTTTAAATCTTTAATGGTTGCCCTGATATGATGGGAAATAAATGGTTGGTTGCCATGAAAATCACCCTTAATAGTAAAATGTTTACTGGAGTTCTAGTGCAGTGTTCTGGCCACAATCACTGTACCACTTTGCTTAGACAAATGGCTCTCTAAACACTTCTGCTAGCATCTCTTGTAAGTATTGTCCAAATAATGTCTCCCAATGGGAAGGCCATGTCCATATTGTGTCCCTGTTTTCAAGAGTTTAATGCAGAGCAGACCCTTAGTGAAATGAAAACCAGATATTCTATGGAGTTGAACCTTATCCTATTAATGGAACATGGATACATTTCACAATGGAATTTTTGGTGTCATGAAACTTAGAAACCTCATATGCTTCCTGGCTGGCAGTAGCTCCTTGAATTTAGCATCTCACACAGATAACCACATGATGTTTTTTTTTCCTGAGGAAGTGACACTACTGCCTGAAGGGTTTCAAAATGAACTTGAGTGTATGTCATGGTTCTCGTGGGAGTCTCTGCATTCTTGGCTGAAGTGATCAACCATTCTAGATGGTTCCAAAACCTGATGGTTAAATCTCAGAGGTGGAGAAGTTACTCCAGATTCTGGAAGAGGAGCTTGTCAAGGTAATGATAAATCCTTATACCTTGCTACCTCAAATTTGTTACTACTGGTAACAAGATCTTTGTGAAAGTTCTCAGTGCTGTAGCTATTCTGGAAGGAAGGCAGATGATCTTAAAATGTCTCCTGCTTAGATCAAACCTAAGGAATTTTTGATGACCCAGAATAATTTGGATATGTAGATGAATGTCACTCAGGTCTATAGAGACCAGCTAGTTCAAGGGATGAATAACTGATATGATGGTAGAGATGGACTCCATCTTGAAGTGTGTTGTGTGAAGAAGTCTTAATATCCAAAACTGGATGTCAGAACCCTGAAGTTTTCTCATGAAGAAAGAAGTAGAATAAATACTACTCTTCTTTTGGAACAGTGATAATAGCTTTTTCTATGAACCTTTGATTTGATACTTCTTTGGCCCAAGACACCTGAAATTCCTCAGTCTTCCTCCTACTTCAGGTACCTGGATCTGGACACCATTCAAACTTTACTGCTCCCTTGGTGGACCTGGAGGGAAAGTGTTTAGAGCCAGGAAAAAATCTCCTTCTCTTCTTAGAATGAGTCTGATCCAGAGATCTACCTTTCTATTTTTTTGTGAAAGAAAGCGCTCTTGCCTGCAGACACCTTCTTTATGATGTCATTCAACTAGTATCCAAAAAGTATTCCTCCTAAAATCAGAAGGCCACAGTGGTGTCAGAAAATACAAAATGACTTTCCCTTGAACTAAACACTTGAAAATGGGCTGCTATCTGTAGCCCTGGACTGATGGCTTGCCTTTTCATCGACAAGAAGTCCAAAGAGGTAGATGGGTCATTGGTAATGAGGTTTGACCAGCAGTATTTGTAGGTTGACTTTGCCTCATTTTGCAGGTGAAGCAAGACCTACGTTGTGGAGATCTCCTGGAGTAGACTGGAGAGTTTCTTCAGCTTGGAGGTTTGTAAAGACACATACAATCACATCAGCCCACCTATCAGTTTTGTTAAAATAAAAAGGGGAACCTATCTATATAACCTTAGAATTCAGTGCTTTGCAAGTTGCCATGATATTAGGAGTACTGCAAAAAGCATCAGCAACAAGTAAGAAGTGATCAGGGTGCAAAACATATAAGAAGAATGGTAAAGAAAAGGGTACACTTGATAAACACGCCAAGCATCTACTAAAGGAAAACAGGCACCAGTGTAGGCAGCCGTAGGAATGACCCACAACAGATCAAGGAGACATGCAGCTCAGAAACAGTGTAGAGCCAACAGAAGAGTCTTAGACCCCTGAAGTTCCCAGACGATAAAGACCTGACCGAAAACAGCCACAATTAATGCCCTGCATGCCAGGAAGAGAGGAATCATCAACCGCAGTAGTAAAACATGCTCCCAGTACTATGTACTTTTGAATTTGGTGCTGTGCTGCCTGGTGGATGAGGGGGAACTGGGGAAGGGAAGAGAGAGAGGGGTCTGGCCAACCAGCAAAATGTGCAGTCTTATTCTTCACTGCTATGGGTATCTGAGGTAAGGCACAGATGTATAAAGCCATTACCCAAATGGAGAAAAAGAGAGCAGGAAGTAGAAGGAAAGTTTAAAGCTTTTGGGAGAACTCCTGTTTAATCAGCTGAGAGAATAAACTCTTTGGAGTATGTTGACATGATCAGGAAACACAAATACATAGTCTGCCACTCCATGTCCCATTGTCCACCATTACTTACATTGATTTTGTTGAACACTGGAGGTTCATGGATCCCAGTTTAACCATTTGAATGCCACATACGTGTCCAATGCATTGAAACCACTGTTATAGACTATGTGTGTTGCATGTGCCAGGCAACAGAAAAATGAGCTGGGAGTGGCTTATGGGAAGATCATGGATGTGGCAATTGTTGGGGTTAAGAGGACCTAAGTGGACAGTTGAGAAGTAAATCCAACCTTTGCATAACACCACTGGATCTGTACAGAATAATATCATAAGAAGAAAAAAATTGATACACAAACACATGGATTACATCTATATTTTAAGATGAATTTACTAAAGCACACACATTTTCTTTCCTCACCATTTTTTCTGTAAAGTAACAGCTCTGCCTTAAGCTCCTCTTTATCACACAGAGCTTTCTGGATGTACTGCTGGATCTGCTCATTGGTGTCTGGCCCAAAAAGGAAGGTGCATGCACAGGACCTCTGCATGACCTCTGCTCGGGCAAAACCTGTGAGCTCACAGAATCCATCTGAACAATAGACAACTGGGAAGGACAGAGGCAGCTGAGCATTGCCAAGGACAAAATTACTATCTGCAGAGAGAAAGAAACAATGGGAATCTCAGGTGGCACACTCAAGAACGGGATGGGGGGAGGGGATAAGTACAGACATTGTAGCAGGTGTACTTATATACACGTCAGTGGTTGATTTTGAACTGATTACACACATTTAAACAAAGTCTTTAATTATACTTAATCAACTGAAAGCTCGCTAGGTTGCACATTACATAGTAGACCTCTTTAGCAACCAAGGAGTTAAATTTAATTCTAAATCTCTAAAATCTAATCCTAAATGGGGCTTTCTAATGACAGTGTAGAAAGCAGTGGATCTATAGAACAGGAGCACAGTTTGTTTACAATTGTTTGTAGAGCAAGATTTTAGGCCTCTGGTGACAGAGATTTTTTTTTACAGATGTTACCTTGGTGTACAGGCAGGGTGACCAAGTTTTCCAGACTGCCCAGGACGGTAGTGGATTTTAAACATGTGTCCCATGTCCCGGGCAGCCTCGTTCTGGAACAATACAAAGTCTTGGAATGAAGACTCCAGAGCACAGAGTTCTAAATACTAGAAGGAGCCCAGCCCATTGCCTACTGTAATATGAAGTGATGTGTCTGCTGGGCTACGAGAAAATGGTTTCTAGACAGAGCTCTAAACTTTAGCGAGAGAACTTGATCTGGATATCAAATGTAGTTTAATGCTAGTCTAAGCATTTGGGTTGTGATGTATATTTTCTTGTAGCCCACCACAGCTATCGCTTTCTGTCACGGAAGTCAACAGGCAGTTTTCCTTCTATTGTTTAGAACTGTGTTATGTCCTAGAGAATGAGCAGGAGATGTCCAGTGATGTAGAGTTATCCCTCCTGCAATACTACAGCTGAAGACAAGTACTCTGCTGCTCTTATCTCCACTGTGTCCCTGAATGACAGAATAGAAATGTGACAGCCCTATGTATAATGTACTGTAACCACATTACAATTTTAGGGGTTTTCTTTTAATTCCTAAATCTCGATAAGAATGCTGTTTTCTATTGCTGAATTCTAATTAAAGGAGCAGTAAACTATTTTTTTATGAAAACATATTTTATAGATCTTTTCCTGCTGAATAAAACAAGGTCACTCCCACTGTTGTCAGATGTTCTATTCAAAACTTATAATAGTTCAAATAATCAGGAAGTGAATTTGCTGTGTTTACTTCCTGATAGATCTAACTGACAGGAAGTGACTGGCAGTTTCTATCATATTCTATGGAGAACTGTATGTCTCTGACTTTTCCGACTTTCCTCTCCATTAGACTCTAACAGGAAATCTAATTAGAATTTGACCACTAGAGGGCACTGCTAATGTAAAAAAGCATGGGTTTAAACTGTAATAACTCTGGAAATATAAATCTCTCCGCAGTGGGAGTACCCTTATTTTACTCAATAGGAAAATCCCTACAATATATATTTTTTCATACAAAAAGTTTACTGCTCCTTTAGCCAATACTTTTGTTTTTTATAGGTTTATGTCTAGCAGATAACAGAGCAATGAATCCAACATCATAAGCCTTAACCCTTTAACCCAATATCAGAAGGGAGTTCAGCACATTCCATTCCTCTGACACTGAAAGGGTTAAAGGGATCTTATTGTTAAAATCAAGTTGTTTGTATATTCAAAGACATTCCAGTCAAAGTTCCCATGTTTTCATAGAATTTGAGATATGATATTGCTTATTTTATATTTCTGTAGATAAAGGTAGACACATTTTCGTGTGCGTTTCTCACTTCTTGCAATGCCTTACACAGTACGGTATAGCTTCTGGACTAGGAAGTAAAGAATTTAAAAGCAAATAACTTACCTCAATTTTCTGACAGAGAGCACATAAAATATATCGGAAAGAAGAAGTAAATGCTGAAACCAATAAGATGACTACATATCTCTTTAAATCAGAGATTCTTATAAACTACACACACTGTAGTTTTCCACTGATTCCTGTGCAGTTCTGCAAAATTAAATTTAAATAAGCATCCTTGATTTTAAAGGGATAGTAATGTTTCATAATGAAAGCAGCTCTAATTAATCATCATATTATTTGTACTTTGGAGAGTGTTATTTCAATTCTGTTAGAGTTGTAGTTCAAGAGTAATTCAATGACAAAGTATCCCCCTCCCACCCCTTTTACTGATGTAACATTGTTCAGCCAGATCAGAAGGGAGGTGCCCAGGTAGACTGCAGAGAGGGACAATCTTCAATTAAGATAAGGGAAAAACCTGAAAAATGTGTCAAGGGGGGCAGGACCTCCATTGTTCTCATAGGAAGAAGATTGTCTCCTGCTGTTATCTGTCTGGTCTTACAACCAGATTCCACATCTGAGAAAAAATGGCTTACACTAGGTAAAAGGGGCAGGAGGGGAAACTTTGCTTGTGAATATCTCTCAAACCATAAAGGTTTGAGAGAGAAGACTTATATTGTTCTTTGTGTTTTTTTAATCCCTACAAAATAAAATAAAGTTAAAATGAAGTATTACTATCCCTTTAAAGGGATATTTGGTCAGCTTAGAAACCCCATATTAAAGAGTATTAAAACCCTGACTGTCGTGGGACTAGTCTCACCCTAAAAAATCAATACCCCCTCATATCACTCACCTGATCCAGAGTGGACTCTTGTGGGGTTATGTGAAGCCTCTGTTCACTTTCTGATCTGATCTGCGACAGGGATAAGCATTCGGGTCAACCTTTCTTCCCGGTGCAAAGCCTGTATTACTGCTGAGCATAACAGAACAAAGACAGAATCGCATTCTTGTAACTCAGGATGTATGATGAATAAAAACGCATTTATAGGAATAAAAATAAAAGCAATCAGATACACTGAGCACTCACATCTTGCACGTTTCGCACAGAATTGTGAGTAAGCACAATTCTGTGAAAAACTCGTAAGATGTGAGTGCTCAGTGTATGTGTTTGCTTTTTTTTTTATTCCAATAAATGCGTTTTTATTCATCATACATCCTGAGTTACAAGAGTGCGATTCTGACTTTGTTCTGTTCATCTCAAGGATATTTTGGAGGTCTGTTGGGAGTCAGCACCTTGCAAGACATGCATTGGAGTTGGTGAGCTATTTACAATGTTTATATACTTCACTGTGAATTGGTGCCGCTTTTGTTCTTTTTCTGCTTCACTGCTGAGCATATACATACTAAAAAAAGCCTAGGGTGAGCACCAAAATGTCTTCAGTCAGAAGTATGGGAGGCAGGGAGCTAGTGTTGGGGGGGCATATTCTCAACTAGCAGTCTGTCGGGAGTGGGGTCATGGCTAGGGATGGGCGAAAATTTCTGTCTCAAACTGAAATCAGCGAAAAATGGTACTTTCCCACGAAAAGTGCTGATTTTCTGCTTTTTTCATCTAGCTCATTCCATTGAAATTAATGGGAACATAGACATTACACACAACACATAGCAAATATTATTTTATTTCCCAAAGGCATGGTATTAAAGGGGCATGAGGGTGACTGTGTTTGTGGGTGTGGGGAAAGAGTCAGTTGAACAAAGGATGATTTTTAGGGGGGATTGTTTACTGGGATTGGGGGGCAGAAAATAAATCCTAAATAAAATAAAATAAAAACCATAAGACATGGTATAAAAGGGGTCTGAGGAGGGTGTCTGTGTTGGTAAAAGAATGAATCATTTGAACATGGAATTTGTTTTTTGGGGGGGTTCTTGACTGCTATTAGAGGAACAGTTAATAAAAAAATAAATTAATAAAATAAGACATTTGTATGTAAAGTGATAGAGACAGGAACCCCCCCTCCTGACATAAGCTGCCATTTGACTTGATAGAGTATTTTGTAGATGATTATTTGTTTGATTTGTTGTTAGAGGCCTTTGTAGGACTTAGACTTATTAGAGGCCCAAGCCCTGAAGAAACATTGATTTGTAGGACTTAAGCTTGTTTGGCACAAGCCCTAATGAAACATTGATTTGTACAACAAATCCCCCAAAAATTGTTTATTTTTTTGTAGGACTATGTTTTTTTTTTGTTTTTTTCAAAGCACAAGCCCTGAGAAAGAAATAAAAATGCCCTACTGGCCTAATGCCAGCATGTCATGTTGGCCAGTGGCCACTGTTAAGTGTCCTCCTGAGTCCTGAGTTGTAACTGCTGTTCGTTCTGCTGCTGCTGCTGAGTTATTTAAGCAGCAAGATAATTAGGCAACTGAAAGGGAATGTGATCAACAATAGCAGTAACATGGAAGATGGATGATGAAGGTTCCACTGGCTCCAGTGATGTACCTGAGGCAGTAGGAGCACAATAAGTAGCCCCCAGACTATGTGGAGAAAAGATGAAAAGTTGGCCAATAATTCTTCTCCACTTGCCCCTCCTCCAAAATCATGGGTGTGTTATTAAATATACCTTTTTCCCTTGAGAACAGGAACTGTGGCTTCCATCAGCAACTGCAATGTGCACAGTGTGTGTGTGTGTGTGTGTGTGTGTGTGTGTGTGTGTGTGGTAAATAACATCTGGGGCCACAACTGTATCCAAACACCATGACACCTGAAACCAAGTACTGCCGCTGTCACTATACCCATTGTCCAGACCCCGCTAAGGACACATGAAAACTTGCTGACAATTTAATAGTAATGATGAACCCTCCCTGCCAGCATCTTAGCATATTTGGAGGGATGGAATCTCCTCATATGCCGCTTGATGCACTGCTTGCGATTCTCGTCCACCACACTGGCATGTGTGGTCAGTGCACCACACAGTGTGCAATTGGTAGAGACAAACTGCCACATCCTAACATCAACAGAGTGGCTATCATTTGGCGGGGGAGGTACCGATGAATGAGGTGGATTGGCAGAAGATGTAGTTATCTTAGAAGGTAATGGCGAGCTAGTTGTTTGACTCATCATGGAACTTCCAGTCTCTGCCTAGGTTGTTCCATTCCTCCTCCTCTTTGATCTCTGCCTCGCCTCTTGTTGGTTTCTGGAGAGTCAGGGACAGCAAAAGTGGTGCTTGTGGTGGGTGTTTGTCTTTAACCTGTTTGGAGTAAATGTCATGGTGTCTGTGTTTCATGTGTGATATCAAGGAGCTTGTGCCAAGGTGTGTTCTCGCCTTTCCTCTTCTCACTGACTTATCACAAATTGTGCACAGTGCCGTTGCTGATGACTGCACTGTGCCTGCCCCAAGAGAAAAATAGTCCCACACCCATGATGACTTCAGGGAGAAGGGAAGAGATGGAGAAGAATGGCATCTTTCTTCTTCTCCTCCACATTCCCCTTCATTGTCTGTGGCACTGGATAATGATGCTGCTGTTTCTGCTACTGCCTCAGATTCAGCACTGCAACTAGGACCAGGAGTATTGCTGCCGCTGGCAAGTGGAACCTGTCCTAGTCCAGCATCACTTGTTGACCCCATTCCCACTGTGTCCACAGTGGTCTGTGGCATACTAGCTTGCTCCTCAGCATCCTGCTGCCCTTGCAACTCAGCATCAGATACCTCTAATTCCAAAATATCACTGCTAGTGGTGGTGATGGTAATGCCCATCCTCATTCCTGTCTCCCATTCCGTCTCAGTTTCTGCTAAAAAGGCCATCAATGTGTCTTCCACCCCAGCTTCTCCAGCATCAGCATCACCACCCCCACTAGTCCCTACATGCTTCTGCTCTATTCCAGACATCTCACTGCAACGTGGAGGAGGTGATGAGTAATGTGACAGAGGGTCCCCTAATGTCACACTTGCCATTTCCTTTTGACCTGAAGAAGGCGGCAGACTAGCAGCAGTAGCAGCAGGCACAGGCAACTGATCTGTGCTCCTGCTGGTGGTGGTGGTATTAACTCTGAGCCTTCTCTCCTCCCCCAACACCAGTTCTGCCTCTTCAGGATCATGTTCCACCTGGACACTGTAGTGAAGGGAAGGTGAGGAGGACTCCCAGAGCCAGAGGAATGGTGTAGGCTCCCTTGACCACTAGTCTGGACTTGGACACTCTCAAATGTTTCCCCTAGCACTCCAACTGCTTCACCATAACTGCTACTACTACTAACACCAACCAAATCAAGTTCAGCCACAGCCTCCTCAGTCTCACAGTCACTAGTAATATGAGAATATTCTTGATTACCCGCGCCTTCACTCCTAACGCTAACAAAATGCTGGACCTTAGTAGCAGTAGTACTAGCACTGGCAGGACTGCCTGAGAATGGCAAGTGTGATTTAGGGTCCCTTGCTGTCACACTTGACATCATTTTCTCCTTCCCCCCGAGTACTACAATAAACAGGCATTGGTGGCAGCAGGCATTAGTGGCAGCAGGTTCAGCACTGGCAGCAGGTACAGTGCTGGTGGCAGCAGGGGCAGCAGGTACAGCAATGGTGGTTGCAGGTACAGCACATCTGGCAGCAGGTACACCACTAGTGGCAGCACATCTGGCATCAGGTACAACACTAGTGACTGCAGGTACAGCAATGGTGGCACTGGCAGCAGGGGCAGCACGTCTGGCAGCAGGTACAACACTAGTGGCTGCAGGTACAGCAAAGGTGGCACTGGCAGCAGGGGTAGCAAGTCTGGCAGCAGGTACAACACTAGTGGCTGCATGTACAGCAATGGTGGCACTGGCAGCAGGGGCAGCACGTCTTGCAGCAGGCACAGCCAGCTGACCTGTCCTGCTCTCACTAGTACTACCCCTTTCTCCCTTCCTTCCCATTCCCTTTTCCCCCATCCTTCCCATTAAATTCCCCAAAATCCCTTGGGGTGATTTAGGGGGACTGGACAGCATTGGTTCAGTACTGCTAGTCTCGTCCTCCTCCTCAGACTCAGTGGACACATAATAAGGGTTGTTCCAGTTCCTTCTTTTGCTGCTCATAGTGAGAGCAGTCACAGCATGTCTATCTCGCTCTGTAGCTGCTTCTATTATGTCTGCCTTCTGCAAATACGTCACGTTTTTATAGCGGAAAGGCGAAAACAACATAAATCAATGGGCTGAAACTTTCTAGCCATTGAAAAAAATGGCAAAAGATTTTGGCCAATGGGCAAAAGATGCGAAAATTTTAAGCGCTAGTTTTAAAGAAGATTTTCCCATGGTTTCCACGAAAATGT
Organism: Rhinophrynus dorsalis; assembly: GCA_037306005.1. Taxonomy (NCBI): domain Eukaryota; kingdom Metazoa; phylum Chordata; class Amphibia; order Anura; family Rhinophrynidae; genus Rhinophrynus; species Rhinophrynus dorsalis. Next base: position 472,266,352 of record CM074719.1, on the reverse strand, counting down.
CTCGCGGGAACACTGCAACAACTTTCACCCATCCCTAGTCATGGCCCCATGGGAATGAATGACAAGACTTCAAACCTATCGCAGGATCAGCGAGAGGGAACCTGCGGTTACTTTATTGTCCCCTATTTGGATCTTCAGTTGATCTACCGGGTCTCCCAGTGCAGCCCCAGTTTTCTTTGCAGGAGTGACAATTACAGTAAGTTGCAAGGGGAAGGAGTGTTTGTCAGTACACTGCTCCTCCATATGTTGCATACACTCTCTGGCACTCAAAGGGTTAAAAAGAGATGCTTTTGAAGCTGCACTATAAATAACATAGCCCACTCTGTGCTGCCAGTAATAGGAAACAATCTCAAATTGGGCGAAATGATTTGTGCGTTTGGAAAACATAAATTTACACCAGAAAAATCCATTACGTCTATAAATAAATGGAACAAATGAACTCCACTTAGGATGGCAAATTGGCCCATCTTTACTGCTGGACAAAAAGACTTTGGCACTACTGGGTAGTATTCATAGCTGGGAACCCTCAGCATTTGACCGGGATGTTTTGTCCCATACCTCAGGGTCTCAGGATGAAGGTCCAAATTATCAGGGTCCAATGTTGCTTACATGATCTGCAACAATTGATTGCTTCATTAGCCTCTAACCTAGTGAGTGTCATTTCTACTAGAATGGTAGAGGGAGAAGTCCTGCTGGTCTTATAAGTGATAACGGAAATGTTGCATGTTAACCCTTTGAGTGCCAGAGGGGTACGCAACGCATTGCAATGCACTAGCATTCAAAGGGTTAAGGGTTTCTTGAGGACTGAAAGGAGCACCACTGGGTTAGAGCAATCAAGGACATATCCCCTAGAATCTGTCCATAGATAGTTCAAAGTTCTCAAGGTTAGCTCATTTTGAAAATCCCCAGGGATGGTATTAGTTATTTCAGATTTCCAAATGACTGAACTGTGCTAATGCACTACTAGATCACTTCTGTATACCAACAGGGCTGGATTAACATTTCAAGTACCTCCTAGTTCTACACATGACCACAACCCCTTTTGTCACTTGACCCACCCACTGTTGAATAGCACAGGAAATACCCTTCAAGGGGAACTGTACAAATAAGTGGCTCTGAACCCCTTGAGTGTCAAAGGGTTTATGTGCCTAACAAAAGCACTTACTTTATACAGCAGTCATACATTTTGCATAGTCTGTGACTTGCAACTGCTTGTGTTTGCTGTGCACCATTTTAGATATTTATTTAGTTTTCATCTCTACACCATAAAAATAGAATAGAAATATCAGAGTGGCCATAGAAAGTCTTGCCATGACTCTAAAGGGCCATGAAAACCTTCTCAAGGTAGAAATTTGTCCCTGTTTAGTTCTAGACAACATCTATGTTCAAATGAAAAGGAAAAAAACACTAACTAGATATAACTGACTGCTGTATAATGCGCACATCTGGGACATAATTCAAGGGTATATGTTGTGTTTCTTTGTTGTGCAGAGTTTCAGGCAATAAATTAGATGTCCACACCAATACTCCGATAATGTAGCGGTAACAGACCAGTTCCGATTTTTTATTTATAGGAGAGAGTTTCCCCATTAAGCTCGGGGATGTAGTGTCGGTCTTGGATGACTGCCAGGTACAGATTCCAACTGGCGGTAGCAGGACACTGTCTTCAGCACTCTCTACTAGTGCCCAACATGTCACGCTCACAGTGGTCACGCTTTTTGTTTGTGTGAGCGTGATGCCATCCGCAACAGCCATTGGACATCACACCTCTCCCGATGGAGCAGAAGCCATACGAACACAAAGAATACAGGAGAAGGGAGGGAAAGATCTGAAACAGCTTCAGAGTTGCCTCCCACTGCAGAGAACTTCATCGGGCTCCCATCTGACTGGAGGGTGGGATGCCCTGATTGGCCTTGCACTTGGTTCTGAGGTTGTGGATTGAAGACCACTAATAACGGCTTGTGATCTCTGATTAGGGTGAAATGACGGTCATACAGGTATAACGTGAATTTCTGAAATGCCCATACTATAGCCAGAGCCTTTTTGTTTATCTGTGCATAATTCTTTTCCACAGACTTCAGTGAACATGATGCAAAGACTATGGGTTGTTCTGACACACCTGGCACAAAGGGAGGCATCGCAAGTGACCGTCACCGGCTTGTTCAAGTCATAATGAACCAGGACTCTAGATGTCAGGATAATGTCTTTGGTCACCTGGAATGCTTTCTGACAATCGAGTGACCAGTTCCAGGGTGTATTTGTTTCCAGCAGCTGATGTAGAGGGTGTAACACGTGATCCAGGTTTGGTAGAAAACAATGGTAATAATTTAGTAACCCCAAATAGGAGCGCAACTGCGAGACATCTGTAGGTGGTGGGGCTTTCACTAAATTCTGTACTTGCTCCTTAGCAGAAGGCATCAATTGCATGGCTTCACAATGTGCCTCTGGCACTCAAAGGGCTGAATGCCAGAATGTTACGGAAGACTCCACGGCATTGTGAAGCAATATGTTGGAGACCTCTCTGGCATTCAGTGTGATAAATTTCCCATTTAAATAAATGGGATTTTTTTTTTCTGCCCTATGCCGCATTTGATATGCCTCACTGTTACTCCAGTTATTCATAGTAATCAGTCGCACTATATTCAAGTTAATGCAACAGTTAAAAGCTCTTGCTTCTTTGGTTGTTTTTGTTGTTGACTATGTTACACATTGCAACCTTCCTGCTAAATAACGTGTATTGATGTTCTCTTGGGGGAGTGAGAGAGAGCTCACAGATTATTATTACCACTGGCACACAGCCCTTCCTATCTCCACTAGTTACCCAGGGAGGAGGACAGAAACCTGCAGAGCTTGATGTGCCTGTGCACTGCATGAGCTGCCATACGCCTGTAATTCCATCTCCTGATTAAACTCCACTGGTATTTCTTAGAATGCTCAACTAGTTAACTAGGATCTTGTGTCAACACGTTGTGTGTAGAACTATATCTGAAATGTATAATTAAGGAGGTGCTGTAGCTATCAAAATTATTTTTCTTAATGATTGGTTCCAAATCTCTTAGCTAACTTATGCAAATTTTAACCTCATTACATCAGAATTTCCACCAAATCTGTATAAAAACATATATACAATAGTTTTATCTAACTATCTATCTATTTCCATGCTTATATGCATATACCTGTTTGTCTAAATACAGTACAATAACAAATTATATACACAGACATGCACACGCATTAGTTCACCAGATGCAGATATAAGCATACATGTTTGCCTTCCAGACACACACACACACGTTCTCCCTAGATAAACACACACTTTTTCTCCTCACATACTTTCCCTACACACACACTCTATATACACACCGACACAAACACACACACTCTCTCTATGTGCACACCTACCCATACACACTGACCCAAACACACACACACATACACTCTTGCTCTCTAGACACACATACATATACTCTCTCTAGATATACACACACTTTCCTTTCAGACACACTCACACTTGCTCTGCAGATATACAAATGCACACACACACACACAAACACACACACACACTTGCTACTTGCTCTCCACAGACAAACACATTCCCCTGATACACATACACACACACAATTTCTTTCAAGACATATGCACACTCACTTGCCCTACAAACACACACACACACTCCCAAGATATACACACATAGTTGCTCTCCACAGACTCACATACACACACACAGATTCCTCTGATATACGCACACACTTCATAAAAAAGAAGAAAGGGGGTGCTTCTTAGTGTATTATCCTTCAGGTATGATTCACACCTCACCACTACCGTGGAATAATACTCACAAAAGTATATGCCTGTTGCACACTTATATGTTAGCCGGCAATCACGCTCATGGTTTACATAAGCTGTCCCTCAATCAGTTATCACTAGAATCGATGTTTGGCTGCTCTCCTCTCAACCTCCACTCACGAAGGATCTCAAATAAACGACAAAAAAAACACACAAAGGGTGCCAATAGTGCCTTATCAACCCAATATTGTAACAATGTATAGCGATGTATCAATTGTACTCACATTTATACAATGCTGTGTCAACACATATGTATAGATACAACTAAATAGACATACAGGGGTATCTTACTGCCCCTGTTCTGTCCGTGTCCCACTGGGCTCCTCCACACTCCGTTCAGGATCTCTTCTCCTCCTATACTCAACAATGTCAATGTCAGTCGGAGTGATATAATTAGACTCCTGTGAATCCAAAAAACAATTATTGTTAAAACCTATTATTAAGACCTATTTATAAAACGTTTCACATCGATCCACACTGCTTCCTCAGCTCATATAGGTGAAATTATATTTGCACAAACAACGGAGAGGCTATTTAAAAAGCATTCGGTGTTGCCTGATTGGGCTATCAATCTCAGGATCTGCCTGTAGACCACCCTACTTCATATTAACCCCATCAGTAAGTCAACACTGAGTCGCAGCATTAACCCTATCGGCAAATAGACACTTTTTAAAAACGGCATTCTCCACGTTCGTCCCAATCTTGCACAACTTATACAGTGGTAGAATTATATTTGCATCTTGTGCATCTATACCCCTTTTTATGCAGGCTAGTACCCTATTTGCTCTTGCAGCAGCTGAACGACTCTGCACACTGCTGTGAAGTCTATTGTCAATCAGTACTTCTAAATAATTCTCTACTGAGGATTTCCCAAGTTGTTTCCCATTTAGTGTATTTGTAGCATGTTTATACAGCCTAAATGCATAACCTTACATTTATCTACATTAACTGTAATCTGCCGCTTTTCTGCCCATTCACTCAGTCCTCCTGCAGAGAAAACACAACCAGCTCTGTATGTACTTCCTCATCAGCAAAGATTGAGACACTACTTTCAATTCCCACATATATATATATATATATATATATATATATATATATATATATATATATATATAGATAGAGAGAGAGAGAGAGAGAGAGAAAGAGGAAGAGGAAGAGAGAGAGAAAGAGAGATTCTGATAAAACAGACTTGTATTATGTATAAAGCATGAGATAAAATTGTATACATGTGTATGATAAGTCTTGTTGGGAGTTGCAAGATTGGGACAATCGTGGAGAATGCCGTTTTTAAAAAGTGTCTATTTGCCGATAGGGTTAATGCTGCGACTCAGTGTTGGCTTACTGATGGGATTAATATGAAGAAGGGCCGACTACCAGCAGATCCTGAGATTGATAGCCCAATCAGGCAACTCCGAATTCTTTTTTAATAGCCGCTCTGTTATTTGTGCAAATATAGTTTCACCTATATGAGCTGAGGAAGCAGCGTGGATCGCTGAGAAACGTTTTATAAATAGGTTTTAATAATAGGTTTTATCAATAAATTGTTTTTTGGATACGATGCAACTTCCTGGAGCGGCAGTTTGTTTCTTTTTGATTCACACGAGTCTAATTATGTCACTCCGACTGACATTGACATTGTATTATAGGAAGCGAAGAGATCCTGAACGGAGTGTGGAGTATCCCAGTGGGATAATTAAGTAAATATAGCGAGTAGCTTTAAAACTTGTTTGTTTGTTTTTTGTTTTAAATAAAATTTGCTGTGTGGCTGAAATTAAAGGTTTAAAAATGATGCTGTGCCTTATTGCTGAACAGACTGCGGGTACACCTCTGCTCCCCTCCCCACGTAGCATCTGGACCCAACCTCCTCCGATGAAAGAGGATTTCTGCTTTTAAGTTGGAGTGCTCTCTGGCCAATGAGAGCACTCCACCTTACATGGAGAAATCCTCAGCCATCAGACGAGGCTGGATCGAGACAAGGGGAGCAGAGGAAGATTAAAAGACTGAGGTGCAGAGCTGGAACCGAAGTCTGTCCAGAAGTAAGGCATTGCATCATTTTCAGATCTTTCATTTTAGCCATACCACTAATCTTATAAAAAAATAAAACATGTTTTAAAGTTAGTCACTTGATATAGTTAATTAGCAGCCAAACTTGTATAGGTGAGATAGTTCCCCTTTAACACTTTAAGGACCCGAGGGTTGTGTAATCCTTGCAAAGCAATGCACTGCACAAGCCTCTGGGCCTTAAAGTGTTAACATAATAAGATAGGTGGAAACACTTGACAACAATACTGTCCTCCTGTGTACTGTTTTCCCCTTGTTTTATTTCACATCGAGGTGTGAACCACAACACATGTACCACTGATAGAGTGTGAAAGAACACATCTTTATTGAAAACGACATATGCATTTGTACATGTGGATGATCATAACAAAGAATACAATTTATATTAGAGAGCAGAACCAAAATGTATTTTCTAAAGCACATTGGACAGTATGCTAAAGAAAAAGCAGTTCCACATCAAACAAACACACCATAGGCATACCTAGGAAGTGAGAACCTTCCTGTACCAGGCCTCTAGATCCACTGAGGTCTGGGGGCTGGAGTGTTCTGAGAACCAGCTGTTGCCCCCAGGGACACAGTAATTAAATATAAAAACCAGACAGTTCCCAGGTATGGCACAGGAGACAATGGGCAGAATGAAAGAAACATATTCAATCACTATTTACAATGGACTTTTGATGGAAAAATGATTAGTTCCAAAATGTTACTGAATTGCTCATGTTTTTAATGAATTAGCAAACGTTTGAATTTTTTTAGCAAATCAGTATCAAAAAGGGGTTGTAACTAAAATGTGCACAGTGTCTTGAGAGGATTAGCAATTGCTCCTAATTCAGCCAAGCGGTTAGCATACACATCTTCCCACATCTGGCTAACTGTGCCATAAATATAGGCGCATACGCTACTTGTGCCATTCATTTAAGAGCATGCACTAACTGTGCTGTTAATTTAGGAGCACACACTAAATGTGCTGTTAATTTAGGTGCATGCACTAAATTTGCTGTTAATTTAGAAGCATGTGCTAATTTTGCTGTTAATTTAGGAGCATGGAAAGTGGAAGTCAAAGACACTCAACTAGGAATGAGCCTGCAGTAGAAATTTGTAGGCTCTCTTGGAGTGGTGTCTTACCCAGGGTGCAGTCTCTTTTAGCCTGCTAGTGCCTATCACAGAGAGGAAATATCCTAAAGCATATCATACTGGCCCTGCCATAACAGCAGTCCAGAATTTAAATGCCAGGCAATACCTCTCTGAACAAGAGAGGCAGCCATCCTCAAACATACGTTTTGGCCTTGTTGGGTCTTGTCAGTGAGGTGTAGCTGATCTCTCCAGGCACTGTGAGCAAGGGGTCCACAGCTGAATTCCCCTATTACGCTTGGGGTGACCAATCCCTAGGTTAATTTGAATATGTTAAGTGGAAATCAGGGACGCTCAACTAGGATGAGCCTGCAATAGAAACTTGCAGCCTTTCTAGGAGTGGTGTTCTACCAAGGGTGCAGGCTCTTTTACCCAACTAATGCCTAGTTGGCTCTTTTACCCAACTAATGCCTAGAGACTGCACCCTGGGTAAGCAACCATTCCTATAAAGCCTGCTAAATTCTATAGCAGGCTTGTTCCTAGTTGAGCGTCTCTGACCAGTTCATTTGCGTATGCAAATTATTCTTAGGTTTGGTCACCCTAAAGGTAACAGGGAAATACAGACATGGACCTCTTGCTCACAGTGCCTACAGATATCAGTGACACCTCACTGATGAGGCCCAACAAGGCCAAAAAAGTGCATCTGGTGTTGGCTACTTCTCTTGTTCAGGGAAGAAATGCCTGGCACTTTGCTACTGGACAGGACCAGTATGATGTGCATTAGGACATTTCCTCTCTGTGAAAGGCACTAGCTCCTTAAGGACCCATGACATGCTAGAACCATCATTGCTAAGCTTCCCATAAGAACCTATTACAGTCCTGGTATGTCATGGGGTTAATGATAGCAGCGATCCTCAGTGCGTGCTGATATCATGCTGGTGAGGCTGAAACTAACTGTGCCATTAATTTAGGAGCATGTGTAAAAAATCTCTGCCTTTGTTTTAGTTGAAAGCACCCTTCCTTTAGGCTTAATGGATGAGCTCTCATTCTTAGCTCAGCTCTCTGAGTAAATACATCATTGGAGAGTTCTTTGTAGTAATCTCAAATATATTTGTAAATGGTAATCATATCACCCGTTAGACGTCTCTTCTCTAATGTAAACAAACCCAGTTTGGCTAGCCTCTCTTTATAACTCAGTTCCTATAATCCCTTTATCAGTTTTGTTGCATGTCTCTGTACTTTTTCCAGTTCAATAATGTATTTCTGAAGAACAGGAGACCAAAACTGTACTCCATATTCTAGATGAGGCCTTATCAACAACTTATACAGTGGTAGAATTATATTTGCATCTTGTGCCTCTATACCCCTTTTTATGCAGGCTAGTACCCTATTTGCTCTTGCAGCAGCTGAACGACTCTGCTCACTGTTGTGAAGTCTATCGTCAATCAGTAATCCTAAATAATTCTCTACTGAGGATTTCCCAAGTTGTTTACCATTTAATTTATATGTAGCATGTTTATACAGCCTAAATGCATAATAATAATTCTTTATTTTATATAGCGCACACAGATTCCGCAGCACTTTACACTCATATTGGTCCCTGTCCCCATTGGGGCTCACAATCTAAATTCACCTATCAGTATGTTTTTTGGAGTGTGGGAGGAAACCCACGCAAACACGGTGCGAACATACAAACTCATTGCAGATATTGTCCTTGGTGGGATTTGAACCTAGGACACCAGCGCTGCAAGGCAACAGTGCTAACCACTGAGCCACCGTGCTGCATAACCTTACATTTATCTACATTAACTGTAATCTGCCGCTTTTCTGCCCATTCACTCGGTCCTCCTGCAGAGAAAACACATCCAGCTCTGTATGTACTTCCTCATCAGCAAAGATTAAGACACTACTTTCAATTCCCACTTCTAGTCTAGATTATTAATAAACAAATTAAAAAGCATTGGGCCCAGGACTGAACCCTGTGACAAGCCACTTACAACTTTAGACCAACTTGAAAAGGGTACCATTTACAACAACTCTCGGCCATCTATCATTTAATCGGTTCTTAATCCATGTACAAATATCACTTCCGAGACCAAAGCCTTTTAATTTATGCAGTAACCTGTTGTGAGACACTGTAGCAAAGAATTTTGCAAAATCCAAGTATACTACATCAACAGCAACTCCCTTGTCCAAATTACTATTTACCCTTTCGTAAAATGCAGTGATCTATTCTTCATTAAACTATGCTGGCTCCTACTAATAATATTGTTTGTCCTCACATAGTTCTGAATAGTCAGTTAGTAACCCTTCTAATATCTTACCCACTATTGAAGTCAAGTTCATAGGTCTATAATTTCCTGATTTGGCTCTGGCCCCCTTTTTGAACAAAGGTACTACATCAGCTTTCCTCCAATCATGCTATGCCTGATGAAAGTGAATCAAAAATTATTAAGTATAACGGTCTTGCTATTACTAAACTAAGTTTGTTAAGTTCTTAAAGTTGAACTACCACCCCATAAGTATATTGCCCCACATAATTGCACATCTGGCAACTAGCGCTACAGAGCAGCACAGGCGTGCGGACGTCACTATGGCAAGATGCAGGGGCGGACTGACAGGACCCAGGGCCCCTGGTCCAAAAAGAGGTCTGGGCCCCCTGCAGAAATCTCCATATTGCCCCTTCATCTCCACAATGCCCCTTCCACAATGCCCCCATCTCCACATTGCCCCTTCATCTCCATAATGCCCCTTCCACAGTACTCCCTTCATCTCCACAATGCCCCCTTCATCTCCACAATGCCCCTTCCACGATGCCCCTTCATCTCCACAATGCCCCTTCCACAATGCCCCCTTCATCTCCACAATGCCCCTTCCACAATGCCCCCTTCATCTCCACATTTCCCCATCCACAATGCCCCCATCTTCACATCGCCCCTTCCACCATGCCCCTTCATCTCCACACTGCCCCTACCTCCAGTCCCTGGTGGTCTAGCGGCGTGGCTTAACACTGTGCGAAGTCCCGCGCGCCTCTAGTAATGCAGAGGCTGGGAGATGATGTCATCTCCCAGCTATCTGTATTACTAGAACTGTGCGCCGCCGACTGTAGTTGGAGAGCAGCTGAGCAGCACTACAAACGGGCCGCATAAGTGGCAGGCGGCAGTGGCATTGTTGGAAGCGGCAGCAGGCCCCCTTCGGTCACGGGCCTTCAGTCCGTGACTGAATGCCCGTATGGTCAGAAGCCCCTGGCAAGATGTCCGCGCTCCACCTTGCTCTCAGTCTTGGAAGAATAAAGATTTCTCTTTAATCAGGTAATAATTCTGGCGACTAGCACTACAGAGCAGCTAGTCGCCAGATGTGCAATTATGTGGGGAAATATACTTATTGGGTGGTAGTTCCACTTTAAGTGCTCTTAGATGTATACCATCAGGTCCAGGTGCTTTATTCACCAAACATTTTCCACTCTCTTTTGGACTTTGTCCTCAGTAAGCCATGTGTATGAAGGAGGAAATCTGTGGTTTTTGCCCATAGTCTGTCATTGTTGCTTCCTTTATATACAGAAGAAAATAATGCGTTTAAGGTGTCAGCCATAGCCTTATCCTCACTAATCAATTCACCTGTCTCAGCTTTAAAAGGACTTTAATCTTTTAATCTTGCAGTACACAGTATACATTATGGTGACATGATTCACACTATATATGATCAGTGTGTGATCCTGATAGAATTACATTTAGCATCTATGTCACATTTTATGTCAGGAGTTGGATAATGGAAATATTATTCAGCACAAATACTGATTCATATTTAAATCAATCATAGATCATATCCAAACATTAAAAACAAACTTAAATGCAACCAAACAGTAAAACGAACACTAAACCAAAACACAAATACTAACATCAACCCTAAATCTGACTCAAATACAAACCAGGGGAGTGTCTAGCTTGCAAAAACACCAGGGGGATTATGCACTAACATGTTAGAAAGAGGTGATAAAGAGGAGAACACTTCTCCAGTGTTATAAACTCTTCATGTCTCTTGTTATTATATGGCTTCTCCACAATAAGATATCTAAAGCTGTAGAAATCTTAGTGCATAGGCTCCATAGAATAACATAACAATTGGAGAGTTTATCACAGTTAAGAAATGATCTCCATGTTGATACCTCCTTATAACATTGTAGTACATCTCACCCCCTGGAGATTTAGCCCAACTAATGCATTACTATTGTTCTGTGCAACCTATTTGAATAATGCAGTTGATTAATGCACCAGATGTAGAATCTATTTAAACCTCGGGGTTGCAGGTTCTAGTCCCGGCATGGTCAACTCAGCCTTTCATCCTTCTGATGTAACTAGAAATGAGTACCATTAAATTGGGTAATAATAACATCTATACCCTAGGACATACTTGAAAACAAGAGGCAATCTAAATGTATCCTTCCTTGTAAAATAATTTGATATTATTATTATTTGCACCTGTAATATCAGAGAGATCAGCTCTGGATTACATCATCACATGCACCAGATTGTTAACAAGATTAGGTCTTGAGTCATGAAACCCAAAGATTGAGCCCCTTCAGCAGTACCTACAGATGCACCTGACTAAAACCATCTCCTGACAAGGGCATTCCCAAATTAAGCATTTGACAAAGAAAATTACTCCATTCAAATACATTCCAATAAACTGCAAAAAAAAAAAAACAAAACAGAAAAAAAAAACCAACAAAACAAAAAAACAGTGGATGAGTTGTAAAAAAATAGGCCACATCATTTGTTAACATACAAAGATTATTAACATTTTGTACATTAAAAATACTTTACTGCATGTTGCAATACAAATATATTGAACAAGCAAATAATAATACTCCTGAACCAGAGCTTGCTATACAAAATGTTAAAGTACTTAAAAGATTTTCCTCACTTAATTCTTTATGATCTTCATCATTCCTAATTGAGAGTGGTAAGTGTCAGCCCTACAGCACATCTGCATAATGTGGCACTCAAACACAACTAGTACACAGTATGGCACGAGATATTATATATTAATAAAAAAATAACCTTTATTATTATGATAAAAACATAAGGAGAAAAATAAACAAAAAATAAAAAAGGGAACTGATAAAGCCTATATGTATTGTGTTAAGATACACACTGTCAAAAATTAGTATACTATGTCTAGTACTATACCCTATATCAGGGATCAAAATTTCCACTTGCCACTAGCCAATGGAGAGTGAAAATTTAGCCCCGGCGAGTAGAAATTCAGCCCTGGTGGGTATGTTATAGCTTGCAGTGGCGAGTAACTTTTCAGGTCTGGCTAGTAGCAAAGGACTTAAAATTATAAGCCCTGCCCTATATTCCTAAATATATTGTCACATAGTTTCCCATATAGTCACTAAAGAACAGAAAGGAAAAGACTAACACATTTGCCCATCAATCAAAAAGATACCAATAAGTAGACACACCATAGGCTGCTATGACAAAAGCATATAAGGCATTGATTATAGAAGTAGATCAACCCTGTAGATGACCCTTGTCCCAAACTTATATTACATCAAGAACTAAAAAAGGCCCATAAATGCATTACCTGCAAAAGATGACCATGGTAGTATATTGGAAATTGTTTATAAGTGCAAATTCAACCCCAAATGTCACCGTTATTGCAACTCAAGAAAATAAAAATGGTAGCCAGATACAGTGATTAGGTAACAAAACATAAGAGGAATTGAACTATCACTCAGTCTTATTAATGACTATTGTCCCAAAATGTAACACATGAAGATCCATTACTAAGGGAATGTTCCCTGAACATAGATTCTCATGAGTGCTGTGTGAAAACTACTGCTATAATGTACCTAATAAATCAGTCATGTAATCTTAAGACCAGAGTGAGAGAGACGGGTTAGGGGTATAGATAGAACATGAGTCCTATAAAATGCGCTTGTGTAGCAATGAACAAAAGCGTATACAACCTGGATGATTACCGTGGCAATTAATTGTAACTGAATACTCTGTCTATTCTATATCACCCCTGAAGGTGTCTTACAAGGCAAGAGATAACATCCAAGTCAACTGATGGGAAAATGACACATCAGTCTTAGGTAGTTCAAAAGCACCCACTAAACTATATAAATAACTGCTGTGGGAAACTATCTCAATGCTCTGTCTGCTCCATTCAACCACCTAGGAGTATCTAACATACTCCTAGACAGTCATGTAGTCTTACAACCAGAGCTAAATACCTAAATAAGGCATTATGCTAAATCAGACAAATAAATTGAGACACCTAAAGTGTCTAACAGTTGATCACTGATTTGGGGCAGTATGTAATATCCGGATCATATAAATACAAAAAAAACACCTCTATTTTCTATGTGATACTCTTAAAGGGATAGTAATGTTTCATAATAAAAGCAGCTCTAATTAATCATCATAGTATTTGGACCTTGGAGAGTGTTATTTCAATTCTGTTAGAGATGTAGTTCAAGAGTAATTCAATGACAAAGTATCCCCCTCCCTCCCCTTTTACTGATGTAACACTGCTCAGCCAGATCAGAAGGGAGGTGCCCAGGTAGACTGCAGAGAGGGACAATCTTCAATTAAGATAAGGGAAAAACCTGAAAATCTTGTCAAGGGGGGCAGGGCTTTCATTGTTCTCATAGGAAGAAGATTGTCCCCTTCTGTTATCTGTCTGGTCTAAGGACTGCATTCCATATCGGAGAAGAGATGGCTTACACTAGGTAAAAGGGGCGGGAGGGGAAACTTTGCTTGTGAATATCTCTCAAACCATAAAGGTTTGAGAGATAGGACTTATATCGTTCTTCATGTTTTTTTAATGCCTACAAAATAAAATAAAGATAAAACAAAGTATTACTATCCCTTTAACAGTTTGTTTTCAAGCCCTGTCTCTTTCTTTATATGGGCCTGTTTGAAACTTCAGCACTTCTGATTTTCCTATCCGTCAGTGTAGGCTATGTCTAGTTAGCTAGCTCTGGTCGTAAGGCTGCATGACTGGCTGGAAGTATGTCAGATGCTCCCAGGTGGTGGAAAGTAGCAGACCGAGCATTTAGTCAGAACATATTATAGCATATTATTTTATCTTAATAATAAAGGCTATATTTTATTATTATTATTATTATTATTATTATTATATCATATCTTGTGCTATACTGTGTACTAGTTTTGTTTGAGATGGCCTATACTGTATTGTATAGAGGAATATAAGTATGCCTTTTTCAAGAAGTTTTCTTTTCTTCCTTTGTCCCCTCCCTTAATATATTCTTTGTATGATGCATTTCACACTGGCAGCTATTACCCCTGCATGAATGCACCAAAGTCCATAAAGCTGCAACTTTACTGCTTTCATACAGGAATGCAGCAGGGCCTATGTGGCAACTAGCAGATCTTTCAGACAAGCTAAGTTGGAGGCTACAATGCTTTTTGCAACTTCCAATGAACAGTCAACCCACATGCGTATCAACCAATACTACATGGCTGATGCTCACTTTTGCCATCCATCAGCCATGGCCCCTCCCACAGTGGGATCGCTAAGGGACTACAGGATAAGGTGAGGAAAAGAACATGAGTGATGGAAATGTAGTGAAAGAGCCCTAACACAAGTTTTAAATCTAATTCAAACCCTAAAGCCAACTTTCCTACTGGGCCTTATGTTTAAAAGAAAACTTGAATAATTCTGGGGCAAAAAAAAAAAAAATACACTGTAAGGGAGAAATACAATTTCCATTGGGGGTACTTTAACCTACTGAATGTTAAAGGGGAGCCAGAGGATATATCTAGTCTTTCAGGAGTTAAAAGCTCCATTTATATTAATGGGGGGTTCTTTTCACCTAGTTGTACAGTTGGTTTTGCCCCATAATTATTCCAGCTTTTCTTTAACATAAACCCTTTAATCTTAAAGGCAAACTCTTACCTCCATTACAGTCTTTCTTATCTTATTTTCATGCAGTACAGATGGAGAAGGACTGCTTTTGATGTTAGTTCAGGACAGTCTGCGGTACAGCTCTGTACCACTACCTGTCAATCTTGGCCTCTTCCCCTCCCCAGTTGTTCTCTGTTACCATCCCCTCTGATGACGGAGGAATCCAGCAATGTAAGCTGGAGTGCTCTCGTACCAATGTGATCATTCCAGCTCACATGCTGGATTCCTCCATCAGGGAAGGAGGTGGTAACACGAGAGCCCTCCTACACACATGTTGGATTCCTCCATCAGGGGAGGAGGTGGTAACACGAGAGCGCTCCTACACACGTTGGATTCCTCCATCAGGGGAGGAGGTAGCAGCATGAGAGCGCTCCTACACACATATGCTGTATTCCTCCATCAGGGAAGGAGGTGATAACATAAGAGCAGTCCTACACACATGTTGGATTCCTCCATCAGGGAAGGAGGTGATAACATGAGAGCAGTCCTACACACATGTTGGATTCCTCCATCAGGGAAGGAGGTGGTAACAGGAGAGCGCTCCTACACGCATGTTGGATTCCTCCATCAGGGAAGGAGGTGGTAACAGGAGAGCGCTCTTACACATATGTTGGATTCCTCCATCAGAGGAGGAGGTGGTAACAGGAAACAACTGGGGAGGGGAAGAGGTGAAGACTGACAGGCTGCAGTACAGTGCTGTACCGCAGCCTGTCCTGAATTGACTCCACAAACTTAATTTCAGAAGCTTATATCTCTGTCTATACTGATTGAATAAATAAATAAATAAAAATGGATTGAAGATTTTTTGAGGTGGAACATTCAGACAAGAAGGAGGCGAGAATTCCCCTTTAAATGTACCACAATCTTAAATGTAACCCAAACCGTAAAGCCAAAACAAAACATAACCAAACTCATAAAATTAACACAAAAACAAATCTTAAAACTAAACAACTAAAAAAGACTGATTTAACCCTTTGAGTTACAGAAAGGTGTGCAATTAATTATGAAACATTGCACTGAGCACCCTTCTGGCATTCAAAGTTGAAACTATTTGCTATGACGTATATAATGCATGGTATAGAAGACAGAGATTGGGATTAGGAGAGGCGTTTCACAAATACAATAATTAGTACTCACGTGTCCCATCAAACCTTGTTGCTATGGTATCCAAGAAAGTATTCTGAGGAGCAAGAAGTCCCCTCATGGCTGGCATCATACTAAGGCTTCCTGCACTCGCTCTCCGTGTCTGGGCTGGAAGACAAAACATACATAGGTCCAGCAGTTTGCACTCTGCCACATTCAATCCTTCCTGGCACTGTGGGATTTAACAGTGGGGGAGTCTTTATTACTTTTGTTTTAGGGGGGCTAATGTTTACAGCCCTTGAGTCTTGTTGCCACCTCAGGGCATGTAATTGTGCCAGTATCCCTTAACCCTTGATAGACCAGAGACTTACACAATGTATTGCTTTAGAATGTGTTGCACAGCCCTCTGGTCCTTCCAGGGTTAAAGTAATTGTGAAACTGAGCTGTACAGTAGAAACCTAGCTACGCCACAGCAGGAAAGCGTTCTCTCAGTACAAATGAAGCAGGTAATCACTTTTGCCAAGTGACAGTCAGCCTTATGCACTAACGAAATGAGAAGTAATTCCAGGGCAAACCAACTGCACTATAAGGGCCAAATAAAAATTTCTCAGAATACCTTCAGTGTGGATTGTTTCCCCTCAAGTGCTAATGAGGTCTCCAGTATATTGCAAAGCTACTTTCTAGCATTTGAGGGGTTAAAAGTCCAATTTAAATCAATGAGGATATTTATTTCAAATAAATATCAGTACAATTGATTTAAATGTTTTTTTTTTTTACCCCATGAATACTAGAGACATGACCAAGGTATTGCATTGGTAACATTTCTAGCACAGTGGGTTAAAACATGTCATGAGATGTCCCCTTTAAGACAGCAAATGACCTGGCTTTCCCTGTCACAGACTCATATTCCAATCAACGCCAGATGGGAATGTGGTGCTCGGCATTGCCAGTTTTCCCTGTAGAGTGTTAACTGGCTTCTTTTAGAACATTCACTCCCCCATTATATAAGTATATTAATTATTTATAGCTTAGGAACATTTTTTTCTTTGTTTTTTTCCGTTTTGTTTTTTCAGGAACAGCAGATTCAAATTGATCAACTTCTCAAAGGGATAGTAACTGTTAATATTGGGGAAAAATGGGTTTTCCTCCTTAGTGTAACCCCTCTGGGATCACAGTGATTTCTGCTGCCACTGACTATCCTGCAGTTCCTGTGGAGTGGCCAGCAGATGGCGAGCTCCTATGCACATGGATGGATATTCAGGACTCCATTTTAGTTTGGAGTTGGTTTGAGAGCTGGGTTGAAGTGAGAGAAGGAGCCTCTTCTAAGCAGGGAATGCTGAACTGGCTGATCCAGTGCTGGAGGACCCTGGAAGAAGCATTCCAACAGACAAATCTAATCCTCGCCTTCTCTTTGTAGTCTTTGATTCCTTGCTCCATCCTCCCACAGCTTCCTCTCACCCCTTCCCTTCTTTTGCAGAACACTTCAAACACAAGGTGGACTCTATTCAAAAACAGATTCCCACTTTTTCATTTGTCCCCGAACTCTCTCTCTCCCCAAATCCCCTAGCTCATACTTTGATAGTTTTACACCTGTAACAGAAGAAGAAGTTTCTCAGCTTCTCCTATCTACCCACCTCACTACCTGCTCCTTGGACCCTTTGCCCTCCCACTTACTCAAACCACTTGCACCAGTCCTTACACCTATATTAACACACATTTTCAACACCTCTTTCTCCACAGGCACCTTCCCTTCTTCATTCAAACAGGCACAAATTAAACCCCTACTAAAGGAGACTAACATGGACCCCTCCTGTCTCTCTAACTATCGACCTGTCTCCCTTCTATCACTTACCTCAAAACTCTTGGAACACCTTGTCTTCTCCCAAATAACCAAATTCCTCAGCTCTAACAATATTTTGGACCCTTTGCAGTCTGGCTTCCAGCATGGTCACTCAACTGAGACAGCTCTCTGTAGAGTGGCTAATGATCTCCAGACTGCAAAAGCCAACGGACAGTTTTCTATACTTATACTACTTGACTTATCATCTGACACAGTTAACCATTCTCTTTTTGCTGATTCTCCACAATCTTGGTTTCCGAAATCAAGCTGCTGCATGGCTTTCCTCCTATCTTTCATAATGTTCCTTTTTCTATCCTCTGGCAATAACACCTCCTCCAGAGTCCCTCTGTCTGTGGGGGTGCCTCAAGGCTCTGTTCTGGGTCTGTTGTTTTTTTCACTGTATACCCTTTCATTGGGTGAACTTATTAAATCATTTGGCTTCAAGTACCATCTATATGATGATGATACCTAAATTTACATCTCCACTCCTGATCTTTCACCTCAAATCCAGCTACAAATTTCAGACTGCCTTTTGGCCATCACCACCTGGATGGCACACCGTCAGCTGAAGATAAACATGTCCAAAACTGAACTGCTCATTTTCCCTCCAAAACCTTGCCCAACACCTAGCTTCACCATTACAGTTGATGGAATTGATATTGATCCGGTCAGCTCAGCACGCTGCCTTGGGGCCATATTTGATTACTCTCTTTCTTCTCCCCCACATGAACTCTAGAACATCTCTCTTCTTTCTCTGCAACATTGCTAAGATCCGCCAGTTCCTCTCCCAACAAACTACTAAAACTCTTGTACATGCCCTCATTCTGTCCCACTTAGACTACTGCAATATTCTACTAACTGGTCTCCCTGTTACTCATCTTTCACCTTTTCAATCTGTTTTAAACTCTGCTACACGAATAACCACACTCTCCCGAAAAACTGAACCTGCTCACATAATTCTTAGACATCTGTCATGGCTCCCTGTTCAGTAACGCATCAATTACAAAGTCCGTCTTCTCACCTTTAACGCTCTCCACACTGCTACCCCTCCTTACATCTCTTCCCTCATCTCTTCTTATGTTTCTGGCCGTCTTCTTCGCTCAGCACACCACTCCCTTCTTGTTACACCATCCACACCCTCTGCCCTATCCCGTCTCAAACCTTTCTCGCTTTCTGCCCCCTACCTCTGGAACTCCATACCCATTTCCCTACATCTAGAACAATTCCCCTCTGTCTTTAAGTCTACCGTTAAATCTTATCTTCTGGACCACTAGAACCATGCACTACCTTTTGCCAAAGTCAGCACTTGTAACCTCAGCACTTGACACCCTCTTACCCTGTTGTCTGTCTCCTATTACCCATTTAGACTGTAAGCTCCTTGGGGCAGGGACCTCTCTCCTAATGTTTCTATGAATGTGGCACTTATTTTATCCCCTCTTATTTAATGTAACTTACTTCTATTGTAAGGCACTGCGTACACTGTGTGGCACCATATAAATAAAGATATACATACATACATATACATGGTGGTGCTGTCGCTATAGTAGTCTATGAACTGCTCTGGTCAGTTGATTATACACCTCCATAGGATGGTGCAGTAACAGCACCATTGTTACATTTCAGGTCATTGAGCTACTGCACCCAAAAACTGGAAGCTTGAGCTGCAATAACATTTGAATAAAACATTTCTCGCCAGTGGAAGTACCCATTTTTTACTCAGCAATATACATGTTTGAATATTAAAAGGGATAGTAATGTTTCAAAATAAAAGCAGCTCCAACTAATCTTCATAGTATTTAGGCCATGGAGAGTGTTATTTCAGTACTGTCAGAGTTGATTGAAAAAGTATTCCCACTCTCGCCCCTTTTACTGATGTAACACTGCTCACCTCAGAGCAACAAGACTGTCCGGATGGATCACAGAAAGGGACAATCGTCAGTGAGTATAAGGGGAAAAACCTGCCAAGGGGGGCAGGGTTTTCATTGTTCTCACAGTAAGAAGATTGTCCCTCGCTGTGATCTGTCTGGTCCATGGGCCAGATTACACATCTGAGGGGAGGTGGCTTACACTAGGTAAAAGGGTCGGGAAGAGGATACTTTATCATTCAGTTACTCTTGAACTACAACTCTGACAGTATTGAAATAACACTCTCCATTGCCCAAATACTATGATGATTAATTGGAGCTGCTGTTTTTGTGAAACATTCCCTTTAAGAATGAATAGATGGGAAACACATAGGCCTCAATTCAATGGAGTCCTGTAAAACAGCCAGGAGAGCAATGACGGCCTGTTAGCAAAAAGTGCTAGAGGAGTAATTCAGTTTCCCTACCAGATGAAACCACAACGGACTTTAGGCCACAGAAAAGGACTTGTGGCCAAACTTCTGTTTTGTGTGTTAAGTTCCCAAAACGCATGCTAAATAGCTTGAATAACAGGAACATAAAACAAAAAGAGCTAATGATTGGTGCCTGACACACTGTCAAGCACAGACCGTTGCTCAAACACTAACCCAACACCCCCACCCTAAACCCAAACACTAGCCCTACACTACCCCTAACACTAGACTAACACCCATAGCTGTGTAACACTTCACTGCCATCCACAGTCTTCTTCTTCAATCTTATATCTTCCTTCTCTCCATCTTCTGTCTTTGTCTCTTCTTCGTTGTTTCAATCATTTTCCTGGAAAAAGAAAAAAATGTTATTCAAAAATCATAATTTGCAAATATGTGTATTGTTTAACCATTTGAGTGCCAGAGGTGTACACATCGCATTGCAGAGCAATGCGTTGCTTAACTCTGGCACTCAAAGGGTTAAAGTAATGCACATATGCCAGGTTGGAACACTAGATAAACCTAAACGGAAAATCCTTTTCCAAATGTTGTTGCTAAAAATCCATTTTTCCTTTTAATTAGAAATATTATCCTTTAAGAGAAAATATTGTTGCTGAGTATAAAAAAAACTTATTTGTAGGCTCCGCCTCTGTCACCAGTGGTAGCAGCAAGAAGTGGAACAGACAAAGCCCCCCTCCATGGTACCTTATGGACGATGCCTGATCCAGTGTGCAGGAAATATCTGTTCAAAATGTCTCCAATCACCTCCTAGTGGGGGGGATGACGGAACCTGCTAGGAGCTGATTGGCTGAAAGGTGTGTAAGCATACCTCCCAGCCAATGGATGGGAGACATTTTGAACAGAGACTGACCATATAAAAAGGCAGTCTCTGTTAAACGTTCCCACACATTGGATCTGGCATTGGCCCGTAAGATACCAAAAGGGGGGCTTTGTCTGTTCTACTTCTTGCTGCAACTGCCGGCGACAGCAGCACAGCCTACAAATATGGTTTTTTATACACAGCAACAATATTTTCACTTAAAGCATAATATTTCTAATTAAAAGGAAAAATGGATTTTTTGCGACAACAATTGAGAAAATTATTTTTAATTTGGGGTATTTAGTATTCCAGCTTGGCATATGTGCATTACTTTAAACAATACACATATTTGCAAATTATGATTTTTGAACAACATTTAAATTTTTTTTTTTCTACAGCAAACTGATTGAAACAAGGAAGAAAAGAATACAGAAGAGATGAGGACAGAAGATGAAGAGAAGGAAGATAGTAGATTGAAGAAGATGGACAGTAGCTGACCAGGGTGCTGAAGACTCCACTGAACATCAGGACTACTGGTAAGTATTTCTTGTCAGGGGCTGTTTTTTTAACCTACTTGGATTAACCTGTGAGTGCCAGTGGAGTAAGCACACCCCACTAGCATTCATAGGGTTAATTCCACTAACATTTCACACATTCTGGGATTGCTTTGGATTTACTGATATGGGGCTTAAGGCCCCATATCAATACATCCACTGCTGACAGTTTTTTTTCTGCTTTTTTTTCCAGATTCAATTCCTGTGTCTGCACTTTTGAGATGCGTTAACGGACTCTGCTCCCAGAAAAACTGAGTGCAGATTTTCACACATTAAAGTGGATCCCTTAATGTATCTTAGTGACTAACGAGTGTGAATTGAATAGCATATTTTTGGGTTTTGTTGTGTGTCAATGGACGAAAACGCCTGCAATATTATCGCCCGAGGTGTGGGTTTTTTTTTTTTTTGCCAGTATTTCTTCATAGAAATGCTGTCAGCTGTGTTGTTTTTTTTTTGTTTTTTTGGGAGGGGGGGTTTGAGTCTGGAGGAGTTGACTGGAGCCCATAATCTACACCTGTATAGGTCCTTATGTCTAGATGCTTTAGTACATTTTGGCACACAATTCCTCTGATGTACAGCTTATATGAATGAGCCCTTAACACCACGCTTATAACAAGTTTAAGGAAAAAGAAGAATTTTAGGGTAAGTTCACATGGGTGACTGTATAGCTTTTTTTTTTTAACGTATGATAAAATTACTGGGTAACTGGAGCAATTCTGGGGCACCATAGGGTACAAATAAATATTTCCCAAAGTTCTGATTATTTCAATTTAAGTTTTTAACCCCATGAATGCTAGAGGTGTCCAACACCTTTACTTTGCTATTAGCATTCAAGGAGTTAAATCCCATTTTAAATCATTTGGGATTGTTTATTTGTCCCCTGCAGTAAAAGTGGCTTGCCACAGGTAACAGCATTTGTAGTGTATATTTTGGTGAGTTTTTGATCAGCTCTAAACCGCAAGTAAACATAGCTGGGAGCTCTCCGGATTTGCCCCAGAGAACCTGTTTTTTGTAGATAATTACCGAGTGTCTGGGGAGAGAGATTATGATTGTCTAGTGGTGGGGAATTTCCTCTGAAACTCTGCCCACTTCTGCTGCTTCTTACCTTGTTCCTCCCATTTCCCTCCCACTTCTCCTCCTTCCCACCCTGTTCTGCCCCCATCACACCCACTTCACTAGACAGCTGTTAAGCCCTGCTCCACCCAATATTAAGCTCCGCCCTTTTGTGACACTGGGACTGTAGAAGATAATGTTCTAAGGTATGCATATTAAACACACTAAAAATCATATGAGAAATATATGACAGAGGCTGTCAAAATGTCTCTTATTTCCTAACAATTTCACTGCTACAGTCACCTGTATGAATGCAGCCTCACTCCAGTGGTTGCCACTTGCCAACTCCCTCCTCAAGAGACCACTAACAGGGCACATTTTTAGGATTTTCCTGCTTGAGTACATGTGAGTTAATCAGAGGTCAAGTCATTCAAGGGATAGTAATGTTTCATTTTTATAGTAAGGTCGAGTCTTCTCTATATATTTGTATACTGATCTGTACCTTTTTGAGAATGTGTAAGTTTGCCATTTTACTTTTATTTTATAATATAGTTTCTCCCGCCCCCTTTACTTACATGAAGCAGCCTCCCCTCAGATCTGGAATTCGGTCATTGGATCGGACTGATTGCAACGAGGGATGAAAGAGGGCAGGTTTTTCCTTCTGCTGAAAGAAGATTGTCTCTCGTTGCGATCTGTCTGGACGTCTTTTACAATAAAAGTAAAACTGCAAACTTATGCATCCTTCTAAAGCTACAGATCTGTATAGAAATACATATAGAAGATTTGATCATACTGTAAAAAAAGTTATTATCCCTTTAAATTATCTCCCCTGTGTGCCATAAGAATGGACCCCCTAAAGACATCCACATACCTGGTAACTTTCAAAATGAACCAGCCTTGAGATCTTTGAAATAATAACCCATAAAGTTCCCCAGAACATAGATTTCAGGTGATATATCCCTGTTTTCTCTGACAAGAAGGTGTCCTTATCGGTTCTCAAGGAACCCATTACATGCTGTAACTTAGAGTTTTCACTGCCTGAACATATGAAAAAGGAGCAGGATGTCTCCCTCTGTCTTTCTGATAAAAATGTATGGACAAAATAAGCAGTTATTTGGTGCAGATGAGATAATAGCTAACACTGGGATCTCTCACACTGAGAATTTGTCCCTCTTCCCTGAGATACAGGTCAAAGCCCTGAGTCCCTGGTTCAAACCCTGAGAGTTCCCAGGTATGTTTATGGGCCGTATGGTCAAAAGAAAACCGGAGAATACCAGGGCAAACCACTATGCACTACAAGGGGAGAACTGAAAATGTCAAAGATTCACATTGATTTAAATATGGTCTTTCAAGAAGGTTAAAATCCCCATTTATATCAATGGGAATTTTTAGTTCTACCTTTAGTGTAAATGGTTTGCCCCGGTATTCCTCCATTTTTGTTTTGAACATACAGCCCATAGACCCCATCACTGCCACTCCTTGGCACATGTGGTGCAAAGCAGCCATGTTGTCATGGAACAAGCTTTGCAGATTAGCATTAAGCGGGTGCTGGACCTGCCAAGACACCTTCTCACAACTTGCTGCTTAAAATTCCTCCTCTTATATTTATCTGTGTATCTAAATATGCAATTGGATCCATAATTACTTTTGACTCATATGATTAAAGATTAATTAAAAAAATACAGTTGCACCATAGGGAATAAATATAAATCACAAATATTCAGTTGATTTGAATGGGGCTTTCAACGCCTTGAATGCTAGAGAGCTCTCCAATGCATTGCTTCTCTGACTTTCAAAGGAATAAAAGCCCCATTTAAATCAATGGGAATTTTTTTTAATGTTATTTAAACCCTAGAGTGCAATTGGTGGGCACCAGAATTGCTCCACTTTGATTTAGTATATCAGCCTCAATGTGTTCAAAGTGTGTGTGTGTGTGACTGTGTGAGGAGACTGTGTGTGTGTGTGTGTATGTGTGTGTGTCCTTATGAGAGTAGACTTTATGCATGTGCTTGCCAGTGCAAGAGGAACTGTGTGTGTGTGGTTTTTATTCATGTGTAACAGAAAACTGTGGTGTGTGTATGTGTTTGCCTGTGTGAGAGGAGACTGTGGATGATGACAATTGTAGTGCCCAACAGCTGAAGAGTCAAAGGTATATGTATGTGTGAGGAGAACTCTGTGTGTGAGAGATAGAGTGTGTGTTTGTGTGTGGGGGATTTGATGGCAATTGTAGTGCCCAACAGCTGAAGAGCTAAAGGTTCCCTATCCCTGAACTAGATAATGTTGTCTCTGTAATTGGAACCTTCTTTCATCAGACCACAGCATTAACTCCTACACTTCTGGCAGAGGGACCAGAAAATATTTTCTGTTATTAACAAGTAAAAAGAGAAAAGGTAACCCCTTAATTCTGAGAGGAACCATCACAATGCGTTGGTCATTCAAGGGATTAGTAGATATTTATCAAACTTTAATCACAGCCTTGAACTGAACATATTCTGCAGTATCCCATGTCTTCCCTCCAGTGACCCACCTTGCTGACCTGATGTCCATCTTGTCTGCAGGAGTCCAGCAGCAGTGCATGAAGTGGAGGGTAGTCATCAGCCCTTGCACTTTCTCACACCCAACTCTTCCTCTCCTTCTACATCTCAACTTCTGCATTCACAATTACGTTCATCTCTGTGTGTTCTGTGCCTGTTCAGCTGCTTGGGTTGCAGCTTTTTCTAAGCAGGTTGGGAACAGATTTGCCTTTATTCTCAGCTTGAAGTTTCCATAGCTACTCATGGCACACCCTGTCTTCTTCTTAAAGGGACAGTGCCAAGAAACAAAGGCATCATCCTACTGAAATATGTGACTGGTTAAGCTTTACATATTATTATTCTTTCATGGAGATTTACTTAAATGGAAATCTTTGAATTATATTACCATTTACCTTTTTTCTTTATTGCTATTACATTTCCTGTGGTTTTAAAACAAACAATAACACTGCTTAAATATAAACCACCAGTTTCCTTAATACTGGGAGAAAAGCTTAATCCTTTGAGTGCCAGAGGGGTACGCAACACATTGCAAAGTAATGCGTTGCATAACCCTGTGGCACTCAAAGGTTTAATGGCCACTGTGAATCAACTTTGCAGGGCCTGTTTCCTAAAGATGAATGGTTAATTAGTAATAATTGGTGGAATCAATATCAATTCAGAATTGATTCATTGTGGCCATTGAGATTCTATGCCTATATTAAGATAAAGGGTTTGCAAACAATTGAATGTCAGGGGGTTAACAGCACATTTCAATGCTTTGCAATACATTGCATACCTATATGGAATTGAAAGTATTAACAGAAAGATTTTTCTAATTAGGAAAGGTAACATTTTAAATGCTGGAAGCCTATAAAAACTTTCACTGCAAGGATTCACTGATTCATGTGCAGTCCTGCAGAATTATATGACAGGGGCATAGTCAAGTCCTCCATTTCCTTAAACATCCTTCTCCCATTGTCCCTATTCCCCTTTTAAAAACTCAGACACTTGAGATGGATTGAAAAGGCCACAACTATTTTATTATATACATATAACAACTTTAATGTTTATTCATATAACAATTATAACTTCAATAAGTAATCACATAAATATCCAGCCTAATGCTTGCTAGTGCATAACCAATGCCTAACACTTTAAAATAACTGTACACACACACATTGTAATCACTACTTGGCTGCGGCCATACCACCATCCAACCCCATAACTATGTGAATGTGGTAAGCAGTAACCCAACAGCCGTACCCCACGACTCTTAAGACCAGCCCAAGAGTCATGATCCCATGATCAGGTAAGCTCATGGTTTGCCCAGCAAGTACCCTGCCAATGCCCAGCCGCATGTCACCGTAAGCCTGCAGGGCACCGCCACACAACAAAGACAACACCTGTTTAACCCCTCTTGCAGGCCCAACAGGAAGATATCCGACCAAATATCTGCGAGGTGGATACCATCCAAAAGGAAAAAGCCTCGACTCCCCCTCTAGCTACCAATGCCTGATAACCACACCTCCCTGCCTTGCCCACAAAGCTTGAAAGCATTCTATCAATCTTATGCCAGCTGCCCTAGCCACTAACAAGAGCTGCTGCTCCCACGTCAAACCAAACTCACAGCCACCACACCCTCAGGAAACTCCAGCTGTTTTCCGGATGTCAGGACTGCTGCTCCACTGTGGGCTTGGCAAAAATACAAGTAGCCAACTAACCAAATCATCCTTGGTCTGGCATCTGAAACTAGAGAAAGATACACATAACACATGCTCAAGGCAAAAGCTCTGGTCTCACATACAAACGAAAACACCTAGACTCCCAACGGCACCACTGCTCCCCAAACCCCACCTCGCATCTTCCATCAATACAAAAGGAATGAGAACCAAAATCCCCTTCTGCCAAACCCAACTGACCCAATCCTTTCTTAACAACCTGAACAAACTGGAACCTCGACAATGAAGACCCAACCACATGCATCACAAAGGACGAACCACTAGGAGCCTGCGCACACAAGCCACCAGACACTCCAGAAAACCCTTCCCTAACAGTGAAAGCACAGCACTCTTTCCTGTCTGATTTCTTAGACCGCTACAACTGGATAGTCACACAGTCACCCCCAGGACTAAACGCCACATCTCTGAGGAACAAAACCCCGGTTGCCTTGGTACTGTCACTAATGAATTTCCCTATATGAAACGCCCCAAAAAAGGCCAAAGAAAAGGCTGCCTTGAAAGGACCGCCTTGTATGGAGAGGAGCAAATCTGACAAAATCCCCAGCAATCCACACAGAACCTCCATCGACACCAGTCAAAGCAAATCCCTCTGGGTTAGACTCCAACACAGTCCCTTCAATGCCTGGCGCACTAAAAAATATTTAGTGCCATCTCTCCACCCCTAAGCCTTAAATAAGAAGGCCAAGGGTGCCATCCTCCTATCTACCACTGCCCCAGAATGACCCTCAGCTCTAATAGTTTCCAAAAACCACAACTAGCCACCAGCCACCCGTCATCTGAGTTTGAGTCCCCCCGCCAAGTTCATCAGAGCAAACCATTTGTCCCAACATGGCTGATACATCTTCCAGGTCTTTTGCACCACAGAATGCCTCAGCAGGCCACAAATGACATCTCCAGCACATTTCACAGATGTTCTGGGCAGGGGTCCACCTCTGCCGTAGCCTCCGGCACCACATCATTGAATCGCTCAAACTGAAAACAGGAAAGGGAATCAGCAATCTCATTAGCATACTCTGACACATGTAGCACCCTATACCACACAGTCAGATCCAAGCATCAAAGTACCAGCAACCTGAGCAACAGAAACAAACTCGTCTATAACACAAGGTGTTTCCCCACAGAAAAAGTTTCACAATGACCAGGAATAGCTCCAAGAATGCCAAGTCCTTGACCAATCCAGACTTGCTCCTCGACTACTGCCACACCCACGTGGACCACTGCCCTTGAAAGTATGCCCCAAACTCACAACTTCCAGATGCATCCATAAACAGCTCAAGATCATTTACCAAGACCTGCTCCAACTGGAACAGAGTCTGCCCGTTGAAACTGAAACGACTCACAGACAGCCAAATGCCCTTCTTCACTCGCATGAAATGATGAAGACAGGTAACTCCGAGGCTCCATCCTCCGACCGAAGACCCTGCCATCGTAATGATACAACAGGCAAAGTTCAGCTTGCCCAAAAGTGACTGAAGCGGAACTACCACCGCTAAACTACTTGAGCTTAAATAATTCCCCATGTGGTGACTAGCTGCTTAGTAGTGCTATTCGCCAGAATTATTACCTTGTTAAAGAGGATTATCAGTTCTTGTCGGGCTGACAGGCAGGACGGAGCACAGACATCTTCCCATAGAGATGTCTGCACGCCTGAGCTGTCAGTCCCTTCCAGACCTGAATGGCTCTTAGCAACATCTCCTAGAGCCAGCTGGGACTGACAGTGCAGGCATGCAAATGTCACTATGGGAAAATGTCTGCGTTCCGTCCTGCCTGTCAGCCCGACAAAGAATTGATAATCTTTAACAAGGTAATAATTCTGGTGACTAGTACTACTAAGCAGCTAGTCGCCAGATGGGGAATTATTTAAGATCAAGTTGTTTAGCGGTGGTAGTTCCGCTTGAAGCTGCCGCAGCTTAACCTAGATGCCTGCAACCCCGCCACCAAAGCACGCAGGTCCACCAGCTTGTCAGCCAGCAACTAGAACTCCATGACGTGGAGTCGATCTCAATTCCAAGGAATTTAATGCAAGTGACAGTGTCCTTGGTCTTATCAGCCACCAATGGAACCCCAAAGCTTTGATCCACCTGCTGAAGCGTCCGAAGAACTTGCAAACAGGCCTGTGAGCCACCAGCACCAGCACAGTGGAAGTTGTCTAAGTAGTGGACCAAAGAGGTGGAGCCAGACTCCACCATAACCACCAATTCCAAGATATGATTAAAAGCCTCAAAGTAAGCTCAGGACAGTGAATAGCATATCCACAAGGAGATATCCATGTAGAACGACCCTTCAAAACAGTAACCCAGTAGATGATGACAATTCGAGTGTGCCGGTAGGAGCCGAAAGGCACACTTAATATCCACTTTCACCATCAGCACTCCTCTTCCAGAGTGGCTCTGCCTGATCATAAGATGTATACTGCACAGATGAAAACTCCCGATTAATACCATCATTCACAGACCTGTCCTCCAGGTAAGAAAGGTGACGAATCAAGCACAACTTGCCAGCCTCCTTCTTTGGCACCGCACCCAAGAGGGAAACTCTCAAATCAGCCAATGGAGAGTTAGCAAAGGGGTCTGTCATTGTCCCAGGAGGCCTCCTTGGCCAATTTTTACTTCAAGACCTGCGGAAACTCGACCGCGGACCTCAATTTCCTCCCCAGACCAACCCCCCTCCACTGGAAACACAAGAAAGAATAACAAAGCCAACCGAACAACCCTCATGCAGTAAAGAAGCATCTGCTTGTCTAATGTACCAGTCAAGCCACAGCCACATCACATTGAGCTTCACCGGCATTGCACCCCCTTCCAAGGCAGGGGGTCCTCTGCCCTCGTTCCAGGCTTACCCTTGCAAAAGCACTTCGCTTATGGGTGGGAACCTCCACACCCAGAGCTTGAACCGACAGCCTGTCATTGAACAGCCAGCAGAAACCCTTTTTCTGACCTGCCGACACACAGCTGGGACCCAACCCACTGGCTCCCCCAAGAAAGGAGAACACCTTCTGCGAACCCAGCAATTCCATCTATAAGTGAATATCTTTGTGGTCCCAGTGCATGGATGGATGCGCCGACTTCAGTTGAAGCAAGTGCTCATCATAACGCCACCATGCAAGACCTCCACAGTCCTTGCAAATACTTCACACCTCATCAACATAACAGAAGAGAGCCAAGCACTGCTCAGACACCTTCTCCCCCAAAAGGCTAGCATATATGTAAATTGTCCAAAGCCAATTCAAGTACATCTTAGGAATTTGGCGACGTTTCTCCTCCTCCTCTTCCCTCTTTCTTGTCCGTCTTCTTATCTTCCCGAACATTCACAAAATCCTCCAGATTCACCCTTCCAAATCTGCTCCGACAATTCATCACACACACAAGGCCGCACAAACGGCTGGTAAAGCAGAAGAAAGAACCAGACTGAGCTGTATCCACCAACTGAACTCCCACATCCCTCGCTGTGCCACTGCCCTGGCTCCCAGATGCCTACTTATCTGCCGGACCCCCCCCCCCCCCCCGACACTGGAGGACCAACCGGACCAGGTCCAACTTGTCAGCATCACACTTTAGATCCCATATTCTTGCCATTTTCCTAAATCGTGTTGTTGCATTTGGTTTACTCCTCCTGGAGAGTCAACCCTGTTGCAGATTTCTGATCATCTGCAAAATGGCACAGCCTACCTTGAATACCACCAGGAATATCACCAGTGAAGATATTGATGAGAACAGGGCCCAGTACTGACCCCTGTGGTATTCTACTAGTAACCCACCCTTTGTAATCGAAAACAGAAACCAGACTGTAGTACATTGTCACTACAGTGGCAATGGTCTAGGCATTTTATCAACAGCTAGAGGTGTTGCAAGCAGAGACCCAAGCTATTTTAGTACTATTGGTTGAATTTCATCTGGACCAACAGATTTATCCACTTTCAGTTTTGATAACACCAGTAACAGCTCATCTTCTATAAACAGACCAGTATCCAGTGGTTAAACGATAACAGTTCTACTTCATAATGGGCAGGAGAGGGCTGGCCTGGGGGGCAATAGCCCCCTGGGCTGGTCATATGTCTGTGCTGGTAGGCCACTGCACCTCACTAAATCTCCCAATTGCTTCTGTAAATGGAGCTACACTAGTGATACCACAGAGCTTACTATTGAAATGGAGCTACATAACTGATACCACAGCGGTG
Organism: Rhinophrynus dorsalis; assembly: GCA_037306005.1. Lineage (NCBI taxonomy): Eukaryota > Metazoa > Chordata > Amphibia > Anura > Rhinophrynidae > Rhinophrynus > Rhinophrynus dorsalis. The sequence continues at coordinate 472,235,325 of CM074719.1, read as the reverse complement.
CAATCCAAATGGAGCTAAACTAGTAGAATAAACCATTTCCCTTGTACGCTCTATAGTATCACTAGGTAAGCTTTACTTAAATTGTAAGCTTTGTAGTAGCGCACTAGTGTAGCCCCATTTCAACTGTAAGCTATGTGACATCATTTGACTTGCGTCACCACATTAATGTAAATTTTAAAATTAACAAAAGGGGGTGGTTCAAACGATAATAGAAATGGGCCACTTGAATGTATTATATCACAGAGCTTAGCCTGTTTGCTTACACCTTGGCTAGGATTTTAGCTTATATGGTTAATAGGGAGACCAGTTGCATTTCCTTTGATCTTCTCTTGCCTTCTGGAGAACTATTATTTTAGCCTCAATTAAAGAGGGGACAGGGATGCCTCATCAAACTGCCTAATACATAGTTAGCAGGTGAGGGGCCAGAATATCTGCATACTGCTTGTATCACTCTTGTACCACTATCACAGGATATTTCCTACAGCTGGACCAAATAGCCTCTACTATCTCTTGAGCAGAATGGGTGAATCCAGAAGATGTCTATGCTCATGTGACAGTTTGGGCATGTCACACACCCTCAAATAATCATCTGTCTGCAAAATCGTAGTATTTCTAGAACTATACAGCTAACTGAAGTAGCGTACAAATTCTCCATTTATGGCTTTACCTTTTGAAATTATATTCCCCTGGTCATGCATCAGAGAGGTGGCGTTATGGGATTCCCTGCTGCCTCTAACTAGATGCTCCAACAACTTTCCTGCCTTGTTCCCATTCTAGAATATGTCTTATTTCTTATAGAATATGTGATTTGTGGTGAGTTCAGTCTGCTTTAGAACAAGATGTATAGAGGATCTGCAGAATCTCTGTCATATGTCTCAGTGAATTTTTTCGACCTTTCCCAACTCCCTCACCCTACTTCGCTTATAAGAGGAGACAAGAGAGATCAGGTAGCACCACCCCTGTGCTACCAAGTCCATATTTAGTTTGAAATATGAGGACAGTGCAGCTCCATGTGAAACTGCTACTGATTTGAAAGATGGCAACAATGGGTGAAGAACCCTCTCTCATTTTTTAGTACAGTTTCAAATACTGGGAGAGGGATTTGGTTTGTAACTTCCTAATACTAAAGAGGACAATAGGAATGTCATTCATAAATGTGCATGGAAAAAGATTTTGGACCTTTTTCATCAAACTAAACATGGGAAAAACAATTGCACCAGATGAGACAAATAAAAAGTTTAAATTATTTAAACAGTAGTGTTTAACTCCTTTGTTACCTATGATGCAGTTAGATTGCCCTAGAATTGCATTTCTCTACCTTATGTAGTATGGTACTACATTCCCATGTTTGGAACATCTACTATAAAACACAAGAATAGTTTATGCAAAGCACCCAAAAATATATTTTATAATTCTGATACAACACAAAAATAATAAAGCATGAGGAATATTATCAGGAAGCGTGTTCTTTGGTCCTTGTGTTTAAATTATGGTTGCATTTGTTCAGAATGTAATCGTATATGTTCTCTTTGCTCTTAGTGTCTGCTGTGTTACATAGTTATTTATAAGGTATCAAGAGAACTGTAAGAGTTGCATCATTTCCCGATTAAAACTTCCCACCTGGGCTTTCAAGTGTTTGAAATATATAGGCTTGGTTATTACAGAAGCTTTTACGTGCAACAGGTAGGGCCAAAAGCTTATCTGCTACAAAAATCACAGTAGGCAATATTTCCACCACAGCCAGGAATTTTGAACAACATGGATTTGGAGAATCTATTGTGTTTAGCTGTTTAATGATTAAATATATCAGATCGATGTAATGCAGGTGGTGTAGGAAAAGACAGAATTTCTTACCTGGTTTCCATAGATTGCATACCTGAGAAAGGACACATTTCCCAGATAAGGCAGGAACTGTCAGAGTGAGGATAGGACAATTAGAAAGAGGGTGTCTCAAGCTCTTTAATTTGTATGGTCAGACTGTCCATAAGTGGGGTCTGAGTACTCTATTCTGGCCCCTTATTTGCTGTTATGGCCATGACTGCTATTACTAGCACCTCCCAGCATCTACTGAACAGTGAAGTACTGTGTCCCACTGGAATTCACATAAGGGTTTAATTCAAGGTGCAGATATAATACTAGGAGTAGTATATTGAGGGCTAAATCTACCTCCCCCCCCCCAAGGGGAAGGAAGTGTGGCCTAAGAATGGAAATCTATCCTCTAGCTACACAAAGCTGGAAGAGAGATAAAAATGACAAATAGCTTGAACTGTCTACTGTGCTTCTGGTTGATGTTTTTCCAAAATGTCACTGCCCAATTACGCATGTTCATTAAGAGTCTGATGCTATCTGATACCTGTGTATATTTATTAGTCTATGTGTATGACATGATTAAGAGCCCCTTGCTTTTTTTTTTTGTTTTTTTGCATGATGTGTATTATAATAATTTATTAGATGTATATATAAAATTAATTATAGCAGCAACTGTTGTCTAATGCTTTGGAAGAGTAAGTAAAAGTTCATTGACCCAGTTTAGAAGGTACTTCCTAGACTGTTTATGGCTCTAGTAGTCTCTCAGGTGTGTTGTGGACTAGAGAGAACCATACTGCTGCCTTTGTCTTCCTATCACAGACAGGTAAGACATTCTGCCTTTTTATCAGGTCTCCCAGTAGCCCTCATGAGATAATAGAGTTGAACAAAGAGGAATGGCAGCTTGAACAACTTTTCTGCTGAAATCAGCCTCCCCACATGATTGAAAGTTGATTGTGTAATGCCTTGTGAGAGTATGGATGCTTTTCCAAACAGAGGCTCTACATATCAGCACAGTAGAAGCCATGACGTTTTTCTGTCCATAAAGTTGCAGAATCAGCTTCTGAAATGGTCGACGTTAACCATATGGATAGGTTCTGAATCTTCTCATCCTTTGGAGGCCTCAAAGAAATTGATGAACAAAGATGTGCTTTACAAAAGGCCTTGTTCCTTCCAGGTAACATTTCAAGCAACTTTCAACGCATCAAGATTATGACGTAACTGATCATCAGAATTTTGGGGATTAGGATTCAGGTCTGGCGGAGCAAGCTTTTGCTCTCAGAGGAACGAGTAGATTTTAGACCTAAACTTTGGAGGAAGTCTAAGAGAAACTGAATCTTCTTTGAAGGTCAGGTAAGTTTCGTTGATAGAGAAGGCTTGGAGCTTCCCAAATCTCCTATTTCATTTAACAGTGACTTTTTTTTTTTTTGCATAAAAACTTCAGATAACACTCTTGTAATGGTTCAAACAGATCTTTAGCGAGAGCTTTAACAACTGGATTTAACCCTTTGAGTACCGGAGGGGTACCCAATGCATAGCAGAGCAATGTGTTGCTTACCTCTCTGGCACTCAAAGGTTTAAGTCCCAAGTGGGATAGTGTGGGAAAATTAAATGCCTTAGATCGCTCATGGATTTTTAAAAATCTTTTCATCAAGTGATGATCTGTAAAATATCCCAGGATACATCCTACAGCTGAGAATTCTAAGTTGATCATTCTTTGTAGAAATGTTCTATGAGAAATTCCAGAATACCAGGTATTGAAAAGGACGCAGAACTGTGATTTATGGATTGACACTCGAAGAAATGAATTTATTCCAAATTTAGTAGGACTTAGAGGCTCTGCTTCTAGGAACTGAGGAGAAGGGCAATGACTTAATCCATGAGTGACTAAGAATATTGCTTTGAAAATCCAGGCTGAAACTTTGAATGAATGATTATGCATTACTGGACCTTGATGAAAAAGTTCAGCTTTGCTAGGATAATGATGGGATCTTTCACTAAGAGATCTTTGAGACTGGAGAACCACACTTTGTTGGGCCAATAAAGAGATATGGGAAGAATCATTGCCTTCTTCTGCATGATCATTCTCAGCACAATAGGAATAAGCCAAAGAGGAATAAAGATGTATGCTAACTGGTAATTTCACGTATGCAACAGACCATCTACTGATTCTGGATAATCTTGGGGAAACTAAAGAAAGAACCTTGGAAGTTTTGTGTTCAGATCTATATAATCCACTTCTCTGTCAGGTGAATGAACAATTCCTTATTGAGGGACAACTCCTTTGGATAGTCTTCTGCTGAGCTTCTATAACCATGAGTTGTTCTTTCCACTGATATGGACTGTGCTGTGGCTTGCAGATTGGCTTTTGCCTGTAGACATATGCCCTATTCTAGATGGAGAAGAACTCTCCCTTGCATCTCCTTGCTTGAAGAGATAGGTGACGACCTTAGTGTTGTCCAGTATGATCTTTACTGCTTTGCCTTAGATGAAGATGGGCACTTCCTTCCGCTAGAAGCTCCAGAGGATTAGAGTGAAGTACCAGGTGTCTCAGGGATCAAAGGACTTGGGCTGATCTTCCTTGAAGAACTCCTTCTCAGCTGCACTTACGTACATGTACACGTGTCACCATAAATTCTTCTGGCTGAAGAATATTTACAGTTGTTCTGATGCTCTCCATTTTTAAATGTTTTTGACAAAAACAAGTTAAAAATGATAAATGGTAAAGTATGGCAACAATGAAGACACTGGCTTACGCCTACAGTTAGTACTCTGGAGTCTGCCAGAGCCACAGGTCTGCACCAGATAGGATGTCCACGAGTCTAGAGGCAACACCGAGAGAATAGTAGGACAGAGCCACAGGTCAGCACCAGATTGGATAGTCAGACAAGCAAGGGTCACACACGGAGTGGTTAGTCAGCCAGAGCCACAGGTCTGCACCAGATTGGATGTCCAAGGAATAAGGAACGTACACCAAGAATGGTCAGACACAGCCACAGGTCAGCACCAGATAGGATGGTCAGACAAGCCAAGGTCATACACAGGAGATCAGGATATCAACTACTAGAACTGCACAGGACAACAACGTAAGGGTACCTGGATAAGGATCCAGTACCCTTAAATACCAGCAAGGAAGTAGATAATAAAGACTAGCCAGAACCGCCTGTATAAGATTGAGGCCTGCATCGATATGCAGCCTCACGTCCGCAATTGACTCAAGGAGGCAAGATGCGTCAAACACCAGCATTACTCCCACGTCATTTTGAGCCGCAAGCCCGTCTAGCCAGTGGACACGGGAGGCCGTTGAGGATGCCAATCGCACCCAGGCCTAACCGCAGAAGTGACACGTGGGATGACTCCAAAGCGTCATTTCAGGCCATCGATTCCCAGCATTGTCTGAAGCGGTGGTGCTGGGTATAAGGTACATTGTAACAGCATGTTTGTACAGCACCAAGGAATATGTTAGCATGTTATAAATAAAAGATGAAATAAAAAATGATAATTTTTTTAATGATATTTTCTGGCAGAAGAGGGGAGCTGAAGACCCAGACATCCAAAGGGTCTTCAGCTATGCTCTCAGCTAGCCATTAAAAAGATCTTCAGCAATGTTCTCAGCTAGCCATTAAGAGTTGTCTTTACATCACTTTTGTGAGTTATTACAAAAGTACTTTGATTTCCAGTCTCTAGTTTCACCATAGTATTGCCTTCTTATTAGGGACTGGACCTACTGGCAAAGTAAGAAATTCCAATATCACATTAAACAAATTTAAGCACAAAACCATTTAAATACAAGAGAAAGTATATTAGGTCCCAGAGCCACAAATTACATTTAATCAGTGTGTTCGACCCACCAGAAATAAACAATTTAAAATCCTCAATGGTCATTGGAACGTGGAGTCAGTTGAACCAGAAGTATTGCTAGGTATTTTTCTGAACCCATGTTAGTTGCCAGCTTCGGACATGTAATGGTGCAGTTGGGCTGCATGATTCTATAGTAGTACAGTAGTTGAGTACAAGTCCAGGATCTTTTGCGAATCTACAAGTAGCAACTCCCCTAAGTGGAAGAATGTGAGAGGAGGAATAAACAGCTAGGGAAAACAGAGAGGATTTACGATATTTGGCCAAAAATAGTGTTTCTGCCTCAGGTAGCTTAAGGTCTTGCACCCATGCTCCTCAAATGCTCTCCTGCAGAAGAAAATCCCATGGAAAGGAAAAATACAAAATGAAAAAAGGAAAAGCTTATACATTTATAGAAATATCTTTCACAGGATACAAAATATAGTCTTGTGAACCAAAGAACCTGTTCAGTAGTTTACATGCCAGAGGTACAAACCTAAAGTCAATGATGGCCCCTGCTCCAGTGACTACCATTATTAGCAATGATCATTGGGATTAAGGATTGAGCTTATAATGGATAAAACTTATAGTAAATCAATGTGCTATTTCAAATACCCATCAATGCATCTCAGAGCCCTCAGGCCTTTCATCATGATAATGGGGATCATCAGTGCATGGGAGATCTATGTTTAATATGAATGGATAAGCTCCCCTTTTTTATTTTGTATCATATTCTAACTGCACTAGAGGAGAGGCTGGGAGCCACAGGAAAAGCCACCACTGGCACTTAGTCTGCTATCTGATTTCAAGATGCTCAGTTGATTGAAAAAAAATAAAAAATGCAGTTAAATTGTAATCCTTGGATGGGAAAATTGCAACCCTCCAGCTGTTTTTAGACTATGAATCTAGTTGGAATTGTAGACCAACAGCAGCAGCAGGAGGAGGGAAGAAAATCACTCACCTCGGTGTAATAGAACATTTAAAGAGAACACAGGAATTTGTCCACAACCATATATCCATATAGAGTATTCAACATCATTAAACAATTTAATAATGCGGTTTATTAGAAAGCAGGGATGTTGCAGCTCCGATATCAATATGGCATCCTTTGTGTAAACTGGTCATATTTATTACACTGCAATTGAATTGTTGTGATACTATTTGTAATTGTTCAGTTATGGGTCTATGTGGTTGTTAGCTTGGAATCAACTTGCAGGTGGAATGGATGTAAGTCTCATGGGCAGCAAGAAAGAGGTAGCACAGCTGCTAGATTCCAATCACCTACCTGCGTAAGCAAAGCCCTTCCGACAAAATTCTCCCTACAACTCCTTCAAGTTGTGGACAGTAGGCATGTGCAGAGCTAGCACTGGAACAGCTGAATATTATTGTCTATGTAAACACCAACATGTTCCACAGTGCCACTCAATAATGACCCAAACCACATAATGACTAATAACAATAACAAAGATTTATTGTTTTGGATATTCTATAGTGATATAATTTCTACACATTATTTGCTTTGAAGTCTAAAATGTGTAGAGAAATCTATAAAGTACACTGCTAATTCCAACTGCAGTTTAAAGTGTGTAGTATTACGGTATCCTCATCTTAACCCTTAGAATGCAAAAATATGTTGGATAAAACTCTAAAATCCAAGGGATTAACATGCTACTTTTCACCAATATAATTTTTGTTCTGATTTAAAATTTGGAAAACCTAAAGCAATGTATATTATGGAAGTACGTTTGTATTGTCATTAAGTTTAAAGAGAAGTTTGGTTAAATGTTGATTTTATTTAATAACATCTGAACATAATGATAAGTTTTTGCTCTGACATTCATACACACTGCAAGTTTCATACAAAACCATTCAGTATGTCTGTATTATAAAGGACCTCGAACCATTAGCAGTTTCCTCTTGTTGAAAATGCAGATTTTGCCATCACTGTTACAAACTCCAGTTTTAACTCCAAACATTACTGTACAAAAAAAATTTTTTTTTAAACTTTGCTATGTCCCTTTGAAAATACAGAAGGTAAATACATGTAATAGTGGAATTTATACATGCATTTCAAGATTTGATTTCTTTAATGGTAATTTTTAGATTTAGAATGCTGAACATAATTATTGAGCCTATGGATCGTATAAACATTTTATTGACTATGCCCACTTGTAAGACCATTTTTTTAATAGTCTTATCAATATAAAAAAGTGAAATTATATCTGAAAATTGTAATTTTAAAGGGATAGTAATGTCAGAAAAAAAGTATTAACTAAATGGTAGATACAATTAAGAGAGAGTACTTGCACTTATTCATATCTGTCAAATCGTTATGGTTTGAGAGATATAGGAAAATAAAGTCCTCATCTCCCTCCCCTTTCTGCTAGACAATTTGTAAAGCTGTCAGAAGCAGATTCTGGACGCTTGACCAGATGTGGCTCTTCAGCAGCGCCGATATAACGATATCTAAAGATAAATACTTCATCGGAATGGTCTACAATGTGTGCTTCCAAACCAGGCACATGTTGTAGACCGTTCAGATGAAGTATTTATTTTTAGGTATCGCTATGTTATCGCTGCTGAAGAGCCGCCGTCTGATCCAGGAACCAGAATCTACTTCTGACAGCTTTACAGCTCATCAAGAAGAAAGGGGAGGGAGCAGAGAATTTTATTTTCCTATATCTCTCAAACCATAACGGTTTGAGAGATACAAATAAGTGAAAGTACTCTCTTTTAATTGTGTCTACCATATAGTTAATACTTTTTTTCTGACATTATTATCCCTTTAAAGACAAAAATCATTCTGACATTAATACTGACATTTTAAGACTACTTTTCTTTAATATATGGCCCCTAGATAGATCTTGTGAGGTATTATTCACTTTCATTTTAAGTTAAAAAGTACCCTTATTCTGGAGATATTTAAGAGCTATTTTAAGAAGGTTTGTAATTCCAGGACCTTGAAATGTAAACTGTGTTCGATCAAACTTGACTCAATTTAATCAAAATACGTTTAAAAGATGATATTGTTGGCAAATGTAACAAATATTATTCAAAGGCAAACATATTTTGTTAAAGCCTGCTTTCACTAATACAACAAAATGGAACAGTAAGGGTTAAAGTTGTGTGAATATTAACTCTGCACATAATTAATTACTTTTATTATGTTGCACATCAGATGTTATTTGCAAAGGGGCTGGTGGCTAAGTTAATGCACACAAAACATTAACACTGAATATCACAGCTTTTTTTTTTTTTTGGTATAGGTGAGAACTTTAACTTAAAGGGCAACTATACCTATTGGCAGATCTGCTCCTCAGGAAGCAGACCTGCAGATTAAGCTAGGGCTGCATTGTGGCTCCAGTGAATCACCTGTTGATGTGGAAAGAGACAACTGGTTCTTTCCCCCTGGGTATCAAGACTGCATTGCGAAGGACAAACACATATAATAATATCTGTTTATCTTTTATTATATATATATATATATATATATATATATATATATATATATATATATATATATATATACACACTAAACTAAGCTGCAACCATTGTCAATCCACCGTCCACTGTGACCCAGTGAGGGGTTGGCAGATACGTAGTATTCTCAGGAGGTCTTCCAATCAGGCACTGACCAGGCTGCTATACTTCCAAATTCCAATTTAAAAAAAAAAAAAAAAATTTGCAGCACCAATTGTCTTTAATTTAGTATTATGGTAAATTTATTAGTCAACTTTTTCATTTCATATGTACCTTTATCAAGACTTTTGCACTTTTTTCACATAATTTAACCCCTTAAGGACCAGCGCACGCGCGGCCAGCACTTGACGACCACAGAGGTTTTTGTTTTTTTTTTACCTCCGGTTCATGGCTCCTGGAGCAACATGCAGCCATGCCAACACCATCACTGGTCCTTAAGTCCCGGACCGCCGTGACGGTCCTGGCACGTCAGTGGACGGGAAGGGGTTAAATGTATCCTTTCATATGCAGAGCCCCCCCTCCCCCAGTGTATTCCCAATATGCTAAAGTAGGAAAGGGGATGTCATTTTACCACATGGAGAGAGAGGGAGAGAGAGAGTTGGAATTGCTTAAGTTATGAGTATTAGTAGAAGCCTTTTTGACTAATAAGTGATAGTCATACAGGCAGATGATCATTCCTACCTGAGCTTACTGGGTGAGCTTGAAATTCTATTGGAATTGAATAGCAAATGCTCGTCAGACTGACAAATACAACATACATACAGGAAGGCTACGCAAATACTTTACTTACATACACTCTTACATTCACAAGAGCAAGGAGCAAGCATATACTGATGTGCGGTGGTGCTGCACCAGCTGATGTGCTCTTAGCAAGCTGCTGATTCTATAGCTAACAGATCTATCATGTACTGTATTATATAAATTAACGCTTCAGTTCTTGGGAGGGAAAAAGAAAGCTGCTAATATTTTAACACTATAAACTACTGTACAGGCAAAGAGGGGGAACTGGAGTTGCTTTTGGTGGCATGGAGTGTGGGTGTGATTTTTATACAGTGACACTGACAGACAAGGACAGTTAAAAAAATACCTTCAGACTCAATTGTGACAGGCAGAAAATCCAAGACCTGAGGCAAGGTCAAAGGAGTAGGAGTGCATGGACATATTGGTGGTAGTAAAATCATACTAAAAAACTGACTGCAGGCATTATTGCTGCAGCTGGTGAAATACATTATTATTAACCTCCTCCTCCTGTAGAGGCTGCTTGTAAATATGAAAAGTTTCAACAGTAGTAGTACTTAAGATGACAAACCACATTCTAGTAATGTAATAGTGAAGGAGAATTTAAAAGTGTGTCTAACTGCTGTGTCAGACAGTGACATCTTGCTGCAAATTAGTGGTCAATGTTTTATAAATCCTCCTAAGGAGAAAAGTAAAAATTTAACATTTTCACTCTAAAAAAAAAAGCTCAAAGGATATGAAACTCCTGAGAAGAAAGAGCCTTTGGATGATGTTGCTAATGCTTATAGCCAAGTTATTGATTGTTATGATTTGACAAAAAATAGCTGTATCAGAAAGGAAAAGCCTCAATAATCTTTCATCACTGAAAAGGAACAATATACCTGTTTATAAACTCTTTGAGAGATCAAAGCCTGTGCAAGTAAACATGCCTAAAATACATAATCATCTCTGTCATCATACTCACAGTCATGCTTCCAAGTCCAGCCCAGTCACACTCACTATTAGTGACTAAGCATCAACATAGGTGTAAGAACACACTCAAGTCAAGCGGTTTCTAGACTTACTAGTTTGCCTGTGAGCTTAATGACATACCTCCCAAGTCTCCCTCTTTTCTACCCTTTTGACCCTCTTTTTAGGATAGTATGAGTTGTGTGTATCACATTGCTACAGAGCAATAAAACTCACACAAATGGCTGCTAATCTTCCGTATGTGTGTTTATAAATTAATCTGTGTAAATAGAACAATTTGATTTTGCTCTAAATTATTTATTAGTTACCAAAAGAGGTACCAGTAGGTACAAAAATAACCTAAAAATTCTTGGTATTGCACCACCCATCAGCCACACCCCCAGAATCACCACCTAAAACAGAAGTGTCCCTCTTTGGCCATCTGAAATGTTGGAAGGTATGGTTTACCAATCTAGCAGCAAAATTTCTAGTGCCAGAGATAACACTGGTGATGTCCTGCAGCCCATCAATGGAAAAGACACTCACACCTCCTTGACCTTTATCTAGCAGAAACACTGCCAGTGCCAGTGGCAGCACTGGTGGTGCCCTGCTGCCCACTATGTGTGAATATAGTGTTTTATTGTGAGCATTCCTGAGCTTTGTTCTAGTCCTATTTTATTTCTCTTGTGACCCTTGCCTTGCCTTATGGACCCTTCTGTCTGCTGCCTGAAACAAGCAAAAAATAAATAAATAAGTAAAATAAAAATTACTTTGCTATATAATCACAACCTGCACTGATCTAAGCCTGTTAAATTACTCCTCTATCTGCCTTCTGCTTCCACTGACCTAAGCCTGTTACAAGACTCTGCTACCTGTACTTACCTACATCGAAGACCAATGTAGACATTGTGATATCATTGCTGCTACCCAAAACCCAGCTGAGTGTCAACCAGTGTCTTGGTATTCAACTGCCAGAGGTTTATGTCATTCTCCAGTCTTGCTCACCATTTTCTACCTAGCAGTCACAGCTGGCATAGCTCTCTTTGTGCTCATTAACAGGTGCCTTTCCAATCTTGAGCTGAGCTTCATAACAGCAGGTCAGTTAAGTGGATAACCTGCTTTATATTTCCATTGTGCTGATCCTGTCCTGCTCCATTTCTAAATGGCACTACCTACATTATTATAGTCCAGGATGGTTTGCTGCAGAGTCCTTCCTCTGCTTTGATGGTCTGTGTCTTGTACAGAGTTTAAGCATGATCAGCATCAAAATACATAGCTATCAATGCTTCTGCTGCTGTTCTAGGTACATCTCCACTAACTCCTATTATTATGAGCACTGTTGTAACATCTGTCCTCTGTAGTAGTTATGATGCAATAAGAAGCAGTTCCTCATGAAGCCATCAGTCTTAAATCTACAGTATGGAGATACTTTATTCATGATCTAACACCTAAACATGTTGCTGTTTGTTGTCTATGTAACAAATATGTGAGCTGAGAAATAGCAGGATCATTTGTAGGCACATCCTCATTAAGATCCCACATGAAATACAACCATAGGTTTTACTGGGAGACACACCTGCAGTATGTTAGAGGTGTGATAACTAGCAACAGTGGTACTCCTAAAAGTGCACTGGGCTGCAGAGCTGGCTCATCCATTATGGCAATCTAGGCTACTACCTAGGACCCTTGACAATGTAAGGGACCCTGGCTACAAGTGATGAGTCACAGACAGAGGCCCTGCTTTTGATATTATGTCACACACCATTTTTGTTGAAAGAGACCAGGATCAGCTACTTCCTCCCTCTTCCAGTTAGAGACAAATGCCAGTACCTGCTGGCAGCATTCTGTGTAAGAATCAGGCGATTGAGATGTGGATCCAAAATTAGTACCTTGCCTAGTGCCCTATGAAGTCTTAAAGGGATAGTAATGTTTCACAAAAACAGCAGCTCCAATTAATCTTCATAGTATTTGAGCCATAGAGTGTGTTATTTCAATACTGTCAGCGTTGTGGTTCAAGAGTAATTGAATGATAAAGTATCCCCCTTCAGCCCCTTTTACCTAGTGTAAGCCATGTCTTCTCAGACGTGGAATCTGGTTGCTAGACCACACAGATAACAGCAGGGGACAATCTTCTGCCTATGAGAACAATGAAAGCCTTGCCCCCCTTGACAAGTGTTTCAGGTTTTTCCCTTATCTTAATTGAAGATTGTCAATCTCTGCAATCTACCTAGGCACGTCCCTTATGCTCTGGCTGAGCAATGTTACATCAGTAGAAGGGGCAGGAGGCGGATACTTTATCATTCAATTACTCTTGAACTACACCTCTGACAGAATTAAAATAACACTCTCCAAGGTCCAAATACTATGATGATTAATTAGAGCTTCTTTTATTATGAAACATTACTATCCCTTTAACCAATCTCTGCTGGCCTAAAAGGAACATAACAGCAGTGTTGTAGAGATTTCAGGAATGGGACAACATTTTCCTGTGTAACAATAACACCCATGTCTCCTACTGCTGTGGATGACTGCGTTAGTTGAAGGTAACAAGAGTCATTGAGTCCCCACACCCACCATCACTACCTCCATCACCACTAGTTCTGTTGTTAAAGCAAATAAGTTATATAGTAGTTAGTCTATGTGCTGCTAATCTATACTTAGAGAATTGGTGGAAAAAAGTAAAACAATGCACAAAAATAACACACAGTACACCTGTGGAATGGGAAACTTGTCAAACGTTTCCTTTGTAGAAAAGAGAAGTTTAAGAGAGTTAAAGAACTAATGTCAGGTGTTGCAGTTATTTTTCCAGAATGGCTCTGCCAGAGTTGTACAAGGAAGTGGTTAAAGGGTTAGTAATGTTTCATAATAAAAGCAGCTGTAATTAATCATCATAGTATTTGGGCCTTGGAGAGTGTTATTTCAATTCTGTCAGAGTTGTAGTTCAAGAGTAATTGAATGATAAATTTTCCCCCTCCCACCCCTTTTACTGATGTAACACTGCTCAGCTTACAGCAGGAGGGAGTGTCCAGCTAGATTGCAGAGAGGGACAATCTTCAATTAAGATAAGGGAAAAAGCTGAAAAACCTGTCAAGGGGGCAGGGTTTTCATTGTTGGGGGCTTACACTAGGTAAAAGGGACGGGAGGGAGAAACTTTATCATTCAATTACTCTTGAACTACAATGCTCATAGTAATGAAATAACACTCTCTATGGCTCAAATACTATGAAGATTAATTGGAGCTGCTGTTTTTGTGAAACATTACTATCACTTTAATATTGTGGACAAAGGAAGAAATTTACTTACCGTTATTTCCTTTTCTTCTGTGTCTTTCCACGGCTCTTGTACAATTGGTATTGTCTGCGCCCATTTGCTGGGATTGGACCAATCAAAGAGAGTATAAGGTAGTACCCCTCCTCCCATCTGGTAGTCTTACTGTTGTGCAAGCTAAAATATATAATACAGACAGGTTAAGGGTAGGGTGAGCCGTGGAAGGACACAGAAGAAAATGAAATATCGGTAAGTAAATTTCTTCCTTTCTTCTGTGTCCTATCCTCGGTTCTTGTACAATGGGATATACCAGAGCAGTACATAATGTAATAACAAAGGGAGGGAATATATACTTAAAATTTACATACCAGATAAATCAGGAAAGATTGCTAGCAGAACTTGTCTCCCAAATCTGGCTTCTGAAGATGCCTGGCACCAACCTTGTAATGCTTAATGAATGCCGACGATGACCAGGTCGCAGTTTTGCATATGTCAGGAGATGCAGAAGCTTTACATACCCAGGAAGTAGATAAAGACCTAGTGGAATGTGCCTAAACCTTATCAGAGGGAGGCAGCTTAGCTTCCAAATAAACTAGACTAATACCTTGTGAGAACCATCTAGCTATTGATTGCTTAGAAGCAGGGTATTGCTTAAATTTCCTAAAGAAGTGGACACATACTATCTGTTTTTATAAATTCCTTAGTCCTATCTAAGTAACAAGATATGCAGCGGACTAGGTCAAGCTAATGGACTTTCCTTTCTTTGTCATTCTGAGGTTTAAGACAAAGAGGGAATGCCAATTTCTTGATTCAAAAAGAACATCATCTAGCATCTAAAGGAGAGCTAAAATCTAAGTACTACTATATCCTGTTGTATAATCAGATATGGGATTTACATAATAAGACTTGTAGCTTGCCAACTTTCCTGGCTGAGGAAATGGCAGTTAGCATTAGCAAGATGGTCTTATAAATCCAAGCTTTGATGGAAACGGTTTGCAAGGGTTCAAATACTGCAGAGGTAATTAGTTGTTCCAATAGTAAATTCGGATCCCGGGGAGGAATATATCCCTAATGCAAGGCCTAGATCTTTTAATTGCTCTGATATATTTCCTTACTAGGAAATCACCCGCAAATAGTTTGCACAAGAGATCTGACAGCTGAACCTTTATTGATGGTGGTTCAAGCCCTCTTTTGAATCCAAACAAAGAAATCTAGAATACAGGCATAGTTGGTGTCAGATAATTTCAAGTGTTTTTCAAGACACCAAGATCTGAACACTCTCCAGCCATGCTAATAGCTGGAGGAGATGGAAGTCTTTCTGCCTGAAACAATAGTATTAGCCACTGGTACAATTAATCCTCTCTGAAGCAGGATTGCCATCCAACCTCAAACCTTTAAGTTTAAGGCGGCTGGATCTGGGCGATATAGTGACCCTTAATTCAGTAGCTCATGTTTTAGGTAGAGATAATGGTTGCTGAACTGATAATTTCACCAGAGTTGCATAGCAAGTTCTTCTTGGCCACTGGATAACTATTAGTATTACTTCCAACTGGTCTGATATTACTTTCTTAAGACCCCTAGAAGAACCGGAATCGGAGGGAACACATAAGCCAGACAAAATGGTCACTCCCATATTAGAGCCTTCTGCCCCGGGGCTGTTGGATCCTGCCAGTGGCAAAATACCTCTGGCACTTTGCATTCTTGCATGATGCTATTACATGATGCTTTTGTCTGACCCCATCTCCTGTTGATCCAAAGAAAGACTTCGAGATTCAGGGACTATTCCCCCTGATCCAAGTATGCTGTGTTCAGAAAATCTGCTTAGCAATTTGCTTTTCCTGATGTGTGTGATACCGTAATGGTTTTCAGAATTTCTCTTTCAGTAGAGTTTTGCTCTTGGTGCCGCCTTAATATTTTAATGTAAATTGCTGCTACTGTACTGTCCGAGCGGACCAGGACAGGTTTTCAGATAATCTGAGGTTTGAATTGTTTCAGACAGCTTGCCACTGCCCTAAGTTCTAATATCTTTATGTGCAGTCGAGATTCTGCTGGAGACCACCTCCCTTGAGTGGTGAGGCTGTTGTATGTCTCCTCAACCCATGAGGCTGGTATCCTTGGTCATTATTTCTCATACTGGTTGTTTTAAGGGAACTCCTTTTGAGAGATTTCTGTTTTCTGGACCACCAAAGAAGACTCTTTGACCTTCTTGGGTAAAGGAATCTTTTCAGATTTGTTCTGACTCTCTCTGTCCCATAGCGGCAGACTGCAGTGGCCTTAGATAGAATCTTACCCATGGAGTTACTTAAATGAAAGTGTTCATTACTCCTTGACTTTCATTTTGATTTTGTAAATTCTTTCCTTTGTTAGATAAACCATTTTCTTGGAGAGGTCTATTATCATTCCCAAGAAGGTGATAGTCTGAGATGGAGTTAACTGGCTTATCTGGAGATTTACTAACTACTCCTGTCCCGCCGACTCCTTAGGCTTTAAGTGGAGTGATCCGCAGCCTGTTGTCTGGATAATGCAACAATCAATAGATCGTCTAGATAATGAATTATGCATCTCTCTTTTTGCCTCAACATCTGGAGACACCACCAATACCTTAGTGAATACTATTGGTACTACAGAAAATGTCCACAAGAAAGGGTCCTGAACTAGTAATGTTGGTCTACCAGGCAGAATCTCAAGTATTCCGTGTGACACCATGACTGAAAAGTGGTGGTATGCATCCTTGAAATCCATAGTCGTGTGAAAAAGGATTTCTCCGGAATTGCCTTCAGGACTGATGTTACTGATTCGCTCTTGAAGCGCCTCTTGAAGGAATTTTAGATCCAAGGTTGTCCCGAATCTGCCAGTGACTTTAGGAACTAAGAACAAGAATGAATAAATTCCCAAGTTCCTTTGGGACTAATTCTAACACATTCTTTTACAGAAGGTTTTGAATCTGCTCTTTTATCTCAAACTTCTTTAACTTTGATCTCAGATTGGTTGATAGAATGGGGACTAATTCCAGTGGATACACCGTCTCCAAGATTTTATGAACCCATTGCTCCGGGATTGGATCGGATGGCCAAACATGAAGGAATATAACCCCAGTCGACCCCCTACTGGAATAGGAGACCGGGCACGCTTTGCTTCATTGGCGATATCTTACACATTACATTTGTAGGAAGGGTCTCTTTGAACCCTCCTCTAGATCCTTGAGAGAAAAACGGTTTCCTCCGATCATACCTTCCTGACCGGGATTTCTGGAGTCTGAAAATTCCTGCCTTCTGGATTTAAATCCAACTGTCCTTGTTGGTCATTTGAGCCTTCTCCCCTGCGGTAAAAAGGAACTCTTCCCTGGCACAGCTTTTTCAACAATTTCTTCCAGGTGCTCACCAAACAACATTTCCCTGAAAAAGGGGGAGCTACTAATTGTTCTTAGAGGAAGTATCTACTCCTCGTGAACAAAACCATAGTGCCCTTCTTGATATGACGGGCAGGGAAGAAGCTCTTGTTGCTAACCTAATTATGTCTAGAGAGGCATCGCAAGAAAAATGTATCGCTTGTTAATTTGTCGTATCAATTTTAGGAGGGGAAAAACCTGGACTTAATGTCATCTTCCAAAAGGGGTACATGTTAGAGAATCTCCTAGTAACCCCAATTCTTCAATCTACTTATTCTGATTAAATAATTCCAAAAAGGAATGGAGCCCCTGGAAAACAGGAGCAACTTGCAGTTTATTTAAAAAGGCTGCATCAAAACTCCCAATACTGGTTGGGAATCAGTAAGCCCTAATATTTCCTCATCATAAATTAAATATACAAAGTTCTGGCTTTCTATACTCCCCTTATGAATGCAGCACCCTGCAGGCCTCTCCCTGCTGACAGTCATCAGGTGAATTAAAGACACTTGTTCCAGGATGTGACTGTATAGAACAGTGGTTGTCATCTATTTCTCAAGGCACCCCCAACAATCTGGAACTTTGGGGCACTCTACCATGTTTAATGTAACTTTTCTAGGGCTTCATACAATTACAATTGATAAATATACAGATATTATTAGGTATAACAATCCTAGTAATAAAAATAAACGTGTATAACAATTTCATGTTTTCTACATTTTAAAAGACAAAATTCACATTTTGTCAGTCCTCATAGAAAACAGGACACCTTTGAGAATCACTGGTATAGAAAGCTATGAGATAACACTGCATTTAAACCCACCGAGTTCCAGAGGGGGCAAGCAATGCATTGCTTTGCAATGTCCTGCTTTGCATACCCCCTGACTCTCAAAGGGCCAAAGGACTGGGATATGGTGCAAAAGTTTCATAAAAACAGGACTGATGTTTGAGTTTAAGCTGACAAGTAAACCAATACACCACCCCTGGAACGAATAGGTCAACTTATGTCTATCCTGCACAGACAGTAACCAGTAACATGCATAGGCTTAGATGAAAAGATTAAAGCCTCAGCCTGATCCTTTTCATTTCCAACTCCTCTCTGAAGAACTCACAGGACAGATGCCACGTCTCCTTTATTTTAGCAAAACTAACAGAGTGCTTAAAGGGATAGTAATACTTCGTTGTAACTATTTTATTTTGTAGGCATTAAAAAAACATTTAGAATGATATAAGTCTTATCTCTCAAACCTTTATGGTTTAAGAGATATTCACAAACAAAGTATCCCCCCCCCCGTTCAACCAGATCAGAAGGGAGGTGCCCAGGTAGACTGCAGAGAGGGACAATCTTCAATTAAGATAAGGGAAAAAGCTGAAAAACTTGTCAAGGGGAGCAGGGCTTTCATTGTTTTCATACAAAGAAAATTGTCCCCTTCTGCTATCTGTCTGGTCATACAACCTGATCCACATCTGAGAAGGGATGGCTTACACTAGGTAAAAGTGGCGGGGAGGGGAACTTTGCTTGTGAATATCTCATAAACCATAAAGGATTGAGAGATAAGACTTATATCATTCTTCATATTTTTTAATGCCTACAAAATAAAATAAAGTTAAAACGAAGTATTACTATCCCTTTACAATTATAAACTAAGCACTTAGCTGCACCTCTGGTCCTTACACGCGAGAAAGGAGAGCATGCGTGTAAGGGTTTCTGGCTCACTTCTGGTCCTTACCGGTGGCTCTGCACTGTATGGAAGTCAAATGGAGGAACCATCAAAACACCCGCTTCTGACACTGAGGCAGACACGGGTGCATCAGAGGGAATCAGTCTCTGGAATGGCGCCATTGCACCGCAGCTCAGGTTAGGAATGAGGGAAAAAAAAAAATAAAAAACCTGCAATATAAACGAAGCACTTACTCCTAACAAGCGGAGCAAGGCTAACAGCCCTACACCCAGCTTGGTAGGATCAAAAAGACTACCAAATGGGAGGAGGGGGTTACCTTACATTCTCTTTGATTGGTCCTACCCCAGCAAGTGGGTGGAGACAATACCCATTGTACAAGAGCCAGGGATAGGACACAGAAGAAAGAGCTGTAAATCTCACATGGCATGAACATTCACCAGACCTCAGTATATGGACGTTGCCAGACTAGATGCCTGCTGCTGATAATTGTGTATCTTTTCCATCAGTGGGCAGCAGGGTACCACCAGTGTTGCCACTGGCACTAGAAGTAAAGGCCAGCAGCAGAATAGCCATAGGCATGCCAATTTCTTCATGCAGACCTTTGCTAGACAAACCCATAGAGCTGTAGATGTGATAAACAAACTCCTGCATCTCATAGACAATGACTTATTCCTCACTCCTTGAAAGCTGGTTTGGTCTCTGTTGCTAGTGGCTCCAATATAAAAAGCTTCCTTGCGAATAGCAGATATGGTGCATGTACCCTATTTCACCCAGGTCCTAAAATCTAGTTGTTAATCGATTCCTCTTAGCATTCCAAACTACAAAAGACTTTCTACAGGTCACCTGAAAATTCTAGCTAGTCCTATAGTGAGTGCTCTTTATGCACTACATTACATTCAACTTGACCCATAACCAGCCTAAAATTCCTTAATAGGTGGATTTCTACATGGTTCATGCTGGAGTGTTTGTATATGCAGAACAAGACCAATAGAACTCCTACTTAACTAGAAGGGTGGGTCTTCTGTGTCTCCTGGTCAATGGCAGCAAATGTGTGACCTAGGAGAGCTCCTGAAGCCTATTGAGGAAACCAGCTTGTTGGTTAGTTGTGCCAGTGCAGGAAGCAATGAGATACTTCCACTTTTATATAGTTACTACAGAAGAATTATTATATATTATATTTAGGAATATAGCTCATGATTCTTATGATAATGACAGCATAGACATGAACCAGCTGGTGAATCACATTAGCATGCTTTGTGCTGGATCCTCGCATGATCTCCAATAAAAGCAATAAGAAATGCATTCTTTCTGTAATGCTGTTGATTATATAGTTAATGACAGTAGGACACTTCTATCCAGTAACAATGCTCATAAACCTACATTCTTAAAATGAACCTGCTTCTAATACCACACAAATATTTAACATAAGTGAAGGGGGGGGCACAAGACAGACGCTTATAGCAAATGTAATGGTGGTAACTACATTGAGGATCAAGAGGAATTTGCATAATTGTCACCATCTATGAAATTTTGGAACACTGATGAATGATTGCCAAATAATGTGATGATATCCAGTACCCATAACCCTTTCCCTTCTCCAACTCCACTGAAGTCTTGTTGTGGGAATATTTTTCATAGGGGCATGAACTGGCTAGTTATCAACAACTGCAATGTGCAAACGACGTGCAGAGTAAGTTTTCGCAGTATTAGAAAGCATAGGTGAAACTGACAAGCTCTTGGGGGAATTTCATTGCTGGTAGGAAAAATGTGGGCATTTTAGTGTTTTTTTTCTATAAGCAGAAATTTTTGTGAAATAGAGAAAAATTGGCATCAAAGAAGTAAGCTAGGCAGTAAAGTATGGGGTATTTAAAGACGATATATACATTTGCCAATTCATTTAGTCTCTATGGACTATATTGTACATTTCATTCTTTTACCCCACTAGCTAAAGTGTTTTTTTTTTTTTTTTTTTTTTTTTTAGACATCCAATGTCCCAATTCCTTTTTTTAGCACCTATTTATGCACTAATAACAGAGACTTACTCTTACCACATTAAGGTTCCCAAAGTCCACTATAAAGTGGTCTTTGGGCCCATATTTATAAATTAGGCCATAATATAAGTGAGAACTACATACAAATAAATTGGAGATGAGTGTTACAAAGTACTAAAGGCGCAGGGAGTTACGGACCTGGAGGGAACGCCAAACGTGGATCCCACTGAGAGGCAGAGGAAGCCTTCTAACCAAGGGAGTGCATAACTTAAAGGGGAACTACCACCCCGCAAAAACTGTATGTTAATTAAGTCTGCATCTGGCGACTGGCTGCTTAGTAGCCAGAAATATTACCTGGTTTCAAAGATTTTCTACTTATTTGGAGGCTGACAGTAGCAGGAAGCACGGACATCTTGCCATAGTGACGTACTCCTGCGCTGTCAGTCCCTTTTGGAGCCGGCAGGCGCACGGACGTCACTATGGCAAGATGTCCATGCTTCCTGCTACTGTCAACCTCCGAATAAATAGAAAATCTTTGAAACCAGGTAATATTTCTGCCAACTAGCACTATTAAGCAGCTAGTCCTAGATGAAGACTTAATTAACATACAGTTTTTGCGGGGTGGTAGTTCCCCTTTAAGGGAATTGGATAAACAGGGCACCATTCATTAAACACAAACACTACTTTTAGAGTTGGTCTGCACTTTGTATTTCCTTGTATTGCATAGCTAAAAGTAGAACTTTGTGATGTGGAATGTTTTGGGAAGTCCTAGTAATTCCAGCAGTGACACTTACCTTCTTGATATCAAAATAATTTGTAACTAAGTATTGGACAGAGTGCTTTAATATATTTTTTCAGATTTCTCTGTAGAAAAAAAAAAAAGTCAATACACTATACTTTTTCCCCCCTCTTTCATATTTCTTACTTCCGCCACACTTTTTCTCTGGATTGTATATGAAGTGGATGAGGCCAGTGTTATATACTTCTCTTGACTAAGGTTGATCTTTTATTTGGGAGACTTTGTTTTAATATTTAGATAAAAGACATGCCAGGATAAAGATAATGCTTAATTTGGAATGTGAGATACTGGGCACAATTTTCTTTAATTTGATATTTCTCTTATTAATTTGTAATTTAATTGAACCCTTTTGGGTGTCAGATGGGTACAAAACGCAGTGTGTACCCCTTTAGCAATCAAAGGCTTAAACCTAATTCAGTTATTTACACTAATGCATGTTTTACATCTGGCTAGCTTGATCTGGTTACTTTTGTGAATGCTTCTGTAGAGCACAAGGGTGGGGTTGGCAACTGGGAAGTGAAATTTGATACAAATTGCCAGCAGGCTAGGCATGTTGGGAGGTATAGCTCACAACAGCTAGAGGGCTTTCGATTGCCCAATCCAATCTGCATATTACTTTACAATTCCAATACATTACATACCTGATTGCAACAAGTAAATTACTTGCATCTTACAGAAACCTAGAGTGAGCTAATCATTTCTCTCTTTTTATTATTTTTTTTTTTAAGGAAAAAATGTTAATAGGATTTTTCCTGCTAAGTAAATTTTGATTTTTTTATTCAAAATCCATTACAGCTTTTTGCCTTAATTATACTGACATTTTCTATTTTAGCCACCAGATTATGTTGTTTCTATCACTTGATAAGGGGAGCTGTAGTCAGTGACTCACGTTCTTTCATAGCGTGCATTAAAAAAAAATAAAATCTTTATTTTTTGGACACTAGTTGCCACCAAACCTTGCTAATCTGTGCAAGAGGATTTTAGTCTTACCTGTTAAATCCGTTTCTCTTAGTCCATACAGGTTACTGGTAACTTTGGGTAGGCGATCCAGCCCTTTAATTGGGCAGGAACAATTCTAGAACTGAATGCAGGGGTGGAGCCAACCTTCCCTCCTTGGCTGCAGCTAGCCAACCAGCTCCAGTAAGATTTGAGACACTAACTATTGACTAGGTAGTGAGAAGGAAAAGAAGACTCCTGTGAGCATGAACCTGAAAGGACCCCCGCGTTCTGCCACAGGAAAGCCAAGCATGGTCCCTTGACAGGGTGAGAGACCAGTAAACTGTATGGACTAAGAGAAAAGGATTTAACAGGTAAGACTAAAATCCTCTTTCCTCTGTCGTCCAATACAGGTTACTGGTAACTCTGGGATGTCCAACCATTGAGTTTCCCAGAGGCGGGAAGTAAGGCAAGGACCAGGGCGCAAGGCTCCCAAAGTCACCAGAGCAGATATGAACCATCAGATCAGAGATAGCCCAACAAAACAATGAAGTGTCAACAGACACCGAACAGGGGTAACACCCCAGGAACAGCTACACAGGACACTGAACTAGAGCCAACAGGACTCAAAAGTGAAGGAAGCAAAGAACCGAAGAAGATCCTAGACAGGCAAGACTGCTTCCAGGATCTTCCCCCCAAAGCTGGCTTCAGCCGATGCCAGCACATCAACACTGTAGTGCTTCGAAAAGGTGTGCACAGATGACCAAGTGGCAGCCTTGCACAACTGATCAGCTGAGGCCTGATTCTTGTAAGCCCAAGAAGCCCCAATAGATCTAGAGGAAGGAGCCGTGACCAGAAAGTAAAAAGGCTTCTTCCTCAGTTCGTGAACCTTACGAACAGTGGACTGAATACAAGACACAAGGGTCACTTGGATGCAGGACTCCCTGCCCTGGGACCCTCAGGAAAAAAAAAAATAATAATAACGTACCACAGCCAACAAGTGGAGATCTTGTCAAGGGCCAGGGCAAAAAGACGGAATTACAATCTCCTGATTAAGGAGAAACTCAGAACCACCTTCGGGAGAAACTCCCGCAAAGTCCGAAGCACCACCATGTCCTAATGATACACCAAAAAGAGGTGGTTTACAAGACAGAGCATGCAACTCCGTGACACGGAGAACAGACACGATCACCAGGAGAAAAGCCATGTACCATGTCAGCAGATGTAGAGGAATAATAGCCAAAGACTCAAAGGGAGGTTGCTGAAGGTCACCCTAAACCAAGTTAAGATCCCACTAAGGAGCGGGAGACTGAAATACAGGACGAGTATGAGCAACGCCCTGGAAGAAAACCTAGACAATTGAACAAAAAACAGAGAGCAGATGTCTGAACCATAAGGGAACTTAAACTGAAGCCCTTGTCCACAGCTTCCTGTAGGAAGGTCAGGACCCTAGGAAATCAAAATCCAGAGACAGGTCATGATCAGCACACCAACAGAGAAGGTAGACCAGACTCGGTGGTAAACCTTAGAGGAAACAGGCCTGCGTGCACTAATCATAGTTGCCAAAACAGAAGAAAACACTTTCTTCCACAGTAGTGAGGATTCAATTTCTAAGCCTTCAAGGCTAGACGATGGACATCCTCCTTTCACAGGTAACCCTGTAGAAGAAGATCCGGATGGAAAGGAGCCAGAAGGCTCCACCACGGATAGGTCCAGAAGCTCCGGAAACCAAGCCTGCCGAGGCCAGTACGGAGCAATCAGAATGACTGGACATTGCTCCAGTCTCCGTTTCCTTATCACTTTGTGCAACATGGGGATGGGAGGAAAGGTGTAAGCCAGAGGAAATAACCAAAGAATGGACATGATATCCACTGCTAGAGCTAGAGGATTCCTCCAGCGAGAGCAGAACGTCGGTGGATCCACACCTGGATCCACACCTGGATCACAAACCTCTGGAGGGACTGCTTCTATGGTGGAAATTAATTTCCCCACTAGAGAGGAAAACGTCTTGGCTGGAACTGGATCGTGAGCCAGAACAGCGGATACCCCTTGGGCGATCTGTTGAGCCACCTCATCTGTGAGAAACACCATGTTCTGCTGAATATAGAAGAGAAGGCCCAGGAAGACCAGATGCTGGGATGGGACAGGATCCAGCTTGTCCATGTTGAGGATCCACCCGTGATGGGTGAGTGCATGAATGCAGTCCTGAACCTGCTGATGAAGTTCTGAAGAAGGGGCCTTCAGAAGCAGGTCGTCCATGTATGGAGTGACTCGGATGCCGTTCCGATGGAGGATGGACACTAAGGCTCCCAGGACACGATTGAAGACTTGAGGAGCTGTAGTCAGACCAAAGGGAAGAGCAGAAAACTGAAAATGCCCTTGGTCGCAGGCAAATCTGAGATATTGCTGGCTCTCTGGATGAATGGCAATGTGCAGATACGAGTCCTGAAGATCCAGAGAAGCAAGGAAGTCCCTGGGGGACATGGCAGCAAGGGACTTAGGGACTCCTGGTGACAATGAGACATGATAAAGGAATTTAGATCCTTCAGGTCCAAAATCGGACGACAGCCACCATCCTTTTTGGAAACCACAAATAGGTTTGAGTAAAAACCCAAACAGCTGTCCTGAATGGGAACTGGTTCCAGAACGTCCTTGTCCAGAAGGGCCTGGTTAGCGCCAAACAGACTGATTTTCTCTACACCCTGAGGCATGTGAGAAGGGAAAATCCTGAAGGGAGGAAGAGAGGAGGAAGGGTACAGGTTCCACCACCTGCAGAACCCACGGGCCACCACCGAGTCCTCCCAGACACTGTGTTAGTGATGTGGATGACCACCCACAGCCAAGTGGGGAGCTGGGTTTGGCGAGTCATGCCGAAGAAGGTTTAGAATCCTTGGGCTAGGGAGGAGGACTGAGGCTTCCCTTGTAGTTTAGGCTTGGAGGAGGAATGCAGAGCGGTGGGGAACCATCTGGTTTGCCAGATGTCTCTCAGTCTGGAAGCACAAAAAAAAACGATTACGTTGGATAAGCGTCTGCTTCCTGCAAACCATAGGCAGGAGGGAATTCTTACCCCATATGGCCTCACTAATCAGATCTTTAAGATCTGGCCCAAACAGAGAAGTGCCTAGAAGGGGCAAGGAGAGCAATGCTTCCTGAGAAGCAGTGTCAGCAGACCAGATCTTGAGCCAAGGAGCTCGTCTGGCAACCAGGCATGGTGGAAACCCTTGCCACCAACTGTTTGCATCAAACAAAGCAGCAGAGACCTAATGCTGGGCTTCAGAAATGTTGGTAAGTACCCGTAACATATCAGGAGTAGGAGCTCCCAGATGAACAGCAAGTGTGAGCTGTTCAGTCCAGACTGCACTGGCCCTATTTACCCAGGCCACAGCAAATGCTGGATGTAGGGAAGTACCAGTTGTGTCAAAAATGGACTTGAGGGAGGCCTCAAGTTTCTCGTCAGTCCAGTCGGTAAGAGCAGAAGCATCAGCAGCTGGCAAAGCAGTGGACTTAGACATCCTAGAAACAGGAGCATCCACCTTGGGGGGGATGAACCCACTGAGCTAGCGCCACATCAGAAAATGGGGTAAAGCTTAGCAAACTTCTCGGAGACAGAAGGCTTTCTGTTGGGAGACTACCAATCATCAGGCACTAACCTGTCCAGAGTGGGGAGAAGTGGAAAACAAGTATGGGGTTGTTTGGGCTCCTGAAATACATCAGAGGGGTCCGAAGAAACCTCTTGAACCAAGGGAATGTTTAGGGTGTTTAATACACCTCTGATCAGGCCCTTAAGCAGAGGGATCAGGGTCAGCCTCAAAGGGGGGGGGTCTCCAAAGAACTGAGAGGAGACCACTGCAAAACATTCCTCAGCGTCAGAATCCATCAACAGTTCCTCATCAGTGGAATCTGATGCGTCGGGTATTCTCTGTGGTTTCAGTAGGGAAGATCTGACAGAAGTAGGGGTCTGCCAGGAGTGGAAGACCCCCTGTAACTGGAATGGAAAGAGTAGAGATGTATACTAGAGGTCTCTAGTAGTAGCCTTAAACTCTTGCACCCAAATTGGCTCTAATGCATGGCTGGAGGTCTGAACTGGATACTAATTGGTATCCTTTCTGAGTATCTATTCCAGTCCTAATTGTGTGTATATATCAGGGTAGGTGTCGACACCAAGAATCACACTCTGACACAGAGTTCAGTAAAGTGAAACTTCCTTTATTGCTTCCTGCTACATGAGATTATATATGCTTTAGATAAGCCGTGTGCAAAGCTATAACAGTCTCTTGTTGATTGGTTGTATCCTTATCTATGATTCTTCCTCCAGGCTGTTGGGTTGCGTCATCTTAGGTGCTGTCCCGGATGGAGGCATCATCTTAGATACCTCGTGCTGCAAGCTCGATGGGAGGGGGAGTGAGTTAAGGCAAACAGGCATTTGTATTGCAAGCAGCACACATGTATAAGGATAATATGGGCATTGTGCATCCTGCTAATCTAACTAAGTGTCCTGCCTACCTGGAAATGACCCCCTAGACAAGTCCATACTTCACGAAGATACACAGCTAACCTGCATAACTTGTGGGATGTGACATCCATTCCTGACTGCTATACAGGGATCATTTCCACTAAGCATCTACACATATAAAAAGAAATAGACACTTCACATATAAAAAATAGGCATTTTACTTTGGTCATTGATCACAGTGTTTTCAGTGGTTCAATCCATTACAGGTCCATGGGGAATGCTCAGGGACAACAGAACATACTGGGCATAAATAACCTGAGCATTCTCTAGGCAACCCTGATTGACATGAGGATCAATGCGCAAAGGGGAATGCAGAGACCCCAGTGTCCTCAGTCTTAGTCCTAGCCCCAAAGAAATAGACATTCTCAGAGTCAAAACGTTCAAGGTATAAGGAAATACACAAATACTGTGTGTATGATTAAAATTTCACCCCATATATCACTAAAATACACTTATCTGGCAGGCGAAGGGTTAATCTGTTGAGGAGAGAGATTCCAGGCCCAGTGTAGGGTACTCGTTCAGGGAAAGCACAAAATGGCTGCCGCGACGGGAGCCAATCAGGAACGAGCGCGCGATGCAAGAGCTCATGGGAAATGTAGTTTTCCCAGAAAAAGTACCCCAACAGTGCCCGAAGTTCCCCAACACATACTAAGCATTGACCGGATAGTAGAGCAAGGGCAGACAATTAAAATTAGCAGTCTCTGAAGTCGCTACGATGAGCGGTTGCAGAGATATTTTCCAAACTGTAAAGTCCCATAGAAGTGAATGAAGCAATGGCGTCTATGCGGTAAAAGCTACTGTTGCAAAGTTATAACTGTTAAGTAAATTTACACCAAACCTCACTAAAACATGTCACAAGACACAATAAACACTGAACCCAGTAGGGAAAGTGCCCAAAACCCTCCAAAAGATGCTAGACCAGCAACCAAAGGGTTAAGTTACCACAGAAACTTGCTCCAAACACCCAACAGACATACAGATAAACCCAATGAGTGCAGGAGTATGCAATAGGAACTCCAAAGGAGACCCCTGTGTGGAGGGGCAATGTGGGACATGTGGACCTGCAGCACTCAAAGGGTTGCTCACCTTTCCTGCAGATCTTCTGTCTTCAGATTACCATGTATCAAGAAGCCACCTCAGTGGGCAACTCCTGGGGAAAGAACTTGCAGCCAAGATTCTCCCCCCAAGGCTTAGGTCCACACAAGCACCTGGTAAACTGAGCTATCCACATTTGGGTGATGGGAACGGTCAGTGATGGTAATCCGCCTAATGGTGGTACCCTATATCTAACATAAAAATAATAAACAAGCTAAAACTATAGCAGAACTGTTCTCTTGCCTTGTGTCTTGAACAAGGAACAAATCTTATTGGCAATGGTTGGCTAGCTGCAGCCAAGGAGGGAAGGTAGGCTCCACCCCTGCATTCACTTCTCAGAATTGTTCCTGCCTACTTAAAGGGGCTGATCACCTACCCAAAGTTACCAGTAACCTGTATTGGATGACAGAGAAATGGTTTTTGCTTTGGAAAGTAAAACTTCCATCAAGGTAAATATGGACTTTATTCGCCCTAATTAGAGCGGTCCTACTCCCATTCTAAACTTTGGCATGCATGCCACAACCCACCAGTTCAAATTCCCCCACAGGAAACTGGAGTGTTGCCCCTGAGTGCAACGAGAAAACTGGGTTATGATTGGTTGGCTGCTGCAGTTGCCAGATTCCTTCTGTATTGTAAGAAGCTGAAACCATCCAGTCAGAACCTGGATCTCATTCTTCATTCAGGGGTAGGATAGAGTTTATTGGTCCTCCTTCCCCAGTCGCTCCCCTCCTTTCCCTGGTCTCTGTATCCGACACTGTCCTTCCCCTCCCATACCTATCCTTCTCCCCTTTATTGTTCCAACACTTCCTCAGCTATACCTGTCCCTCCTCCTAAAGGCCATCTCATTCCACCTCCAGTTCTACCACATACCCCCAGTCCATGTCCTTGGTCTCTCAGAACCGTATTCAGCAAGCTAAGGAAGTGTAATGCTGGAGCAAACCATCTGCACCATCTGGACAAAGGAAAATTACCCAAACCCCACTGCTTTAAATTGAGCTTTATAAGACCTTGAATGCTAGGTCTCCATCACACCACAAAGCAATATGTTTGAGACACATCTAGCATTGGTGGGGTTAAAAAAAACCCACCACCATTTAAATCTACAGGACAGATTGATGATGTCCTGTTGTGCATCTGGTTTGCTCCAGAATAACTCTTCAGCCTCAGCAATTATCCTCCTCCCACATACCCTCTCCTTCCTCCTCCAGACATGTCCATTTGGGCCTTGTGTTTCATTGGTGGGCCCTACTTACCACAATGAGACACTGCCCTCAGATGTAAGAAGTGTCTCCAAGATGTTAATTAATGCTTAGGAGACATTCCCAGCATCACAGGGGCTAAGAACCCCCCCCCATACTCTTGTGTATCAGAGGAAAAAAAAACAAGTGCACAAAGATTAAAACCAGCCCATATGAAATACATAGACTTGAGCACATCTGAGATTTATTTGCAAATTGGTATTGGTTACTTAAATCATCCAGAATAGCAGTGTTGCTCTGAACAGTACATTAACATCCATGGTATTAGCCTTGGTCTTTTAGTGTGCATTAACCCTTTCCCAGAGGGGTGTGCAATGCATTGTGTACCCCTCTAGTTCTTAACCCTTTCAGTGCCAGAGGGGTACGGAAAGCATCGATTTGCAATGCGCTCCGTACCCTTCGGGCACTGAAAGGGTTAACAGGTTAAGGTGCTTAAAATGCTCAGTGTCCATAATATTTTTACACTGAGCACTTTGTTTCTTATGCTGGTAGAACAGAAATTGTTGAGGTTAACAAACAACATACCCCGGAGATGATATTCTAGTGCAGGAACATGTAAGTGATAAAACAATTACACATCAATATGAAAGGAACGCAGGGAGAATTCATTAAGTAACCAAGAGCTCCTGTTTTTTCCCCAGGCTAAAATTAGATTATTGACTAATCATTCCAGAAATAAACAGATTTGATCCATCTAGAACAGGGATGGGCAACCTGCAGCTTTCCTGTGGTTGTGCAGTGTCATCTCCCATCACCCTCAGCCAGCTGAGGATCAGAAAGAGAGAGACCAGACCTTCCATTTAAAGGGCAACTACCACTTGGATAGTGCCCCATCAGTAGATCTGCACTGCAGGAAGCAAACATCCAGTGAAGCCAGGACTGCATTGGGAACACCTACAGACATGTGGGGCTTCTGAAGTGTCTGATGTTTTGCAGTTCTGTCATGTTGGCCTGTGTGCAGGGCAATCATAGATGCCAGTGACGGGTACTAACCCAAATACTGTGGTTCTATGCAGGCTGTGCACGCAGCCCAAGATGTTTGTACCAGAGAGTCATAAACTTATGTTTTGTGTTCAAGCCTGTTGACCCCAAACTAGAGTTGTTTTGAAGCTTTTACTAAATGTGCTCCAAGAGGAGCAGACTTTGTAAACCCTTTAATCCTTTGCAGCCAGAGGGGTGGCCAACATTGCTTTGCAAAGTGTTGGCTACCTCTCTGACACACACAGAGTTCATGCAAGGTTACAAAAATGTTATTCTGTAGGACTGCACAGGAACCAGTTCAATCCCGTAGTGACTCATCTGTGTCCTGCATTAAACCCATGAGTGTTAGATATGCCTACAATACATGGATTCTCAACATGTTGGAGACATGTAGCATCCAGGGGTAGGGGTAGGGGTAGGGGTAGGGGTAGGTCTGGTTAACTTTATATAAAAATAGTTGTAGTCCGCAGGTTACCCCCTGCTTTTGAAGTCTAATGTGATAGATAGAAGATATTTTTTATTGGCAGCACACAAATATGGTTCATGGTAAACACAAGCCAATGAGTGACTATGTGCTAAACAGCTGAACTAGAACACATTGCAAAAGGTTGTTAAGGGCCACAAAGTCCCCAGCATTGGGCAACCCATGAATTCCCCTTTCCCACTCCCACAAAATATGTTAAAGAAGCCATGATCATTGAAGCTCGACTTTATTATTACTCTTTCAGGATATCCACTGTCCATTAAAAGAGAATATATACCATCAAGACATGACTTATTTACCTGGTAATATTATGTAGCTGGCGCATCTGAAGACATTTCTTGGTTTTCAATTTATTTTTTTACTCCAGAAATGTCTGTTAACCCTGTGGGTGCCGTAGCAATGCATTGCATACCTCTTTGGCACTCAAAAGGCCATATGCTCAAAAGAAGAGTGGAGGAATTATTGGGCATACCAATTATACTATGGGCAGACCTTTTTTTTTTTTTTTTTTATTCACATTGATTTAAATGTAATTATTTAACTCCTTAAGCGCTAGAGAGGTCTCCAGAGCATGGTGGAGCCATGGAATTTGTAGTTCTCCCATATAGTGCAGTTTGTTTACTCCAGAATTCCTTCATGTTTCATATGGGCATAGGGCCCAGAGGGTTAAGATTTAGTGAATCTTAAAAAGCTGCTATGCAGGATCTTGGTTTTGATGATGTTCATTGCTGGAAGATAATTATTTCAAGATTATTACAGCTCAAATTTGCTATTTTAATTAAACAATTTTCTGAAGTAGTCACAAGTTGGCATTAGTGTTAGACTCACAGAGGGCAAAAGGAAAAACAAGTCCTCTGGACTCCATTTAGAACTACTGCTTACAGTACAAAAATGTGCTGTAATCATTTTTGAATTAAACATCTCCCAGAGGGAGGACCCTTGGTTTCCATGGCTGAGAAAGCACAGGAAAAAAGTAAAATTATATCCCCTTTAGAGAAAAAAATTCATTGGTTTTTTTTTTCCCAATTCAAAAGAGGTAGTGACAAGCATAGCTATTTAACTCATGCCAACAAAGGCTGGAAATCAAGATGCACTTCATATGTGGACTTTTGCCATCTTTACAATGAAACCTGGTTTAAATAGCATACTCGCATCTGCCTCATTTGAAGTAACTGCAATGACAAAATGGATGAGATGTCCATATCGCTGCCATTTTCACAAACGCATCAAGGCAGTGTGCACATGTGTGACTTTAGCACAGTATTAATACTAAGCAAAACTTACCCAGATTATATCCCACAGTACTCAATGGTGCTGTTCACACAAAGGCTTTTCATCTTCTGTGATGCACAGGAAAGCAGCTTGCTGCAACTTGAAGGTATAGTAATGTTTCGTTATAAAACTACAACTGAGTCTTCTTCCTACTTTTTTTTAATCTATGTGTAACAGTAAAACCTAATAAAATGGCCATTTTACATTTATTCTCAAATAAAGTGCCCCCACCCCTTTTACTTACCTCAAGCAGCCTCTCCTCAGATCTGGAATCCAGTCCCAGGACCAGACAGATTGCAGAAAGGGACAATTTTTCCTCTTTCGGTACAAGGAAAAGCCTCCCCCTTGATGAAGGAGGGCAGGTTTTTCCTTAAGCTGGAAGAAGATTGTCCCTCAGTGCATTCTCCGGACTGGCTTGCTGAGATAAGTAAAAGGGGCGTTGGTGGGAACTTTACTGGAAAATAAATGTAAAAAAGTTTTATAAGGTTTTACTAGTTATTAAAATGTAGGAAGAAGACTCAGTTGTAATTTAATAATTACATTACTATCACTTTGAATGTGTTTTGCCTTGAACAGATGCAAGTTTCAGTGTACCTTAACCCTTTGAATGCCAGATGTTTATACAATACATTGCAAAGCAATTTTTTGAGGGTATATATTCCTTTTTTAGAATTCCACACTGGAATCAAAATTTGTCCTCTCAAATAGCTGTTCCATGTCCTCTAAACCCTAAAAGTACAATTTACCAAGGAAGGAATTTCTGAGAATGTTCTGTTCTGTGCATAGTCTCCTCAGTGTTTGTACTGAGTGTTTCATATATACCTGTCATTATTATAGTCAACAATGGAATGAATGCTATATTATGACATATAATATTATAAAACTAATTGTAAAATACTCTTTCTACTCATTTGGGTACAATTCAACAGATCTATATATTTCTGTGTCTAAACTGAAAGGAAAAAGTACCCACTCTCAAATGATACTCCCAGTCCAGGTTTTCAGGATATCATGGTTTCATGACAGGGTAACTAGTCACCCACTTGGATGCTAAAGCGATCTCCAAAGCTTTGAGATCACTCTAGAATTCAAGGAGTGAAAAAGGCAGTAAACTTTAATTAAGAAAAATGTTTTCGTATTCAGCAAGAAAAGCCGTAACAAGGCTATTTCTAAAATGATTCCAGTGCTAATTTGCATTTTGGGATAGCTTGAGTGTTTTCAGGCGAAGCTGCATCCAATGCCATTTATGGAAAGTTTTTCAATAAGACACAGATCTTCCCGTGTCGGCAATAATACCTGGCTGCAAAAATCTTGACTCCAATCCCACTCAAAAAAATTTAAGTTTGCTCTGTAATACCTTCTGACAGAACTTCGAGCAGTGAATAAGCTTTCTTTTTCTCAAGTGAAAGTCCAACAATATATTTCCATAATAAAGAGTTACTATGCCTTTAAAGTGGCAGCCACAGACTGATTCACCTGTGGTTAAGAAGAGATTATCCTGAAAACCCACGGGGAAATGCACCAAGGTGAGAGAAACTCTCAAGAAAGATAAACTGTATTTATCAACATTAATCCTCAGGACACACCAACAGGTCAGATGTTTAGCTTGACTACATGTTGGGAATCAATGGCTCAGCCATTGTGATTGATCTACCTGTGCTTAATCAGGGATAGGTTTTAAGAACATACCCATTGGTGTGACCCCCCCCCCCCGACCTGGAGCGGAAAATGACTGCACTAAGATGCCTTGAGCTGGAGAGATTTTAGTTCATGGGCTTCATCAAGCAACACACATTGGAAAGTTTATCTCACTGTAGAATTCATCTCACATTAGCTCATAGCCAGTATGGACTTGACTACCCCAATACTATGCCAATGTAGGATATATAATGCCATTCTTTCATTGAATCCTACTATCAGCTTCTCAGACAAGCCTGCAATTTAATGAATCTCTAAGGATACAGTCTATTGGGCATACTGAATTGATTCTGCAAGATTCTTCCTGAACCCTCCGATTGCCAGAAACGTATCAAATGCATTGTGATGCAACATGTTCGATACTCCTCTGGCACGCAAAGGGGACCATCCAATATGGACACTATTTACGAAGACCTAAAAAAGGTGTCATATCCCATAAGTGTTGTATATACACTTTTAGTAAATATAAACTTTTAAATATTGTGTACTCAGGTATTTTTTTTTATTTTTTTAATTTTATCTTTTTTTGTTTTTTTTCCTTTGGTGCAGGATGTTTAATATTGCACCTTAAAGTGGAGTTGCCACCTTGAATTAAGTAAGAATAATGGAAATCTATTAAACCTTTGAGTGCCAGAGGGGTACGCAACCCATTGCAAAGCAACGAGTTGCATACTCCTCTGGCACTCAAAAGGTTAAAAAGCTCTATCCATAAGACTGTCAAAAGGGCAACAGAGGCAGGAGATTTAGGGCCCCCCATGTGCATAAGAAAAATGGAGTAATTCTGGGGTAAACCAACTTAATAAGGGACAAATTAAAAATTACCACTGATTTAAGTAGAGCTTTAAACCCCTTAAATCAGTGGTGGAGAACATGAGATGCCCCACCTTCTGCCAGACTACAATTCTCATCACACACACACACACACACACACACGGTGGATGATGGGAATTGTAGTCTGGCAGCAGTTGCAGTTTGGAGAACTCTCTAGTATTCAAAGAATTAAAAGCCCCATTTCAACACGTGGTATTTTGAAAATGTTTATTTGCCATCTATGGTGCAGCTGGTTTACCCAGAATTATTCTCGTATTTGAACATAAAGCCCTACTTCTATTGCTGGAAAGTTACCGCTCACTGCAATATCATGTGCTAACTGAAGACTGAATTCTATCGCTTGTTCACTTTATCACTCGTTTTATCTACAGATTTCCCCAATAGGAATCAGTGAGATAAAATGCATTACCTGCAATGTAATCTAAGTTTATGTTCTCTCCGGAGAAAAATCATCCAGAAATTGGCAAAAAATAATAATAATAATGAAAAATAAAATAGTTAATTTCTATGTAAATATGATTTATTCCTAGCCATGGTTTTTATTTATTCACCAAGCCCCTTTGGTAAGAAAGTTGTAAAATCTGTCCAAAGTATATGAAAAAAGCTACACTTTTTCAGTTCAGAGACTTCTGGTACTTATTTGCCGCCATCATGCCATGCATTTAAATGTGATCACTCAGTGCCCTACTAGCAGATCCACTTCCCTGGAGGAAGACTTGGAGATGAAGCTAGTGATGCACTGTGGACTCTGGTGAACAACCAGGTGTCTGAAAAGAGACCCCCGGGGCTCCACAGATGGTCTCAAGAGAAACTGCTTAAGTACAAGAATGAAGGCACACAGTTCAGTCTCTTGCCCTCTGAGCTGAATCCCCAAAGTCCCTCGGAGTTCAGGGCTGGACACTGGGGTCTATGGTGGCTGTGTATAAAACCTGCAAAGTTTGTGACATAACACCTTACACTTCCAAGTTGAGTTCCAGTAAAAGGGGTCAGATTTCTACTCTTGCACATGGGTAACAGGAGCGTTCTGGGATTTTTACTAAGGCTGCTCCAATAGGCGCAGATGTAGCAAAAACATGGCAATGCCCAACTAATTAGGTGCTTGTATAAACAGGTGTCAAATAGTCAGGCAAAGTGGTCTAAATAGGAAAAGTACATCTGATATTTTGAGGCTTTTTTGAGGCCAACAAAAGTTGGCAAAGAATACATTATATTTAAAATGTATAAACCTAGTGATATTTAGTTGATAATGAGGATGATTTGCTAGGAAGAAATGGAATAACCTGGAGTAAATCAACGTGGTGGTGGTGGTGTGGATGTGTGTCTGTGGTAATTGAAAGAAAAAGTCCCATTGATTTAGCCCCAATGTCCCCTATATTACCTAAAACTATACATCCACTGGCCTTTTAGTTAATAGAATACGTTCTAAATAAAGACTGTAAATGAGTACACTTAATTCAAGGGAACTGGTCCACTTTAATTCAGAGTGCCAAGTGTGCAACATATCGCTAAACAAAGCACACAACTCAGCCCCTCTGACATTTACAGGCTTACATTACGCGTGTAGGCGGCCATAAAAGGCTGCAAGGCCATTTATTTAAGCACACTTGTAACGATCAGCACTTACTGGTGTTCACTGGCTGAGGCAGAATATATAGGGGTCATCTCAAATCACTCACATCATGGCTGGGAAAACAGCAGATTTGAAAGGATGAACTGATTTGCACTTTAAGATTTTAACTTCCTTTTAAGATCTGGTTATAATGTTACTGCACCAAACACTGGCTGGGAGTATGGAGATTGCAGGTATATGACCCATTTCAATTAATCTGTAGGTAACAGATTTTCATATAGTAAATATAAGTTTTCCTGCCGAGTAAATCAAGGGTATGCTCAATGTGGAGTAATTTTCCATAAAAAATTATTACAGCTCAAATTAATTAATACATTTTTACATTTCACTTTAATTTACTATAGTGGAGACCAGGTGGTGCTGCTATCATCACTTACTAGAGACAGCCATAGTCTATGACTCTCCCACAGAGAGCATTCTAAAAAGAAAAACTGCATTTTGATCACTAGTTCATACTGTTGGTAAATGCACTTAAAAATTGTTTAAGTTATAATAACTTTTCACCGAAAACATCTACCAGCAGTGGTAGCACCCTTGTTTTGCCCAGCAGGAAAAGCTTTAACATATTTCATACAATGATGCTCTACTTCTTTAAAGAGAAAATAACTATAGAAACAAATTGTTTTCAGTTTAACAGTAGGGCTTACCTAGGTAGGATTCCTTCATACAGCAGCCAGGTATATCAACTTATATACTTTTTTTTTTTTTTTTTTTTGCATTTTGTGTTGAAGTCTAGCTTTATCTCAAACTTACAACATTCAAGCTTCAACTGTCTGAACGTGAAATACTAAAAGGAAAAACTACATCAATGGTTCTTCCGAAGAGAGTAACATTATTGGACACACACACACACACACACACACACACACACTTGACTTCTGTATGAAGGACACAAAGCTAAATAAAGCCTTCTGTTAAAAATATTATAGCTACTTATTCCTACAGGAATAGTTTTCCCTTTAAAGCAGATCATCAAAATATTACTGCCCCCAAACACTTACTAACATAGCGATAGGCAAACGCATACTATCATTAGGCTGAACAAGTCCTGCATCATTGTTGAAAAACACATTTTCGGCAGCCACCAGCAGGCAACAGCACTGACATCATAGAGGCATGGTCCCTCTGAGTCTGCGCTGTCTGTCCTGTTCACTGCAGGATCGGTGAATGGAATTCCTTGGTACCTGAAGTTACTGACGGCGCAGGTGCACAGAGCTTCTCTTGTAAGCTCTGTGCAGCCTGATGCAAGCCGAAGAAGTTGGTTTTCAACAATAACGCAGGACTTATTCAGCCTAATGACAGTATGCCTTTGCCTATTGCTGTTAGTAAGTGTTTGGGGGGCAATAATATTTTGATGACGGTTCTGCATTAACATGTAAAGTGTTAGGGTGTTGTACAGGACTAAGACAGATTGAAATGCTTGATAGAAAACCAACTATTGCTGCACTAAATATAATGTAACCAGTTTGAATGAAGACTCTACTGACAGGTAGCCTAATCTATATCATGTTGCATTGAATATTAAGTGTTGCATTTGTTGTTGCAACACCAAAAGCCCTTGGAACAAACACTAACATAGGTTTCATACCAAACATGATAACAAATTTACCCTATTTCTCCCATAACCCCCCCCCAAAAAAAGCAAACAAAAAAAAACAAAACAAAAAATGAAATGTTGGTGAAAGGGCATCTTTGGACAAGAGGAGCAACCAGTTTCTGAACACTGCCCTAGGGTTGTTCACAGGATTGCAAATAAGCCTGCAGCCACATAGGCCCTTTTCATACAGTTACACCCAAAGGACAGTGCAATGTCACTCTTTGGTCCATACACAATTGCTTGGCAAAAGGATCAAGCCAGGAAGAAATGAGACTAGTTTGGCTCCAACTGCATCCTACAATGCTTCTGATCCTGAGCAGTAAGAGGTTGGAAAAAGATTGAAACATTTCCAGTTTGGCGGATGAAATTACAAAATAAAACAAAAATGCAAAACAAAAAAGCATAAAATGATTAGTGGGTTAAACTGTAATCCTGATAGCAGGAATAATTTACTATAATTTCTAACAGAACAGGCTCAGAAGCCCCTACTAATATTTTAAAAGGATCATTTAATCAGCCATTTCTCCAGTTAACGAGGAAGGCTAATTTCAATGCACTCAAACATGAAGGCTAGTAAGTACATCCATGCCTTTGCTGCTCCATCTACAACAATAGTGTTTGCTTGATGGTCAAGGCAGAGAAGTTTGAGGCAAGTTTAAAGAGAAATGTATAAGATTGAGGGGGAACAAGAAAATCTTGAAGACAACAGTACAAAAACAAGGCACTTTGAAGACAAAGGAGAGTGACATGGAGGGCAAATACAAGTACAAAGGCAGAAATAAGGGAAGGAAAATGAGCACACTTCAACCTAGCAAAGTGAAATAAGTGCAAGTGAACTGGCTCTACATGACTGTTTGTATACTATCTCTATATGTGATATATCCTGGTACAACATTCAGCCTTGGTAGGTTTTGGAGTCTAGCAAACAAAACAATGTCAAGTCAAGAAGCCATAGCAGCTGGGAACTCATGAGCTTGAATGTTGCAAAGATACCATTATAGCAAAGGTAAGAGCCCGAATGCTTATAAAGACCTGGTAGCTCAGAAGTATGGATTTTTGTACCCAGCCAGCACCTTTATATCTTCCAGGAGAGGATGCGGATATTTGTGAGAAGCATGGGGATGTTGAAAAGAATGCAGTATGTCATGGGAGAACCTATTGTTAAATCAGAAACAATGAAAACTAAGGCTAAGAAGGTAAAAAGGCTTCTTCAGGAAAGTGAAACATGGATATGACAAGGACAAGAAGAGAAAGAAGGTTTAGAGAAGATAAGGAAAAGGGAGAAAAGTGGCACGGAACAGCTGACTGTAAACTTTTCTTTGTTAATAAACCTATCAGTTCTCTAAAGTCAAGTTATGGAGTTGAATATTGAAAGTGCGGACAAGAGGTTGAGGACTTTATCGGTCTCAGGATGCAGAAGCTGGATTCGCCCTTTGTTTGCGCTGTGGAAGGGCATTGTTTTCAGGATCTGTAACTGCTGTCTGGATGGACTCTGAGGTGGCAGCAGGTCCATTGGACCCCGATGTATAGGTAGCGGTTCGTTCGGTGGGCTGGCGTTGGGCCTGGGGATGATAGCTCTGATTTCGGGAATTGGAATGATACCAGGAGTTGTTCCTGTTCCGGCTGTCATATCTCATGTTGTTAGCACTGTAATTTTGCCGTGGACCCGTTTGTCGGTAGCCCTGTCCTTGTTTCTTGTTCTGTTGAAATCCCTTAGAGGCAAAGTTAAGAAATGTCAGTTCAGAACAATATGACAATTTTCCTTATGAGATGCAGAGCATTGAAAGGATGTTGGAAACAATAAAGGTCCAAGAACATGTGAACAAAGCAAAGTTCAAAAGAACATCTGAAGAATGGGAAAGCTACACAAAGAGAGTTCCCATAGTTTAAAACTCACCCTTTCCCTGTCCATTACCCCCTGCAGAGCATTATGAACCACAGATTAGTTAACGCTGTGCTTACAGAGGTAGGAACAGTACTATCATCTCCATAAAAGCTGTGCGTCAATGAATCTGATGTTGCAGAACATAAATCTGCCATAAGTGCAGAGTGAGAAGCTGACATCACCCATCTCTACAGATCGCAGAAATCTAGAGGAATAAACAAGAGGGAACTGGGGAGTTTTAAGCTATGAGAACTCTGTTCCAACAGAGGTAAGCACACAGCCTGTAGTTTAAAATACTATTATATTGGCTCTTTGCTGCCCTTCTAACTCGCCCGGATGCTAGCATTTATACATTTTTCCACTTAAAAGTACAAACTTGTAATGAAGACTCAGTGGGGGGGGGGGGAAATTAACAAAACCAACAACAAAAAAAAGAGCTCATGCATGACTATTAACAGTGTACGCTAAATGTTACTAAGCTATTAAGAAACAGTTACTGAATTAGATTTATTTTAAAACAAAACAAAAACACACTTCCAATTTATAGAATATGTATAACCTGTTTGGGAGGCTGGCCTGGACGGCTGCCATAATGACTGATGGTGTTAGGAGACTCCCCTGCAGTTGTAGGTTTCTTGCTGGAGGAGGTAAAGCTGGGCATGGAAGAGATGTCTGGAGTAGATGGAGCAGAGGTATCACTAGGACTAGTCAGAGAACAGCAGCGAGAGCGTGTAGAGTAATTGTTCTTCGGGTGAGACACTGAAAGGCAAATAGGAGAATCTGTCAGATCACAGCATGCTAGAGGGTGCTGCACACATTACTAAATAGATTACATGGCATGGCAAAGAGTCACTTTCAGACACTACTTGTCAGGCGTGCTGTGTTACGGTTGCTGGTGTGTCATTGTGAATTAATAGACACCATGCTGCTTCCTTTAAACAACCTTTGCGTGAAACACCGGCATGAGGGAAAGAGAAGGCATGCGGACAAGCAATGGTCTATTAATAGGGACTGACATGAGAATACAGAGAAAGTGCAAACCGACTGTACTACAGTATACAAATACAAATATTATGGAGCTTTTAATCCCCTGAATGCTAGTAAACTCTGCACACATTATTTTTCAATGCATTGGAGACCACTAGCATTCAAGCAATTAAATGGCTTATTTAACCCTTTCAGTGCCAGAGGGATATGCAACACAGTGCACTTAAATGGTTCAAGGGATAGTAATGTTTCATAATAAAACCAGCTCTAATTAATCATCATAGTATTTGGACTTTGGAGAGTGTTATTTCAATTCTGTCAGAGTTGTAGTTCCAGAGTAATTCAATGACAAAGTCTCCCCCTCCCTCCTCTTTTACTGATGTCACGCTGTTCAACCTGAGCAGAAGGGAGGTGTCCAGGTAGACTGCAGAGAGGGACAATCTTCAATTAAGATAAGGGAAAAACCTGAAAAGCTTGTCAAGGGGGGCAGGGATTTAATTGTTTTCATAGGAATAAGAGTGTCCCCTTCTGTTATCTGTCCAGTCTATGGACTGCATTCCACATCTGAGAAGAGATTGTTTACAGTAGGTAAAAGAGGCGGGAGGGGGAAACTTTGCTTGTGAATATCTCATAAACCATAAAGGTTTGAGAGATAAGACTTACATCATTCTTCATGTTTTTTTAATGTCTACAAAATAAAATAAAGTTAAAACGAAGTATTACTATCCCTTTAAGTCCATGGGAATTTTGGGAAAGTTTATTTAACCTGTAAGATACAGCCTGTTTGCACAGAACTGCTCCAGTTCTTCTTAGTGCATTAGTGTCAATAACACACACACTATTAACTACGGCAAAGACTTACATAGAAAATAGACAGAGGAGGCTGTGGCAGTTTAACTTTAGCAGAAGTGTACGCAAAGCTATGCAAAGCAATGATTAAACTTCTTGAGGCCAGTGTAGTAAGAAGAACAAGGAGGATATGCACCAAGGTGTGATAAAGAGGTGATAAAGTGGAGATAACTTCTCCAGTGATATCACTTCTCCAGTTCCCATGTTATTCTATGGATTCAATGCAATAATATTTCTCCAGCTTCGGAGCATGAAGCATAGGCTCTATAGAATAACATAGGAACTGGAGATGTAATATTACTAGAGGTGCCATCTCCACTTTATCACCTCTTTACACTAATTATATATATATACCAACTGCACCATAGGGGGGATAACTTCCCAGTGTTTTGCAATGAGTTGCAGACTACTTTAGCATTCAAGAGATTAAAACCCCCTTTAAATAAATGGGAATTTAGGAAGAATTTATGAGTCAGTATTGTGCAGCTGCTTTGCCCCAGAATTACTAAATTTCCTCTTCAATCAGCTGCATAATTGCATCTCAAAGTGCTCTGAAGCAATAGTGCAGCACGAAGCACCTTCCTCAGACAGCCAGGGCTCTATGTGAGGATTTCCCCTTACATTATATGACTACATCTGACCACAAAGTAGAACTAGTCCTTGACTTCCAGCATCACCATCTGTAAGGTGTATTCTGAATACTAACTGGTCATACTGTACTAGGAGAAAGGTAGAGGAAGAGAGTATACCACTTTTAGGTTACTGATGGTTGGAATGAGGATGCATCTGCCTTAACTTTTTGATCACATTCTTCTTCTGTTCTGTTCCCCAGTTACCATAAGAATAACCACAACCATTCTAATCAGTAATCGGTTAATAATAAAAAGAAAAATGTGCAGGATCTTACTTTAATACTGCATCAGTGATGCAAGGTGAGAAGCAGCACTGATGTTTCCCCTTCTGGCTTGATTCTAAAGTAGTATATATTTATTTGCCCTGTGCCCTGGTATCTGGGCAAAGCACATACTGCCCTTTTGGTTCAGGGAATCTCAGGAGAGCCATGTACTGGATACTTCTCTGGCACTCAAAAGGTTAATGAAATAAAATAGAAATAAATGTGCTAATAACCAACACACAACAGAACTGATGAATATTTATTAAACAGTTGTAGCGGTTTGGTACATTTTCTAAGAGAAATAAAATTCTACAGTTGTGCTCAAAAGTTTGCATAACCTGGCAGAAATTGTGAAATTTTGGCATTGATTTTGAAAATATGACTGATCGTGAAAAAAAACAAACAAACTGTCTTTTATTTAAGGATAGTGATCATATGAAGCCATTTATTATCACATAGTTGTTTGGATCCTTTTTTAAATCATAATGATAACAGAAATCACCCAAATGGCCCTGAACAAAAGTTTACATCCCCTTTAATGTTTGGGCTTGTTACATACACACAAGGTGGCACACACAGGTTAAAATGGCAATTAAAGGTTAATTTCCCACACCTGTGGCTTTTTAAATTGCAATTAGTGTCTGTGTATAAATAGTTTGAGTTTGTTAGCTCTCACGTGGATGCACTGAGCAGGCTAGATACTGAGCCATGGGGAGCAGAAAAGAACTGTCAAAAGAACTGTGTAACAAGGTAATGGAACTTTATAAATATGGAAA
This sequence comes from Rhinophrynus dorsalis, assembly GCA_037306005.1. Classification (NCBI taxonomy): domain Eukaryota; kingdom Metazoa; phylum Chordata; class Amphibia; order Anura; family Rhinophrynidae; genus Rhinophrynus; species Rhinophrynus dorsalis. The sequence continues at coordinate 472,191,704 of CM074719.1, read as the reverse complement.
AGGATTATATATATATATATATATATATATATATATATATATATATATATATATATATATATATATATATATATACACTCAATCACTTATTAAGAAGTGGACAATTTGGGGATCTCTTGATATCAAGCCAAGGTCAGGTAGATCAAACAAACATTTCAGCCACAACTGCCAGAAGAATTGTTTGGGATACAAAGAAAAACCGACAGGTAACCTCAGGAGAAATACACGCTGCTCTGGAAAGACGGTGTGGTTGTTTCAAGGAGCACAATACGATGATACCTGAACAAAAATGAGCTGCATGGTTGAGTCCCCAGAAAGAAGCCTTTACTGCCCCAATACAGCCTGTTTACAAAATTCCCAACACCATCTTGAGACGCCTCACAGCTTCTGGCACACTAATTTGGAAAGGCGAGACCAAAATAGAGCTTTATGGTCATAACCATAAGCGCTATGTTTGGAGAGGGTCAACAAGGCCTATAGAGAAAAGAATACCATCCCCACTGTGAAGCATGGTGATAGCTCACTGATGTTTTGGGGGTGTGTGAGCTCTAAAGGCACGGGGAATCTTGTGAAAATTGATGGCAAGATGAATGCAGCAGGTCAGAAAACACTGGCAGACAATTTGCATTCTTCTGCATGAAAGCTGCGCATGGGATGCTCTTGGACTTTCCAGCATGATAATGACCCTAAGCACAAGGCCAAGCTGACCCTCCAGTGGTTACAGAAGGAAAAAGGTGAAGGTTCTGGAGTGGCCATCAGTGTCTCCTGACCTTAATATCATATAGCCACTCTGTGGAGATCATAAACGTGCGGCTCATGCAAGATGACCAAAAGACTTTGCATGACCTGGAAGCATTTTGCAAAGACGAATGGGCAGATATATCACCTGCAAGAATTTGGGGCCTCATAGACAACTATTACAAAAGACTGCACGCTGTCATTGAAGCTAAAGGGGGCAAAACACAGTATTAAGAACTAAGGGTATGCAGACTTTTGAACAGGGATCATTTCATTTTTTTATTTGTTGCCATGTTTTGTTTTATGATTGTGTGTATAACAGAATGGCACAAAACAAAAAAAGAAAAAATACACAGATATTTAACGGGGCACCCAAGCGATGGTATAATTCTTACAATATACATATTTAACTTACTGTGAAAGTAATAAAACTTAATCTTTAATAATAAACCTGGAGTGATGATATCCTTTTAGTAAATTTCACATAAAAATAAGGTATGTATGTCCAGTGTATGCCACAGTCCCCATTCTATCCAGAGGGCATGAACCATTATAGTCCTCTGGTTTATAATTAGTGGATTTTGGTGTATATATACTCCCTTCATGACAGCAGTCTTTTCAGCCTTGAGAAAGCCTTGCGGTGAAAAGCATGTTGGAATTTTATCAAAGCGTTCTATAATGTCTTTTATACACTTCTAACATATTAGCAATTTGGATACTTCATATCCTTCTACAGGGTTACTTTCAACAATTACTCTGTTCTAGTATAGGCAATACACCAGCTCTAACAATATGTTTTTAAATTTGAGGATATCCTGGACTCTTGGTAATCACATAACTTGTGCACAACCCTTGTACTGAGGCAATAATCAAGGGACTAGTTAGTTCTCTAGATACCAGCAACAGTGCTGTGTTTGAGTTTAGGAGAATTGCCGGCAGTAATAAAGAGGTTGTTGCCTTTTATCATTGCCTAACGATTAGGACTAATGATAAACCAGAGGACTATAACTGTTCATACACTCTGGATAGAACGGGGAATGTGCGGCATACACTGGACATACATACCTCATTTTTATGTGAAATTTACTAAAAGGATATCATCAGTCCAGGTTTATATCTAGAATTTTTAATTTGTACTTTTTGTTCTTTTTGATTATTAAAGGTTAAGTTTTATTACTTTCACCGTAAGTTAAATATGTATATTGTATAATCATAAGAATTACACCATTGCTTGGGTGCCCTGTTAAAAAAAAGAAAAAATACACACAGATATTTGTTTTGTGTATATTATCAATATTTAGCTATGTTTGAACAGCTGCATTACCAACTCTTCTATGTAATGCTTGGCCTCTTACAGCGATTAACTCTGTCGGTGCTCCAGTTCTATATTTTTTCAAAGAAGTGTGGTTTTTATAACCTACAGTTGAATATGAATCCCATAAGAAATAAAAGAAATGTGTTTTGCCTGCTCACTCATGTTTTCTTTAAAAAAGGTACATATATTACCAATTCTCCAAGGGTATGCAAACTTTTGAGCACAACTGTATTTGAATTGTCTGGGCCTTCAGATTTCTGTGTAGTTTTATAAATGTGTTGCAACAAAACTGTGCTTTTATGATTGCAATCACTTTTTACAATCAATGATCACATTTAAACGAACAGTGAAAACTAAATTGTTAGATGTTTGCTGGTAGCTGCAGGAGAACTGACACAAACCACCTGTACATTACATCATTAATCCCTTGCATTCTCGAGAGGATTCCAACACATTGTGATCCTCCCCTCTATCACCTTAAGATTTAAACGGGATGATATTACTGAAAAACCCATGTTGCTGTGGTTAATGGTTGACAAACTCTGTATCGAACTCGCACAAACACAATGCCTGGGAACGTTCATCACTTTTATAGTAGCAGAATGCAGGGTTTTTACCACTCGTATAATGGAAACAATTAAGAAACCGTAAAGCTGTCCGGATAATGTAAGCAGCAATAACAAATGGTTATCTGATTTGCACACATAGGTAGGGGTTTGAGAGATTATTATAAGGAGACTACACTATCAGCTGAACTCAATAAAACAAGAATATGTCTTGAGAACTGGCAACTAGGATAACTGCCGTAATGTCTGAAAATTCCATTCAATGTAAATACAGTTCTCATTCATTCTGACAAACCTACCAGGGTTCAAACACAGAGTATTCCTTAAATACTGGCTGATATACATTTTAGGACATGACTGGACACCATTCCTTAGAAAACAGCATGGAATAAGGGTTAAAGTAGCAGAACATTATGTAACACAAGTCAGGGGTGGGCACTATGAGGCACTCCAGCTATCCAAAAAACCCCATCATCCCCAGAATTCCGTCTTCAGCATGGGGCAGTGGTCTCCAATATTTTGACAACAGAGTTAACAAAAAAAACTAAACAAAAAAAAACAAAAAAAAAAAAAAAAAAAAAAAAACTTTGGGGACTTGTACAATAAAGAAAAATCGGTCCAATTCTGGGGCAAACCACCTTCACTACAAGGGAGAAATAAATTCCCCATCGATTTAAACAGATTTTTTAACCCTTTAAATTCTAGAGGCATCAAAGCATTGCATAGGAAACTTTTTTAGTGTTTAGGGGGTTAGAAGCAACATTTAAATCAAAGTGAATTTTGTGAATTTGTATTTTCCCCTACAGTGCAATTGGTTTGCTCCAGGACTGCAAAACGAGACTGAAGAACTGGAATGATTCTGGGGCAAAAACTGCATAAATAAAAATTCTCACTGAATTAAAGGGATAGTAATGTTTGAAATAAAGTAGATCGAGTCTTCTTTATTGTAAAACTAACACATTGTGCTATGTTTAGCAGCTTTTCTGTAGTTCCAAAGATATTAAATATAAAATGATCCCCTTCCTGCCACCTCCCACTGAATTTGCAATGTGGTCCCTGGACCAGACAGATGCATCGAGGTACAAACTTCAGTGAGTAAGTATAAGGAAAACCCCGTCTCCCTTGATGAAGGAGGGAAGGATTTTCTTTTGCTTACCGAAGTTTGTACCTCGCTGCATCCATCCGGACCAGGCAGAGAGGCAGAGTGATGCGGCCAGAAGGGGCTGGAGGGGTATCCTTCTACATTTAATATCGTTTGAACATAAAAGTTAGTTGCTAAACATAATGAAATGTGTTAGATGTACAATAAAGAAGAATCTGAGATCTACTTTATTGCTAACATTAATGTCCCTTTACGAAGCAACATGTTTGATACCTCCCTAGCATTCAAGGGGTAAATCACTGGAAATAAGAGGGATGTTTGTCTCTTATGGTACAGCTGTATTGCTCTAGAAATAATCCAATTAGTAAATCAGCCTCACAAGTATTTATAACGAACTGTAGAGGGCTCCCCAATTGGCAGTGTTTCGTGGCTGACGTCAGTCAGTGGGATCAGTTGGTGAATGATACTGAAGCATTAGGTGTCTGTGTTGTAGCATCATCAATAAAGAGACTGATGTACACTAACCTTGGCCAAAAGATTCTATGCTCTTCTTCAGGGTGTCCAGATCTGCAGTGAAGCGAGCAGCTCGGCCCAGTTCCTCATCATACTTTCGTTCACTGACAAAATGCTGAGAAACAAAAGATTACAGAGCCACATCTTAATATGCTTAACTGAGAGGAACAGGGTGGCAAATACATAATTTAACCTCCCTTAGGAAAGAGCAGGACACAGTGATTAAAATTCCACTGGATAAAAACAGAGGTATCGGGAGTATTAAAACAGGGAAAAAGCCAGAGCTACACAGGTGGTCTTAATTGGCCACCTGGTGTCAAATTCCACATCTTAACTCTTTTAGTGCCAAAGGAGTACGCAACGCATTGCTTTGTAATGTATTGCATACCCCTCTGGTGCTGAAAGGGTTAAAATTCCATTTTAACCCATTGGAACGGTCTACAAAGTGTGCTTGCAAACAAGGCACACTTTGTAGTCCGTTCCAATTAAGTATTTCTTTCTAGAGAATGCTATTTTGGCTCTGCAGAAGAGCCGCTGGCCGGTCAAATGACCAGAATCTCCTTCTGACAGCTAGAATGCAGACGTCTGTGAAAGGGGAACTTTAGAAGATTAAAGGGGAACTACCACCCCAACACAATGTACTCTCTAAGTCTTTGTCTTCCTTGCGTTATTAGGAATCCATAGTTCACTTTCTCCAAAAAAGCGTTGTAAGAGCACAATCTTTATAATAAATCTCTACCTGATGATGTCTTGCCCATTGAATCCGTTCTGCGTGTGACTGCTATGGAGCCACTTGGCTCCATTGAACCTCGCTCCGTCTTGCCCATCACTCGTACGTCATTGTCCTCAGCACCACATGACCTGACGCGCTCCTGGCATCAAGCGTGGTCAGGTCATTTCAGCCAAGTGGAAATAGACCGGTGGTTTACATATAGCGAGTGCTTCACATGCACCTGCTCCCACTAGGCTGAAATGACCTGACCGCGCTTGATGCCAGGAGCGCGGCAGGTCATGTGGTGCTAAGGACAATGACGTACGAGTGATGGGCAAGACGGAGGGAGGAACATTGGAGCTGAATGGCTCCATAGAGGTCATGTGCAGAACAGATTCAAGGGGCAAGACGTCATTGGGTAGAGATTTAGTATAAAGATTGTGCTCTTACAATGCTTTTTTGGAGAAAACTAACTATGGATTCCTAATAATGCTAGGAAGACAAAGACTTAGTGAGTACATTGTGTTGGGGTGGTAGTTCCCCTTTAAATCTTTCAAACTATACATGTTTGAGAGATAGGAGGTACATTATTCCATTTCTATTTTTAATATCTACAATGTAAACCTTTGTTAAAGCAACAATTACTAGCCTTTTAAAGGAGACTTGTCACCCTAAGATAAATGTATTTCATTTTCAAGAGAGTTTAAATCCCACTCTATGTTGTGCTAGTCATTTTTTGTAATATAAATTGTTTCTAACCGTTTGTAATAAAAATAGATTTTTTAAAAATAAAATCAACATTTATTTGTGGGTAACAGACTAGAATATTATGCCAATTAGCTGGTACTGAGCCAGTACTACCACCCATTGTACTTTGAATGAATCTAGGCAAAGCCCACAAGCTGGGTCATGTCTAATAGCATAGTGTGGGGTATGTTTTGCCTGGAATATAACTAACTGGCATAATGCAGTTAATGAGCATAAAGTGCCCCCAACGTGCCACCAACACAGAGGTCCTTTTTTCTGTAAAATAATTTTACATTAAAATTTCTAGTACAAGATACTGTATAGGTAGATTTAAAGGGAAAGTAAGGTTTCACAATAAACAAAGCTCCAATTAATCTTCATAGAATTTGGGCCATGGAAAGTGTTATTTCAATACTGTCAGAGATGTAGTTCAAGAGTAATTGAATGATAAAGTATCCCCCTCCTACCCCTTTTACTGATGTAACACTGCTCACCTCAGAGCAGCAAGACTGTCCGGATAGATCACAGAGAGGAACAATCTTCAATTAGCATCAGGGAAAAACCATTCAAGGGGGGCAGGGTTTTCATTCTTCTCACAGTAAGAAGATTGTCCCTTGCTGTGAGCTATCTGGTCTCAAGACCAGATTCCATAACTGAGGGGAGGTGGCTTACACTAGATAAGGGGCAGGAGAGGGATACTTTTTCATTCAATTACTCCTGAACTACAACTCTGACAGTAATGAAATAACACTCTCCATGGTCCAAATACTAAGAAGATTAATTGGAGCTTCTGTTTTGTGAAACATTACTAACCCTTTAAGTCTCTGCAAAACGGAACTGTCTTAGGGTGACAAGTCCAGTTTAAATGGGGCTCAATTTGCTTCACAATGCATTACAGACCTCTCTCCACCCTGGAGTGAAGTTAACTTTGCTCCAGAATGATACCTCTTTATCTTTAGTATCTAGGAGCCTTCTGTATAAAAACATAGTACAGCAAGTCTGGGGCAAACCAACTGCATCATGGGATACAAATAAAAGCTCCCATCCGTTTAAGTGGGGCTTTAAAGGGATAGTACTGTTTCAAAATAAAAGCAGCTCCAATTGATCTTCATAGTATTTGAGGCATGGAGAGTGGTATTTCAATACTGTCAGAGTTGTAGTTCAAGAGTAATTGAATGAAAAAAGTATTCCCCTCCCGCCCCTTTTACCTAGTGTAAGCCGCCTCCCCTCGGATGTGGAATCTGGTCTTAAGACCAGACAGCTCACAGCAAGGGACAATGAAAACCCTGCCCCCTTGACAGGTTTTTACCTTATGCTAATTGAAGATTGTCCCTCTCTGTGATCCATCTGGACAGCATCTTTCTGTCCTAAGGTGAGCAGTGTTACATCAGTAAAAGGGGCAGGAGGGGGACAATTTATCAATTACTTTTGAACTACAACAACTACAGTATTGAAATAACACTCTCCATGACCCAAATACTATGAAGATTAATTGGAGCTGCTTTTATTTTGAAACATTACTATCCCTTCAACCCCTTGAAAGCTTGTTGCTTCACAATGTGTTGGAGAACACTAGCATTCAAGGGATAAAGTACTATTTAAATGAATTAAAATATGGGACATTTGTATTTTATTGGTTCCCAATGGTGCAGTTACCTTGCCCAATAATTGCTCCACTTGTGTCTTCATGCATATTACCCAGTCCGGGATAGCATGGAATAGAAATCGAGCTATTGGGGGTATGAAATATAAAAGAGACAGACTTGGTTGTAAGGTTTACCCCCCCCCCCCCCAGAGTAAAACAAGGGTACTCCCCACTGCTGAAAGGTGTTTTATTCAAAAGTTATTACAGATCAAACTTGATGTTTTAGGTGCAGTATCTCAGTGGTCTGAAAATATATAGTGGAGCTGTTGCTACACCATCCTATGGACAACACTGGCCATAAATCTCCATAGGATGGTGTAGCAACAGCTCCACTGTACAATATCGGACCACTGTGATACTGCACCCAAAATGTTGAAGATTGAGCTGTAATAACTTTTGACTAAAACACCTTTCAGCAGTAGGAGTTCCCTTGTTTTACTTGGGGGGGGAATAAACCCTACAACACATTTTTTTTTTACCATTTTAAAGTGTTAGTAATGTCTAAAAAAACTTTTTTGCATTTAGAAGAGCTTAAAAAGCTGATCTAAATGCAAAAAAAACGTATCTCTTAAACCGCTATGGTTTAAGAGATACGGGCGTTTAAAGGTTGATTTCTCCTACTGACAGCTGTAAAGCTGTCAGCAGGAGATCCGTGTCGGTTGACACGCTGGCGCTTGAGAAGTGCCGGGATCTCGTTACTTACACGGCATCCCTTCATTGGAATGGTCTAAAACGTGTGCCTAGTGTTCAGGCACACTTTTTAGACCATTCCAATGAAGGGATTCTGTGTAAATAATGAGATCCCGGCACTTCTCAAGCGCCAGCGTGTCGACCAACACGGATCGCCTGCTGACAGCTTTACAGCTGTCAGTAGGAGAAATCAAACTTTAAACGCCCGTATCTCTTAAACCATAGCGGTTTAAGAGATACGTTTTTTTGCATTTAGATCAGCTTTTTAGCTCTTCTAAATGCAAAAAAGTTTTTTTAGACATTACTAACACTTTAAGTATTAAGATCCCTTTCAAGGGTTCATATAAAAAAATAAATGCATTTTAAGGAAATTAATAAAACTCTCCATCAGCAGAATACATACCTAGACAAAGCAGTTCCCAGCAGATTTGTCAGTTTTACCCTTTATTTGATAGGGGATGTGAAAAGCAACATGTTGTACACTCCCAGCACTGCAGTGACAAATGGATTTTCTGTACCACAACTGCCAAGACAGAATACCTCCATCCATTTCTTAAACACTAAGGACAACAGGGGAGTGCAATGCAGTGCTTCACAGTGTTTGAATTCCCATCTAGTCCTCTAGGGTTTTACGTGTACTAGGCCAAAAGGAACCTAGAGGAAACACTGATTTTTCACTTTAGCTAGCAGATGGACTGCTGGGAAGAGCCAAAAGGTCCCACGTGGGAGCTCCCAATGGACTACATAAACATATGTTGTTGGCCATAAAGCAAGATAATACATCATTACATTCAAGATCTCTCTAAAGACCGAATGCTATGCCCAACATGCTGTTTGCTCAAAGAATAAGAAGGCAATTGAAGATATAAGCCTGCAAAAATACCTTAATGTCTGCCCGAAGCTCTGCCAGCTGCTCCTCGGACATGCGCACCGCCACATCTGTCAGCTTCTTCAGCTCCTCCGCTTTCTTTTGCCGGCTGTCCAGGATTCCCACTGGAAAAAGATGCAGGTGGAGGGGAGGTCAGGGATGGAACAACCAGAAATAAATGGGTCAAAACAGCTTGTTTTATTGTTGTGCTGAGTATACATCTGAATGCTGGCTTGTAACATGCCAACAGCAAATCACAGCTGCAGTCATCCCTCTCCACAAATCAGTTTTACAGACTTCTCCCTGGCAGAATCCTACTGTGATTTCACTTATTTACGGCCACACTGAAACATGCTGCAAAGCAACAGCAGTCCTTAACCCCTTGAGGACCAGAGGGGAGTGGAGCGCATTTCTCAGAATTCCACACCCCCTGTGGTCCTCAAGGGGTTAAGAACAAAGATGTATTACCATTGTACACACACACACACACACACACACACACACACACACACACACACATCAGTCCATACAGAACCCTATTGCACTTCTCACTTTCCTCCTGTTACTGCATCAGACACTGTAGCTGGACCGGACTGGAACATGAAGACTGTTCATATTTATCCCTCTCAGATTTAAAGACTTATCCACACAATGATCAATTCTGGGGCAAACCAAATGCACCATAGAGGAGAAATATAATTTCCCCCAAAGTCCCAATGCTTTAAATGTTATAAAAATGTACAAATTGCTGTGGTTTCCCTGCCTTTCACCTTCATTCATATAAACAGCAACAGCACCAGCACCAAACAGTGTCCAGCATTTCCAGTTACTCTATGGAAGACCTGTGATAACTTATGAATGAAGATCCTTCCTACCAAAAGTGATAGCTTCCCATGTTTTACTTTGCTTGTTTTACTTAGAAGAAAAAGCACTTTGTTATGTATTTTTATAAAACAGTAGTGGGTTAGTGCCATGGTTTTGCCTGTGAGGCAAACATTTTTTTTTTTTTTTTTTTGTATTAAAAGTCAAACCTCAAGATGGGGCAACAGGACCCCTCCTAATTTCCCCTAGCTACTGATGTCCCAGCTGATTCATCTGGGAGACCAATAGTGACAACACTACTCCCCCGAGCCAGGTAGGAGTGGGAGGGATCAGGAAACAAGATTATGTCAATGAGGGAAAGCCTCTCATTGACTTGAGAGTGTTTGCCGATCCCGCCCACTCTCACTTAACTCTGAGTAGAATTGAAGTAGGGGAGCAGCTTTGGTCCCCTGTGTCGCCACTATTGATCTCCCATCTGATTTGGAGGAGGGGTCCTGATGCCCAATCACAAGGTCCGACTTTTGTTTTGTAAATGGATTCACCCCCAGCCCCCTCCTAAGCCAGTGTGTAATTTTTTTTTTTATTTAAACAGTGGCAGCGGTGGCTGGTTGAGGAGGCAGGGGCTACGGTCCCTGCCTCCTCCTCAACCAATCAGCTTTTTTTCAGCCACACCCCCTAACTATGAAGCAGATTCACTTTGAGCTTTAATTTATTATTATATATAATACATATATTATATATCTCTATATTAATACTCCTTCATAATGTAGATTTGAATGTAAACTGTAAATCAGTAATAGCCAAATCTGAAATATAATCTACTGGGTTGTCAAACATTCACTTCTGCATGTAAAAGACAAATATAGCAAAAGCAACTTAGCTTAAGAATAATTTAGAATGACAAGGAAACATCTGAATGAGAAGCTGCCAGTGAGGAAAACACAATCTAAACCTCAAAGCAACCATAGCAACTGCAGAATCATGTGCACTAAATCTGGTATTCTTATACTGGTTATAAAAATTATCTAGAATCCAAGAGGGTGCAAACCCCTTTGGTCCTCAGAGTTAACAGGTTGACTATTTCATACTCACTTGCTTCTGCTTTCACTTTGTCCATTTCTGCTAGAAGTGCCACCTCTCTGTCCATAAGGCTAGAGAAGAAAAGAGACAATATTTTAATCTCTCACATTTCCAATACAAAGTACACATTCCCAACAAAAAGTGCAATTGAAGTCGTCAGTAGGTGGCAGCAGAACTGAAGCATGCAGGGAATAGCTGTGCCACTATGTCCACCTGACAGACATTTGCTGCTTTTCACATATTTTGAACTTTTGACAAAACAGCTTTAAAGAATGCTGGCACTTAAATCTGACACTAACAAAGACCAATCTTTCTTGGTAGAAATGTTGATATGCAAAATGACAGTGCAACTTGAGCTTAGATGTAATAGGTTTTCATAGCGTGTAACATTTATGAGAAAAGCAAGTAGTGCATGGGATATGTGTGTGAAAAAAATTGGATTCAGTGTACTTTTGTAGTAAGACTGATATAAAGCGATACCTTTTAATGGCTAACTGAGGACATAGAAAGTGCAAACTTTCAGGACACTAAATGGGTTAACAAATAAAGCTGGACTAACACTACATTTATATTTACAGAGTAAAATATACACTTAAAACAAATGATATGAGTGAGTACACAGTGGGGGGACAATTAACTTAGTAAACAGACTCTGAATAGATATGAAATGATATGCATATGGTTATAGCAAAATCCTGGGAATAAGGAAATGTTCATTAACACAGAGGTGTGAAGAGACTGCTAGTCTGGGAGTTGGCAAAATTCATCTCTGTACCAAAAGGTCCTGTCTATCTATCATACTGAGACATGAAGCCCATCCCCAGGTTCAGGCCTGTTTTTAATGTGTCAAATATAACCATTAAAGTAAAACCACCACCTGAAATACACTTTAGCTTAAATAACTCTGTAAACTTTAGTATACAGAGAGGGAGAAAAATCTGGGAATTTAAATTAAAGCAGAACTACCATCCGAAATACACTTTAGCTTAAATAACTCCCCATCTGACTACTAGATGCTTAGTAACGCTAGTTGCCAGAATTATTACATTGTTAAAAAGATTTACCCTTTCTTCCCGGGCTGACAACAGGACGGAGCACAGACATCTTGCCATAGTGATGTCCGCACACCTGCTCTGTAAGTCCTAGCCGGCTCTAGGAGGCGTTGCTCGGAGCCCTTCGGCTCTGGAAGGGAATGACAGCGCAGGTGCGCGGACATCACTATGGCAAGATGTCTGCTCTCCGTCCTGCTGTCAGCCTGGGAAGAAAGGGTAAATCTATTTAACAATGTAATAATTCTGGTGACTAGTGCTACTAAGCAGCTAGTCGCCAGATGGGGAGTTATTTACGCGAATGTGTATTTCAGGTGGTAGTTCCGCTTTAATTTAAATTCCCAGATTTGCTCCCACTCTGTATACTAAAGTTTCCTTTGCTTATGGTGACCTTCATCGCTGCACAACATACATAAAGGTTGACACACCAGTTGGCCATCATTTCTGTGGTACAAATCATAGTCTACAAAATTTGAAGGTCACCATACTCAAAGGGAACTGTAGAACACAGAGGGAAAGAAAAATCTGGAAATTTAAATTAATTTTTATATTTGACACATTAAAAACAAGCCTAAACCCGGGGATGGGCTTCGTATCTCATTATAATAGATAGAACATTTTGGTATAGAGATTGTATAGAGATGGATCTTGCCAACTCCCAGACTAACAGGTTCTTCACACTGCTGTGCTTATGCATATCATTTCATATCTAAGAAGACTAGCCATTTTTTTAAACTTTGTATAACGCTTGTGAGTTTATTTGCTACAGAAGTACACTGAATCCTATCTACACTACTGGCTAACACAGTACCACCTTTTTTTCTGTGTGAAACAAGTAACAGTGGCCTGATCACATCATACCCTGAATTACCTGTAAAGTGCCCTAGGAGCTAAGCTGCGGCAGTCCAGTGATGACCTTTTAGAATGAAGAAAAGTACCAAAGTTTCACAGACTCATCAGTCTAAAAAGGTGGACATTTACTTAACCCCAAGATGGCCGGTGGGGTATAATGCATTACTTCATAATGTGTTGTAAATCCCTCTGAATTTTAGTTTATGAAGGTAACTAGGCTCCATCTGGCATATACCTACTTATCCAAAAAGAAAACCTGCCCCTGATTTGCTGTTAAACAGAACAGTATTTTAATTTTATTTTAGGGGATTTTTTTGTACTTTTCTAAAAATCCTTCTCTCTTAGTCCATGTGGATCACAGCAACCATGGGGTAAAGTATCCTCCAGCCAGGAGGGTAGGGCACTTGCCTCAAAAGGCAAGGATATTTTCTCCCTACTTCACTATACAACAACCAATCTAAGCCAGTTTTAATATATATGCAAGAAGAAACAGAATCAAAACAAGAAAGAATCCCATGAATTACGGAACACAAGTGGACCTCCCTGCCCATGACTCAAAAAGTTGTTTTTTGTCCAGGAGGGAAATCCTGTGTTCCACATAGACTAGGAGAAAAGGATTTATGGGAAAGCACACAAAAGCCCCCTTTTCTCTTACATCCTATGGAACACAGGAACAATGAGGATATACCAAAGCATCAATTAAGATTCCAGGGAGGGAAAAAGAAAAAAGAAAATTAACTGACCCAAGTCCCATCTCTCAAACCTTTATAGTTATAGATGCAAAATTTCCCCCCTCCACTTTCTAAACGTCAGCTGTAAAGCCGACAGGAGATTTGAGCTGTGCGACTTGACAGTGAATCTTCAGCAGAGCAGAAATACGCTATCTAAAAACAAATACTTCATTGGAACGGTCTACAAAGTGTGCTTGCAAACCAGGCACGCTTTGTAGACCGTTCCAATTAAGTATTTCTTTTTAGATAGCGGTATTTCGGCTCTGCTAAAGAGCCGCCGGCCGGTCCCGGGATTTCAGGATGTCAGCTAGAGGCTGACGTCTGTGAAAGGAGAAGGAGGGGGGAAGTTTAGCATTGTGTATTTCTCAAACTATAAAGGTTTGAGAGACAGGACTTGGATCAATTGGGTTATTTTTGTAATATCTACAATATTACATTTTATTTAAAAGAGACATTACTAACCCTTTAATTCAAGAAGCCACTATCACTTTAGATAAAGCCTGGGCTGCAGAAAGGCAGGAATCACAAGATTTAATTCAATTTCCAAAAAGGGTGCGTGAAATAAACATAGTACTTCAACCACCTATGCACATCCAAAAGCTGAAGCTCCTTCTCCAGTCTATTAGATGGACAGAGAAGAGGAAGAATATTTCCCTGGTTAATGTGAAACTAGGAGAAAATCTTAGGGAGAAACCCTATGGGAGTCCACAAAATCACTCTATCAGAGTGGAAAACCAGAAAGCGGGGCTTACAGGACAAAGCCTGAAGTTAAGACACAAACAAATATACAACAGCCAGCAGTCGACTGTATTGCGTGTCGAGAAACAGAAGCTGGAGGCTAATAGAAGCCTTCTGAAGAACTCCCAGAACCAGGTTCAAGTCCCACAGTAGAGTGGTATCCCGAAGGAATGGCAATAAAGCTATATGTAGATTCAATATCTCCCCATCTGGTGACTAGCTGCTTAGGAATGCTAGTCGCTAGAATTATTACCTTGTTTTAGAGATTTATCAATTCTTCCGGGGCTGACAGGCAGGACGGATCACAGACATCTTTCCATAGTGATGTCCGCACGCCTGGCTCCAGAAAGGACTGACAGAGCAGGCACACGGACGTCACTATGGCAAGATGTCTGCGATCTGTCCTGCCTGTCAGACCCAGAAGAATTGATAAATCTATTAAACAAGGTAATAATTCTGGCGACTAGCGCTACTAAGCAGTTAGATGGGGAGTTATTGAAGCTAAAGTTTTTTAAAGGGATAGTATTCCTTCAAAAGAAGAATAGTGATTTCTCTTTAATCAGGTAATAATTCTGGTGACTAGCGCCTACTGAGCAGCTAGTCGCCAGAGGGGCAATTTTGTGGTGCAATTTCATTACTGGGTGGTAGTTCCGCTTAAGGGAAAGGGAGGGAGAGATAGTGAAACCCTTTGATTGCCAAAGGGGTATTCAACTTTGCAATGCGTTGGATGCCACTGTAGCACTCAAAGGATTAAGGAACAGGGAAGGTGGTAGAGGCATTAAGGAAGAAGTAAGATAGGAGGGACATGGGGAGAGAGTCATAATAAAGGTAAATGACTGGCCACAGCAGAGAGGAAACATGGGTGAAGCTTGGTTTTGATTAACCCTTTGAGAGCCAGAGGGGGTGTGTACACCTAATGCTGGTGTGCTGGGTATGGGGTCCCTCAATAAAAGCTGCTTTTCCACACCCGTTGGTCTGGTGACGGGAGATGCAACCCAAATATGTATTTACAAGGAAATAGGCAGAAGCATGACAGAGTCCACAATTAACCATTTGAGTGGCAGGGGTTATGCAACGCATTGTTTTCAATGCATTGTGTACCCCTCTGACACAGAAATGGTTAACATTTGGAAAGCGCTTATGTCTGCTCCAAGTGCGTTCTGCATGTTAACCGTTTGAGTGCCAGAGGGGTACACAACGCAGTGCAAAGCAATGCGTTGCGTACCCCCTGGCAGTCAAAGGGTTAGTGATGGACTCTGGAACCCTTCCACATTGTTGTGCCCCCAACACTTTAGTGTGTGCTGCCTGGGGGCCCAAAGCTCCACTAAATGGCTATGGCATTTTCAGACTGTACCCTGACCGGGCAATCCTCCAGTTGCAGAGTCCAGCAATGTAGGGCATGAAATATCACCCGAAGCTCCAATATATTGATGGGAAGGAGAGATTCCTCTTGGGACCATCGGCCATTTTCAGATCCAAAATGGGACGACAGCCGCTGTCCTTCTTGGATACCACAAAGAGGCTGGAGTAGAATCCCAAGCCCCTCTCCTAAGGAGGAACTGGTTCCAGGACCGCCTTGTCCAGAAGGGCCTGAAAAGTGTCCTCGATAAGGCGGTGCTTTTCCGCTCCCAAGGGAGAGCGAGAAGAGAAGGTCCTAGGAGGAGGAAGAGAGGTGAAGGGAATCCTGTACCCCGTAGCCACCACCTGTAAAGCCCACTGGTCCACCACAGAGGCCTGCCAAACAGAGGCGTAAGCAGCCACCTACCTGCAGGTGGGGACCTGTGTGCGGCGAGTCATGCAGAAGGAGGTTTGGAAGCGTTGGACTTTGCGAAGGACTCAATAGCTGCTTAGGCTAGGATGAAAAGCACGGAGCCTGAGGGACTGTGTGGGTCACTTGGCGAGAATCTGCTTGAAATGGACGAAAAAACAGATTCCTTTTGACAGGCGTCTTCTTCCTCAGGACCTCTGGCAGGTGAGTACTCTTCCCTCCAGTCGCCTCGCTGATGAGCTCAGGCCCAAACAGAGATGAGCCCTGAAAAGGCAAAGACAGGAGAGCCTTATTGGAGGCAGTGTCAGCAGACCAGATCTTGAGCCAAAGAGCACACCTGGCTACCACATACATGGTACATGCCCTGGCTACTATACGCACTGCGTCAAACAGGCAGCAGAGACATAATGCTGAGGCTCAGCAATGTTAGCAAGAAGTCAAAACATGTCAGCAGTAGGTGCCCCCTGACGGACAGCAGAATTGAGTTGTTCAGTCCAAACAGCCACAGCCCTATTCACCCATGCTGCAGCAAAGACAGGGCAGATCTAGCAGTCGCAAAAATAGCTTTGAGAAAGGTCTCAAGCTTCTTATCAGTCCAGTCTTTGTGAGCAGATGTGTCAGCCACCGGCAAAGCCTGGAAACTGGGGCATCTGTATTGTGGGGATGGAGCCACTGCATGAGGGCTGTTTCAGAGAACAGGTAAAGCTCAGCGAGCTTCCTAGACACAGATGGTTTCCTGTCTGGAAACTTCCACTCCTCAGACACCAAGCTGTCAAGGGTGGTGTTAGGTAGAAAACAAGTATGGGGCCTAACAGGCTCCTGAAACACATCAGAGGGGTCAGAAGAAGCCTCCTGTACCAAGGGAATGTTCAGGGTGTGGTTAGCACAGCCCTGATCAGACCCTCAGGCAAGGGAATGGGGTCAGCCTCAAAGGGGTCCCCAAAAAAATTGAGATGAAAGAACAGCTGAACAGTCGTCATCATCATCATCATCATCCACCAATAATTCCTCCTCAGAGGAGTCAGACACATCAGGTACACCCGGTGGTTTAGGCAGTGAAGATCTGATAGGGGCGGGGGCCTGCCACGAGTGGAGGGGATTCAGGGGAACCAGCGCATGCTGGGCAAATATGACCTGAGAATTCTCTAGGTAACCCTGAGTGACATGAGGAGCAATGAAGGACACACAAAACCCCAGTGTCCTTTGTCTTAGGTTTAGCCCCAAGGTCTAACTGAGTAGACATTCTCACATAGCAAACCGGTCAAAGTATCAGTAACACCCACAAAGAAGTGTTTATGATAAATAAAATCACCCCAGAAACGCTAATATAGACTTATCTGGTAAGCGAAGGGTTAAACTGCTGAGGAAAGTCCAAGCCCTGTGTAGGATACTCAATCTGCGAATACACAAAATGGCTGCTGCAACAGGAGCCAATAAGAAACGAGCGTGCGAATCGATCGATCATGGGAACCGTAGTTTTGCTGAGTACCCCAACAGTGCCTGAAGCCCCCTAAGGCCCCCAACATGCCCAGAACGTTGACCGGATGACAGAGCAAGGGCAAACCAACAAAATGAGCCATCTCTGACCTCGCTACGTGGAGCGGTTGCACAAATATATCCCAAACTGTAAAGTCCCATTAAAGTGAATGGAGCAATGGAGTCTATGCGGTAAATGCACATCTTTAAAGTTAATGAGGTGAATACCAAAATGTAAAACCACTCAAAAGCCCACTAGAATTAAACAGTAGACCCAATAAACACTGGTCCCAGTAGGGAAAGTGCCCAACACCCCCCAAAAGGTGCTAACCAGCAGCAAAAGGGTTAAGTTACCACAGAGTTTGCTCCAAACACCTCACAGACATACAGATAAACCAAATGAGTGCATGAGTATGTAGAAATGAGACCCCAGTGCGGTGGGGAAGCATGGGACAGGTGGACCTCAGCACTCAAAGGGTGCTCACCTTTCAGCAGATCTTCTGTCTTCAGATTACCATATATCAAGATGAAGCCTCAGTGGGCAACTCCTGGGGAAAGAACTTGCAGCCAAGATCCCCCCCCCCCCAGGGCTAAGGTCCACAAAAGCACCTGGTAAACTGAGCTATCCACATTTGGGTGATGGGAACTGTCAGTGATGGTAATCCGCCTAATGGTGGTATCCCATATCTAACAGAAAAATAATAAAGCTAAAACTATAGCAGAACTGTTCTCTTGCCTTGTGTCTTGAACAAGGAACAAATCTTACTGGTTGGGGATTGGCTAGCTGCAAGCTAAGGAGAGGAGGTAGGCTCCACCCAGCAGTCACTTCTCAGAATTGTTCCTGCCTACTTAAAGGGGCTGACCACCTACCCAAAGTTACCAGTAACCTGTATTGGACTACAGAGAAAAAGTTTTTACAAAGCAAATATACTTTATTTTTTGGCTGTAAAACATCAAACTGAAGTTATCAGAAGGAAAAAAAAAAAAAAAAAAAAAAAAGGAAGTTAGCTTTCTAATATCGTTTGAAAGAAGAATCTTCCTGTACTGGGAGTACCCTTGGTTTACACCACAGATAAAGCTCTAATAAATTAGTGTTTACAGCCCCTTCATCTTTTGAGTGCTAGAGGGGTACACGAGTCATTGCTTTACAATGTGTCATGTACCCCCTCTGGCACTCAAAGGGTTAAGAAAGTTTATTACAAAGCAATGCATTGCACAGCCCTCTGGCACTCAAAAGATTAAAATAATTATGTAACATATTCACAGTGTAGCTGCTGTTATATGAGGAAAACACACAAGATTATTAATAAATCAAGGGGTGTTGAGGCGAGTGCTCTTTCCACACAATGCATCGAGCACAAAGAACAGGGATATCTAACTCCTGGGCACCAGCCAGCTTTGGCAAATTCTGATACAGTCATTCCAGAGACATAATGGCATTTCATGTATTTGTTTAATATAGGAATAAAATCCTTAATTATGTGAACACACACGCTGCTATTGTTTCCTCTATGTAGAAAAAAAGCAAACAAATACCCTTTCTGGAACGGTGCGGCTATTAAATCCGGCACGAAGTGCGAGCAATGGGTTCTTCCCTGGCTATTTATTGAAGGAGGTTCCAGCTGGCAGGGATCCAAAGCAGCTGGGAGAAGCTCCGCATTCCCCTCCACCATACGGAACTGAGCTTCCTGGTTCACACTCACAGTGCATGCAAAGCTGGGCCCTGAACAGGTTTGGTGCTTAAGCAGGCAGCATGGAATTCAGGTGCACTAACACTGTTGCTATGTGGGAAACCTATAAGGGCTTGTTCATATGGGAGACAACATTAGCCCAAAACAGAACAAATTGTTCCATATCACTGCTGAAAGCAATTTGTTGAGTGCTTCAATTTAGCAGCATTCAGCGCAGAACACAGGAAGTTTCAGCATGACTTGATCTGCAACACGGCCTACGGGGCCCTCCATGCAGGCTGTTCACATTGGTGACACTGAAGTTTTGATAACTGCAGTCTCCAATAATCGCCCGGCAAATGGGCATTAAATAACCATGTATGTGCCTGTTGCCAAGAGTGCTGAGCCATTAGCAAAGCACCACCGACAGTAGATCACCAGGGAAATGAAAAAGTCAATACGTAAGAATGTAAATAATCTATTAGCACAATTTGAGAAAAATACAGTAAAAACTTGGGCTTACATAGGTCAGTTGTTACGCTGATGCCTTACTTGCAGGACAATGTTTTCCGTTTTTTTTTTTTTTTTGTTTTTTTGTAAGACCTATATATTCTTGGCATGATGATTCACCAGACTTAAAAGCAATACAATACTATACACCTTATGTCATAAAATTCTTAGGCTGATCACAGACTATCCAAAGACCCTGAAGTGGCTGAAAGTTTGACAGTTCTGTAGGTAGGTGATTAGAATTACAAAATGGATGCTCACTTGTCTTCCACTGCACAGTAAATGGTAAAGTTTTTTTTATGCTGTACTCAGTGGAACAGTAAATCATACGTCTGTTTATAATGATTGTAGAGCATTGTGCAGGTATTACACAAAACTAACTAAAGATTTTAATCAAATGGTAACAATGACGTTCTACAGCCTCTCCCAAGAGCTCAAAGGTTACATGGAGTGAAATAGGGTTGTCTCTTTTTTCTTTTCATTATATAAGGTAAATATATTTTGTTTAGGTCATGTTAAGCTGTGTTAACCCTATGAGTGCCAGAAAGGTACCAATTCACTGCAATGCATTAGATAACTCTCTGGCACTTAAAAGGTTAAAGTATTAAGACTATAGACATTTACCTCCTTGGATGGAGAAATGCCTTGGAATGTATCTAGGATCCAGGTACAAGGGAATGTAATAGTAGATACCCATAGCTAATACCCATGTACTTTGCTATTTATGCTGAAAATTCTCCTCTTTGAATTGAATGGGGGTTATGCACTAAGGCATGATAAAGAGGTGATGACTCCTCCAGTGATATCACTTCTCCAATTCATAAGTTATTCTATGGAGCAAATGCACTAAGATTTCTCCGGCTCTGTAGATCTTAGTGCATAGGCTCCAAAGAATAACACAGGAATTTTAGAAATCATATCACTGGTGATGCGGTCACTGCTTTATTGCTTTATTACATCTTAGTGCATAACCCCCCTTGTGTGTCAAAGGGAGTACAACGTGGGAAGAGTACAGCCATTCCATTTCTCTGCACCTTGTTTCTTGCCATGCACTAACTGTAAAATGAATCAATTTCCTGCACTTGCTATAGGGAGTACAGGGCTTTCTCACAATCAGGATGACCTAAAGGGATCACAGCTGCTCACACATATCCCAGAGTTCAGGTGAATAATTTTAGGCTAATCTGTAAGCAAAGAAATAGAGCTTTGCTGATGGGTTTGTACATTCCCACTCGCAAACGGATTATAAATAAAAAAATAAAACACTAAAATTTGAACATTTCACTATACTTACTGTTGTATCAACCCAGACAGATTTAAGCCATTGGGTGTTAGACACTTCACTGTGAAGCAAAGCACTGGAAACCTCTTTAGCAGATAAGGTGTTAAAATTCCTAGCAGAAAATGTTATATGTGATGGGCTAATCAAGGCAGGTAGATAAAAGGAACATCAACACTTCCTAATAACATACCTCCCAAGTGTACCTCTTTAGGTGGGACAGCCCCTCTTTTAGACCCAAATCTCTCTGTCTCACCCTGATGTCCCTATGTTTAGGAGATCAGACTGTGTGTAGGGTTGTCACCTTTTCTTCAAAAAAATACCGGCCATTGCATTCCCTCCATAGACTTAACATTGGACAGAAGCCAATTATTTTACCGGCCTGCTGGCAAAATACCGGCTGGGTGGCAACCCTAACTGTGTAATGTGTATATATTAGTGTATCACATTTCTACACAGCAATAAGACTCACTTTATTGTTTGTTTAGACGTCAGTATATGTGTATATAAATTAGTCTGTGTAAAAAAATACTTTGGTCTTGTTATAAGTCAAATATTAGGTTATACAAGGAGGTCTTAACAGGTCATAAAATAGCCTAAAAATTCTCGGTAATGCCCCGCCCACAGCAATACCCCTAAAACACAAGTGCACCTCTTTGGCAATTTGAAATGTTGGGCGTTGTGTAATACTACTACCACCCCACCTTAATCTGTGCAGAAAATCCAAATGACTACTATGAATCTATTGGTCCTCTGGAGTTATCCTTTAATTAGAACTTGATATCATATCCACAGAGACAGACATGATTCTTTATTGCATGGCTGAAGGATGAGTTTTGGGGAGTTTAATAGGAGCAGTTCATTTTTGTTTAACCCTTTGAGTGCGAGAGGGGTATCCAACGCATTGCAAAGCAATGCGTTGGATACCCTCTGGCAACCAATGGGTTAACTCTGAGGATCAGTTGAGTATGCACCGCATTTTAAAGCAATGCGTTGTGCACCCTTTTGATTCTTAAAGGGTTAAGAAGCCTCTGGAAAAGAAAGAGTATAATCTCTCAGTTCTTTCTTAAAGCAACAAAGTAGGATTTCTCAGTAGACATCAGGGTTTAAAGTGCAGAGATAGTCCAGGTAACAACACATGTGCAGTGTTTGCACAGCGTTTAGTGCGTCTGTGTGAAGGAGGAGGAGGTTATCACTGGTCATAAAAATAATCCCTTACACAATGCAGTACTGGTGTAACAGGTATATGTGAAACAAGCCCAAGGCGGTGTTTCTGGACTGCTAAAGCATGCGATCGGTAAGAAACGAAACACACAGAGACCAAGAGAAGGAAACAGAAATGTGATACTGACAGCTGATTAACACTATAGGGAGGCTACTCCCAAGAGGCTTGTCGTCAGGGCACCACTGTTACTGTGTCGTTTAGTGTGTCATGTGTCGCACTTTCCCAAACTAATCCAATGTGTTCTATTGCTTGTACTACACTCAAGTTAGATATTTTGATTTCCAGCTAGACGGTCATTACTTAAAAGGAGAGATGCTCAAGCCAAATTTGTTTTATGGTATTGTAGCTAAGATTTTGCAGAAAGCAAACATACCAATTGCTCCGTAGGGGCGGAAATAAACATTTTCGAAATTCCCACTGATTTATGAGGAGATTTTAACCCCTTAAATGCTAGAGGTCTCCAATGCAAATCCTACACAAAAATCAATGGTGGTGCAGTTGGTTTGCTCCAGAAAGTCACCCCTCAGCTTCCTGAATAATGTCTTTACAGCAGAGCTTCTCAATTCTGAACTTTAGTTTACATTTTCAGATTAAAAAAGGAATGATTTTAAAAATAATATGAGAGAAATATCCCAACTGAGTTAATTATTTGAATGCCAGGTGATGTTGCACACTCCTCTGGCACCCACAGTGTTAAATGGAGCTTTTAACCCTAAGAATGCTAGAAATGTTTCTACTCACTGAACTGGTCAACTCTTTTGCATCCACTAATTTGTATATTTATTCTTGTAACAGAATTGTTCCACTAGTATCTTTTTACCTCTGCCACAAAGTCCCAGCAGCTCTATTTGTAGTAGAGAAAGACCTGTTTCCTGTCAGAAGCAAATCCATTTAATGGACAGACCTCACCTAACTGTGTAGTTAAATCAATAGACCAATCCTACCTTTTTTTAAACTGCTACACACCAGAAGCTATAGTCTTGCAGGTCAATGCACTGAGGAAACAACTGCTCTATTATTCATCACCCTGAAAGACGGCAATTGTTTATAAAATAAGTAAAAAGCAACTGTATACACACAGAAATAAACGTCTAACTGATCTCTTAATTTACCAGCATCTAACAGGTTTGTGTAATGATTTGGAATGTCACTATCCATTAATATTAAAATCCATTATGCAGAAGCTCTGATTATTTCTGTTAACCCTTTCAGTGCCTGGGGGGCAACTCCTTGAATTGCAAAGCATTGGACACACCCCTTGGGGTCAAATAGTTAAATAGTCTTATGCTGGTTGGAGAACTATCACATTCCTCTTCAGTTAGCAATAATAGCAGAACGTAGCAGGATGCAGGTGTGCAAAAATATAAAGAAGACATTTTGTCTTAGAATAGTCTTTAGATGCAATTATAGATACAAATGCAAAATATGGTGGGGAAAAAAACAAAAAAAAAAACCCTACAATATGGTGAGTACAAATCTATCAGGAAATACAGCATTGGGTGAAACCAGACATTACTGTTCCAGCCTGAACATTCACCATTCACTGGCAACTGCATTAAAAAAGCCGGCATATATTAAAGAGACAGTAATGTTTAACCTCTTAAGCACCAGCGGTCCAGGGAAGTTACCTTCCCTTAAGGAATGCTTTGATCCTTGCCGACGCGCCGGCACACGTGAATTGTTACGCATACCAGTGTACCGATTTGCGGCCTAAGAGATATCGCTCCAGTCTTGGAGCGATCAATTTTAGGCCCCGTTTTTACTTACAGCGCTCCCGGTAGAGCACTGTAAGTAAAAAGTATGTGACGTGCTATGACCGTCACTGGTCCTTAAGGGTATAAGGACCGTGATGGTCATACCACTTCACGTAGTCCTTAAGGGGTTAATACTGTAAAAAAATACATATTGCAGGATTTAAAAATGGGTACTCTCACAGACATTTTATTCAAACGTTGCTGCAATACGTTAATTTATTTTTTTGTGGGCAGTGCTTCCATGGCCTGAAGATTTATTGTTGTTCTGTCGCTACAGCAGTCTATGGACAGCTCTGGTCAACTGATTATAAGCCCCTCCTAAGGATGCTGTAACAGCACCACTACATTTTAAGCCACTGAGTTGGTGCAACCCACAAAAAATACAAATTTAAGCTGTAATAACAAAACATATCAGCAGTAGGAGTAGCCTTATTTTACTCAGCAAGATAATAGGGTTTTAGTCTTACCTGTTAAATCCTTTTCTCTTAGTCCATATAGGTTACTGGTAACTTTGGGTAGGTGATCAGCCCCTTTAAGTAGGCAGGAACAATCCTGAGAAGTGACTGCTGGGTGAAGCCTACCTCCTATCCTTAGCTTGCAGCTAGCCAATCCCCAACCAGTAAGATTTGCAGACTAACTATTGACTAGGTAGTAAGAAGGTAAAGGAAGCCTCCTGTGAGCATGAACCCGAAAGGACCCCCACGTTCTGCCACAGGAGAGCCAAGCATGGTCCCTTGACAGGGTGGGAGACCAGTAACCTGTATGGACTAAGAGAAAAGGATTTAACAGGTAAGACTAAAATCCTATTTTCTCTGTCGTCCAATACAGGTTACTGGTAACTTTGGGATGTCCAACCATTAAGATCCCCAGGGCGGGAAGAAAGGCAAGGACTAGGCGCAGGCCCCCAAAGTCATCAGAGCACCAATGAACCTACATATCATGAATAGCTCATCAATAACCGCAAAGTGTCAACGGACACTGAACAAGGGTAAAACAAACCCCTGGAACTGTTACACAGCACACTGAATTAGAGCCAACAGGCCTCAAAAGTGAAAGAGTATTGAGAGAGACTAAAGAGATCCTAGACAGGCAAGGCTGCCTCGAGGATCTTCCTCCTAAAGCGGGCATCAGCCGATGCCAGCACATCCACACGATAGTGTTTAGCAAAAGTATGCACAGACGACCAAGTGGCCGTCTGGCACAACTGATCAGCTGAGGCCTGCTTCTTGTAGGCCCAAGAAGCCCCAATACACCTCTCAGAATGAGCCGTGACCCTGAAGGGAACAGGCTTCATCCGAAGTTAGTTAGCCCTACGAATCGTGGACTTGATCCAAGAAGCAATGGTTACCTTGGAAGCAGGTTTCCCTGCCCTAGGACCCTCAGGAATGACAAAAAGAGTGTCAGACTGCGGTAAGGAATCAGTGCGACGCACATAGAACTTGAGACAATGAACAACTTCCAACAGATGAAGATCCCTCTCTGTTTGTCAGAAGGAGGGTTAGGACAGAAGGAAGGAACCACAATCTCCTGATTAATGCAGAACTTAGACACCACATTTGGGAGAAACTCTTGTGAGGTGCGAAGCACCGCCTTGCCCTTGAGAAATACCAAAAAGGGTGGTCTGCAAGACAGGACATGCAGCTCGGCGAACAGAAAATCTCCAGGAGAAAGGCCATCTTTCACGTCAGCATACGAAGAGGAATAGTAGCCAAAGACTCAAAAGAAGGAAGCTGAAGAACTCCTAAAACCAAGTTAAGGTCCCACTGAGGAGTAGGGGACTTAAATACCAGACGGGTATGAGCAACCCCCTCGAAAAAAAAATCTTCACATCTGAAATGATAGCAAGACGCCTCTGAAAAAAGACAGAAAGTGCAGAAGTCTAAACCTTCAGAGAACTCAGACTGACACCCTTATCCACACCATCCTGGAGGAAGGAAAGAACTGTAGGAAAGTCCTGAGACAGGTCTTTGGTTTACCTTTCTATCTTGGTGTGCTGACACACACAATGGTAGGCTTTAGAGGAAACAGGCTTACGGGCACTAAGCATAGTAGCCACCACACCAAAAGAAAAACCTCTTCTTCTTCAGAATTGAAGATTCAATCTCCATGTCGTCAACAGCCAGACAATGAACGTCTTCCTTCCAGAGTTAACCTTGTAGAAGAAGATCTGTACGGGGGGGGGGGGGGGGGGGGGGGGGGAAAGTAGAAGAGGTTCTGCCTCTGAGAGGTCCAGAAGCTCCGGAAATCAAGCCTGTTGAGGCCAGTACGGAGCAATCCGAATGACTGGGTAGCACTCCAGTCTCAGTTTCCGTAGCACCCTGTTCAACAGGGGCATAGTAGGAAAGATGTATGCCAGAGGAAATGTCCACTGGATCGACAAGGCATCCACTGCCAGAGCCAGGGAATCCGCCCAGTGAGAGCAGAACGTTGGAACCTTCCTGTTGTGCCTGGTTGCCATCAGGTCGATGCATGGAAGACCACACTGCTGGATGATGAGGTTGAACACCTCTGGATATAGTTACCACTCTCCGCTGTCCACCCTGTACTGACTGAGGAAGTCTGCCAGAACGCTATCTACGACAGGAATCTGAACTGTGGAAATGGCAGGGACACGCTCCTCTGCCCATGATAAAATAGCCTTGACCTCTAGCCAAGCTGCTAGACTTCTTGTGCCTCCTTGCTTGTTGATGTAGGCTACCGCTGTGGTGTTGTCCGATAGTACCCTGACCGGGTAATCCTCCAGTTGCCGTGTCCAGTGTTGTAGGGCATGAAATATAGCCTGAAGCTCCAAGACGTTGATGGGAAGGAGAGATTCCTCCTGAGACCACCGGCCCTGAACAATCAAGTGCCCCAGAATCACTCCCCATCTGGAGAGGTTGGCATCAGTTGTTACTGTGGTCCAGAAGGGCACCAGGAAGGGTCTGCCTTTCAGGAGATTGTTCAAGTTGAGCCACCACGAGAGGCTCTGCTCCACGTGAAGAGGGAGAGATAGGGATCTTTCCAGGAGATCTGGTTGACCCCTGCATGCCAGGATTAGAAACCTCTGAATTTCACTGGTGTGAGCCATGGCAAATGGGACTGCTTCTATGGTGGAAATGAACTTCCCCACCAAGGATGACAACTTCTTGGTTGGAACCGGATACTGAGACAAGATAGCCTGGACCTTCAGTGCTATCTGATGAGCCACTTCGTCCATGAGAAGTACCATCCCTCTCTGAGTGTCGAAGAGGAGGTCCAGAAAGACCATCCTCTGGGAAGGAACAAGGTCTGACTTGTCCAAATTGATGATCCACCCGTGATGGGAGAGAGCATAAATGCAGTCCTGCACCTGCTGATGAAGAAGGAGAAGGAGAAGAGGCCTTCAGAAGGAGTTTGTCCATATATGGATTCATACTGATGCAGTTCTGATGTAGGACGGAGATCAATGCTCCTAGGACTCTGTTGAAGACTAGAGGAGCCGTGGTCAGGCCAAAGGGGAGGGAAGAAAACGGAAAATGCCCTCAATTGCAAGCAAAGAGGAGATATTGACGACTCTCTGGATGAATGGTGATGTGTAGATAGGCAGCCTGAAGATTCAGAGAGGCCAGAAATTTCCCAGGGGACATGGCCCCTATCATTGTGTGCAGAGACTCCTGGTGGTATTGGGACTGGACCAAAAAGGAGTTGAGATCTTTCAGTTCCAGAATGGGACGACAGCCGTCCTTCTTGAAAACCACAAAGAGGTTGGAGTAGAATCCCAAGCC
The DNA here is from genome assembly GCA_037306005.1 of Rhinophrynus dorsalis. NCBI lineage: Eukaryota > Metazoa > Chordata > Amphibia > Anura > Rhinophrynidae > Rhinophrynus > Rhinophrynus dorsalis. Next base: position 472,164,111 of record CM074719.1, on the reverse strand, counting down.
CCTCTCCTGAGGAGGAACTGGTTCCAGGAACGCCTTGTCCAGAAGGGCCTGAATAGCTTTCTTGAAAAGGCGGCGCTTTTCTGCTCCCAAGGGAGAACGAGAAGAGAAGGTCCTGGAAGGAGGAAGGGAGGTGAAGGGAATCCTATACCCTGTAGCCACCACCTGTAAAACCCACGGGTCTGCCACAAAGGCCTGCCAAGCCTAGAGGTATTGGCGTAAGCAGCCACCTACCTGCGGATGGGGACCCGGGATCGGCGAGTCATGCAGAAGGCGGCTTGGAATCCTTGGTCTTCACTGAGGATTTGGGTCTCCATTGCTGCTTAGGCTTGGATGAGGAGCGTGGAGCCTGAGGGACCGTCTGGGTCGCTTGGTGCGAGTCTGCTTGAAAGGGACAAAAAAGCAAATTCATTTTGACAGGCACCTTCTTCCTCAGGACCACTGGCAGGTGAGTACTCTTCCCTCCAGTGGCTTCGCTGATGACATCCTTGAGCTCAGGCAAAAACAGGGAGGAGCCCTGAAAAGGCAACACAGGAAAGCCTTCTTGGAGGCCATGTCAGCAGACCAGATCTTGAGCCAAAGAGCACGTCTTGCTACACCAGACATGGTAGATGCCCTAGCTACCATATGCACAGGCCAGCAGAGACATAATGCTGAGCCTCAGCAATGTTAGCGAGAAGTCGCAACATGTCAGTAGTAGGGGCCCCCTGATGGACAGCTGAATTGAGCTGTTCAGTCCAAACAGCCGCAGCCTTATTCACCCATGCTGCAGCAAAAGCAGGGCAGAGCCAGCCGTCGCAAAAATAGCCTTGCGAGAGGTCTCAAGCTTCTTGTCAGTCCAGTCTTTGAGAGCAGTCGTCAGCCACCGGCAAAGCAGTGAACTTAGAAAGCCTGGAAACTGGGGCATCCACTTTGGGGGGGATGGACCCACTGTATGAGGGCCGTTTCAAAGAATGGGTAAAGCTTAGTGAACTTCCTAGACACAGATGGTTTCCTGTCTGAAAACTTCCACTCCTCAGACATCAAGCGGTCAAGGGTGGGATTAGGTGGAAAACAAGTATGGGGGCTAACAGGCTCCTGAAACACATCAGGGGTCAGAAGATGCCTCCTGTACCAAGAGAATGTTCAGGGTGGTCAGCACAGCCATGAGCAGGCCCTCAGCCTTAGGTTTAGCTCCAAGGTCTAACGGAGTAGACATTCTCACAGAGTCAAAACGGTCAAAGTATCAAAACACCCACAAAACAGTGTGTATGATAAATAAATTCGCCCCATAAAAGCTAAATAAGACTTATCTGGTAGGCGAAGGGTTCAACTGTGGTGGAGAGGAGAGTACAAGCCCTGAGTAGGATACTATCTGAGAATACACAAAATGGCTGCTGCAACAGGAGACAATCAGAAATGAGCACGCGAAGCGAGAGCTCATTGGAAACGTAGTTTCGCTAGCAGAGTACCCAAAAAGTGCCTGAAGCTCCCTAAGGCCCCCAACAAGCCCACAACGTTGACCGGATGACAGAGCAAGGGCAAACCAACAAAATGAGCCAACTGTGACCTCGCCACGTGGAGCGGTTACAGAGATATGTCCCAAACTGTAAAGTCCTATAGAAGTGAATGGAACAATGGAGTCTATGCGGTAAACGCACGCCGGAACATAAAGAGGTGAATACCAAAACGTAAAGCCACTCAGAAGCCCACTACAATTAAACAGAAGACCCAATAAACACTGGTCCCAGTAGGGAAAGTGGCCAACCCCCCACCCCCCCAAAGGTGCTAACCAGCAGCAAAAGGGTTAAGTTACCACAGAAACTTGCTCCAAACACCTCACAGACATACAGATAAACTCAATGAGTGCATGAGTGTGTAATAGGAACTCCAAATGAGACCCCTGCGTGGAGGGGAAGCATGGGACATGTGGACCTCAGCACTCAAAGGGTGCTCACCTTTTTCAGCAGATCTTCTGTCTTCAGATTACCATATATCAAGAAGAAGCCTCAGTGGGAAACTCCTGGGGAAAGAACTTGCAGCCAATATTTTCCCCCCAGGGCTTAGGTCCATAAAAGCATCTGGTAAACTGAGCTATCCACATTTGGGTGATGGGAATTGTCAGTGATGGTAATCAGGATAATGGTGGTATTCCCTATCTAACAGAGAAACAATAAAAAAGTTAACTCTATAGCAGAACTGTTCTGTTGCCTTGTTAACAAGGAACAAATATTACTGGTTGGGGATTGGCTAGCTGCAAGCTAAGGAGAGGAGGTAGGCTCCACCTAACAGTCACTTCTCAGAATTGTTCCTGCCTACTTAAAGGGATAGTAATGTTTCATAATAAAAGCAGCTCTAATTAATCATCATAGTATTTGGACTTTGGAAAGTGTTATTTCAATATTGTCAGAGTTATAGTTCAAGAGTAATTCAATGACAAAGTATCCCCCTCCCGCCCCTTTTACTGATGTAACACTGCTCAGCCAAAGCAGAAGGGAGGTGCCCAGGTAGACTGCAGAGAGGGACAATCTTCAATTAAGATAAGGGAAAAAGCTGAAAAGCTTGTCAAGGTGGGCAGGGTTTTCATTGTTCTGATAGAAAGAAGATTGTCCCCTTCTGTTATCTGTCTGGTCTATGGACTGCATTCCACACCTGAGGAGAGATGGCTTACACTAGGTAAAAGAGGCGGGAGGAGAAACTTTGCTTGTGAATATCTCTCAAACCATAAAGGTTTGAGAGATAAGACTTATATTGTTCTTCATGTTTTTTTCATGCCTACAAAATAAAATAAAGATAAAACGAAGTATTACTATCCCTTTAAAGGGGCTGATCGCCTACCCAAAGTTACCAGCAACCTATATTGGACGACAAAGGAAAAAATTTTTTTTTCAAATATTGTGTGTGAGGTTACTATGCGATAATATGCATAGCGCTGCTGAATAAGTTGGCGCTCTATAAAGGATAATAATATTATGAATGGTTTACACTATGAGGTCACTTTAGGCCGCCCATTTTCGAGCTGGGAGCTTCTGAACCTTTTAATGTTTTTAAGCCTAACCTTTTTAAGTGCCAGAATAGCAGAAAAACAAAACACATTATGTATTATGCTAAAAGAATCCTGCGTCATTCTAAGAAGTAAAAGATGCCCTCTTACTGGCGTATCAGGGGCTTATGAACAAAAAAGGAGAAATTCTACAGCAACTCATCCACAACACAGGGGAGATATACAAATTCGAGCTATTTAAATGGGGCTTCAACACATTGCAAAGTAATGTATTCTGAGTCCTTACTAGTACTCAAGGGGTTAAAAGCTCCATTAATACGTATGGGAATTGTAGGGATTTTTATTTGTCCCCTGTGGTGCAGTTGCTTTGGTCCAGGACTGCACCTTTTTAGCGTACTGAATATGGCCCTTAGAGGGATATTTTGTGCCAGTATGAAAAGGAATATAGTCTATTTCTATGGGTTCTATGCTCGCAGTCACTTTACCAGCTCTGTAGCTCTGAGAAGGTGAGCTTCATCTTCTTGATTGAGGCATCCATTTCTTCCTTTACTACCATGCGATATCGTGCAAGGGAAACGGAGCAGCGCTGCAGGTCCTTCACAGACTTCTCAATGTTGGCACCTGTAAAGTTACAAGTTGTGGTTACCAGCTCTTTGACACGGATGGCAAAATGTGATGTGAAAGTATTAAAGTGTGCATCAAGACCATTACCTTTTTCATAAAGCAGGTGTGCAACCTACCACCTAAAGCACTTTAACCCCTTAAGGACGGGGAAAATCTGAGGTAGTTTTCCCTTAAGGACCGGAGCAATTCTGACCTTTTTGACTATGTCTTTGTTCAACAGTGTTTTCCCTCTAAGTCTTTTATCCCACCCCCATAAATTATATAGTTTTTTTAAGCACAAATAGGGCTTTCTTTTGATACTCCACTTATATGGATAACCCACTATTTACTTTATTAAAATTTTTTAAAAAAAAGGTAAAAAAAAAGTGAAAAAAACACCATTTTTGTTTTTTCTCTTGGGATCAATTGGGCACAAAGGGTTAAATTTTTATGGAGACTGCATGAAAGGTATGACCGGTCAGTCATACCTACAAAATGTGCAGTTTAAAGTGGCCACTGTCCCCCCCCCGGGTGAAAATCCCCATGTCCCTTTTTCCCACCCTATTTTTACACTTTTTTATCCCTGACATTTAGCAGTGTGTATAAGTGTATTACATAGCTCCACAACAATCACACTTTCAAAATTGTTTAATGATATGTTTTTTTTTTTTAAATAAAATATTTTCGTACAGCTGCTGTATTTTCATTTGCCACTAGGTGTCTCCTCTCTACTTCTGTCTCCCTTAATTTGATAGCAAGGGAGACAGAGGCAGACGAGACAGGCAGAGACAGCATGCGTTCTGTGCTGCCTCTGTCTCTCACTATGCCGGTACATGTGATCGCTGCTACGGCGATCACATGAACCGGCACAAACAAGAAGGGCTGAGACTGAATGCCCCAGTCTCGGAGCACTCAGTCTCAGCCTGGAATTAATGATAGCAGCGTGCATGGAGGGACGCTGCTATCATTTAAGCCATGACGGTCCTGGTAGGTCACTGGTCCTTAAAGCAAATCCAGCCATGACGTACCAGGACCGTCAAGGGTCCTTAAGGGGTTAAGCAGAACGCAAGAGATGAGCAATTCTGGAGCAATGCAAATGCACTATGAGGGTGGGAAATAAAATTTGAAATTCATATATGTATGAGTTTTTAATTCCTGACATGCAAGAGGTAACCAATGCAAGTATTAAGAGCCCCACTAACCTAGAAGAAAATATTAATTCCTTTCCCCTGCCCGTTATAGGGCAATTGTTATGCTCCAGAATTGCAAGTCTTGTGCTCTTGGCTTGCCCCAGAATTGCTCCATTTTGTCTTTGCACATAAGGTCCTATGGATGGGATGCACCATGTAGAAAGGTAAAGTGATTAATTATGGGGCAAACTAACTGCACTACAGGTGATAACTGAATATTCCCAGAAATTTAAACAGGGCTTTTAACCCTTTGAATATTAGGTAGTTCTCCAGCGCATTGCAAAGTTGTCCCCTATGGTGCAGTAAAATTGCTCCGTCTTGGCTACAATGGGAACAGCCTGTTTGTTTGTGCCCTGCTGGCACTCAAGTCCCAGTCTCATTTTATTACCAGGCTTGGTAAAGAGTAAAAAGGCACTGGGACCATATGGATACCTTTGGCTCCCCAGCTTCTGAAGACTACAACTTTCCTTAGTCAGCCTCTGGCTGATTACATTTCTCATCTTCATCAGTCTCCGATAGCTAGGGAACATAAGTTTGCTTCCCCCAGTAAAAAGTTAAGTAGTGAAGAAGGGCTGTAGTTAACCTTGGACATCCTATATTTCTCAGTAAATAATTACCTTGATAAACTATTTTACATTTATTACATCTGTTTCAGTTTTGTGAAAATTTTATCACTCGTTTTCTCAATGTAGGATGAGTTACAAATATAACATTTTATTCATTGGATGTTGGAAATGTATACTGTCTCTCTTTTATTTGATATGATTACAATTTGAACGAGATTATATAAAAGACTTTACTTTCCCAACAATCTGTTGTATGCTCCTGAGGAAGCAGAAAGGGTTTCTGCTAAAACGTTTGGGCCAGTCTGTAGTGTTCACGGACAACGGGTCTTTCTCCATATCCCCTCCGGGTTTCTCCGCTCCACCTCCACCTGAGTATCCCGCGACTGTGAAGTGATCTAAGACGTTTTTGCGTAAAGTAGGAAGCCATTGCAAGAGGCAGTTACCGTTCAGCCTCATAAGAATGGAGACTTTTTACTTTTTTCTTATTTCCCCCATTTTCATGGATGGGATCTTATAACTTTATTAAAACTGGAGTATCAAGCTTTGCTGCTTCATCTGAGCAAGATCTCTAGCAACCTCTAGGACCGATGAGGACCAGGTGACATGAGAGGAGACTGGGAGAACACAGAACTTTGGCTTACGGGGGAAAGACCCTTGGATATGCATAAAGCCCAAGGAGGGCAAATGTAAGTGCAATATCTCATTTTTTTATTCTTTGTTTTTATTCAATAAATATCTACACTTAGATCGGTTTTTACTTTTCTTTTTTATTTTGCGCTGATATTGCGTTGCTACAGGTACACTGCTCTTTCTACAAGTGGACAAGGCCACTCTTTTCAGCTCCAGCCTGCTGCATGCATTAGAGATTAGTCGATATCCATCATCATCACCATCATCCTTCATCCTCATTTCATCTTCATATCAGACCTTCATCCTTCTTCCATCTCCATACCATATGTGATCATCATATCATAAGATTGTTTTGTTCATATAATTGTGTGTCACAATTTTTAACTTTTGGTATATATATTAGTATTTTCTATTTATCCTTATAGCACAGGTTGCTTTACTTCTGCCTTTCCTTTGTAGAATTGCAGGAGCGCTAATACAAATTCTAACAACCTTTCTTTCCTAAGCTACAGAACCTAAGTTTGCTTCCCCCAGAAAAAAAGTTAAGTAGTGAAGAAGGGTTGTAGTTAAACCTTGGATATGCAGCACTAGAGGGGCAAGTGCAGACCACATGGTTGAGTGCCTTAAAGGGATAGTAACACTTAATATGTAAAAAACTGTAGCGTTTATCCTCCCGAGTAAAACTACTATGAGAGGTGTTTTAGCCAAATGTTATTTCAGTATTTCAAAGGTCTGAAATGTTACAGTGGAGTTATTACTATACCATCCAATGGACAGCTCTGGTCAGTTGACAGAGTGTAGCAAGCATGCCACTAACATTTGAAGCCATTGAGATATTGCACCTATGAAATTCAAGTCTGAGCTGCAACAACTAATGAAGAAAACACACCTCTCATCAGTGGGAGTAACCTTTGTTTTACTCAGGAGGATAAACCCTACAATCTCTCTTTTTTCACTATCACCCTACAATCTCTCTTTTTGAACCCTGCTCTTACGATGGCTTTTGAACCAAAGAGTAAAGAGATGAGGACATAGAAATCTGCAGTCAGCAACTTAATTTGCAATTCAACAAGCTGCAATTCTGGAGCTAGCCAGCTGCACCCTAGGGGTCTAATAACACTTCACGATGATTTAACTGGGGTTTTAACCCCTTGTATGCTAAATTTATCGCCACAGCATAGTGAAGCATTGCATGTGAGATGTCTGTAGCATACAAGGAGTTAATCAACTCATTTAAATGAACAGTAATTTGGAAATCTTAAATTCTTCCTTAGAGAGCAGTTTGTTTGCTCCACAACGGCTTCTCTTTATTGTACTAAGTTGTTTAGTAAGTCGCTTGCACAATTTATGGCAGGCTTTTTCTTTTCATTTAATAAACAGATCCTGAGGGTCTTAGCGCTGTACATTATTTACAAGTTAAACTAATTTTGTTTATGTTCGATTGCTTTCTGTGAAGTTTTTTTTTTAACAGATTCCACTCTCATTACTTTCAAGTATAATCAACCTACAGCACGGTGCTTACCAAGCTTTTTAGATCCAGAGGATGAAGGTGCGTCCTCTGTTACAGATGAAGCCAGTGACTGGGAACTAGATACGCTGCCAGAGCGCACTTTGTTAGTGTGTCTGTGGTCAGATGGAATGGTTTTCTGATGGGAAGAATTCTGTTGGAGGTGAGAGGCTGTGAGTTTTAGGTCTAGGTTTGGGCGGCCATTGTGAAATGTGGAAACTGCAAATAAAACAAAATAAAACATGATCCGGTTTAAAACAAATATTCTCACAGTATTAGTGGTGCAAAACTTTTCTTTTGTGCTCCAACACAAAAATATTCACCAGAGAACATAACTAGAACATACTGGGCCCGGAGGTCAATTGCTACCCTTGGATACCAGGCCCTAGAGGAACTGCACTCTGCACCCCCTTACCCCACTGTCGAAGTATCTCATGTTAGATGGAGCTGGTAAATTAATACTAAATCATTAGGTTAACATTTTTAAGGTAAATGCTACCACATTATTGCACTCTTTTTCTTCACAGAGGATAAGGTATATTGTTTTTATAAGACATAGATTACAAAACATAAAATTGCATTGACTGATAACTTTCAGTCTTCATAAATTCACCAGCAGTGGCAGAACCAGATGTACAATCTGCTAAGCCAGCCTAGTTCTCGTCAGCCATTAGTGAAGTTGGTTCTGTGGAACTACTTCAGGGAGCCATGGGGTTCCACAAAATACAGTAAAATAAGTGTTGTGCTAAACTATGCAAATATTCAATTCAAAATCCCTTGCTTCAAAGCAGAGATAGCTCAACTGCATGCCATAACATCTGCCTTGATAACTGCTTACTTGTCTATATGTAGAATTGGACTTATAGTAGTGGCCAAAAGTTCTGAGAATGACACAAATATGGATTTTCACAAAGTCTGCTGCCTCAGTTTAGATGACGGCAATTTGCATATACTCCAGAATGTTAAGAAGAGTGATCAGATGAATTGCAATCAATTGAAAAGTCCCTCTTTGCCATGAAAATGAACTTATTCCCCAAAAAACATTTCCACTGCATTTCAGCCCTGCCCCAAAGGGACCAGCTGACATGTCAGTGATTCTATAGTTAACACAGGTGAGAGTGTTGACATGGAAATCACTCTGTTATGCTGATTGAGTTAGAACAGATCAGAAGCTTTAAAAGGATGGTGGTGCTTGAAATCATTGTTCTTCTTCTGTTAACTATGGTTACCTACAAGGAAATATGTGCTGTCATCATTGCTTTGCACAAAAAGGGCTTCACATGCAAGGATATTGCAGAGAGGTTCAACTGGTGTGAAGAATGCGTCAGGGCGCCCAAGAAAGTCCAGAAAGCATTAGGACCGTCTCCTTAAAGGGATCGTAATACTTCGTTTTAACTTTATTTTATTTTGTAGGAATTAAAAAAACATGAAGAATGATATAAGTCTTATGTCTCAAGCAAAGTTTCCCCCTCCCGCCCCTTTTACCTAGTGTAAGCCATCTCTTCTCAGATGTGAATCTGGTTGTAAGACCAGACAGATAACAGCAGGGGACAATCTTCTTTGTATGAAAAGAATGAAAGCCCTGCCCCCCTTGACAAGTTTTTCAGCTTTTTCCCTTATCTTAATTGAAGATTGTCCCTCTCTGCAGTCTACCTGGGCACCTCCCTTCTGATCTGACTGAACGGGGGGGGGGGGTACTTTGCTTACGAATATCTCTCAAACCATAAAGGTTTCAGAGAGAAGACTTATATCGTTCTTCATGTTTTTTTAATGCCTACAAAATAAAATAAAGATAAAACAAAGTATTACTATCCCTTTAAGTTGATTCAGCTGCAGGATTGGGGCACCACCGGTGCAGAGCTTGCTCAGGAATGGCAGCAGACAGGTGTGAGTGCACCTGCACGCACAGTGAGGCGAGGAATTTTAGAGTATGGTCTGGTGTCAAGAAGGGCAGCAAACAAGCCTCTTCTCTCCAAGAAAAACATTAGGGACAGACTACTATTCTGCAAAAGGTCCAGGGATTGGAATGCTGAGGACTGTGGTAAAGTAACTTTCTCTGATGAATCCCCTTTCCGATTGTTTGGGGCGTCCAGAAAAAGGATTATCCAGAGAAGAAAAGATGAGCGCTACCATCAGTCCTGTGTCATGCCAACAGTAAAGCATCCTGAGACCATTCATGTGTGGGGTTGCTTCTCAGTCAAGGGAGTGTGCTCACTCACAATTTTGCCTAAAAACACAGCCATGAATAAAGAATGTTACCAACACATCCTTCAAGAGCAACTTCTCCCAACCATTCAAGAACAGTTTGGTGATGAACAATGCCTTTTCCAGCGTGATGGAGCACCTTGCCATAAGGCAAAAGTGATAACTAAGTGGTTCGGGGAACAAAACATCAACATTTTGGGTCCATGGCCAGGAAATGCCATTGAGAAGTTGTGGTCAAGCCTTAAGAGGCGGGTGGACAAACAAAAACCCACAAATTCTTACAAACTCCAAGCATTGATTATACTTCACTATACCACAGTAACATCTGACAAGAATATCTAAGAACACTGAAGAAGCAAACTTTGTGAAGACCAACACTTGTGTCATTCTCAAAACTTTTGGCCACTACTGTACACTTCAACAACACATTATCAGCCTTATGCAGAAAGGAGTAACTGTGAAGCATACCAACTGTACCATTATGTGACAGATCAAATTCCCAAAATTCCCATTGACTGAATGGGACGTTTAACTCCATGAATGCTAGATGTCTCTAAAACATTACTTTATATCAGTGGGAATTTCTATTTCTCTTGTATGGTGCAATTGTTTTGCTGCACAATTGCGCTTATTTTGCTTTATAAATAATATTGTAAAAACCAGCTTCCCAGTACAGAAGTGAAATTAAATTCCTCTCAGACCATTTCTGCCAAAATATGAAGGTCTCTTCACAGATTATGGAACACAGGGTAGTATTCAGAAGTGGTGCTCCAGAACTGCACTTCTTTAGATTCCTGAATAAGGCTCATAGGGGCGATGTTCAAAATAAAAATGGAGGAATGTCAGAGTAAACCAGCTGCACTATAGAAGAACATTAGTAATTCCAAAGATTTGCATTGATTTAAATGAGGATTTTAATTCACTGAAGGATAGCAAGGTCTTCAACTCTCCAGCATTCAATGGGTAAATAGACCCCATTTAATGCAATGGGAATTATTCGTTCTCTCACATATTGCAGCTGGTTTGTCCCAGAATCCCTTCACTTTTCTTTGGAATAGCATGCCCATAGAGCCGTTTATCACTGTAGAAAAGTTGGTCATGCTTCTGAAGGTTTATTTCACCTGGGGGTTCTGACACATCAGGGGTGGAGGGCTCAGAGTCTTCCATCTCTCTGGCATCTAAGGAAATTGTGTCCATGCATTCACTGAGGGAATCTACAGACTCTGTATCAATGGTAGAGCCATTGATATGGTACCCGTTCAGACCACCCTTCTCCGAGGATGCTGTACTCTGCTCCCCCTCTTCAGGTGCCACTTTACTGGTCTCTGCCACAGTGCAGGGTGCAAGAGCCTCCACTTTAGGTTTACTCTTCTTCTTCTTATTCTGAGAAAAAGTATTAGACAAAGCAGAATTTAAAACATAAGTCAAACAAAGATGCAAGGCTGCATGGCAAACTAATTATAGAAAGAAACTTAAAGGCACAGTAAAAACAAAGTTCAAGCGGCATACTGTCTTGAGAGTAAGGATTCATGCTGTAAAGTTTGCAATGCCATACTGACCAAGAAAAATACCCAATCCCTCACCAAATTCTGAAGGGTTGGGTGAAGTCCCTTGTGTCTTCCAGTTTGAATGATGACTGGGCTTTCACTATCAGAGTATGGATCTTCCTGATAAGACCTATTAGACACTATTGTGTGAGCATGCATTCACAGTAGTATTGTGTGTGTAAGCAGGTAGGCCATTTATCCATGCTCAGATGCCAAAAAAAAGCTGAAAGAGGCTTCACCCACTAAGAAATCAGGGCGGCATTAGGTAAGCAATTTGGCAAGTATGACATTTCATACTGGAAGAGATGTAGAATTTAATACTGGGAACTCGTATTTTTAATAGCATGTACTGTTCCCTTACTTATCTAACACATAGAACGCAGTCTAGGAATAATTTTTTCCATTTATACAACAATAAAGGTACAAAGCTCAATTCCCACTAAAAAAACAGTTTTAAACCCCTGGATGCTAAAGAGGTCTCCACTGCATTACAAAACTTTTAGAAGCAGACTTCTGTAGTATCACAGGAGTTAAAGATATAGGTTTATTTATAGGACTTAATGATACAGGTTTAGTTATGGCTGCAGTAAGCAATCATTTTGAATGCCACTCTTCATAATTAAGGGAAAAGGTATAACCCAAAAAACATTTATTTGTGCCTGTGTGTTATTTTGTTTGTTTTAGTTTATTTTTCTGTTTGCTTGGTGGACATCCCTGGGAACCTGCAATCTCAAGCTTCCACGCAGTAAGAATGAAAGATGGAGGGCTAAATCAAGGTGGGTGGGATTGGGAGGAAGAAAGTCATTGTTTGCCTTAAGAAAGGCAGAGAATTGGGAGAGAGAGAGGGTGGGACCCGTCTGGGAGCACTGCCGACTGGAGAATCATCCCCTGAAGACCTGGTATTTAAGGTTTCTAGGGCTGATCCGGAAAATCACATGTATGTTGGTGGACCATATTTTAGGCAATTATTGGCTATATTGAGAAAGCTAATGTGGTGTAATTCTGTAGCAAAATGACCGCACAATACAGGTTAAATGAAAATTCCTCTTGATATAAATTGGGCATTAAGATCGAGAGGAATTCTGGGAATTTATTTTTCTCCTGTGATGTAGTTTGTTTTCCCCAGAATTGCTCTTTTTTAGCTTCCTGCTTTATGTAGTTCATATCTGCTTCAGCCTCATTAAAATAAGTATACAATATATTTAATAATAAAAAGCCACATCGGTCTGATATACTTTGCGGAACAGATGTACTCATAGATCCCCCACCCAGACTATATATCTAAATGGAGACCCAGTAACACTACTGTTTAGATCAAGATAAAGCCTTTAGAGATTTTTCTAGCACAATTTGAGAGATAATAAAGAGGATGGGATCATATCAGGTAATAATGCAATAGTCAGTATCAGACCTTTAAAATACACTTGCACTGGTACGAAATGAACAGTGTAAATATTTCCAGAGTTTAAATGTCAAAAGGATTTTAACCCTTTCAGTGCATATCCCTCTGGAAATCAAAGATTTAATAAGAGATGATAACCCCTTTTTAAATTACGGTTTACTAACAGTCACTAGGAACTGGTATTATGCACCTTTGAGTTACATAAATGAAAACAAGAATCCTATATAATAATTTGCTAAAACGTGTGTAAAGCTGCGTCATGCTCAGTAGACACTGCTGCGCGTGCTGCAGTCATGCGCAGTAGAGACTGCCAGGAGCGTCCAGCTCTGTATCAGCCGCGGCGAGGGAAGTCTCTACTGCGCATGACTGCCCCGCGACCGGGTGGCAGTGGCACTGTGGCCCGTGTAATGGGCTCTTCAACTACTGCAGTATAATTTGTTATCATTCATATCATCAAATGAGACATTATACAAATACAGCTGAGAAATTACAAACGCAAACATGTTTTTGAGCTATAAAACAAAGATAGACAAGCTCTGCAGCTGTTAGGTTACAACTTCCATCATCATCTATCAACAACTGGACCTGGTCTATATACACTGTTGAAGGGATTCCCTCTTCATGACATCTTACCAAAAGTAAGATATAGTTTGGTAAATTGTTGAAGCCAGAGTAGCACACTGAAAGGACAGAGACAGCAACAGCTTTTAGGTTATTTTCACATGGGTAACGTTAATGCATTGTTAATAATGCTGTGACAAACATGCCCATTTAGTAGAGCTTGCCCTGTGTGCTATTCACATGGGTAATTTCCACCTAGCGGAATGCACTGGAACACAGTATTCTATGTAACTTTGATGTGCTCATGCACTGAGCACATCCAGGTTGCGCATGCTGTTGTGCATTGCAGTTTATGCCTCAAGAAATACTGTAGACACTGAGATTCATTTTAAAATTGTCACAAGGTAGTACAGATCTCCACGCTGTCACTCACCTCCTGACAGACTGAATAAAACAACTGACAGCAGTGGTACCCTTGTTTACTCAGCAGGAAAAGTCCCATAACATATAGGTTTCCATTAAAACAAATAAATAGGAAACAGTGGAAAAAAGTTCTCAGAGAAATCAAGAAAATAACCAAAGTAAACATCTCTAGAGCTTAAATGGTATTTTTAACCCATTGGATGTTTGAGGTTACTCATTTGTCCCTGTAGTGCAGTTTACTCAAGAATTGGTCATATTTTTATTTTACATGTGACTCTCAATTAGGAGTCTGAGCTGAACCCAACACTCATTTCCATTGGTCCCTTCAAAAACCCCAACCTCAATGAAGGCTGCCAGGGGAAGTTTAGACTACATTCCAAAATTGCTGGCATGTTAAAGGGGATCTGTCACCCCTATACATGTTTGTGTATATAGCGATTAGATTGAATACCATTTTAATTTTTTAAAGAAATCTTTATTATGCCCAAATTAAAAGTCTTAAGATTACCCTGCAGATTCCTTCCATATAGATTGCGTGTACAGCTCTGTATCACAGTCCGTCACTCTTCCTCTGCTCCCCTCCCTCTATCCAGCCTCCTCCGATGATGGAGGATTTCTGCAGGTAAGCTGGAGAGATCTCTGGCCAATGAGAGCGCTCCAACATACATGCAGAAAGCCTCTGTCATTGGAGGAGGCTGGATAGAGGGAGGTGAGCAGAGGAAGAGTGACAGACTGCAGTACAGAGCTGTAACCGCAGTCTGTCCGGAAGAAAGCAGCAGGGTACACAGAATCATGCAGCCAGAAGCTCCATATTTCACTCTTCTCTCAATTATTCTGCATCTAAATACAAACTGTATGTAATCAGACATAAATTGTATTTTTAACACCTTGGACTGAAGTGGTGTACAAAAGCCTTGATTCACAATGTGCTGTGCACCTCTTTGGTTCTCAAAAGGATAAGACATTTACTTGGACTTTACCTTTTTCTTGCCCAGCACAGTCCACTCCTTCAACACCTCAACAGCATTACCTGGGGAAAGAGAAGGATATGAATATGTTAGAGTGGCAGGTTCCCAGTCTCAGAACGGAGGTCACATTCTTACCATAGAAAGTAAAAAGAGTTCAACTCTTGTCGGTAATGAAGTCTCAATAGAAAACAAACAGGCAGCTCTTTCATGCTAGACACTGGATACTGCTTACTAATAACTTACAAAGATGCAAATACCTCAAGCAATTACAATTAATGGCAGTTACAGTTTCTACTTTAATTGAAAGGGGCAGTATAAATTACTTTTTATATTATATACATATGACTATCCAGGCCAAGTAAAACAAAGGGAACCCCGCTGTTGAGAGAGGTTTCATGCAGAAAATAAGGCCAAATAAGAATGAAGAAATAAGGTCACTTTGCTCTACAAACATTTGAAAGGGGCACATTGCATTAATGAGAGAACCCTGACTTTACTTAGCATTACTTAATAATATTGTATGTATTAAAGAAATAAACCAAACCATCTATGTATTTTTCCCGTAACTTTTATAGTTTAAAAGTAATTGCGTTCTAAAGTTTACCCCTCCTGCCCCTTTTATCTATGTCATCGCTCAAGCTGTCAGACTTGGATTCTGGTCTGTAGACCAGACGGATTGTCTGGAGAGCCAGAACAGGAGTGGGTACCAAGGAAATCTTCATGACAACTGTCTACAAAGTGGACATGGTTTGAGGCAGTAGACAGTCGTCATGAAGACTGCCTTTGTATCCACTACTATTTCAGCTCCCCAGATGCTCCGTCCGGTCCAGAGACCAGAGTCCAAGTCTGACAGCTTGAGTGGTGATGTAGATAAAAGGGGTGGGAGGGGTAAATTTTAGAACGTAATTGCTCTTAAACCTTAAAAGTTATGGGAAAAATACATAGATGTTTTGGTTTATTTCTTTAATACATACAACATTATTGCCTGCCAAACTGAAGTATTACTATCCCTTTAATGAGCAATGATCTGAAAAACCAGCAGACAGTTTTTATCTAAAAGGCTCACTGATATTAACTTAAAGGAACATGAACACGAAACATAACTATCTCATACTTACAGCTAATATATGTAAAATTATTCTTATGTTAAATCCCTAAAATATAATCATAAACTTGTGTTTTTTTGTTTTGTTTTTTTTAATCATATATACATTGTCCAGTTCATGGGAACATTTAACCATTTTAATGCCAGAGGGGTACGCAATGCATTGCGTACCCCTCTGGCACTCAAAGGGTTAATGTTATTTGAGCGGTTTGCATTGACGTAAAAACTAGTCACCCACTGCTCTTATATTCAGAAAGGATATTGGCTTAAACCATCCCATTTAGAGATAATCCTAGACAACCAATTGGAGCCCTGAACACAGCAGGAATGTCTGCTCTCTCAGGACAATGTAAAACTAGGTTTTATGCCACGGAAAATAGATCATCTTTACAGATGCTGGCATGAAGTACACGATGTTTACATTAATATAATACCAGTTGATTTTTAGATTAGTCTGCCTTTAATTATATCTTACACCAAAATAAAAAGCAGGACCCAAAATAGTTATATACTACATTCAGTTAATGTACAGTAACAATAATTTATGAGATATTTAGCTTTGTCAGTTTATGGAAATGAGCTAGCTGGAAAAGAGTAGAACAGAGTGGAATGTTAGTATGTGGATGGCATTTCTTACCAATACAGTCTAATGTGAACAGACTGACAAATACATTAATATCTCAACCTTATTTTAGATGATAATAATAATATAACTTTCAAAATCACCTATGTTTGTTAGTAACTTCAAAGTTCACCTATTTGTTACAAAGTTACACTTTAAAGTGAAATTATCACTTTGTGAGAAATATGAGCTTCTTAAAGAATGTTTGAAATTACTTCTATTGTTACAATAACAAAACAATATAGTTTCCGATATTTAGGTTTATAGATTTGCCAGGTTATGCAAATGAGCTAGCACTGGTTGGCAGATTTCTACTGACTGGCAAATAAATAAAGCCAAGTGTCTCAATCTAGTGTTTTAAATTAAATATGGCTAACATAAATAAATATGCTTTTGAAACATGTCAAAATCATTCTTCCTGCTGGATGATTGTAGAAATAACACACACACAGGAGACACACACAAGCAATAAAGACAAAGATAGCGATGTAGATGGCAAATTAAAGTGGATCTATCACCACTTTACAAGTTATGTCCAGTAGGGAGGTTTCTTGACAAACAAGTTTAAAAGGTTCTTAAAAAAAAAAAAAAAAAAAAAAAAAAGCTATTTGTGCAAAAAAATAAGGTTTATAGTTTCCCCTGCATCCTACCTCCAATGATGGAGGCGTTCTGTTTGTAAGCTGGAGCGAACTCATTGGCTAGATATCAATCTCTGCCAATGAGATTGCTCCAGCTTACTAACAGAATACCTAGTCATCGGAGGATGCTGGGGAGAGTGACGGGAGTGTAGGCAGAGCGGCAAACTGAGGCAAGAGCAGTGTAGCCGGAAGTAAGATGCAGAGCAAACTTGAATTTTTTTTTTTTTTTTTTAACCATTCGATTCCAGACTCCCTGAACGGCGGGCAGCCATGCTGGGAGCCCGAAATTCCATGACTTACATGTACATCCATGACTTAATGTACATCCTTGGTTTTTTAGGGACCGCAACCTCATGACGTACGTGTACGTCATGCGTTGTGAAGGGGTTAAACTTATTCGCTAAGAAACCTACCAACTGGAAATAATTTGTGATAGATCCACTTTAAAGCAGAACTTTCATGTTAATAAAATTGACTCCCAATATATTTCTAACCTAGCAATAGGCAAAGTCTTACTGTCTTTAAGCTCAATAAATCAAGGTTATTGCTGAAAAGAGGATTTTAGTCTTACCTGTTAAATCCTTTTCTCTTAGTCCATACAGGTTACTGGTAACTCTGGGTAGGCAATCTGCCCCTTTAAGTAGGCAGGAACAATTGTAGAATTGTATGCAGGGTGTGGAGCCTACCTTTCCTCCTTGGCTGCAGCTAGCCAACCAGCTCCAGAATGATTTGAGACACTAACTAATGACTAGATAGTAGAAGGGAAAGAAGACTGTGAGCATGACCCCGAAGGACCCCCACAGTCTGCACAGGAGAGCCAAGAATGGTCCTTTGACAGGGTGGGAGACCAGTAACCTGTATTGACTAAGAGATAAGGATTTAACAGGTAACACTAAAATCCTCTTTTCTCCAACCACTGAGTTTCCCAGAGGCGGGAAGTAAGGCAAGGACCAGGCGCAAGGCCCCCAAAGTCACCAGAGCAGATACGAACCATCAGATCAGAGATAGCCCAACAAAACAAATGAAGTGTCAACGGACACTGAATAGGGGTAACACCCCAATTGTTACACAGCACACTGACCAAGAGCTAACTGGGCTCAAAAGTGAAGGAAGCACTAAAGAACCGAAGAAGATCCTAGACAGGCAAGACTGCCTCCAGGATCTTCCTCCCAAAGTTGGCGTCAGCTGGTGCCAGCACATCCACATGGTGGTGCTTCGAAAAGGTGTGCACCGATGACCAAGTGTCAGCCTTGCACAAGTGATCAGCGGAGGTCTGATTCCTGTAAGCCCAAGAAGCCCCAATAGATCTTATAGAATGAGCCGTGACCGAAAGGTGGCAGGCTTCTTTCTCAGCTCGTAAGCCTTATGAATAGTGGACTTGATCCAAGAAGCAATAGTCACCCTGGTTGCAGGTCTTCCTGCCCTAGGACCCTCAAGAACGACGAACAACGCATCAGATTGCCTGACAGACTCAGTGCGATGTACATAAAACTTGAGACAACGTACCACGTCTAAAAAGTGGATATCCCTCTCCTTGACAGGGGTCTCGTCAGGGCAGGAAGAGGGCACCAATATCTCCTGATTGATGTGGAGGTGCAAAGCACAGCCTTGTCCTTGTGAAACACCAAACAGGGTGGTTTACAGGACAGAGCATGTAACTCTGCAACATGACGGACAGACACAATCGCCAGGAGAAAAGCCAATTTCCACGTGAACAGGTGTAGAGGATTAGTAGTCAAAGACTCAAATGGAGGGTGCTGAAGAACACCCCAAACCAAGTTAAGATCCCATGGAGGAGCAGGAATCTTGAAGGCTGGACGAGTATGAGCAACGCCCTGGAAGAAAACCTTGACATCAGGAAGGATGGCAATGCTCCTCTGAAAGAAAACAGAGAGTGCAGGAGTCTGAACCTTAAGGGAACTCAAACTGAGGCCCTTATCCACACCATCCTGCAAAAAGGCCAGGACCGTAGGTAGATCAAATTCCTGAGACAGGTCCTTATTGGCAGACCAAGATAGGAAGGTCGACCAGACACAATGGTAGATCTTGGAAGAAACAGGTTTGTGTGGCATTGAGAATAGTAGCGACCACACCAGAAGAAAAACCTTTCTTTATCAATATTGAGGATTCAATTTCCAAGCCATCAAGGCTAGACAAACATCCTCCTTCCACAGGTAACCCTGTAGAAGAAGACCCGGACGGCAAGTGAGCCGGAATGACTCCACCACCGACAGGTCCAGAAGCTCCGGAAACCAAGCCTGGCGAGGCCAGTATGGAGAAATCAGAATGACTGGACAACGCTCCAGTCGTAATTTCCGTAACACCCTGTGCAACATGGGGAGGGGAGGAAAGATGAAGGCCAGAGGGAATAACCAATGAATGGACATTGCATCCACCACCAGAGCTAGAGGGTCCCTCCATCGAGAGCAGAACCTCGGAACTTTCCTGTTGTGTCTTGTCGCCATCAGGTCAATGTAGGGAAGACCCCATTTCTGAACAATGAGGGTGAACACCTCTGGATGCAGCTCCCTCTCTCCGCTCTCTCCACTGTGTGTCGGCTGAGGAAGTCCGCCAAGACGTTGTCTATGCCAGGAATGAGCACTGCGTATATGGCAGGAACGTGTTCTTCTGCCCAGAACAAAATAGCCTTCACCTCTAACCAAGCGGCGAGACTTCTTGTTCCGCCCTACTTGTTGATGTAAGCCACTGCCACGGAGCTGTCGTACCCCACCTGGACTGGACAGTCTTCCAGCTGAGATGTCCAATGATGGAGGGCGTGAAATATCGCCTGAAGCTCCAACACGTTGATGGGAAGCAGAGATTCTTCCAGAGACCACCAACCCTGTGTACTCAGGCGACCCAGGACCGCTCCCCATCCGGAGAGGCTGGCATCCATCGTCACCGTGGTCCAGAAGGAAATTAGGAAGGACTTGCCCTTCAGCACATTGGAGAGGTCAAGCCACCAGGACAAACTCAGGTCCACATGAAGAAGTGACACAGACATCTTCAGAAGGTCCAGCCGACCCCTGAACACCTGGATAACAAACCGCTGGAGTTCCGTGGTGTGTGCCATGGCAAACGGTACCACCTCTATGGTGGAAATGAATTTCCCCACAAGAGATGACAGCTTCTTGGCTGGAACTGGATCTTTAGCCAGTATTGCGGAAACCCTGTGGGCGATCTTGTGAGCCACCTTGTCTGTGAGAAACACCATGTTCTTCTGGGTATCGAAGAGGATTCCCAGGAAGACCAGATGCTGGGATGGGACAATATCTGATTTGTCCAAGTTGATGATCCACCCGTGATGGGTGAGAGCATGGATGCATTGATGAAGCTGCTGATGAAGTTGTTCTGCAGAAGAGGCTTTCAAAAGCAGGTCAATCATGTATGTAGTAACTCTGATGTCGTCTCGGTGGGGGACTGTCACTAAGGCTCCCAGGACACGGTTGAAGACCTGAGGAGCTGTCGTCAGACCAAATGGAAGAGCTGAGAACTGAAAATGTCCCCGGTCGCAGGCAAACCGGAGATACTGCCGGCTCTCTGGATGAATAGCAATGTGCAAGTACGCATCTTGAAGATCCAGAGATGCAAGGAATTCCCTCGGGGACATGGCCAAGATTTTCCCCCCAGGGCTTAAGGTCCACAAAAAGCACCTGGTCACTGAGCTAGCCACATCTAAGGGCATTTTCAGTTATGGTAATCCACCTAATGGTGGTATTCCATTTCTAACAGAAAAATAAATAACTTCTAAAGCTAAAGCGGAACTGTTCTCTTGCCTGTGTTATCTTCACCAAGGAACAAATCTTTCTTGAGCTGGTTGGCTAGCTGCAGGCAAGGAGGGAAGGTAGGCTCCACCCCCTGCATACAATTCTAGAATTGTTCCTGCCTACTTAAAGGGGCGGATTGCCTACCCAGAGTTACCAGTAACCTGTATTGGACGACAGAGAAAAAAAGCCTTCATTCGCAGACATCGGCATAAGAAGCTCTGTGCGCCTGCGCAGTCAGTCCCTTCCGGTGCCTCAAGGCACCAAGGAACGTCACCACCAATGCTGGCAGTGAAAATGACAGGCAGCGAAGACTTAGAGGTGCATTTCCTCTAACACGTTTGAGCTGTTTGTCCTCTGTTTCCTGCTGAAGAAGTCTTTTTTCAGCAATCACCTGGACTTATTGAGCTTAAAGGGATAGTAATGTTTCACAAAAACAGCAGCTCCAATTAATCTTCATAGTATTTGAGCTATAGAGTGTTATTTCAATACTGTGAGAGTTGTAGTTCAAGAGTAATTGAATGATAAAGTTTCCCCCTCCAGCCTCTTACCTAGTATAAACCTGCTCACCTCAGATGTGGAATCTGGATGCTTGACCAGACAGTTCACAGCAAGGGACAATCTTCTTACTGTGAGAACAATGAAAACCCTGACCCCTTGACAGATTTTTCCCTTATCTTAATTAAAGATTGTCCCTCTCTGCAATCTACCTGGACACTCCCTGCTGCTCTGAGGTGAGCAGGTTTTATATCCGTAAAAGAGGCAGGAGGGGGATACTTTATCATCCAATTACTCTTGAACTACAACGCTGACATAATTGAAATAACACTCTCCAAGGCCCAAATTCTATGATGATAAATTAGAGCTGCTTTTATTATGAAACATTACTATATCTCTTTAAAGACCGTAAGACTGTTCCTATCGTTAAGTAAGAAATATATAGTGGGGCAATGTTATCAACATGAAAGTTCTGCTTTAAAGAGGTTACAATTTTTATTAGCTGGATTTGACCTATTAGGGGCCCCTGGGAAACCCTTTGCAAACCCCCCAGTGTGGCTATCCGGACCCATATCAGCAGCCTTGGGCCTAGTCAATGGCCCGCTGTCTGCCGTATGGCCCCCAATCCCTACTGCCACATTTTTATACCCTTAAAACCTCCTCCCTATAAACATTTATGGTACGTTACCTGTCTTTCTGCTTTCGAGCAGCCTAGAAGGGGAGGGAGGCCCATTCCACAGGCCTCCTACTCTCCCAAGCAGAAGGAAAGAAGAAGGGCATGGACCTGGACCCTTATGATGGCCTCCTGAAACTTCTGCCACTTTTTTTTCCCTTCTACAGGGTTCAAAAGCAATCAGTCCAAATAAGTGATCCAGAACTACTACAGTTTTATTTTGATTCCAAGACAAACCAACTATACCACAGGCAGCAAACACAAACTGCCCAAATCTCCACCAAATTAAGTTGAGCCTTTAACCCACTGAAAACTATAGGAGGTCTCCAAAGCATTGTACTTGAGGCCTCTCTGGCATTCGGTGCGGTAAAAGCCCCACTTAAATCAATGGGAATTTGTAATTGCCTTCTATAATGTAGCTAGTTTGCCCCCAGTGTTGCTCCACTATTGTTTTGGACTCAGGGGCCTTAGTGATAAAATACTTTGAATAAGGTCATTATCAGGAGCAGACCTCCTTTTCTGGCAATACTTTTGAGAACCATCAACCTGCACATGTGTCCGGCCTCTTATTTGTAAGTAGAGATCCACCTACCCTCCATAAAGGCTTGGACAGTCCTGTCCACACAGTTGTCAAAGTGCTGAAGCACCAGGATGATCTCGTTATTACTTTTGTTTGGCACAACGGCTCGCACAGCATTGATCTAAAAAAAAACAACACAGAGCAAAAATCTGAGAAAGGATATCTGGGTATTCACCGATTTTCCACAAAATCATTTACAGACATGGTTAGAATGTAGGCAAAAAAAAGGAGTGAACCATTCACTGTAATCCAACGATACGTTAAGGACCAGTATGTTAAGACTCTGCATTTTGTGAGAACACAACATTTTTCAAGCACAGAGTTGCTAGACATTAGCCTACAGTTATACCTGGCAACTCACAGGGTTTGATCAGGGTTTTGACTCAAACCTCAGGGTGAAGGGCCACATTCTTAAGGTAAGAAAGTACAATGTTTCCTATTTTATGATCTGCACCAAATGATTGCTTCTTTAGTCTTTGTAGGAGTGTGTGCATGTGTGTTCAAACAGCAAGATCTCTATAATGGTTCCTTGAGGATTGACTGAAGAACCTCTGGGTTAGAGCAAGCAAGGGCATATCACCTGGCACCTATGTTCTGGGGAACTTAAAGGGTTAATATTTCAAAGATCACAGGGTCAGCTCATTTTGCAAGTTGCCAGGTATGCCTACAGTGAAAGCAAATGTAAGTATGTTACAGTTTAGGTGCAATTCATTAAGCTAAAAATGTGTGATTCTGGAGCAAACACCACAAGGAAGAAATGAAAATTCCCATTAACGTAAAAGGGCTTTGCGGTCTTCTCCATTCGGCTTTTATACAGAAGTGCCATAATCACCTAGAAATTAAAGGGATAGTAATGGCTTAAAATAATAATAAGTAGTATTGTAGATAAGGAAAAAATAAATTGATCAGTGCAAGTCCTCTCTCTCAAACCTTTATGGTTTGAGAGAGAAGGTGAAATTTACTCACCGATATTTTGTTTTCCTCTGTGTCCTTCCTCGGCAATGGACTGTGGGGTATTTACTTCGCTCTCCAGCTGGTAGGACCAATCAAAATAAAAGCGCCACTTCCTCTCACTTTTCTCCGTTATTCTGGTCCTACCATGCTGGAGGACGGAGGTTTTTACACCTCTTTAGGTCCATCTTGATACTGAGACTTTGTAGTGTATTGGAGCATTATTACTTTATTCAGGTCAAATTTAACCTGATGAAATAGGCTAGACTTCCTCCACAGAAGAATGTTTTTTATTTTTCAAAGTCATGTAAATTTGCCTGCATCGCAAGTTACATTGTTTCTCCTTATGTGGAAGTTTGTTATGGTTCCATACCCTTACACACTAAGGGTTACATTTAACCATTTAAATGCTTTAAAAATTTGCATTATAATGCATTACTAAGCATTGGATGCCTCCACGCTTACCCTGGCACACTCTTGAAACGCTTACCGGCTCTGTCAGACAAAGGACAGGCATCTGGTGATGAAGCGCACCTTATTCAGTCCAAACAGGAAGTCATTGTGCATGCATTCCAGCAGTGGAACTCAAAAACCGGAAGTAAACGGCAACCAGCCCCAGCTCGAACAGGGAGAGAGAACGCCAGCACAGACCAATGTAAGTATTTAAAGGCTTGTATTCTGCTGGGCCGTGTGTTTGAGGCACTTGGAGTATATTTATCTGTTTGTATAATTACTATTGCAGCGATTTATCTGTCTTAGAGTTTATTCTAAGTCTGCATTTGATACTTAGTATCTAGGATCATGCCTGCTAAGAGGGTAAGCGAGACAAACAAAAGACATCTGCTGATGCTCCTAAAGATGATAGACCAGCACTTAAATCTAAGTGTTGTGCAGGTTGTGATTCTAAACTCTCCTTATCTGACTCTGCTAAAACGTGTGCTGATTGTCTCAAGAAAATATCAAACTCAGAAGTTCCATCCCAGTTTCAAGACTTCCTGGGATGGATGAAGGCTTCAATGCAGGATACATTTGCCAGCATGCAGGAAGCCTCCAGGAAGAGACAGCGCACCACGGATCTGGAAGAAGGCACTTCTCGTATGAGGAGGATTTTAACAGTGTTCTGGAGTTAGATTCTGCATCCTCTGCTGAGGAAGGCGAGATTACTGAGGAATCCAGTTCCTTCAGCCTAAACAAAATTGATGGTCTCGTGAGATAAACGAGAACAACTTTAGAATTGGAAGACACTCAAAAAGAGATGAATGTAATGGATACAGCATTCATAGGATACAGGAAGGAATTTCCCACCTTCCTGGTTCACAGCTCAATTCAGGATATGATCTCTAATGAATGGAAAGTGGGTGACCGGTGCCCACAAAATAAAAGAGCACATGTATCCCTTCAGGGAAGAAGACACAGGCAATTGGGTTTCTGCTCCAAAAGTAGATGCCGCAGTTGCTCAGATTTCCATGCGCACTACCTTATTGCTAGAAGACAGGACTACTCTTAGGGATCCAATGGACAAAAGAGCTGAAGCAGCACTTAAGAAGCAATTCACAGTTATTGGCCATAATCTGAAGACCACTACAGCCATGGCCTGTGTATTCAGAACCCTGAGAATTTGGCTGAATGACTTTGAAGAGAAACTGGATTCATGTGTTTCTAGGTATGTGCCGTTGGATTGGACACAGAGGAAAGAACATTTTAAAGTTCCCCTCTCCCTGCTGTCAACTCTAAAGCCGACAGCAGGAGATTCGAGTCGGTTGAATCAAAGTGGCATTTCAGCAGAGTGGAGATCCTGAAATCTAAAAAGAAATGCCTCATTGGAAGTCTACAAAATATGCCTGGTTTGCAAGAACACTTTGTAGACCGTTCAAATAAAGTAGTTCTTTTTAGATTTTGGTACCTCGGCTCTGTTGAAGAGCCCCATGATGGTCCCCGGACCAGGATCTCCTGCTGTCAGCTAGATGCTGAAGTCAGTGAAAGGGGAGGGAGGGGGTGCTTTAAAATGTTCTCTCTCTCTCTCTCTCTCTCTCTCTCTCAAAACAAAGGTTTGAGAGATAGGACTTGCACTGACGGATTTCTTTTTTCCTTATCTACAAGATTACTTTTTATACTTTTAAGCTATGACTAACTCTTTAATATAGGTCATACACCAAGCATATTGTAATCTTTAGTCAGGAAAAATATTTATTAGTCTCAAACTGTATAATAAATGTGGTTTTCCCATGGATTATTGTGTACAGTGCTGGAGACCCCATCTCCAGAAGGATATAGATAATCTAAAGAAAATTCAGAGAAGGGTTACTAAAATGCTGACTGTTTTACAGGAAAAGACATCAGGATAGACTAAAGGATCTGAACATGTATAGCTTGGAGGAGAGAAGGGAGAGAGGGGATATGACAGAAACATTCAAATACATGAAGGGATTCAACAAAGTGCAGGAGGGAAGTACATTTCAAAGGAGTAAAAGTGTTAGGACAAGAGGCCATAGTCTAAAACTAGAGGAACACAGGTTTAGATGTAATGTAAAAGTTTTACTTCACTGAGAGGGTAGTAGATAAGTGGAATTTAAGCATGCATGGGATATGCATAAGGCCGTCCTGAACATAAGACAAGACCAAGGACCAAATAAGTTTTGAGGCTTTTACAGTATGAAAATGGGCAGACTGGATGGGCCGAATGGTTATCTGTCATTAAATTCTATGTTTCTATATTTTTATGTTTGTTTGCTAATGCAAGCTCCTAACAGTGATAAGTGCAATACATATGGTAATCAAACATACAAGGGTCTAAACTGAAAAGGTTCTAATCTTAATTATCTCTGTTACAGGTTTTATCAGTTTTGTTTTAACCCCTTAACAACACATGACGTGCCAGGACCGTCATGGGTAAACTTCCCTTAAGGACTGTCATGGGTTAAATGATAGCAGCACGTCTCCATGGATGCTGCTATCATTCTTTTCAGGCTGAAACGGAGCGATCCGGTACCAGAGTGCTCTGGTACTGGAGCGCTCAGCTGCAGTCTTTGTCTAGTCTGCCGGTTCACGTGATCGCTCCAGGAGCGATCACATGTACCGGCATTTAGAGTGAAAAAGGCAGTGTGTGCTTTACACCCTGCCTTTGTGTCTGCTCTGTGCCGCTCTCGTCCTTACTATCAAAGTAAGGGAGAGAGAAGCAGAGAGCAGACACAGAGAAATAAAACAATGCAGTAGATGGGGGTATTAACCCCTTCAGTGCTGGGGGCTGGCTGGATGCAGGTCCATTAATGACCTGCTAAAATCAACTTTTTTTTTTTGTTTTTTCCAATAAAAAATGAATATGTAAAATAAAAAATTGTATTAATAAAATAAATATTTTAAGTGTAAAAAAAACAAATAATAATGGCAATGTGATTGTTGTGGAGAAATGTAGTACACTTATACACACTGCCAAATCTCAAATAAAATAGTTGGAAAATATGGAGGGAAAGAGGGACATGGAGATTTTCACCCAGAGGGAACAGTTCCCACTTAAAACCGCCCATTTTGTAGGTACGACTGACTGGTCATACCTTTCATGCAGTCTCCATAAAAATTTAACCCAGTGCGCCCAAATAATGCCAAGAGAAAAAATAAAAATGACTTTTTTACATTTTTATTTAACTGTAATAAATTAAATGGAGGGTTATCTATGTAAATGTTGTATCAAGAGAAAGCCCTATTTGTGTGTAAAAAGGGGCGGGAGGGGGACACTTTGCTTGTGAATATCTCTTAAGCCATAAAGGTTTGAGGGATAAGACTTATATCATTCTTCATGTTTTTTTAATGCCTACAAAATAAAATAAAGTTAAAACGAAGTATTACTATCCCTTTAAGAGATATTCACAAGCAAAGTGTCCCCCTCCCTCCCCTTTTACTGATGTAACACTGCTCAGCCAGGGCAGAAGGGAGCTGCCCAGGTAGACTGCAGAGAGGGACAATCTTCAATTAAGATAAAGGAAAAACCTGAAAAGCTTGTCAAGGGGGGCAGGGATTTCATTGTTTTCATAGGAATAAGAGTGTCTCCTTCTGTTATCTGTCCAGTCTATGGACTGCATTCCACATCTGAGAAGAGATTGTTTACAGTAGGTAAAAGGGGCGGGAGGGGGAAACTTTGCTTGTGAATATCTCATAAACCATAAAGGTTTGAGAGATAAGACTTATATAATTCTTCATGTTTTTTTAATGCCTACAAAATAAAATAAAGTTAAAACGAAGTATTACTATCCCTTTAAAGGGTTAAATAAGTATGATAATAAATACAGCCAAACTATAACCTCCAGCTCATCTGTTTAATACATGAGGCCTTCCAACGGCTGTGGACTATGATTTCCATCAGCCCCAACTAGCCTCAGGCTACTCACATGTTCTAGCCACTCTATACATACACTGATGAAAATGATAGACATCTAAAGGGAAGAAAACGGTATTATATTCACCAATTAGCTCTTCTGCACTTGATTGACCACAACTTCTACCATTCTAGATAGCTCCACTTTAAAGGGATAGTAATACTTAAAATGTAAAAAAAAAAAAAAAAAAAAAAAAAAAATATGTTGTAGGGTTTATCCCCCTGAGTAAAACAAGAGTACTCCCACTGCTGAAAGATGTTTCATTCAAAAGTTATTAATTTTCAAATTTGAATTTTTCACAGTGGCCTGAAATTATACAGTGGCGCTGTTGCTACATGATCCTATGGACAGCTCTGGTCCCAGGACCATAAATCTCCATAGGATGGTGTAGCAACAGCGCCACTGTATAATTTCAGGACACTGATATTGCACCTAAAAAATTCAACTTTGAAAATTAATAACTTTTGAATGAAACACCTTTCAGCAGTGGGAGTACTCTTGTTTTACTCTACAACATATTTTTTTACATTTTAAGTATTACTATCCCTTTAATGGTTAAAGAGGATCTTTCAAAATCACTACTGTCATTATGAATTGTGTTTCAATATGTTCTATAATTTATGGCTAGGCATCCTTTATGTAAAACTGTATTTTAAGTTGTTAACCCTTTGAGTGGTAGAGGGGTACACAACACATTGCGAAGCAATGCCTTGTGTACCACTGGCACTCAAAGGGTTAACTTTGTTAGTTTAAGCAAATCAGCCATTATTTCTGTTAATACCAGACACCAGGCTGTGCCAACCAGTATTGTCTAATTTGCATAAACTCTCAAATAAAACAAAATATCTTAACCCCCTTAAGGACCGGCCACGCACGTACTTTGCGGTCACTTAAAGACCACAAAGCATTTTTTTTTTTTTTTTTGTTTTGCGCAATCCGATTCCAGACTCCCCAAACGGCGTGTAGCCGCGTGGGGAGCCCGGAATTCCATGACAATCCAGGAACGTCATGGGTCCTTAAGGGTATAACAGCCCATGATGGTTCAGGACCGTCATGGGTCCTTAAGAGGTAATACGGGCGATTCTGAAAGCTCTTTCAAAATCTCCCACGTCATTACAAGGTGTTAGTTCCACTTTAAGGAGAAGAGGGGAGTGCAACTCATTGTTCTGATTGTGTTGCACAACCCTCTGCTTCTTAAAGCCATGTATAGATTGTCATGTTCAGAGAACAGTTGGTTAATTTTGTTTGTGCTCTTTGTAACGAGAGGTAAGAGATAATGCAGTTACTCTACTGAGATCAGTTGCCACCTCTTTTGTATTCAGAAAGGCTGTTATCTTATCTGTTGCCATTTAATTCTGAGGCAACTATCAAGATTTCCGAAGTAATCAGGGATACCTGGGAAAGGTAGGAATGGCTGCCCTCAGTAAAAGTTCAGATTAAATTTAGGCCTCGAACATTTTAACTACCATGCTAGCAGGGTAGTTAAAGGGGCAGTATTGCCTAAATCTACACTATACATTAAATATATAGGAATACTTAATTTATGGAGGCCATAATATTTTATGTATTAAAATAAACAAACACCCAGAGGCGGAGACAGCTGAGACAGTAATGTGTGGCATAGAGCCCCGTCCTTCTCTCACGGGCCTATGCCCATTCCAAACTGAGGGAATTTGAACAGAGACTGCCTTTATATATAGACAGTCTCTGTTACAATTCCCTTACAGCTATTGGCTTGGATGTGCTTAAGCCAATGGCTGTAAGGGAATTGGAACAGAGACTGTCCATATATAAAGGCAGTCTCTGTTCAAATTCCCTCAGTGTGGAACGGGCATTGGCACATGATGGAAGGTCTGGGGTCTGTGCCTCACATCACTGTTTCTGCCGCCTCTGTGATCGCACACAGTGGTGGAGACAAAGAAAAAGTTAAGTGCATTAATTGATTCACAAATCTTGGAATACTAATTTTTACCAAGTTGGAAACACTTTAATAACTGGAGGCATGTTGCACACTTATATATGGTTTAACCCTTTGAGCCCCAGAGGTATGAAACCCCTCTGGCACTCAAGGGGTTAAACTATGTATGAGTGAGCGGGTTATTTGAGCAAAACTTTTATTAATACTTTACTTTTTTCCTTATAGAAGAAAAAGAAACAAGACAAGAAAGATGAGAGAGTAGCTGACCAGGATGCGGAGGACTCCATTGGACAGCAGGATTAATGGCAAGTGTTACTTTTAATGGGATGTTGGTTTATAATGGAGATGGTTAATCCTATTGAGTGTTGTTGGGGTAATTATACCTCACTGGATCTCATACTGTTAAGTCTACTAGCTTTGGACACATTTTAGGTACTTTCGATGTATTTAGGAATTTTTCCCCACTCTTCCTTGAAGAATGTTTCTAGTTCAAAAATATTCTTAGGTCTTTTTGCATGCACCACGTTTGCAATCTACCCATGATTTTCATTAATATTTAAGTCTGGAGACCGGGAAGGCCATTCCACATCCTAAAGCCTTTCTCTGTTTATTGCTGATTTTGAGGCATTTTTGGATAATTGTCTTGCTGTAATATCCAACCTCTTTTCAGCTTCTTCACTGACTGTGTGACATTGGCTTCCAGAATTTGTTGATACATAGAATCTATTGTTTTAACTTTGTCAGACCACAGCACTTGTTTCCAAAACATCAATGACTTATCTGAGTGTTCTGTTGCATACTTCAGCAATTTTTGTGATGAGATCACAGGTAAGGATTCCTTTTGATTACTCTTCCATGCAGATCATGTTTGTGCAAGCAATGCTGTACAATGGAATAGTGCACCATACTGCAATGCCAGCTAAACTTTCCTGCAGGTCCATTGCAGCGATATTAAAGGTTTTAATTTGTATTCCTGACTAGTCTGAGAGTCCCATCAGGTTTTTCTTGGTCTTCAAGATCTTGTCTTGACTTCAATAGTTCCCCTTAAATTCCATTACTTAATCACATTTTGGACGGTGGTAATTGAAAACAGGAAGCTTTTAGATATCTTTTTATAGCCTTCTACTTCTTTGTAAGAGTCAATTATCTTTATTTTTTCTGATATTCAACCAGCTGCTTAAAGGAGCCCATGGCTGTTGAATGTAGGCACACCTTGAGAGATTCAAAGGTTTGTAGAGTCCAGGAATTTATTAAGCCCTGGAAAGGTCATAACAATTTCATTGGCTCTGTAGACCTTAATCTAGGTTCTGAGACTTTGCAAAATAAATATTAGTGGATCAATTGAAAGGGAGCCAAAACTTTTGCACATATCACTTTTTTTCTTAATCTGTTAACTTCAGCAAATACATAGTAACTGTGCATAACAATCTGCAGAAATATGCCAAGTTTAAGTTTGTTCCTTGCAGAGGTTATGCTAACCTCTTTTCACTTAGAAAATCAACAAAATGTGTAATTTGGCCAGTGTTAACCAAGTGTTTGTTTATACAACTGTAGCCCGCTCTTTTTTTTTTTTTTTTTTTTTTTTCTTGGACCAAAGTCTATGAGCTAACTGAGAGCCCAAAGCAGTTCTCCAGCTTGTCAGGCTGGCAACAGTCATGACTATTAGCCAAAGGTGAATAGCCAATAGTCGTCCCAAAGACAGATGGGACACATGATGTAATCAACAAAGACTTCATCCGAGGGGGAGAGAGACATTATGTGGGAGAGAAGATACTGTTGTCTAGATCAAGTGTTGAGACTCTCCCAATGAAGTGCCCAAGAGTGAAATTATGCAAAAGGGGCCACCTCCAAGACAGAGACCAGAGACCTTAGGATCTCAACGTACTCCTCCTACACAGTAGCTAATGGGTGAGAGAAGGCCTGAGGCACTTTCTGAGACAATTATGAAATTATAACCTTCAACAGAAAGACTGTCCCAGAGGACGATCGAGCTCCAAACATAGGAAATAAGGACGTTTCCTGGATAGGAGTACTCAACCAAGTGAGAATGGACACAAAAGAATCTGGAGTGGTAACTTCTCCCCTGAAGAGTTCCGACCAAGGTTCATGCAGATAGGGAGGAAAAAAAAAAAGCCTGCCAAGACTAGAAGAAAAGAACCTCTGCAACAGATACCAGTCCATAAAGCAGGACAGTGAACTGAGGAAGATGGTCCAGTCAAAGACAAACCTAAGGGAACCCTGATGATCTGCATGGATAAAAATATGTAGAGACGCACCCTTCATGGCCAAGGGAGCTGAAACCTCTCCTACATCATGGTGTATGAACAAAATATTTGAGACATTCAAGTCCAGAATAGGGCTACAAATGGTGTCCTTAGTGGGAAATCTGAAAGGACTGGAAGAGAAACTCCTCCATCTTTCCTGTGGAAGTAGAGATAACAGAATCTGTCTCAGCCTGAGCAAAATAACAACAACCACCAAAAATTGAGTCATGGTACGGATTAGTTGGAATAGTAGGCTATTGGGATATGAAACAATACAGTTATCTATAGTTAAATAAAACAACAAATGTAATGAAATGTAATACAGATCCTGAGGCAAACAAATACTATACTGCATCACATAAGAAATTTTAGCAGATAAAAAGTTAACACAATAAGACATATACTAAAAAGATTATAAAATTAGCCTGGTGTACCATTCAATAATATAAAGAAATAAAAAAATAATCATCAGACAGTCCGATCAAGCTCAAAATGTCATAACCCTTTGAGTGCCAAAGGGGTATGCAACACATCACAGGGCAATGAATTACATATCCTTCTGGCACTCAAATGGCTAATCCAATGTATGATCACTTATCTTTAGAGGGCAACATAGATGCCATTTCTTTACAAATGACAGTTATAAAATGGAGATGGAACGGTGATGGAAAATGAAGTGATATTGTTCACTCAGTGTGCATTCTCCAGTATGCTGTGCCGCTACACCCAGTGTGGTCCTGTGTACCACCAGAAGACTCTAGGACAGAAAGACAGGGAGTGCGCACAGGACATACAAAGAGAATATGGATCTAAGTGTAGTTTATTAATCAGAATATAAAACCACAAAATTCTCACAAATGCTCACGCACATATTACCTCTTGGAGTTAAGCATATCAGGTCCCTGCCCCTTATGCCACAAAGACTGCATCTTATTCAATCCCCAGTACCTGAATACCTGCATCAGAAGATAGTCCAGTGATGACCAGATGATACCTTGGTAGCATTTTAGCTTGAAAAACTGTACAAAGTCGGTCCTAAGCACTAAAAGGCTGTCCAATATGGCAGCTCCGGAGGGGACACACAGGCAAAGCCTTTTTACCCCTGAGGAAGTGAGCAGTGAGGCTCACAAACATGCAATGGGTTCACTCTCACTCGGCTGTGTGGGTCCCGCCTTATGTGGGTTTCATTCACCCTGGTGCAGCAAAGTCAGGACTGTCATCTATATATCATCCGTTTCCCAAGCTTCATGCCTGTGTGTACGCCATGTGTGCTTCCTGTCTTTTGGTCCACAAGTTGGGAGGAAAGTCAAAGATAAACAGCCCCTTGCCAGAGTGCGAGAAATGGTAAAATTTACTTACCAATATTTTTTTTTCTACTGTGTCCTATCCACGGCATTGAAGTATGTATTGTCTCCACCTCTCAGCTGTGTAGGACCAATTATCTCAAGTTTAAAATGAAGTCTCACAACAAGCTAAGGTTAGTTAACTTTTGTCCAAGCTGAAATATATAAATCAACAGGTTAGTTATAGGGTAGGGTATGCCGTGGAAGGGACACAGAAGAAAATAAAATATCGGTAAGTACCTTTTACAGGTTCTTCTGTGTCCCCTGTCCATGGCATTGAAGTATGGGATGTACCAAAGCTGTGTCCTTAGGGAGGGTCATATAACTTAACAACACATTGAATCATCAAACTGTCATAGCAGTATAATACATAACTATTCTTACCACTTTATTTGGTATAACTGCTTCCAGGACCTGTCTCCCAAATTTTGCCTGAGTTGAAGCTTGGACATCTAATTGATAATGCCTAATAAAAGGTTGAAACAGATGACCAAGTTTCTGCCTTGCATATATCTTCTACAGAGGCTTCTGCTTTGGCTGCCCAAGAAGTAGCAATAGCTCTGGTAGTGTGAGCTTTAATAACTTTAGGAGGCTCTGCTCCTGATTATGTATAAATTAATCTGATGCAATCTGAAACCCATGTTGAAATGGATGCTTTTGATGCCTTTTTTCCTTTAAATTTTCCAAAGAAATGTACAAATAGGCTATCAGACTGCCTGAAATCCCTTGTTCGGTTCACATAACAGGAGATGCATCTTGCCACATCTAGATTATGCAATATCTTTTCCTATCATTACTTGGATTGGCACAAAATGATGGCAAAATAATTTCTTGGTTAATATGAAAAGCAGATACCACTTTTGGCCTAAAAGATCCTGATGCATTATCATGTAAGGGGATGTAAAAGACAGGGACTGAATCTCATTCACCCTTCAAGCTGAAGTAATTGCAGTCAGAAAAACTGTCTTTAGAGTCAAGAGCTTTCGAGATATGTCGTGGATTGGTTCAAACTTCTTTGAAATGGCCAGCTGGTTTAGAACCATGTTAAGGTCCCAAGGAGGAATTATATCTTTAATCTGAGGCCTTGTTTTGAAAATTGATTTCATAAATCTTTTGATTAAATCATCATCAGAAATTGGATTGTTAGAATTGCTGAAATTGCAGAAAGCTGGACTTTTAACGATGTAGGTTTAAGTCCTTTATCATATGCTTCTTAAAGAAGTTGCAATAATTTAGGCACTGAAATAGAAGACCTGAGTATTTTATTCTTTACACCAATTACTGAATGTCTTCCAAATTCTATAGTAAATCTTAGATGTGGATGCCTTTCTTCCTGCAATGATAGTGTCAATTACCAGCCTTGAAAGTTCTCTAAGTGATAAGGACCTCCTTTCAGCCGCCAGGCCTTCAACTTCAAGAAACCTGGGTTCTGATGATATACGGGGCCTTGAATTTAAAAATTCTGTCGATTTGGTAATGTCCAGGATTCCTCCACTGACATCTTTCAGTTCTGCATACCATACTCTTCTTGGCCATGCTGGTGCAATCAGAATGACATTTGAGTTGTCTCTCTATATTTTCCTCAGAACTTCTGCCATGAGCGGAATTGGGGGAAATATGTACGTTAACTGATGGTTCCATGGAAACCTCAGAGCATCCTGTCCCACCGTTTGTTCTTTCCACCTGGAAAAGTATTTTTTGCACCTTGTGTTGGTCCTTGGTGCCATGAGATCTAATTGTAGAAAGACTTCCGAGTTGAGAGCCCATTCCCCTTGATCCAAAGAGTGACGGCTGAGAAAATCTGCTTGGGTGTTTTGAATTCCAGGCACATGGACTGCTGTAATTGACTTCAGATTCCTTTCTGCCCACTTTAACACTCTTTCTGCTTCCATAAATCTCTTGTTTCTGGTACATCCATGGTTCCTCAGATATAGGACTGTTATGTTGTCTGAGTAAATTCTTACTGATTTCCTCAGTAACTGTTTGAGACTGACCAGGCTCTTCATTACTGCTCTGAGCTCCAAGATGTTGATATGTAGTTTTTGTTTCTTTGTTGACCATTTTTCTTGTACTGGATGGTTTCTCCACACACCTCCCCAACCTTGTTGTCTGGCATCTGTTGTCAGGTCCTCCCAAGCTGTCAATTTCAATGACACTCCCTTGGATAGGTTTGACTTTCCTCCACCATAATAATTCTCTCATTATTCTGTATGCAACTGTGATTCTCTGTGAGACATCCTTGTGATTCTTGTCCCACTTGCTCAGGAAGAAAATCTGGATACTCCGCATGTGGAACCTTGCCCATGGCAATACTTGGACTGTAGAGGCCAGAACTCCTAAGAGCCGCATGAAATCCTGCTTTGTAGGATTCTTCTGAGCATTAAATCTAGATGTACTTTGAATAATTCTCATTTTCCTGTCCTCCGATTGGGATGCTCTTCCCTTGATAGTATCTATGTCGATTCCTAGGAATATTAGATTTTGAGATGGAATCACCGGACTTTTTCGAAAATTTATAAGCCAGCCTAGATTTGGGAGATGACTTATGGTGTACTAGGTGTGGTTCCTGGCCTGCTGTTCTGATTCCAATACGATTAGTAGATCGTCCAGATAAGGTATTATGGTTATTCCTTTCTCTCTTAGATGCTCCTGACAGCCCAAAAGGCAGAGATGTAAACTGATAATGATCTTCTTTCACCGCAAATCTTAGGAACTTTCGATGTGATGGTTTTATTGGAATGTGATGGTAAGCATCCATCAGATCCACTGTGGTAAGAAAGGCCTTCATAGGGATTGCCTTGATTAGTGATGCTACCATCTCCATCTTGAATGCTCTGTACTGTAGAAAGGAATTTAGGTTCTTTAAATCTAGAAAAGGGTCTAGATGATTTTGGAACTATGAACAGTATTGAATATATACCTGTCTTTCTTTGAGGTGTTGGCACTTCTTCTATCACTTGGTTTTCTTTCAGAGTCTGAATGATGTTCAATAGACTCTTTGCCTTCTGTGGTTCATTTGGCATCAATGATGTCTTGAATTCATTTTTGTGAGGAATCGCTCAATCTCAGCAGGTACCCTACCACCAACACCTGCAACACCCAGTGATCCACTACTGAATCCCGCCATCTTTGCAGAAACTCGTACAGACGACCACCTACAGGAATCAAAGGCAGGGCCCACCGATCTTCAAAGATAATCCTTCTTGAAGTGACCCCTTCCTGAATATTCTTTTCTGAAAGATTCTCTCTGGGTTGGGGCAAAGGCAGGCTTCCTCTGTTGATACTGCCTATTTGGCTGATATCTTCTTGCATCTCTATAATTCTGCTTTCTTATTCTGTAGGCATTAGTGGGTAATCTTCTCTCTTGGGGCAAAAAAAGGTACTCTTTCCCCCATCATATTTTTGATTCATTCTTCAAGATGATGACCAAATAGAAGTGACCCCTCAAAAGGCAACTTAGCTAATTTATTTTTGAAGAAGGGTCTGCTCCCCAAGATTTGAGCCATAATGCCCTTCTAGATGTGACGGAAAGGGCCGAGGACCTGGATGTCAGTTTGATAACGTCTAATGATGCATCACAGGCAAAACTTACGGCCTCCTTGATGACTGCTATCTCTTTCATAAGACTATGTCTTGACACCGCTGACTCCACTTTCTCCTTCTAATTTTGTCAACCATGTTCTGATGATCCTTGAGATGCAAGCCACAGCTGTGGCTGCCTTCAGATTTTGTCCCAAAATAGTACATTGTTTCTATAGAGCTCCTTCCATCTTCTTTTCCATGTTGTCTCTTAAGGAAGAGCCATCTTCCATGGGAATGGTGGAACGTTTGGCTAGTTGAGCTATAGCCGCATCAATTTTCAGTGGGTTTATCCAATCCTGTACTTCCTCTTCTTTAAAGGGATACATCTTAGCAAATCCTTTGGTCATAGCCACTCTCTTATCACCTTTCTTTCATTCAGACTTGATCATCTCTGAAACTGAATGGTGAATAGGAAAAACTGGTATCTCCTTGTTACCCATGAAAGTGTCAATGATGTCTAACTGTTTTGGAGTATCTGTCAATCCCAAAGACTTGCGCACGGCTCTTAAAAGAATATCCATCTTGTCAATATTAAAGGTCGCTGTTTCATCAGTGATTTCTCCCTCCTCTTCTGATGAATACTCAGATGGAATTTCTTGGAGGCTGGAATCTTCTATTTCATCATATCTATGTGAAATTCCCTCAACCGGATCCTCCATTCTCTCTCTTTCTGCTGCTAGCCCCTTCTTGCATTGCTGTAAATGTGCCCTGCATAGAAGACATCATCCAGGTCAAAAAGTCCTGGAATTGTGCAGGCACTTCTGGATCAGCAATCATATTTAGACATGCTGAGCAGAGTTTAGCAGGATTCAGAGGCTGGTATTTTGGCTTCACATCCTGAACAGGACTTGAGCTTCTGTGTCTCATCTTCTTTATCTATTACAGGCTTATCCTTAGCAGGAGTCTGCTTAACTGGGGCAGACATAATGATTTAAAATATAAACTTTATTTCATACTATTAAATGTTAAACCCCACCCTAGCCTAACAGCCTGTTAGGTCTGCTTCCGGTTTATATAGACTCCATAGGATTCAATACAAGATCACATGGTAATTGACCTCCAAAAGAACAGATAAATATTATAAACAAATATTTAGCCCAAACAACTCTTAGCAATAGTGACTGATATTACGTACTCATTTTTATCATCGGGCGGCTTCTTTCCCATTGCCCCATATGTGTAGGCCTTGGTTTTCGGCGTGCGTTTCATTGTGGCATACACACCTTTTCTGGATGCTGCTGCTGGGAGAAGCTTCTTTGTCCCGCCTCCCCTTGGCCCTCCTATAAGGATGGCTGATCAACTTGCCAGCGCACGTGGCGCGAGGAACAAGGGCTATGGGCATACATCCCGGTAAGGCGGCACCACGGCGGCCAACAGAAAACTACCGGACCTCCATCGGATCTGTACAAGGTGAGCGACGCGCATCTCACCTCCGTCCTCACAGCTGTGTAGGACAAAAAAAAATAAAATAAATAACCTTAGCTTGTCGCGAGACACAGCTGAGAGGCGGAGACAATACATACTTCAATGCCGTGGACAGGGGACACAGAAGAAACCCTGGATATAAGGAGGCAAAATGGAAGACTGGATAGAAAATCCATGTGATAACCTACCAAGAACATCAGTAACATCCACCAGTCTGCCACAGAGACTGCATAAGACAGTGCATAGAGTGAAAAACAGATGCAGGAAGCCTCCAAGCACCTGACCTGGACTAGACTCATGCAACTCCTGCAGAGGGAGACTTAGCTGGGGACAGCTGAGAAGGCTAGTTCTTGCCTGCCCGGGCCTATTTGGGTGTCTGGAAAGGGCATACTTGGGCTAAAACAGAGACACTGGGGGCATTCCAACACTGGTGGGGGCAACAAAGACCATGAGTCCACTGAGAAAAGCGATGGACACCTGAGGTTGAACTGTAGGTTAGCACTCTTGTTCCCTGAAGGATGGTCAAGAATCCTCCCATGCCTTAGGCTTGGGGCTGCTGGGAAATTGGTCAGCCAACCATGAGTAGCAACAGAAAAACACTAAAGACTTTCTGGTGAGCCTCACAGAATCTGCAGAAAGAAACACATTAATCTCCAGGATCTTTACAGAAGAAAGATCCTCTCTAGACACTTCTGTATGTAGGGGTCACATCCCCAACCAATAATAGCTCTTGGAAATCAAATCAGGGAAATTTGGGTGGAAAGCAGATAATGAAATGCACCTTAAGAAGACATTCCAGGCTCCTAGCTGCCTGGCTCTGACCCTGAGAAGGCAAAATAGCAGAGACCCCATCAGTGGCACATAAGGGTACAACTAAAAAATGAACATTGATTTAAATGAGGCTTGTAACCTTGATTGCTACAGTGGCATCCAATGCATTGGATCTCCCTCTAGCACTCAAGTGGATGTGTTACAATGCAGTGGATAACTCTCTGGAGCATAAAAGGTAAAAGGCCACATTTAAATGTAGAGTAAAATGTAATTCTGTTATGAGGGGGACGGAAAAGGGTATAAATGACCCTTAATAAAATCTGTGCTTTAGATTTTCATTTTATTGGATGGTAGATGCTTAATTCAAATGTTATTCCAGATATAACCAGACCACAAAACTGAATTTTTAATACAATGAATCTACAGAAACAGGAAATAAAATACGTTTCTACCTGTAATACAGTTTGAATTAAGCATTTCCAAGCAATGGGCAGTACTCATTTTACTCAAAAGGAAAAACATTGTAATATAAATCTCCCTCTTTTTCTTGTAACTAGAATTTATAACGCAATTTTATTCAAGCGCATTTGAGGAACACAGACACAGGGGCTCATGTACTAAGAAAATGGTGCAATTCTTGAGATAACCAACTGCACAACAGGGATCAAACACTCATTCTCAAAATTCCTAGTGATTTAAATGGGGCTTGTATCCTCCTTCAATGCTGGAAAGGTCTATAATGCATTTAAATCAATGGGGACTTGTATTTCTTCCTCATAGTACAGCTGGTTTGCCCCAGTAATGAACCACTTTCCTTACTACAGGAACATCACACAGAAATAGAAACCAAGTCCACAATCACACCTACCTTTTCCTTCATGTTCTCATAGGAACCCCCTTGAGCCATCACAGTATTTGACTGGACGTCAAAGACAAAGCCTATAGGGTCTGTAAGGAAACAAAAAACATAGGTCTTGTTATATAGTGCAACAATGCAGCATACTCAATAGCAGTCCCCTCCCTAGATTACATTACAGTTCATGAGCATTTTCAATATTTTTATCTAACAGATTCTCATTGACTTCTATGGAAATTGTTTTTAATAAAACTATCAACTGCAACTGGATCCAGAACATAATTTGAAAAGATGGCATTTAGACAATCCTATATAAGAATTCACTAAGGATGTTTGTCAAAAGCAGTCATGCGCA
This sequence comes from Rhinophrynus dorsalis, assembly GCA_037306005.1. Classification (NCBI taxonomy): domain Eukaryota; kingdom Metazoa; phylum Chordata; class Amphibia; order Anura; family Rhinophrynidae; genus Rhinophrynus; species Rhinophrynus dorsalis. The sequence goes on along the minus strand of CM074719.1, from coordinate 472,123,814 downwards.
CTAGAGATTGCCCGCACCACGGCTGACACACAGCGGGGCACTCCGAATTCCGACCGGAGTCTTCTCTGCACACCTTCCTGGGACCACTTGGTCCCAGGAAGGTGCACGGAGAGGACTACGGTCTGACCAGCCGTGGCATGGTTGGCCAGTCAGTACTGCTCATGACTGCAGCGAAGCCACTGACAAGACAGGATCCAGCCGGTTGCCAGGTGGCACTGTGGCCCGTGTAAACTGGCTTTTCAACTAGTCCTATATAATATTTTGCTAAGGATGTTTGTCGGAAGCAGTCATGCTCAGTAGAGACTGCCCGCTCCACAGCTGATACGGAGCAGGGTGCTCCAAATTCAGACTGGAGTCCTCTCTGCGCACCTTCCTGAGACCGTGGAGTGGGCAGTCTCTGCTGTGCATGACTGCACCTTGGCCGTTGCTGGGTGGCACTGTGGCCTGTGTACACAGGCTCTGCGACTAGTATAAAATAATTGCATACCTGGGAACATCACTGTTTGACCCAGATCTCAGTGTCTCGGATCAAGGGACCTAAATCTCAGGGTGAGTCCAGTGTTACCTACTACATGAACTGCACCAGTTCATTGCTTTCTTGGTCTCTAAGAGTGCAATGCAAGAGTGGAGCAACAACAATTTTTCTGAAAGCCATACATTTATGTGCCATTTGCGATTGCTCATGTTTTGACGCAAGAAACAATGATTCTTTGATACTGAATAGCACATGCTCCTAAATTATGGCAAAGTTAGTCAGGCATATGCAAATGTGCGTTACCTGCTCTGCTGAATTATGCACAAACACTAATCCTCTCACAAAACAGCGGATGTTTGGCCTACTCCCACAATTTGAAATGCATTTGATAAAAAGTGCAAACTTTCACCAATTCATAAAAAAAAAACAAAAAAAAAAAACCTCACACTTAATTCAGTAACATTTTGTGATATTCATTTTCCCATCAAACACTGGAAATAATGATTGTGCATTTTGCTCACAATGTTTTTTATAACAGAAATGCAGAGGTAAACATCCTGCTCTCGTGTGGATTCAAAAATTGAGGTCTCATAGTTCTAAAGGCTAAAAGGGGGTAGTATTATCTCGTTTTCGTAAAACTGAATCTTGCAGCTATTAAAAATCTAAACTAGAACGCTCCCAGTCCTATCTCTCAAACCTTCATGGTTTGAGATGTATTAGCCACTAAAGTTTCCCTCTCCCTCCCTTTCCTTGACGTCAGCACTCTAGCTGACTGCAGGGGAATCCGGTCCCGGGACCGTCAGAAGCTCTTCAGCAGAACAGAGATTGAGAGACAAACAAAAGTTACTTCACTGGAATGGTCTACAAAGTGTGCTTGCAAACCAGGCACAATTTGTAGACTGTCCCATTGAAGTAACTTTTTATGTCTCTCAACCTTGGCTCTGCTGAAGAGCCTCCGACAGTCCCGGGACTGGATTCCCCTGCAGTCAGCTACAGCGCTGACATCAGGGAAAGGGGAGGGAGGGAGAAACTTTAGGGGATAATACCTCTCAAACCATAAAGGTTTGAGAGATAGGACTGGGAGCATTTAGTTTAGGTTTTTAATAGCTACAATATTCAATTTTATGAAAACGAGACAATACTATCCCTTTAAATCTGAGTGTCAGAGGGGTATGCAGCACATTGTTTTGCAATGTGTTGCTTATCCATCTGGCACTCAAGAGGGTTAAATATTCCTTGGGGATTGCTGCAGCAGCTCTAGGTTAGAGAAAGCAAGGGACACATCACTTACACCATGTTTACATGGAAATGTATGAGTTAGTATTTCAAAGATCGCAGGGATGAAAGTTCTCAGATAAAAATATGCTTATCCCCTTGAGAACCAGAAGGGTGAGCAACAGATTTCAAGGCAATGTATCGCTCACCCCACTGGTCCTCAAGGGGATAATGCAGTCTGAACCATTAACACAAAGCTCAAAGTCCTACATAAACACTGCATTTAACCTTCAGTGCCCACACTACAGGGATGTGCCTTTGGTTAAAGTCTTATGTCAGAAGGCTCAGTTATGATGCATCATGGTCAAATAACTGGGGTCCCAGAAGGGGTCTGTGGATGATGTGCATTCGCCAGAGATCTCATTTGCTTACATCATAGGACACTAACACTACAGTACAACTTAAGAGCATGTTGCATCATTAACAAAACATTTCCAGCTCTTGAGAAAATTTAGACTTCTGACATTTTACATGCAAGTTTTTATCCTACTTTGCACACATCATTTCCTGTGATTTCTTAACCCTTTGAGTGTCAGATGTGTACCCCTCTGACACTCAAAGGGTTAAAGGGGAACTACAAGTTTGGCTTATAATGCTCTTCATATAGCAACAAGCTATAATACTTTCATTATCTTATACAATGTGTGCTATTGTGAAATTTAAAGTTTTAAAAATGAGAAGGGGCCTTAATTCCGGATAGACTGCGGGTACAACTCGGGCCTGCAGCCTGTCAATCCTCGTCTGCTCCCCTCCCCATATAACACCTCTTTCCAACCACCTCCGATGACTGAGGATTTCTCACTCCAGCTTACATGGAGAAATCTTCCGTCATTGGAGGAGGTTGGAATGCTACAATAGCTGGGGAGGACACAGAAAAAATTGACAGGCTGCAGTGTAGAGATGTAACCACAATCTGTCTGGAAGGCCCCAGCTCATAGCTATTGCTATATGATCATTAAGAGTCAAACTTGTATAGGGGTGATAGTTACCCTTTAAATCGTTTAGTAATGCCCTATGACCAAGAAGTAGGGAGTGTAATAATTTAACTCTTTTAGAACCATGAACCCTTTTCAGTGCCGGAGCAGTGTCCAACAAGTTATGAAAGATTGTATTGTGCACTGTGGTTCTCAAAGGATTAAGCCATAAAAAAACCTTGAAACAGACTACTCTGCTCATACATCGCATGACCCTTTAAATGGAAAGAGTGCTATCAGCAGTGGGAGAGCATCTGGACCCTGCAGTGAGTAACAATTGGGATTCAGTTTACTGCTTGGAGCCAATCAAATTAGCCACCAGCACTAATATGGTATTTTACTATTGAGAGCACTGCTGAGTGTGGGGACCGCACAAGGACAAGGAGTGCTATCAGTAGTAAAAATTTGTGCTCCATCCTTCATGCCCAGTGTGGGAAGCCACCAATAATAATCTCTTACTGTTTGTAATGGAGCACTAAAAGTAGTATTCCATATATAAATATAGTCACTGTGATCTGGAGTTACAGAATTAAGAATAAAATTAAGAAAAACAAAGTGTGTGAATCGGATGGGATAGGCTGCTGTTGACAGCCTGCAACTCTCAATTTACAGTATAAAAGAACAGAGATATCTAGAAGAATAAAATTATATACATTCTGTACCTTTAATAAGACTAAATTCCTATTTTTAGGCTGTTAAATCCTTTTCTCTTAGTCCATACAGATTACTGGTAACTTTGGGCAGGCGATCAGCGCCTTTAATAGGCAGGAACAATTCTGAGAAGTGACTGCTGGGTGGAACCTACCTCCTCTCCTTAGCTTGCAGCTAGCCAATACCCAACCAGTAAGATTTGCAGACTAACTATTGACTAGGTAGTAAGAAGGTAAAGGAAGACTCCTGTGAGCATGAACCTGAAAGGACCCCCACGTTCTGCCACAGGAGAGCCGAGCATGGTCCCTTGACAGGGTGGGAGACCAGTAACCTGTATGGACTAAGAAAAAAGGATTTAACAGGTAAGACTAAAATCTAATTTTCTCTGTCGTCCAATACAGGTTACTGGTAACTGGTTCCCCAGAGTGGGAAGAAAGGCAAGGACCAGGTGCAGACCCCCAAAGTCACCAGAGCACCAATGAACCTACAGATCATAAATAGTTCAACACTAACCGCAAATGTGTCAACGGACACTGAACAGAGGTAAAACAAACCCCATGAACTGTTTCACAGCACACTGAACTAGAGCCAACAGGGCTCAAAAGTGAAAGAGTACTGAGAGACTAAAATCCTAGACAGGCAAGGCTGTTTCCAGGATCTTCCTCCCAAAACTGGCATCAGCCGATGCCAGCATCTACACGATAGTGTTTAGAAAAGGTGTGCACAGATGACCAAGTGGCCGCCTTGCACAACTGATCAGCTAAGGCCTGGTTCTTGTAGACCCAAGAAGCCCCAATGGACCTCGCAGAACAAGCCGTGACCCTGAAGGGAACAGGCTTTGTAAGAAGTTTGTAAGCCTTACGAATCTTGGACTTGATCCAAGAAGCGATGGTAACCTTGGAAGGAGGCTTCCCTGCCCTAGGACCCTCAGGAATGACAAAAAGAGTGTCAGACTGCTTCAAGGACTCAGTGTGATGCACATAAAACTTGAGACAGCGCACAACATCCAACATATGAAGATCCCTCTCTTTGTCAGAAGTAGGGTTAGGACAGAAGGAAGGAACCACAATCCCCTGATTGATGTGGAACTCAGACACCATCTTCGGGAGAAACTCTTGTAAGGTGTGAAGCACTGCCTTGTCCTTATGAAAAACCAAAAAGGGTGGTTTACAAGACAGGGCATGCAGCTCCGCAACTCGACGAACAGGTTAAGAACCCAGGTTAAGATCCCACTGGCAAGCAGGGGACTTAAATACTGGATGGGAATGAGCAACACCCTGGAAGAAAACCTTGACATCAGGAATGATAGCAAGACGCCCCTGAAAAAAAAGACAGAGTGCAGAAGTCTGAACCTTAAAAGAACTCAATGTGACACCCTTATCCACACCATCCTGGAGGAAGGAAAGAACTGTAGGAATGTCAAAATCCTGAGACAGGTCTTCTTCAGCACACCAAGCCAAAAAGGCAGACCAAACCCGATGGTAGGCCTTAGAGGAAACAGGCTTACAGGCACTAAGCATAGTAGTCACCACTCCAGAAGAAAATGCTTTCTTCTTCAAAACTGAGGATTAGAACTCCATGCTGTCAAAGCCAGATGATGAACATCTTCCATCCATATGTAACCCTGTAGAAGAAGGTCTGGGGGGGGGGGGGCACAGTTCCTCCACTGACAGGTACAGAAGCTCTGGAAACCAAGCCTGATGGTGCCAGTACGGAGCAATCAGAATGACTGGGCAGCATTCCAGTCTCAGCTTCAGAAGAACTCTGTTCAACAAGGGAACAGGAGGGAAGATGTAAGCCAGAGGAAACGTCCACGGGATCGACAAGGCATCCACTGCCAGAGCCATGGGATCCGCCCAGCAAGAGCAGAATGTTGGAACCTTCCTGTTGTGTCTGGTTGCCATCAGGTCGATGCATGGAAGACCCCGCTGCTGGATGAGGAGGTTGAACACCTCTGGATGCAGCTCCCACTCTCCGCTGTTCACTGTGTGTCGACTGAGTAAATATGCCAGAATGTTGCCTACGCCAGGAATATGAACCACTGAACAGAGTACCAAGCGAGCACACATGGGAAATGTAGTTTCGCTAATGGAGTACCCCAACAGTCCCCTGAGCCTCCCACATCCCCAGAATGTTGACCGGATGACAGAGCAAGGGAAAACAAACAACATGAGCCATCTCTGACCACTCTAAGTGGAGCAGTTGCAGAGATATGTCCCAAACTGTAAAGTCCCATAGAAGTGAATGGAGCAATGGCATCTATGCGGTAAACACACGCCGGAACATTGAGTTAACTAGGTGAATGCCAAACGTAAAACCACTCAAAAGCCCACTATAAAAAAACAGTAGATCCAATAAACACTGAACCCAATAGGGAAAGTGCCAAAAAAAAACAAAAAAACACCCAAAAAGGCTCTAGCCAGCAGCAAAAGGGTTAAGTTACCACAGAAACTTGCTCCAAACAACTCACAGACATACAGAATAAACCCAGTGAGTGCATGAGTACATAACAGGAACTCCAAATGAGACCCGTGTGGACCTCAGCACTCAAAGGGTTGTTCACCTTTTTCAGCAGATCTTCTGTCTTCAGATAACCATATATCAAGAAGAAGCCTCAGTGGGCAACTCCTGGGGAAAGAACTTGCAGCCAAGATTTTCCCCCCAGGGCTTAGGTCCACAAAAGTACCTGGTAAACCGAGCTATCCATATTTGGGTGATGGGAATTGTCAGTGATGGTAATCCACCAAATGGTGGTATTCCATATCTAACAGAAAAATAATAAAAAAGCTAAAACTTTGGCAGAACTGTTCTCTTGCTTGTGTCTTCACCAAGGAACAAATCTTACTGGTTGGGGACTGGCTAGCTGCAAGCTAAGGAGAGGAGATAGGTTCCGCCCAGCAGTCACTTCTTAGAATTGTTTCTGCCTATTAAAGGGGCTGATCGCCTACCCAAAGTTACCAATAACCTGTATTTAAAGGGGAACTACCACCCCGCAATAACTTAACATGCATTCATTCTTCATCTGGCGACTAGCTGCTTAGTAGCGCTAGTCGCCAGAAATATTACCTGGTTCCAAAGATTTCTCTGTTTTACCAATGCTCACAGGAGCAGGAAGCACGGACATCTTGTCACAGTGACATCCGTGCACCTGCGCTGTCAGTCTCTTTTGGAGCCACTTGGCTTGGAAATTCTTGAGCAAGCCAATTGCATTGTATTATGGGGGGGGGGGGGGGGGGGTCATCCCAGTGATTTAAATGGGAAGTTTTATCCCTTTAATGCTTGCGAGGTTCCGACACAGTCAGTAAATACGTTGTAGTCCTTTCTAGTATACAGATGCATTTTATAACTATTGTGCACTTGTTTCACCACTTAAGCCCAACTTAAATCAAATCAATGGGGATTTTCAAAATTTGCCTCCATGTTGCAACTGGTTGTTCCAGAATTGCTTGTCATTTATTTAATGCATACAGCCCATAAGGTATTTCAGTAAATCTCGGGACTGATTCAGCTAACAAGAAGCTGTTCTAGGGCAAAAGCAACTGATCTATAGGGCACAAAGGAAAATGCTCTTATTCTGAAATTGGATTTTAACCCATAATGTGCTAGTGAGGTCTCTACCACTCTGCTTTGCAATGCACTGGAGGTCTCTAGCTTTCAAAAGGTTAAACACCCCCATTTAAATCAATGGGAATTTTTGGTTATTTTATTTTGTCCCCTACAGTGCAGTTGGTTTATTCCAGAATCCCTCTCCTTAGCTTGCCGAATCAGGCCCTAGGTCAGTAGTTTTTTGGTTTTTTTTTTTTTTATTTAACAAAAGACAACCCACTCCCCCCTCCATACAGTCTGCAATTCTCTGAGTTTTACAGGCCACTTGTCAAAGTGAAGGGTGCAAATATAGTTCTTCTTAGCGCTCACAATCAGACTGCCAAATAATAGCCCATTGTGTATAACAATCTGTAAAATCATACAGCTGAAACTCAACATTCCCCCCTCTATCAACATTTTCATAGCAGAACTGTGAAGCCCTAACCTAGTGCCCATGGTAACCTGGTTGGGAACCAGTGCCCTAGGTGGTTTAATCTGGAGTATTTCACTAAAACAGCAATACGTGCATGAATACAGTCAGGGGCAGAACTGTGGATCCCCCCATATTTACATAGATTAGCATAATTAAAGACATTTAGACATGGGGCCAAAATAAAGCTCATCCTATTCTGAAATATATTTTAATATATATATATATATTCCTGGATACACAAACATATGTCTCTGAAACCTGGTTTAACAAATACACAAAAAGAAACATGAAATGGACAGGTTGCAAAAGATGTAAAAATAGCCCTGGTCTTCAAGGGATTAATAAGTTATATTAAAATATCTAAATGTTTACAAATATAACAGACTGTCACAACACATTCTTAAAAGAGCAACTTATATCTTACCATTAGTTTCCCTTTAACTCATTGGATGCCAAGCCATCTCAAACATATTGCTCTGCAATGCTCTGGAGAAACTGCCAGCATCCAAGGAGTTAATACCCGTAAGTAGTTCTAGTAATGATAATACAGCCCACCTCATGAAAACATTCAAGGCCCCTTTCATATAAGTGACATCAACAGCAATTCTGAGTGATGAGGTCTCCCATTGTCAAAGGTAGGAAACTGGGCAAAGGTTTCTTTCAAATGGACAACTATCACCTTGTGTGATCAAACCAAAGTCCAGCATGCCGCATCTTTACAGTTTTCCCTTGGGAAGGCAGAAAAGCTGTGGTAAGAAAGGTGTGCTTGACAGCCTAAGTAGCTGCTTGCAGATCTTTTGCAGGAGAAATTGTGGAGGTTGAGATGCTCATTGCAAACTCCAATGCATGGTCAGCCCACATGGGCACTAGGCAATAATATTGGCTGCTGCTCACGTGGGATGGCTGTCAGACACTCCTCTCCTATATCTGGATCCAGAGGAGTGAGTATAAGAACACAGGCGACAGAAATGAAGATGATGTTTGCTACAGAGTAATGTTGCCTTAGCAGCACAGTACAGATATGCATACTGAAGGAGGAGGAGTAAGGAGTGAGAGAGAAAACACACAAACACCTCTAGAAACTACCAGGCACTGGTGCGAAAATTGCCATGCCCCCCACATCATGAAACTCCACCCCAGAAATGCAGCTTATACATTGTCCACCTCCACATTGCACCCACTGTCAATCCTCTACATTGTTACCCCCATTGTCCACCTCCACAATGCCCCATTGTTCACATCCACTTTGGATACCTCCACATTGCCCCCATTGTCCATTTCCACATTAGACTTCATTAAACATTACTTGTAAAGGTCACTAGTTATTATCAGATTGGTAGACTGATGCAACTAACAGGAGCCTAAAACAGAGATTGAATTCAAATAGAATCGTGAATATATTATTTAACCATCTGCTTCTTGAATTACCTACCTAAATAAAGTAAGACACTTATTATGCAGTAGACTAGTAAAGCAGAAGTGGTACCTTTATTAGCCAACTGAGTGGCTCTAGGACACAAGATTTAAAGACAACACAGGTCTCTTCTTCAGGCATAAGAGTGAAGCTTCGTTCTTACAGTGTCTGAAGAAGAGACCTATGTTGTCTAGAAAGCTTGTATCCTAGATACATTTGGTGCAGTTGGTTTGCCCACTTATATATTTATACATATGACTTATGGAAGAGGTAGTCAATTTTTAGACTTCCATCTGCTGGGGAATTCAGCTTCCAACATCCCCAGCAGACCAATGGTTTGGGAGCTCTCTAGCACTCAAGGGATTAAAAACTTTATTTAAATCAGTCAATAGGATTGTTTGGCAGTTTGCACCCACACCCATAGTGAAGTTGGATTGCCGCAAAATTATGCTCCTTATGAATATAGAGGCCTTAGCAAGGTGTTGCAGACCCCTCTGGCACTCAAAGGGGTAAGTACATGTAAACAGAATACTTCCAAAATCTAGAAGCCTGAAGTAGCAATTTAGAAGCCAGGCTTCAAAACCCCAGTGCTCTTTCTACCCCCCAGAATGATCTCAAAATGTTACTTGATTACAATGTAGCGGATTGTGAAAGCTTTCAAACCACCTACATTTATGTTGACCTTTTTTTTTTTTTATTTAGAACCATAGTCGGATGGATTTTGTTTTACTGATTTGCATAAATTACCAATCAGCCTGTAGGGACAGCAAGAAGGGGAGTTTTGGAGGGAAAGTGGTGCTGTACATTGGTATCTGGCACCAGGCTGTGCCACTCATTACTAGCTAATTTACATAAATGGAAAATTATAGTAAATATCACAAACTAGTTAAAGTGTTAGTAATGTCTGAAAAAAACTTTTTTGCATTTAGAAGAGCTTAAAAAGCTGATCTAAATGCAAAAAAACGTATCTCTCAAACCACTATGGTTTAAGAGATACGGGCGTTTAAAGTTTGATTTCTCCTACTGATAGCTGTAAAGCTGTCAGCAGGAGATCCGTGTTGGTAGACACGCTGGCGCTTGAGAAGTGCCGAGATCTCGTTACTTACACGGAAGCCAGTGTGTCGACCGACACGGATCTCCTGCTGACAGCTTTACAGCTGTCAGTAGGAGAAATCAAACTTTAAAAGCCCATATCTCTTAAACCATAGTGGTTTGAGAGATACGGTTTTTTGCATTTAGATAAGCTTTTTAAGCTCTTCTAAATGCAAAAAAAGTTTTTTTTAGACATTACTAACACTTTAAAAGAATGGCAAATACAGGTGATTCTGAAAGTCTTAGAGATGTTATGACTTGTTTGTTCCGTTTAATGGTAGTAAATAGGGTCATCTTCAATAACTAGAATTAAGTTACATTCTCTTAAAATTGCAATATGCTGCGTGCACCTCTGGCAATGAAAGGGTTAAAGCCAACCTATAAAGCTGCATAGGGGCATATGTATAAAGCCAAAAGTGAGCCAATTATGGTGCCAGCCAATAGTTCCACATTTAACAAAACAATTTTCATTCATTTAAAGGGAACTGTACCCTAAAAATAAGCATATCTTCACTGGTTTACCAGAAGTACCGACTTGGGTAGAGATGTCCATCAAACAGCAGTCACAGTTATCTCTATGTGCGGTTTTCAGTTACTTTTGATCTCTTGTAGTCTACTGTCATTTGTTTCAGATTAAGATGTGATAATGATTAGCGTCCCTTACGATCCATTGTGGACTATTGACACTTATGGTTTGTTGTGAGTCAGACTTCACAGCTCACTAAACACAGGCAAATGCAGATACAATGCAGAAAGATATAGAGAAGGCTGTATAGTAACAAATTAAAGGGATAGTAATGTTTCAAAATAAAAGCGGCTCAAATTAATCTTCATAGTATTTGGGCCATGGAGAGTGTTATTTCAATACAGTCAGAGTTGTAGTTCAAGAGTAATTGAATGATAAAGTATCCTCCTCCTACCCCTTTTACCTAGTGTAAGCCACCTCCTTTCAGTTGTGGAATCTGGTCTTAAGACCAGACATACCACAGCAAGGGACAATCTTCTTATTGTGAGAACAATGAAAACCCTGCCCCCCTTGACAGGTTTTTCAGGTTTTCCCCTTATGCTAATTAAAGAGATTGTCCCTCTCTGCAAGCCATCTGGACTCCACCTTTTTGTTCTGAGGAGAGCAGTGTTACATCAGTAAAAGGGGAGGGAGTGGGATATTTTATCATTCAATTACTCTTGAACTACAACTCCAACAGTATTGAAATAACACTCTTCATGGTCCAAATACTATGAAGAGTAATTGGAGCTGCTTTTGTTTGGAAATATTACTGTCCCTTTAATTTATTATACAGCCTTCTCTATATCTTTCTGCATTGTATCTGCATTTGCCTGTGTTTAGTGAGCTGTGAAGTCTGACTCGCAACAAACCATAAGTGTCAGTAGGCCACAATGGATCGTAAGGGACACTAATCATTATCACATCTTAATCTGAAACAAATGACAGTAGACTACAAGAGATCAAAAGTAACTGAAAACCGCACATAGCGATAACTGTGAATTCTGTTTGATGGACATCTCTACCTAGGTCGGTACTTCTGGTAAACCAAAATTCTTAGGGTACAGTTCCCTTTAAATGAATGGTTATTTGTTAAATATGGAACTATTGGCTGGCACCGTAATTGGCTCACTTTTGGCTTTGTACATATGCCCCTATGCGGCTTTATAGGTTGGCTTTAACCCTTTTATTGCCAGAGGTAGACACAGCATATTGCTTTGCAATGTGTTGAGGACCTCTCTGGTATCCAAACGGTTTAAAAATTGCAATTTTAAGAGAAAGCAATTTAATTCTAGTTATTCAAGATGACCATATTTAAACGGGAACAAACAAGTCATAACATCTCTATAACACTTTCAGAATCACCTCTATTAGCCATTCTTTTAACTAGTTTAAAAATCCAAAATTGTCCTATATCACAATTCCCCTTTAATTTTGGCTTTTAAACCCTTTAACATCCAAGATCTCCTCAATGCACTGCACCTTTCTAGCGTTCAAGGGTTCATTATACATACTGTGCAGTTGCTTTGCTCCAGAATTGCTCCACTTTTCTTATTTTGTTGCAAATGGCCCATAACATATTTATACCAAAAAAAAGCAGATATTCTTGCACAACCCACACAAATGATTCCACTGAAAGAGGGGGGGAAGTTATAAAGGAAAACAATTTGAATATTTTATCTCCCTCAGAGGACTTCTGTCACAGCCAAAGACTTGTGATTAGTAAACGTCAAAGCATTTCCATCTGGTTTCTTTAAATAAAATCAGCTGCATTCATAGAAGGTGACTCCACCCCACATCCAAGCTGATCTACAAACAGAGGCTTATGTAAAGACTGCTGCGTGCGTGGCCACTACAGCTCTGACTGGAAAACTTTCCGCAGCTTAGAGTTCCATTGTGCAGCATGAAACCTTAACCGCTTAATTCGTTTTCTCTGCCTCAGCCACCCATATTCATCCCAAGAGCCATATGTGTCCCTCAGTGGACCCAAAGGGCCACACATTTTGGTTTAAACAGGGGATGAAAAAAGCTAACCCCTTGAATCCTAGAGAGAATCCTGCTTTAACACCTCTGATGCTAGAGGAATTCTATTCATTGCTTCGCAGACTGGGGTGGACAAACTTATATTAGTTTTAACCGCTTCACTTCATTTTTTAATTAATTAATTAATTTATTTTTTTACATAAAGTATTCTGTGTGGGACATTAAAGCAGACAGAGTACAATAATGTAAAATAGATAACGACAAACAATGTGGAAAAGCAGCTTTTACAGCATACAGATCAGACCAGTGAGTGCTGCAGGGAGACTTCTTACCTCCTCTGTCACAGGTATAAAACTCCCTGGAATCAGAAATTCCATGACTTCACTGTCAGGGACACACAAGTGTCAAAAAAAAAAAAAAAAAAAAAGTGGAAATGGAAAAAAAAATTATATGCAATTTGACTTTACATTATGCTTTTGCAGAATACGTAAATTCAAAATAAAAGGTCATAATCTTAAGCATGGGGACGGTGAAAGAGATTAAGTGGTTATGCAGTCAAGCAAAGGCTGTATATAAATTATTATTATATATAACACACACACACACACACACACTAGAGTAAAAGCTCATGTACACAGGCCAAGGTCCGGGTGATGTTAACCATCTGAGTGCCACAGAGGTACACAACACATTGCATGCCCCTCTGGCACTCAAAGGGATGAGAGGCCGGTCCTGATCTGCGTCCTGCCGCCAATGCAGTCATGCACTGTAGAGACTGCCCGAAAACACAGAATGCTCCCAGCATTCTGTGCATTTGGGCAGTCTCTACTGTGCATGATGGCTTCTGACAAACATCCTAGCGAATTATTATATTATTTTTATATCATATATATATATATATATATATATATATATATATATATATATATACATATATACACATACACACATGCACACACAGGACTTGTGTAGAAAAGTGCTAATTTATTGTGTCAATGTTTCGGCCCCCTGGAGGGCCTTTACAATGATAAGGCCCTCCAGGGGGCTGAAATGTTGACACAATAAATTAGCACTTTTCTACATAAGTCCTGTGTGTGCACTGGTTTTATACCATTTCGTCTAGTATTAATATATTGACCGGTAGCACCCAGGCAGGGGTTACACTTTTCTTCATTAGGAGTGCCTAAACTTAATCTATTATAATATATATATATATATATATATATATATATATATATATATATATATATATATATATATATATATATATATATATATATCTCATGAATCTTCATATCATGATATTTAGATACATTTTGTATAGCACTGCAGACAGAAATAAGAATGTACTGCAAGCTGTATTCATACTGGTCTAACGTAGAGTTTAAAAATAGGTCCAAATTTCAGTCCCTACATGTGCAAGTGATTAGGACAGTTATTAAACATTCCAATGAAAAAAATATAGACTTTTATTTTATTTATATATTTCATTCAAAAGTTAGTACAGCTTTTTTTTTTTCTTTTCTTTTTGTTGTTGTAATCAAGCTGTTATACCAGCGATCTATGACTGGTGTGGGCAGGCTGTGACAAAATGCAAGTTCCAAATGACTGGAGAGCTACAGGTTTCAACACTGCTGATCTATGGGAGAACTCGCATTTCAAAGCAATTTACAAACACTAATTCATCCAAATAATCTTTACTGACAAGTAATCCTATGACTCTAGTTATATTGGTATTTAATTCCTGACCAGTGATGTTACCACAATACATGAAGTAATAGTTGGCCGAATATCTGATTTTTTTTTTTTTTTAATAGAAATGAATTTTCCTTGCACCCTTGCCTTCATCCTGTGTCTTACCATAGTAAAGCAGGAGTACGCAACTGTTGGACCTCCAGTTCTTAATGATTGTTGGGGTTGATGGGAGCTGTAGTTCCCAACAGCTGGAGGTCCAACAACTGACTACCTCTTCTATTGATTGTTGCCTCCCCCTACCTGCAGAGAAAACAGCAGGTACAATAGTATGGCAAGCTCTTATAAGCTGAAGAAACATTTCAAAGTTCAGTAAGTTTTCATCCTTTGACTGCCAGAGGGTAATGCACTGCATACCCTTTTGGGACTCACTGTTAATTATGGTTTGAGCTGCAATAATTTTGGATACATTATCTACCAGCAATGGGAATACCCATACTTCAATTATCAGGGTTAAGTTTTTGGCCATTATAAATGTGTACTGCTTCTTTAAATATATAGATCTGTTAATATGTCCATACACAAGAGCATATTGTCTTTTAGCAATTAGTGTTTCATAAAAGTTGCTGCTATGGACTACGAACAAAAGACACAGATTTATACATATGGATCATATATGGCAAAAGTGATTGTGCATAATGAAGAAATGGGTAGACAGGAATGCATTTAATTGTCTTCAACAAAATAAGTCAAGGCTTTATATCTCCCCTGCAACTGGTCCAGTCTTCAAAGTAAACATCCTCACTCTCCTCCATCAAGCCTTCCAAAGGGAGGTTGTCTGGTGAATGTGCAGTTCCTCCTGGACATGGGAACTTTCAAAAAGGAGCTGATGAGAGATCTGTGAGCTGACATTGGGATATTTTAATGTTCCCCATAACATAAATAACTGTTAATTGTCTCAGCTTGCTTTAACCCTGGAGGTGCTATAAACAATCCTCGAGGAACAATTAACTTTGAACAACTTAAGCAGTATCACTAAGTAATGAAATGCAAGGTAAGCAGAACATTTCCCTTCTGCCTCTCTGATAGAAATGGATCCAGTTCAAGGACTAAAGAAGCAGTCAGTTAGTGTGTGTGTGGTGTGTGTGTGTGTGTGTGTGTGTGTGCCCAGATGCCTCCAATGCATGGAAAAGAAATGCTTTCTGCGACTTCTCTAGCATTCAAAGAGGTCAAAATATACATTTAAAATTGGAGATTTGTATTAAATTCCTATGATGCACCTTCTGTGCCCCTTGGTTTTTATACACGTCTTTGTATCTGTATGTTTCATGAAGGCTGTGCACTAATCAACATTTATCTAAAGGACCCAATGTCATATGCTTTAATGTTAGAGTATCACACCTCATAATAACCCCCACTGATCTTACTATGGCCCTCACTGAATTTTTCCTTGCTCCTTAATTCAAGAGAAGATATTCAATCAGTCCTGGATGTCATACGTCCATGGAGGCGGGCATGACAGTTGCTAGCAGGGACACAGGACACAATGTTCACCAACTGCACCAGGTAATCTTAACCCTTTAAGAACCTATGGGGGGTGTGCAACACATTGTGCCTCAAGAAACTGTGCACCTCTCTGGTCCTTAGGCTCATGCATTCCGCTTGTTTTAGTTGGAAATACTGCTAGCAACTATCGTGTCTGCCTCCATGGACATGACATCCAGGACTGATTGAAGAGCTTCTCTCTGAAACAAGGCACAAGAGTAAATTTTATAGGGGCCATTAAGATTTTCTGGTGAAAGTAAGGTAAGAAGGGACTCCTTGTATAGAGGTCTCAGGCATCATAGGTAATGCAGAGGAGGGGGCATGCCCTTTGGAACAGGCAAGAACCTCAATGCTTTAAAAACCACACACTTATCAGCACGCATACATTTTACATGTTCTCCAGCGTCCTGAATAGAAAATGCAGTGTCAGGTTTCAAACAAGAAAAAATGTTGGAATACAATAAAACCACACATCACCTACATAAACACCATAACCCTTTGAGTGCCAAAGGGCTAAAGTGAGTCCACCTACCGAGTTCACTGTATGATGGCTTTTCTGCTGCAGGGATAGTGTTACATTGAATCACTATCCCAGCTTTCAAACTCTTGACAAAAAAGATCTCTCCAAAACAAATTTGGAGCTCCCTGTCAGGAACAGAAGAGTGAAAAAAAGAAAAAAAAATTATACTACTAAAAAGAAATACTTTTTATTGTAGGTTTCACAAAACCAAGGTCTGCACCACTTCTCTACAAGTTGTTATCATTAAAATCTATGAAAATTCACTGCCCCCCCAACACAAAAATACAAGCAAAACCAAAACATCATGGGGTTAAACACACACACAAGTGGCTGGTAACTGGACATTATAGACACAGGCCTGCATCCAGAAAGCAATGGTACACAGAGCTGTGCAAATAATACGTGGCTGGAGTGGGAGTAATTCTAGGTACAAAATGTTGGACTTTTTTTAAACTAAATAACAGAAAAACATTCATTTAGAGAAAGGAGCAATCTTGCACGAGTTGGTATCTAGAATAATTATCTCATCTTTTCATTAGCAAAGACGTGTACATTTCAGGCCATATCAGCACAGAGGCTGGTATACTAAAGAAAGGTGAGGAAAAGCAGTCGTACAGTGGGGAACACATACAAAGTCCCATTTCTTTAAATTGGGTTTTAGCTCCTTGAATGATAGAAAGGTCTCAAATGTAGAGACCTCTAAAGTTCAAGGGGTTAACACTTTGAGTGCCAACCAATACATTGTATACCTCTCTGGCACTAAAAGGGATAAAAGCCATAGGAATTTGTATATATTCCTCATGGTACACTGGCATGCACTACAGCAGGGGTAAGCAATATGTGGCCCTTCAGAAGTTTGACAGCTGCAATCATCTTCACATACGCATTGGCTGGCTGAGAATTACAGATATTCTAGTCCACCAATAGCCAGAGGGCTTCATATTGATTGGCCGTCTGCACTGCAGGTATGGAAAAAAGATCTGCTCAGTGTCAAAACAGTTGTTGGAAACAAGTCCAATCCATTAACCCTTTGAGTGCCAGAGAGGTATCCAATGCATAACTCACGGGCACTCAAAGGGTTAAACGAGTGATCTGTTCCAAACGTGCCATTCTCTGTGCACTAAACTATGAACACATTAGGAAGGCAACAGTCTGTCCCCTTTGTGCTTTTTCAGCATTTTAGGCTTTCAGTCAAGTCCACTGCCTCTTCCAGGTCTGCAGCCTTCTAGGAAGCTTAACTCTTTAAGGACCAGAGGGAACTGCAATGCATTAACACACAGCCTCGGAGAACTGGCAGAAATATAGCCTTCTGGTCACTGCCAAGTGGAGAGCCACCACCTCATAATACAAACCCCCACTTTAACTTACTGTAGCTAGAAAATCCTATATGAAACAAGTCACAAGAGAAACCATCTTGTTCGGTCAGTCCTACATGATATGTCTATGGACGCAGACAAGACCGTTACTAGCAGAATTACAGGAAACAAACTCCAATCATTGCAGATGGTAATCTTAACCCTTTCAGGACCAGGCAGGATGTCCAAAGCACTGCACACCTTTCCAGTTCTTAGAGAGTTAAGTTGGCTCATGCATTGTGCCTGCTTCAGTTAAAAAAAACTGCCAACATGTACATAGACAGGTCTTACATCAGGGACTGATTGAAGAGGCAACACAACATTCTTAGAGGCCATTAGGCTTTTCTGGTCATAGTAGGGTAAGTGGGTGCTATTGTTAGCCACTTCTTTATCATTAGAAGTATCATTGTAAGATATTTTTCAAAACTATTCATTTTTCAGAAAAATGGCTAGTACAATGTATAGGCATATTGTAATTATCTGTAGAACTTCGTTTGTAAGCTCTATGGGGCAGGGACCTTTCATCCTCACATATAGGCACCCGTTTTTCCCCTCATGATTGTCTTTATAAGCACTTAATCACTGCACTTACTGTACCTCTTCTATATCAAATGTACACTGTAAAGTGCCAAGTACACTGGTGGGTGCTATATAAATAAAATATACAATACAATACAATACAATACAACAAAGTAGAACAAATCTGGTATTTAGGGTAACAAGTACACTTTAAAATTTGGAAGTGGGCGGGGAGGAGGGTGGGACAGACACTAAAGGCTATTTGCATAATGACCCCAAAAATTAAATAAATAAAATCTAGTTTATTTAAAAAGGGCTTTTAACACCTTGAATATTCTAGTTGAGAAATTTTGGAGCAAAACAATGAGAGAAGAGAGTGAGAAGTGAAAGAGAGAGAGAGGGGGAGAAGAGAGAGAGGGGGAGAAGAGAGAGAGGGGGAGAAGAGAGAGAGGGGGAGAAGAGAGAGAGGGGGAGAAGAGAGAGAGAGGGGGAGAAGAGAGAGAGAGAGGGGGAGAAGAGAGAGAGAGAGGGGGAGAAGAGAGAGAGAGAGGGGGAGAAGAGAGAGAGAGAGGGGGAGAAGAGAGAGAGAGAGAGGGGAGAAGAGAGAGAGAGAGAGGGGAGAAGACAGAGAGAGAGGGGGAGAAGACAGAGAGAGGGGGAGAAGACAGAGAGAGGGGGAGAAGACAGAGAGAGAGGGGGAGAAGACAGAGAGAGAGGGGGAGAAGACAGAGAGAGGGGGGGAGAAGACAGAGAGAGGGGGGGAGAAGACAGAGAGAGGGGGAGAAGAGAGAGAGGGGGAGGAGAGAGAGAGGGGGAGGAGAGAGAGAGAGAGAGAGAGAGAGAGAGAGAGAGAGGGGGAGAAGAGAAAGAGAGGGGGGAGAAGAGAGAGAGAGAGAGAGAGAGAGAGGGGGAGAAGAGAAAGAGGGGGAGAAGAGAGAGAGAGAGAGAGAGAGAGAGAGAGAGAGAGAGAGAGGGGGGAGAGAGAGAGAGGGGGGGGAGAAGAGAGAGAGAGGGGGAGAAGAGAGAGAGAGAGGGGGGAGAAGAGAGAGAGAGGGGGGGAAAGAGAGAGAGAGAGAGAGGGGGGAGAAGAGAGAGAGAGGGGGGAGAAGAGAGAGAGGGGAGGAGAAGAGAGAGAGAGAGGGGAGGAGAAGAGAGAGAGAGAGAGGGGGAGAAGAGAGAGAGAGGGAGAGGGGGAGAAGAGAGAGAGAGAGAGGGGGAGAAGAGAGAGGGGGAGAGAGAGGGAGAGAGAGGGGGAGAAGAGAGAGGGAGAGAGAGGAGGAGAAGACAAGAGGGTTTTTTTTTTTCTTTTAACCCATTGAATATTAGAGGTCTCCAACATGTTGCAGAGCACTGAAGGGGTTTATCAGTGGAAGTTTTGTACTTATTCCCTGTACTGCACAATTGGTTTACCCCAGAACTGTTCCACTTTTATCCTTGAACCTATAGCCGTAGATATTAACCAGTTTTACATGAACTTTATTACTTTATGTTTATTAGAAAGGCTCATTTTCAGGAATAATCTGTGACTACATAAAAAATAAAATTAATTCAACTAACTCTTTAAGGACCAGAGAGGTGAGCAACACATTACTTCGCAATGTGGACCATCTGGTCCTTAACAGGTTAAATACCACTTTACCAATTTGTTTTAACCTGTCCAACTCATCCATTTGTTTCTCTGAATATCCCTGTACATAGCAATACCTAGCTACTCACCAGAGAAAAGCAGTATGTATGTGACAGTGAATTGTGTCCGTGTGGATCTCAGTGATGGAGGTGTCAGGTGAGGAGATCGGATTGCTAGGTGACCCAGTTCAGTGCAGCCAGAGGCAAGATACCTGCTCTACGCAGTGAGCTGTGCTGGAACGTGTCGCACATTTTTACAGGACACTGTTTTCCCAACCACGCCTCCTCCCCCTGTCAAAAGCTCTCAGTCTTGCCGGTCACAGTCAGAGGAGAATCCGCACCCAAAGCAAGCACAACTATCCCTCGTCATAAATGCATAGCATGCAAGCTGACGTCAATTCAGCTGGGAGGGGGCGTGGTGTACTTGATAAAACACTGGACTTGGAAACACAGGTTTAACTCCAGCTTCAATGTTCATATCAGTTTACCTCCCTATACCTTTAGTTCTGTTCTACCTGCCATATAAGACACAAAATTAAAGGTAACACTTCTTACCTTCAGAAGAGCAGAACATGACAATAGCCACTTTTAATCAGTTATGTACTGTCTGGTCCCCCAAAATTAATCTTTAAACAGGGCTTGACAAATTTGCTTTAGACCTGGAAGCCATCCTGAAATTTGCATTCCAGACTTGTGTGTTTGTGTATAATAGGCTTAGTGCCTGCAAGAGATGTTTGGTGAGCAGGGACATAAGTAGATCATTCTGGGTTCTGGTGCAACATTTTTAATTGGCCCCCCTTTTTTCTTGAGTTTTAAACAAGCTTTATTAGAGAGAAAAGGGAAACAACAAATTAACATATTTCAAAACAAAAGTTCATTCCAATGTGCAAGTAAATAAAACAGAGGACATGAGGCAACGTAAAAGTACAAAATGTATCGAGATACAACAAAGTACAAACCCAGGTTTTGCAAGAACATGGGATACATATAACCAATTGTGTAACAAGAATGGTAGAGCCCGACTATTCCGTGGGTATGAAGATGTGGAAGCATCAAGAGAAAAAGTAGATAAAGGTCAAGAATGAGGAATGAGCAATGATCCGAAAGGGGACAGGCTTCTTCCTCAGTTCGTAAGCCATACGAATGGTGTCCCTGCCCTGCGACCCTCAGGAATAACAAAAAAACAGAGTGCAGTGCACACAGAACTTAAGGCAGTGTACCACATTTAACAAGTGAAGATCCCTTTCCCTGTCAGATGTAGGGAAGGGCAGGAAGAAGAAAAAACAATCTCCTGATTAATGTGGATTGCAGAGACCACCTTCGGGAGAAACTCCTGAGAAGTGTGAAGCACCGCCTTGTCTTTGCGAAACACCGAAAAGGATGGCTGACAATATAAGGTATGCAACTCTGCAGTCCTGCAAATAGATACAATTGCCAGGAGAAAGGCCATTTTCCAAGTCAGCAGGCATAGAGGAATAGTAGACAAGGATTGAAATAGATGGCACTGAAGAATGCCCAAATCCAAGATAAGATCCCATGGAGGAGCGTGATTTTTAAATACAGGGCAAATATGAGCAACGCCCTGGAAAAAAACCTTGATATCACGAATAGCCAAGCATCTCTTAAAGAAGAAAGAGGGAAGAAGTCTGGACCTTAAGAGAACTCAAGTTGATGCCCTTATCCAGTCCGTCCTGCAGGAAGGACAGGACTGCTGGAAGATCAAATTCCTGGAAAAGATCCTTACCAGCACACCAAGAGAGAAAGGTGGGCCAGACTCGATGGTAGGCCTTAGAGGAAACAGGCTTGTGGGCACTAAGCATAGTAGCCTCCACCACTAACAGACCCAGAATCTCCAGAAACCAAGCCAGCCGAGGCCAGTATGGAGCAATCTGAAAGACTGGACAGCACTCCAGCCGCAGTTTCTGCAGTACCCTGTGTAACGTGGGAATGGGAGGAAATATGTACGTCAGAGTAAAGTGCCATAGTATTGACATGGCATGCACTGCTAGAGCTAGAGGATCCCTCCAGCTGGAGCAGAGCATCGGGACCTTCTGGTTGTTTCCCAAGTGACCCAAGACCGCTCCCCAGTCGGAGAGGCTGGTATCCGTCATCATAGTCATCCAGAAGGACACCAAGAAGGGTTGGCCCTTCAGCAGACTGTAGAGGTTGAGCCATCACAACAGACTCAGTTCCACATGAAGGGGAAGAGACACCAACATTTTCACTAGATCCAGCTGTCCTCTGCACACCTGGATTACAAACCTCTGGAGTTCCCTGGTGTGAACCATGGTAAATGGTACTGCTTCTATGGTGGAAATGAACTTCCCCACTAGAGAGGTCAACTTCTTGGCTGGAACTTGATCGTGAGCCAGAACAGCAGACAGTTTGTGGATGATCTGGTGAGCCACCTCGTCCGTGAGAAACACCATGTCCTGTTGGGTGTCGAAGAGAAGGCCCAGGAAGACCAGTCTCTGAGATGGTACAAGATCTGACTTGTCAGTGTTGAGGATCCATCAGTGATGGGTGAGTGCATGAATGCAGTCCTTGATCTGCTGATGAAGGAGTTCTGGAGAGGGGGCCTTCAGAAGCAAGTCGTCCATGTATGGAGTGACTCTGATGCCATTCCGATAGAGGACGGACACTAAGGCTCCCAGGACGCGATTGGAGACCTGGGGAGCTGTAGTCAGAAGGGAAGACCAGAAAACTGAAAATTCCCTTGGTCGCAAGCAAACCTGAGGTACTGCCGGCTCTCTGGATGAATGGAGAATGCAGGCGTTCATCCAGAAGATCCAGAAAGGCGAGAAATTCCCCAGGAGACATGGTCACTAACACTGTCCTTAGGGGCTCCTGGTGATAGGGAGTCATGACCACAAAGGAATTGAGATATTTGAGGTCCAG
Source organism: Rhinophrynus dorsalis (assembly GCA_037306005.1). Lineage (NCBI taxonomy): Eukaryota > Metazoa > Chordata > Amphibia > Anura > Rhinophrynidae > Rhinophrynus > Rhinophrynus dorsalis. The sequence continues at coordinate 472,101,272 of CM074719.1, read as the reverse complement.
AACTGGACGACAGCCACTGTCCTTCGTAGAAACCACAGACAGGTTTGAGTAAGAACCCAAACACATGTCCTGCAAGGGGACCGGTTCCAAAACCTCCTTGTCCAACAGGGTCTGGATGGAGCCATTGAAGAGACGACATTTCTCTACACCCTGAGGAGTGTGAGAAGGAAGGAACCTGAAAGGAGGAAGAGTGGTGAAAAAGATCCTGTACTCCTCTGACACCACCTGCCAAACCCATGGATCCACCATGGTGTCTGGGCTTGGTGGAGGACTTAGCCCTCTATTGCTGTTCTGGCTTGGAGGAGGAACGCGGAGCCTAGGAAACCACCTGGTTTGCGGGGCACGCCTCAGCCTGAAAGGGACAAAAAAAAGCAGAGCCTGCTTTGTTGGAGGCTTCTTCCTAGGGACTAAGGGCAGGAGGGTACTCTTGCCCCCAGTGGTCTCACTAATGAAGTCCTTAAGCTCTGATCCAAACAGGAAGGTACCCTGAAAGGGTAAAGAAAGTAAGGCTTTCTTAGAAGTAGTGTCAGCAGACCAGATCTTGAGCCAAGAGCCAGTCTGGCTACCACAGACATAGAAAAGACTCTGGCCACCAAACGGATGGTATCAAATATAGCAGCAGAAACATAATGCTGAGCCTCAGAGATATTTGCAAGGAACCACAACATATCAGCAGTAGGAGCTTCCTAACGGACAGCTACAGTCAGCTGTTCAGTCAGAACCGCAAGGGCCTGGCTCACCCAAGCTGCGAGAATGCTGGGCGAAAGGAAGTACCAGCCGTAGCAAAAATGGCCTTCAGGGAAGTCTTAAACGTCTTGTCAGTCCAGTCTTTAAGGACAGATGCGTCTGCCACAGGCAAAGCAGTGGACTTAGAGAGGTTAGAAACAGGGGAGTTCACCTTGGGTGGATAAGCCCACTGACCTAATGCCGCTTCAGATAACTTCTTAAATACAGAAGGGCTTTGTCAGGAGACTCCCACTCAGATGACACCAGACGATCAAGAGTGGGTTTGTGTGGAAACAAGGTAGACAGCTACTTAGGCTCCTGATACACGTCACAGGGATCCGCGGGGACCTTCTGAACCAAGGGAATGTTTAGGGTATTTAACACCGTCCTGATCAGGCCTTCAGCTGAGGGATCAGGATCAGCCTCAAAGGGGTCCCCACAGAATTGTGAAGAGACCACTGCAGAACATTCCCCTTCATCAGAATCCACCAACAATTCCTCCACAGAGGAATCTGACACTACAGGTACTCCTTGCGGTTGCGGCAGGGAAGACCTGACAGGAGTAGGGGGCTGCCAAGACTGGAAGACCCCCTGCAATTGGGATGGAAGGAGTTTCTGTTAGTAGCCTTAAACTCTTGCCTCCACATTGGCTCTAGTGCATGACTGTAGGTTCCTGGAAGAGACTTGGGGCAGCAGCGCATGCTGGGCATAACAGTCTGAGCATTCTCTAGGTAACCCTGATTCACATAAGGAGCAGAGCGCAATGGGGGTCACAGGCACCCCAGTATCCTTAGTCTTAAGTCTAGTCCCAAGTTCCTACAGTGTTGACATCCTAACAGTGTCACAACATTATAAGTATAAATCAACATGTGTGCAATATTAACATTTCACCCCAGGAATAGTAAATTTGCATTGATCTGGCAGAGCGAAGGGTTAATTGGCTGAGGAGAGAAGGAGGGTCCAAGTCCTGCATAGGATACTCAAAGGGAAAGCAGAAAATGGCTGCTGCGACGGGAGCCAATCAGAAACAAGTGCGCGAAGCAAGCACTCATGGAAAATGTAGTTTTCCCTAAAAAAGTAGCCTAACGGTGCCCGAAGTCCCCCTGAGCCCCCCAAAACACACAGGTTGTTGACCGGACAATGGAGAAAGGGCAGACAAACAAAATGAGCCATCTCTGAAGTCGCTACATTGAGCGGTTGCAGAGATATGTCCCAAACTGTAAAGTTCCATAGAGGTGAATGGAGCATGGCGTCTATGCGGTAAAATGCGCCTTTGCTAAATTTTACAAAATTTTACACGGAGGTAAAAAAAAGTTGTTAAAACACTACAAAACATGTTAAGCGTTAAATAAACACTACATCTTAAAGGGAAAGGGGTGAAAACCCCCAAAGAGATGCCAAATCAGCAAATTGTTAAATTTACCATAGAAACTTGCTCCAAACCCCCAACAAACATACAGACAAACCCAATGAGTGCAGCAGTATGTAATATTGACTCCAAAGGAGACCTCTGTGCGGAGAGGAAACGTGGGACAAGTGGAGCTCAGCACTCAAAGGGTTGCTCACCTTTTCAGCAGATCTTCTGTCTTCAGATCACCATTTGTAAAGAAGAAGTCTCAGTAGGCAACTCCTGAGGAAAGAACTTGGAGTACAAGATTTCCCCCCCAAGGGCTTAAGGTCCACCATAGCACCTTGAAACTGAGCTATCCACTAAGGAATGTCAGTAATGGTAATCCGCCTAATGGTGGTATTCCACATCTAACAGAAAACAAAAAATAAGCTAAAACTATAGGAGAACTGCTCTCTTGCCTGTATCTTCATTAAGGAACAAATCTTTCTGGAGAGGAAGTGGCAGTAAAGGATAGGAGGTAGGCTCCACCCAGCATTAACTTCTAGAATTGTTCCTGCCTACTTAAAGGGGCAGATCGCCTATCCAGAGTTACCAGTAAACTATACTGGACGACAGAGAAAAGATGTTAAGCTGCAGGAATGTCTTCCTGCCACTGCACTGCAATGAATCATGCTGGGCAAGTTAACTCCCTCACAGTAACACACAAAATGCAGTACCTGTATGTCTAACAGGGCCCAAGAGAGCTTATTTGACTATGCATGGCTATTAAAAAGCTTCACTCCTTCAAAAAAAGCAGCACAAATGGTATCTTACAGGTAGCTGGTTTATATATTGGGGCACAGTCAGTTGTAGGTGATGAGGTATGATTTTGTGGAGGTGGAACAATCACAGATAGTGTACATGGGCTAACGAAAATGCAGTGGCAGGCCCTCTAGATAGCCAGGCCACCTTTAGTTTTGGCATAAATGCAAAGGTATATCTACCACATGTGCCAATATAAAGTAATTTCTTCTGTGCCCCATCAATGGCAAGGAAAAGGAATGATCCTAGATCTATAGTGTCTAAAAAAATATTATCAAAGTCATTCGATTCAGGGTTTAGATGATTATGTTAGTCATCAAAGCAATACCAGCTAGAGATTAACTTTTACCTCCGATGTCTTCTTTACCAATTCTTCCAGCTGGCTACAAAAGGAATGGATACCAGCTTAGACTCTGATGAGTCTGCTCCCCATGACCTTAGGCAAAGGGCGAGTCTTGCAGTAACAGAAAGGCCTGACAATCTGGCCAGTAGTTTAAAAATACCTAAGGAGGCGTTGCAAGAAAAGCTAGTAGCATTTGTGTTGGCTGCAACCTCCTTCATCAATCTGGAACATGAAATTGAAGAATCAAGCCTATTTTTATTTGGTTAGAGGGGATCTATCACCCCTACACAAGATTGTTTGAAAAGTTAGGTTATATAGCGACTAGGTAGAATACTGTATTGATTTCCTTTTTAAAAGTTATTCAGCTGAAATTCAATGTGGAAACATTATCCTGTTCCCGACTTCTGGACAGACTGCGGTTACCAGCTCTATACCACAATCTGTCACTCTGCCTCTTCTCTCCACACTCTATTCAGCCTCCTCTGATGACGGAGGCTTTCTGCATGTAAGCTAGAGAGGTCTCTGGCCAATGAGACCACTCCAGATTATACATATGTGAGTTAAATCGGGGCTAATTCACTTTGTTTGGTCCATCTGTGCTCAAACATGGAAATCCCAAAATTCTGGACTGTTGGTAGCTCCAGAGGACTGAACTTTGACACCTCCGCTTTATAACAAAGGTAGCGTCAGATTTTTCATGTCAATCAGGAAACTGCTCTACCATCCTTCTGCCCAAACTCAAAGGAAATGGTGGAGAAGTAATATTTTTGGGATCTGCACAAATCTTCCAAGAACACCAGAGGCTCCATATGGTGATGTGAAACAAGGAGTATGTTTGAATCCAAGCCATGGAGCAGGTCAAGAGCTGATGCCCAACAGACTCAATTTAAATCTAAAATGGAGGCTCCATGAACCAGACTACCAGGTCCTCCGCAGCTTGCTTTATGCAGACTCCACACTTTACATGCTGCCATCACACAGCATGAACAACCGTTAGGGAGGAGTATGAGGCAGTCGTGGCATGGTTGCATGACAGAAACAAATGGATGCAGCCACAAACCGTTCTTTAAAATGCATGTAGAGAACTCCACAAACATCGTAAAATTCCACTTTATTAAAAAGTTTAAAAAGCACAAAAAACACTTCAGAAGGGCAATGGTGTATCATGACAAAGACAGGGGAACCGGGACCTTTGTCATGCTACACCATTGCCCTTCTGAAGTGTTTTTGTGCTTTTTAAACTTTTCAATAAAGTGGACTTTTACGACATTTGTGAAGGTGTCTATTTACATGCGTTTAAATGCGGCTGCATCCATTTGTTTCTGCGTTCACTTTGCCAGGTTGAGGGAGGACTTTGATGGCACAGCACCAGGACATAGCTGATGAATAAAATGACTGCCCTGGCATGTTTGACAAGGTACTCTGAATTGGCGGGTTAGCACTTACCATCTTATAACTGCATTATGGTTGCATGTCAGACAACCGGCTAGTCCACCTACAGCCTGACTAGGAGATACTCTGCACTCTGCAGCCATGCTGCTTTGCAATTAATTTGATAATGATTATGGGACAGAGAATGAGACAGCATGGCATCTTTGGTCATCCTAGGTGCCAGGTAGCATTTCCAAGGCACCATGGTGATCTGATAACCAAGGTTTGTTGATCCCTGCTACAGTAATAGTTATATATTTTTTTTTATTGAAATGCACTGTAAAGTATTAAAAGGTGTGACTGATGCTGGTCACAGTCTTTAATAATTACTAGTTTTAGAGTTTAAAGTGTTTTGTGATTAAGGGGGAAAAAAAAAAAAAAAAAAAAAAAAAAAAATTAGTATTTGACATCCTCTCTATGGAGGTGGACATAATTTTTTGTTGTTGGGCTAGAGGAACGAGATGCACTAAAGTTCAATGAGGGCTCAGGATGGGGATGTGTCAGATCTGTGTGGAAGTAACATCGCCAATATACACCAACATGTCTTCCCAATCATATACCCTTCAATCCACCCACATTGCCACGAATCTGCCATGAATTTGACAAGTTTATGATTTTGCAATCGTAAATGCATCATTTCCACATGGAAATGCAGGTTTATGAGCTAATCATATACATGTGGGTGTGTTTAGTGCATGTGGTGAAAAGCACCATCCTATATAATAATTCGCTCATGTGTAACGCCGCAACATGCACAGTACACACTGCTGCGCGTGCTGCAGTCATGCGCAGTAGAGACTGCCCGCGCCACGGCTGATACAGAGCTGGGCGCTCCAAAGGAGCGTCCAGCTCTGTATCAGCTGTGTCGCGGGCAGTCTCTACAGCGCGTGACTGCCCCGCGACCGGGTGGCAGTGGCACTGTGGCCCGTGTAAAGGGCTGTTCAACTAGTTAGTATATAAACTACAAACGCTGCCTCTGCTTTCGGAGTTCACAGTCCCAACATTGCCCACCTGAGGCTGGCAATGGTGGCATCTCCCTGTAGATCTCTATAGAGCCAGGGGATAACCGCTGACCTCGTATAACTCTTTCAGAGCCACAGGAATGTAATTTGCATACCCGTGGCACTGAAAGTTATTTGCCATTTGAGACATAATATGACCTAAAAGAGGATTTTAGTCTTACCTGTTAAATCCTTTTCTCTTAGTCCATACAGGTTACTGGTAACTTTGGGTAGGCGATCCGCCCCTTTAACTAGGCAGGAACAATTCTAGAAGTGAATGCAGGAGGTGGAGCCTACCTTCCCTCCTTGGCTACAGCTAGCCAATCAGCTCCAGTAAGATTTGAGACACTATTGACTAGAGAGTAGAAGGGAAAGAAGACTCCTGTGAGCACGACCCCGGAAGACCCCCACGGTTTGCCACAGGAGAGCCAAGAAAAAGTACCAGAAAAAGTACCCCAACAGTGTCCGAAGCCCCCTGAGCCCCCAACACACAAAATGTTAACCGGATGACAGAGCAAGGGCAGACAGTTAGAATGTGCCATCTCTGAAGTCACTACGTTGATCGGTTGCAGAGATATGTCCCAAACTGTACAGTCCCATAGAAGTGAATGGAGCAATGGTGTCAATGCAGTAAAGCGCGGCCCAAAAGGGATAGTAATATTTCGTTTTAACTTTATTTTATTTTGTAGGCATTAAAAAAACATGAACGATATGAGTCTTATCTCTCAAACCTTTATGGTTTAAGAGATATTCACAAGTAAAGTTTCCCCTCCCGCCCCTTTTACCTAGTGTAAGCCATCTCTTCTCAGATGTGAATCGGGTTGTAAGACCAGACAGATAACAGCAAGGGACAATCTTCTTTATATGAAAACAATGAAAGCCCTGCCCCCCTTGACAAGCTTTTCAGGTTTTTCCCTAATCTTAATTGAAGATTGTCCCTCTGTGCAATCTACCTGGGCACCTGCCTTCTGCTTTGGCTGAGCAGTGTTACATCAGTAAAGGGGGTGGGAGGTTGACACTTTGTCATTGAATTACTCTTGAACTACAACTCTGACAGAATTGAAATAACACTCTCCAGAGTCCAAATACTATGATGATTAGAGCTGTTTTTTATTATGAAACATTACTATCCCTTTAAAGGAGCGGAACACAAATTTTGCAAAGTTGAAACTGTGAATCAAAGTTACAAGAAACATCATGAGAACATGTTAGCAGACCCAAAAAACAAAAACACTGAACCCAGCAGGGAAAGTGCCAATAAACCCCCAAAAGATGCAAAACCAACAGCTAAAGGGTTAAGATACCACAGAAACTTGCTCCAAAACACCCAACAGACATACAGATAAACCCAGTGAGCACAGGAATGTGCAACAGGAACTCCAAAGGAAAACCCTTGTGCGGAGGGGCACTGTGGGTCATGTGGACCTGCAGCACTCAAAGGGTTGCTCACCTTTCCTACAGATCTTCTGTCTTCAGATTACCATGTATTAAAGGGATAGTAATACCTGAAAATAACTATTTTATATTGTAGCCCTTAAAAAAACATGAAAAATGATATAAGTCTTATCTCCCAAACCTTTATGGTTTGGGAGATATTCAGAAGTAAAGTTTCCCCTGGAGTGACGTCATTGCTCCACCCTTCAGATTTGGAATCCGGTCCCCCGACCTGCAGTGCCTCTCCAGAAGTGCTGAGATCATGATCTTTAAAGGGGAACTATCACCCCGCAATAACTTAAGGTTCACTTATTGCTCAACTGGCGACTAGCTGCTTAGTAGCTCTAGTCGCCAGAAGGGTCTGACAGCGCAGGCGCACGGACGTCGCTGTGAAGAGACGTCCGTGCTTCCTGCTCCTGTCACCATCGGTAAAAACGCCGATATCTGAAGAACCGGGTAATATTTCTGGCGACTAGCGCTACTAAGCAGCTAGTCGCCAGGTGAGCAATAAGTGAACCTTAAGTTATTGCGGGGTGATAGTTCCCCTTTAAAAAGAATTTCTTAATTGGAATGGTCTACAAAGTGTGCTTTCAAGCCAGGCACACTTTGTACACAGTTCCAGTTAAGTAGTTCTTTTCAAAGATTGTGATCTCGGCACTGCTAAAGAGCTGCTGGTTGCTCTGCGGTCCGAATTCCAAATCTGTCCACTAGATGGCAGACTTGGCTGAAACAGCCAGCAAAAGAGAACTTTACTATATTTTACATATGAATATCTCCCAAACCATAAAGGTTTGGGAGGTAAGACTTATATCATTTTTCATGTTTTTTTAAGTGCTACAAAATAAAATAAAAATATTTTCAAGTATTACTATCCCTTTAAGAAGAAGCCTCAGTGAGCAACTCCTGAGGAAAGAACTTGAACCCAAGATTTACCCCCCAAGGCTTAAGGTCCACAAAAAGCACCTGGATACTGAGCTAGCCACATCTAAGGGTATTGTCAGTTATGGTAATCCGCCTAATGGTGGTATTCCATATCTTAACAGAAAAATAAAAAATTAGCTAAAACTGTAGCAGAACTGTTCTCTTGCCTGTATCTTCACCAAGGAACAAATCTTAACCTTTAACGACCCTTGATAGTCATAGTACGTCAAGGGTAGATCAGACTAAACGACCCATGACGTACTATGACCGTCATGGAATTTCGGGCTCCCCCTGCGGCTGCACGCTGTTCGGGGAGTCCAGAAGTGGAAGAACAAAAAAAAAAAAAAAATGCTCTGTGGTTCTTAACAGACCGCGCCAATTGTCCGGTCGTTAAGGGGTTAATTGGCTAGCTGCAGCCAAGGAGGGAAGGTAGATTCCACCCCCTGCATTCACTTCTAGAATTGTTCCTGCCTAGTTAAAGGGACGGAACGCCTACCCAAAGCTACTAGTAACCTGTATTGGACAACAGAGAATTTTTCTTTTTTTGTCATTCTTAAATAATTTCATAACAATGAAATGCCTTAGGAATATTATGAATTTCATAACATTTAATAATTTATCATATGGTTGGCAATCAAATGTATGACCTTACATGACATTGTTTTTGCCTTTTTCCCCTTAATATTATCACGTATGTCCAATTTTTTTTTTAATACATTAAATAATTTCGTGTGCAGAGGTCTCTCAAAGGTGCTTTGATGGATCTGCTCACATACACTCACCTCACCTGACACTGCCCAGTGAGTTGAGGTGATCGAGAGGTGCAGCATCTGTTAACACCCACTCAATGACTGTGAAGTGAGTGGATGTGAGAGGATGCCAGATGAGCAACTTGGCTAGGCATCTGCTCACAAAATGAACAAAATACATGATTTAATAACTATTAAAGAAAAAAAAAAAAAAAATCTAGTAAGGTCGTATATATTCTGGCCAACCATATGATAAATTACTCTTTATTATAAAATGTTATGAAATAATTCATAGTGTTCCTAAGGCATCTGAGCCTTTATTAAGGTTTTTTTTGTTTTTTATTTTTACTTCCATTGGAACTGAATTATTTATTTAAAAAAAATAGGTAATATTAGGTTTCGAATAGCAAATAACTTTATTCCTTTCAGTGCCACAGGGGTAAGAAATGCACATCCCTATGGCACTAAGAGTTTATGGTGCTGTTCAGGGCCCAGACATCTGAGCACATACTGCCTGCTACCCCAGGAATGTGCTCAGACTTCAGGGTTGCCAAACTACTGGCAATGTGTAATTGTGGACTTAAGGATATCACCTTAAGTCAAGATTAGATTGTTTTGCAAGGAATTAACCCTTTAAAAATGCCAGAGGGGTAGTGCTATGAATTGTAGAGTTTTGCACACCCCTCTGGCATTCAAAGGGTTAAAAAAATCTGCCTACTCGCCGTTTTTCTGTAAAATACATTTTTTTTTAAAGACTACCCTTTGTGTTTTAGTAGCACAGTGTGGAACTGCCCATTCCTTCCACAGTAGCTAAAAAGTTCTGTTTGAGCCAAACTTCTCACTCACTGTCCTATCAGCAGTGCCCCATTGTGTGTAGTAACACTGACCTTGTACAAACTTATTAGCATAAAATGCCAAATTGTGCAACCAACAGTTAATTTCTCAAAAACTACTTATGACTCGTACAGCCAGCTCCCACAAAATGTAGGTAGTTTTTAATTATTTTCAAATTAACCACACTTATCTTAGCGTGACAAGGTCTACTTTAATCCTTTGGGGACCAGGGGCACAATTCATAATGAAACATAGCATTGCCAAAACCTCTGGTACTCATGGGTTAACATGCCTCCCATGTATCCCTTTTTGAAGGAACAGTCCCTCTTTGAGACCCAAATCCCTCTGTCCCTCTTTCCCACCCTGGAGTCCCTGTGTGTTGTGTATATAAAGTATCACAATGCTCCACAGCAATAAAACTCACATTAACCCTTTGAAAGCCAGAGAGGTATCTGTCACAAGCAAAGGCTATAGGCCCTGCTGAGACAGTGGGGGGAGTGTGGGAGTGAAAGGGTTAACAATACCAGACCCCTGGTTACTATTCCTAGCAACCACCAAATTAACCCCTGAAATCCCTCCTGAACTATCACTCCAGATCTACAATTCGCTGCCACCCCAAGACTTTATATATGGGCATCTTAGGTTACCCCAAACACAACAGAATTACAGTGTAAAATCACCTTAATAATTAAACATTTACACTTAACCCTTTAGTAGCGTGTTCTAACTGAGCTTCCTTCAGAGTAGTGAGTTCATGTTAGAGAACAGTGACAAGAGTGGATTAATTGAACATTTACACTATATATATATGTTCTCCCAATTTCATAATATTTGACTGCCCCCTGGATGAACTTCATCAGAGCAGAGGGTCCAATATAGTTTATGACACTGTTCTGCTCCGTGATCTACTCATTCAGTTTCTGGTGATTTTATCTACTCAGCTAATTTTATGGCCTAGGACTGGTGCACTTTGAATAGCATACAGGTCAGCAAACAAATTATACAACCCAAAGGGTCAACTCATGCCTTGGCATGACACCTCCCCCTTAAGATGGTGGACAGAGGGATCAAGCCACAGGCTGATCAATTTGTTCACCATTAACCTCCATTCCCAACTGACAAGATGTGCCATCTGCCTTCCCATGTAATCTACCTTTCTCCCTCCTTGAGCCACAGTATGTCAATGGGAAGGGACTCCCAGTATAAAATATGGTTATCCCAATTTAACCAGTGCCTATCCATGTCAGCACCTGGCTTTTCAGCGCAGTGTCTCAGCCCTTCAAGGGAGCGGTCACTGGGCAGAGCATCCAGGAAATTCGTACTGCCCCCCCACACACCTGGCTGCACCAGAGATTACAGCTCCCTTTGGCAGAGTATTGGGGGGTGGGATGAGGTCTACCCCTTTCTCTGCCTGCTGCTCAGACAAACTGACCCTGTCATTACCATCCTCCCCAAGTTCTACAGCTGCAGCCCTGGCATACTGCTGACATGTTACCGCTGCTACCATTGGCATACCTCTCTGTCTCCCACTTTCCTCCTGGTAGCACAACCTTTGCTCTCTGCATTCCTCATCCAGGGAACATGTTACAGAAGGAAAATCCCATTCCTCCTCCCTCTTACTCCCAGACATCACCGTCTCACAGGATTTAGACACAGGCAAATCCCCACTTACACCAGGTCCCTCATCCTTAATTGTTACCTGGGGCACACCAAACCCTCTCCCTTGGCCTTCTCCACTATGTTTTGGCATTTGGAACTCATTGTAATCACATTTTACAAAACATCCCACTTCACCTTTGGAAGGCATCACTGGTTCTGTTACAGGTAGGCATTTATCCATCCCCTGCACTCCCTCCCAGCGATCACATTTCACAACATCCCCCAAAGATTCACACAGTACCTTAGACTGAGCAGGACTTTCAGTTAGCCCTTCCAGTTTGCAATCTGTGTCCTCTGGAGCATAGTGACAGAGCATCCGGCCCAAATCATTCCCCAGCAGAACATTAATAGGGATATCCTCAGAAACCCCCACTTCCCACAAACCTTTGCCCACCCCCCAATCATGGTACACACGTGACATGGGCGCAGCGGGGCACACCCCCCCAATTCCATTGATGGACATGGTTCATGTCCTCTGTATTCACCACTTCAGGGCGCACCAAGGTGAATGAAGCTCCAGAATCTCTCAGTCCCATGGTTACCCACAGTTACACTCTCTGCAGGTTATCCTCTTTTCCCCACAGGCCCACCCACAAGCAAAATGGATGGTGGCCCTCCAGTGGCACTCCCAGTTTGGGCATCTGAGGGTTACTTGCCCCACTAGGAATGTACCGCCACCTGCTAGTGGCGGTAGATTACTAGTGGGGCAAGTAACCCTCAGATGCCCAAACTGGATGCACTGAAAACAACGGCGGGTATGGGGCCTACCAGACATAGCCCCTGCGCTACTGGAAGTTGGTGGTGAGGTCCTCACTGCAGATCTTGTAGATGCTGACTGAAATGTATCTCCTTCTCCAGATTGGAGTATCAGCTGACATAACTCCACGCCTAGATGCTGGTGTACGGATGTCTGCATAGTCATCTGCCAGTTCTGCGGCCTCCCTAGCGGTTTTTGGCTTTCTTTCTAAAATCCACATCAGGGCTCCGTGTATGTAGGAACTGTTCCAGGACCATTAAGTCATTAACTGCTTCATACGTGGTAGCTTGTAACCCTGTAATCCATTGCTTGTATGCAGTTTCCAGTTGTCCAACATATTGAATGCAGAAGGATGAGACACTCTGCTGCATGCACCTAAACTTTTTCCTATAGGCCTCAGGAGTCAGGTTAAAAGTTTTTAGAAAGGCAGATTTAATTGCTTCATAATCGTTATCAGTCTCTGGGGGAAGGGACACAAACATATCCAAAGATTTTCCTTTCAACTGTGGAGTTAAATATCTCCCCCACTGGTCTGAGGATAGATGATTCTGCCTGCACACCTTTTCAAAACTTTTCAGGAATACAACAAAATCAGTCCCCTCTTCCAGGGAGTGAAAATCCTCCTTTCGGAGCCTGCGTGTGCTGGTATCTGATGCAGGGTTTGATGAGGGCAGAACTAGAGCGTCGCCATTTCCAGCTCATGTCTCCTTTCTGATTCTCTTTCTTGTCTCAGTGCAGCCTACTGTTGAATCATCACTTGCATGGCCTCCTGAGGATTTGAATCCATCAGTTGTCTGAATAAATCTGTAGAGCAAATGTCCATGACACTTTGAGGGGTGCAAACACTAGGCATTGCAGTATATAATGGTCCTGCAGTAGTAGGGTGCTCAGTAACCTTTTCTGCGTCAGTCTCTGACTCAACAGTGTGGCTGTCAGCTTCCACAAAGTCCGCAATAAGTTGTTCCTTGCTTTTGCCAAAAGTGGGTAAATCCCTTGCCTGGCACATCAATTCCAGGGTCTCTTTGGGCTGTTTGCGATAAGCCTCCATATTCAGAAATGAGAGAGAAAGAAAAACAAGAATGGGGAGGGGAGGACTGTTTTGCACTATGTATGTCTTTTCAAACAGCACTGAGCTTTGTCTTTGACAGTGGGGAGAGTGTGGGAGGGAAAGGGTTAACAATACAAGACCCCTGGTTACCTGTTATTATTCCTAGCAACCACCAAATTAACCACTGAAATCCCTCCTGCACTATCACCCCAGTACTACAATTCGCTGCCACCAACAAGACTTTATATATGGGCATCTTAGGTTACCCCAAACACAACAGAATTACAGTATAAAATCACCTTAATAATCAAACATTTAGACTTAACCCTTTAGTAGCATGTTCTAACTGAGCTTCCTTCAGAGTAGTGAGTTCATATTAGAAAACAGAGACAAGAGCTGATTAATTGAACATTTAATCTGAAAAAAGGCTTCACAGTGCTGGTTACAAAAATACAGAAATAAAGGACATACAGAAAGAGATTACACATAAGCAAAACAGTTCATAAAATAAAATGGGAGAAACACAAGAAATCCTTAAATACAATTACCAATATTTTAAGAGTCCTTGGGAACTTCTGAAGGTATATCCCCGTTCAGTTGTTACAAAGAAATTCCCTGTTTTATTAAAAAAAGCCCATATTAAATAGGAGTCCACAGTTGCTTCTAAGAGGCCAGACCCCCTGGGTGTTAACTGGGAGGGTCAGGGGTCTGGCCTGACCGTTTACAGCCCACCTGTCAGGGATGCTACTACAGAGTTCTACCTGAAAAATCATAAGGTTTCCCAAAACATGCAACCCACAGCACACCTCTATAATGTTATAATAATCATATTCCTCATATCTGTGTGAATATCTGGACACCAAACATGCTGGGTCTAACTGGTTGCAAAGGGTAAAACATGGGCATTCTGAATATATATATTTGTATTGAACAATTTTACACTATATATACACACATGTTCTCCCTCTTTAATAATATTTGACAGCCCCCTGGATGAACTTTATCAGAGCAGAGGGTCCAATATAGTTTACGACACTGTTCTGCTCCGGTGATCTACTCATTCAGTTTCTGGTGATGTTATCTACTCAGCTAATATTATGGCCTAGGACTGGTGCACTTCGAATAGCATACAGTTCAGAAAACAAACAAATTATACAACCCAGAGGGTCAACTCATGCCTTGGCATGACAGTACCCAATGCCAATTAGTCTGTGTAAATAAAATACCCTGGTCCTGTTCTAAGTCATGTATTCAGTTATACAAAAAAGGTGTCAATATATCATGACATCAAAAAATTCTTGGCAAAGCCCCGCCCGCCAGCCACACCCCAGCACAACCACTTATAACAAAAAGGTCCCTCTTTGGCCATTTGAACTGTTGGGAGGTATGGGTTAAGCAGGAAGAGCCAACTGAAATATAAACTCCTCCACACAATAAAGTCGTCTGAAAGGATTTCCTTTTAAAATAACCCAGAGTGGACGTAATAATAGTAACTGCAGACAAAAACAGATAGATATTCTTAGGGCCGTATGTTCAAAAGAAATGTGGAGGAATACTGGCAAACCATTTGCACGATAGGGAAAAACTAAACATTCCCATTGATTTAAATGGGGATTTTAACCCCTCAAATGATTTGCATTACGTTGGAAACCTCTCTAGCATTCAAAGTGTTAAAAATTCCTGTTTAAATAAAAAGGGATTTTTTTGAATGTATAGTTCTCCCCTATAATGCAAATGGTTTGCTCCAGAATCCCTCCACTTTTCTTTTCAACATACGGCCTTAGTCCGCAATAACAAGTTTGGTTAATTTGGTCCGTAAAGAAATACGGAAAGGGAAGCAGACACATTAATTAAAGCGTTAGTAATGTCCCATAATTTTTTTTATAGATTTGCAGAGGGTAAAAAAAGAAACTCCGTGCCACAAGCCCATCTCTCAAACCATTATGGTTTGAGAGATATTCGCAATCAAAGTTCCCCTTTCCGTCCCCTTCTCCTGACATCAGCATCTAGCTGACAGCAGGAGATCCCAGTCCAGGGACCAGCTGGCAGCAGAGCTGAAATCCCGTTATTAGAAAATAATAACTTCATTGGAAAGGTCTACAAAGTGTGCCTGGTTTGCAAACACACTTTGTAGACTGTTCCCATGAAATAGTTCTTTTCTAATAACGGGATTTTGGCTCTGCTAAAGAGCCTCATCGTGTCACCAGACACAGATCTCCTTCTGTTAGCTTTACAGCTGACAACAAGAGAAGGGGTTTGTGGCAATGAGATTCATTTTTTACACTCTACAAATATATAAAAAAATGTTTATGGGACATTACTAACACTTTAACCTCAAGAACAAAAGGTGCAAAGTCCATTACAGACACAGCAGATTGCGTTCAGTTCTGGTCCTCAGTTTTTTGTTTTGCATTTTTAACTCTTTGAGTGCCAGAGAGGTACACAGTGCACTGCAGAGTAAGGCCTTGAGTAGCCCTCTGGCACTCAAAGGGTTCAGTCGTCTTCTTTTGAAAAGAGAAGTCAATAGAATTCCAGTACCTTTACATAGACTCATTACTGTGAACAGAAATGCTTGGAACTTCTGGGAAAAGAGAAATTGGGATAATAAAATTATGAATGCTACCACAAAACGTGCCTCAGGCCATTGCATAGAACCTGTGACTGCTGACTGAGTTTAATTACAATTACACTAAATACAAATATTACATAATGACTTAATCTGTTGAAGACCCCTGTGGCTAATTCTACTAAAATGTGCAGGTTTAAAGTGGACCAGTTACTAGCCTATTAATAAACAAGAAGGTGTTAACTATACATTGGGGGTTATTCACTAAAGCGTCATAAAGGTGTGATAAAGCGGAGATGGATTCTCCAGTGATATCACTTCTCCAGTTCCTATGTTATGCTATGGAGCCAATGCACTAAGATCCCCAAAACTGGAAAAATCTTAGTGCATTGGCTCCACAGAATAACATAGGAATGTTAGTGAATCTCCCCCATTGTGTTTTTATCCCCAGACTGAGTTTTAATTTTCACTTGTTGATACGTCACATTTTTACCAAGATGTACTTTTATGTTTATTTATTTTTACATTTATGTCCTTCACATTGAGTAGTCGGAATGCCTGTTTATAGGGAGACTTCTCTAGTCAGAGACTGTGAAAGTAGGGATATTTATACAGTCTTTCACTCTGTGCTGCAGTGTTCAGAATTTTTGGGAAAAAAGCACCATTGCACATAGTCTGGAATTACCAGGGCACCACTAATGTTTTAATGGTTATATGGTAAAGGGTACAAATACATAATAGGATTTTAGTCTTACCTGTTAAATCCATTTCTCTTAGTCCATACAATTTACTGGTAACTTTGGGTAGGTGCTCCGCCCATTTAAGTAGGCAGGAACAATTCTGAGAATTGAGTGCAGGGATGGAGCCTACCCTCTAACCTTAGCTGCAGTTGGAACAAACTACAACAAGTAGTCCGCAAGGAAACAGAAGACTCCTGTGAGCATGAACTCAAAAGTGGTCCCCCACGTTCTGTCGCAGGAGAGCCAAGCAAGGTCCTTTGACAGGGTGGGAGACCAGTAACCTATACAGACTAAAAAGGATCTAACAGGTAAGGCTAAAATCCGATTTTCTCTGTCATCCAATACAGGTTACTGGTTACTTTGGTATGTCCAACCACTAAGTTCCCCAGAGCGGGAAGAAAGGCAAGGACCAGGCGCAGAACACCAAAGTCACCAGAGCACCAATGAACCTACAGATCATGAATAGATCAACACTAACTGCAAAGTGTCAGACCAAGTGGCCGCCTTCCACAACTGATAAGCTGAGGCCTGGTTCTTGTAGGCCCAAGAAGCTCAAATAGACCTCGCAGAACGAGCCGTGAACCTGAAGGGAACAGGCTTCTTCCGAAGTTCGTAAGCCTTACGAATCATGGACTTGATTCAAGAAGCGTTGGTAACCTTGGAAGCAGGCTCCCCTGCCCTAGGACCCTCAGGAATGACAAAAAGAGTGTCAGATTGCCTCAAGGAGTCAATGTGATGCACGCAGAATTTGAGACAGCACACAACATCCAACAGATGATGATCCCTCTCTTTGTCAGAAGTAGGGTTAGGACAGAAGGAAGGAACCACAATCCCCTGATTGATGTGGAACTCAGATACCAACTTCAGGAGCAACTCTTGTCAGGTGCGAAGCACCGCCCTGTCCTTGAGAAAGGCCAAAAAGGGTGGTCTACAAGACAGGGCATGCAGCTCCAAGACTCGGCAAACAGAAACAATCGCCAGCAGAAAGCCCATCTTCCACGTCAGCATACACAGAGGAATGGTAGGCAAAGAGTCAAAAGAAGGACGGTGAAGTACTCCCAAGACCAGGTTAAGATCCCACCGAGGAGCAGGGGACTTAAACACTAGACGGGTATGAGCAACCACCTGGATAAAAACCTTGACATCAGGAATGTATCACGGTGCCCGTGATCTCTATCTGTCACTCTCGCTTGTGGTGCGCTCGGATTGGCAGAGTCTGTTTGGCCCGCCCCTGGTGACCTTTTTATGCCTGGCCATTGACACCTGTCAGGTGCCCTTTCGTGGTGTTCCTGAGCCAGTGTTGCTGTTGCTGTGTTCCATTGTTCCTGTGTACCGATTTGGCCTGTTTTGACTACGCTCCCGAGTTCCTGCTTCGTGATATGACCCAGCTTGGCTGACGTTCCCACTCGTGACTGATCTGGCTTGTCTGAGAACCTCCTCCGTGATCTGACCCGGCTTGGCTGACGTTCCTGCTCGTGACTGATCTGGCTTGTCTGAGAACCACCTCCTTGATCTGACCCGGCCTGGCTGACTTCCTGCTCCGTGACCTGAACCGGCTTGCTACTGAAACCTGCCTTGTTCCTGCTGCCTGGTGTCCCGTGGCGACATTCTGACTTCCGATGAGCTCGTTACCGGGCTGATCGTGGTTGCCTCTTTAACACTTGCAGAGCCGTGTCTCCAGTGCTGAGTCTCCATTAACACTTGCAGAGCTGTGCTTCCATTGCAGAGCCTTCCTTGGCACTTGCAGAGCGATACCCACTATTGCTGAGCCTCCAATCCTAGAGCTACTATTAACCCTTGCAGTGCTGCTGTCTCCTTATCCGAGCCATCACTTACACTTGCAGAGCCGATGCTGTGTGTTCGCTACACGGCGGCTCATCTTATCACTAGCAGAGTAGTCTGTTTCCGTTACTGCGGCCGCGGGAGGCGCTATTGGCTCTGGAGCTACACGCCCAGTGGGCTATTGGCTCAAGCACTTGCAGCACAGGATGGCCTCCATTGTTATGCCCGTGGGGGGTATTGGCTCAAGCACTTGCAGCGCAGGGTGGTCTCCGCTGTTACGCCCGTGGGGGCTATTGGCTCAAGCTAACCCTGTGCAGCTGGTCTCCGTTATTACGCCCGTGCGGGCTATTGGCAAGCTCTTGCAGTGTAGCCATCTCCGTTGTTACGCCCGTGGGGGCTATTGACTCAAGCACCTGCAGTTTAAGTTGTTTCCGTTACTACGCCTGTGGGGGCTATTGCCTGCAACTTCTCTGCAGACTCTACCACAATTCCAGTACTGCCTAGCAGCTTTCTGCCTTAAGAACTTTAGGTGTTGCATCATCTAACACCAATTGCTACCTCATCACCACCTTGGGCGTGCCAAACACCACACCAGAGACTGACGGATTATTGTATTTAACCTTTGAGTATCCTTGCTACTGTGTGCCTGTCCTGAGACAGTATATGTGATACTTTTGCTTCTGTATACTGGGCCTGTGAAGGCATATCTGTCAATATATCACTATTATTTTGTGTTGCCTGTAGAGGGCAATCTTTCCTCTTTATTTCTTTTAAATAAAACTGTGTTTTATTCTAACCAGCTGGTCTGAGTGTCTTAAAAAAACGTTACAGAATGATAGCAAGACGCTTCTGAAAGAAGACAGAGTGCACAGAAGTCTGAACCTTAAGAGAACTCAGACTGACACCCTTATCCACACCATCCTGGAGGAAGGAAAGAACTGTAGGAAGGTCAAAATCCTGAGACAGGTCTTCGTCAGCACACCAAGACAGAAAAGTAGACCAAACTCGATGGTAGGTCTTATAGGAAACAGGTTTACAGGCGCTAAGCATAGTAGCCACCACGTGATCCAGTCTCATCTTCCTAAGTACCCTGTTAAAAATGGGAACAGGAGGAAAGATGTATGCCAGAGGAAATGTCCACGGGATCGACAAGGCATCCACTGCCAGAGCTAGTGGACCCGTTCAGCAAGAGCAGAACATTGGAACCTATCTGTTGTGCCTGGTTGCCATCAGGCCGACGCATGGAAGAACCCACTGCTGGATGATGAGGAGGAACACCTCTGGATGTAGCTCCCACTCTCTGCTGTCCACTGTGTGCAGACTGAGGAAGTCTGCCAGAATGTTGTCTACGCCAGGAATATGAACTGCGGAAATGGCAGGGACATGCTGCTCTGCCCATGATAAAATAGCCTTGACTTCTAGCCAAGCTGCGAGACTTCTTGTACCACCTTGCTTGTTGATGTAGGCTACCGCTGTGGCATTGTCTGACTGTACCCTGACTGGGCAAATCTCCAGTTGCCGTGTCCAGAGATGTAGGGCATGAAATGTCGCCCAAAGCACCAAGACATTGATGGGAAGGAGAGATTCCTCCTGAAACCACCGGCCCTGAACACTCAAGTGCCCCAGCACAGCTCCCCATCCAGAGGGGCTGGCATTCATCTGCCAGGAATAGAAACTGCTGAAGTTTCCTGGTGTGAGCCATGGCAAACGGGACTGTTTCTTTGGTGGAAATGAAGTTCCCCACCAAGGATGACAACTTCTTAGCTGGAACTGGATCCAGAGACAGGACAGCCTGGACCTTCAGTGCCATCTGATGAGCCACTTCGTCTGTGAGAAACACCATCCCTCTCTGAGTGTTGAAGAGAAGGCCCAGAAAGACCATCCTCTGGGAAGAAACAAGGTCTGACTTGTCCAAGCTGATGATCCACCCGTGATGGGAGAGAGCATCAATGCAGTCCTGCACCTGCTGGTGAAGGAGTTCCGGAGAAGAGGTCTTCAGAAAGAGGTTGTCCATGTATGGAGTCACTCTGATGCTGTACTGATGTAGGATGGAGATCAATGCTCCTAGGACTCTGGTGAAGACTTGAGGAGCCGTGGTTAAGCCAAAGGAGAGGGCAGAGAACTGGAAATGCTCTCGGTCGCAGAGGAGATACTGCTGACTCTCTGGATGAATGGTGATGTGCAGATAGTCATCATGAAGATCCAGAGAGGCCAGAAATCCCCCAGGAGACATGGCTGCTGTCACTGTGCACAGATTCCTGGCGGTACTGGGACCTAACCATAAAGGAGTTGAGATCCTTCATATCCAAAATGGGACGACAGCCCCCATCCTTCTTGGAAACCACAAAGAGGTTGGAGTAGAATTCCAAGCCCCTCTCCTGAGGGGGAGCCGGCTCCAGGAACGCCTTGTCTAGAAGGGCCTGTATAGCTTCCTCAAAAAGGCGTCTCTTTCTGCTCTCAAGGGAGAATGAGAAACAAAGGTCCTTGGAGGAGAAAGAGAGGTGAAGGGAATCCTGAGGCCACCACATGTAAAACCCATGGATCTGCCACAGAGGCCTGCCAAGCTGAAAGGTAGTGGCGTCGGCCGCCACCTACCTAAGGGTGGGGACCCAGGTTTGGAGAGTCATGCAGAAGGAGGTTTGGAAGCCTTGGGCGTCATGGAGGACTTTGATCTCCATTGCTGCGTAGGCTTGGATGAGGAGCATGGAGCCTGAGGGACCGCCTGGGTCACCTGGCGCGAGTCTACCTGATAGGGACAAAAAAAATCTGATTCCTTTTGACAGGCGCTTTCCTCCTCAGGATCCACTGGCAGGTGAGTACTCTTCCCTCCAGTGGCCTCGTTGAGGAGATCCTTGAGCTCAGGCCCAAACAGGGAGGACCCCTGAAACGGCGAAGACAGGACAGCCTTCTTGGAGGCCATGTCAGCAGACCAGATCTTGAGCCAAAGAGCCCTTCTGGCTACCACAGATATGGTAGAAGCCCTGGCTACCATACGCACAGAGTCAAACAGGGCAGCAGAGACCTAATGCTGAGCCTCAGCAATGTTAGCGAGAAGTCGCAACATGTCAGATGTAGGGATCCCTTGACGGACAGCAGAATTGAGTTGTTCAGTTCAAACAGCCACAGCCCTATTTACCCATGCAGCAGCAAAGGTAGGGCGAAGGGCAGAGCACGCCATCGCAAAAATAGCCTTGAGAGAAGTCTCAAGCTTCGTATCAGTCCAGTCTTTGAGAGCAGAGGCATCAGCCACTGGCAAGGCAGTGAATTTAGAAAACCTGGAAACTGGGGCATCCACTTTGGGGGGGGGGGGGATGAACCCACTGAGTGAGGGCCGTTTCAGAAAACGGGTAAAGTTTAGCAAATTTCTTAGACATAGATGATTTCTTGTCTGGAAATTTCCACTCCTCTGACAAGGGTCAAGGGAGGGGTTAGGTGGAAAGAATGCATGGGGCCTAACAGGCTCCTGAAAAACATCAGAGGGGTCAGAAGATGCCTCCTGCACCAAGGGAATGTTCAGGGTGGACAACACAGCCCTGATCAGGCCCTCAAACGAGGGGATGAGGTCCTCCTCAAAGGGGTCCCCAAAAAACTGAGATGAAGGAACAGCTGAACAGTCATCATCAGAGTCCACCAACAACTCCTCCTCAGAGGAGTCAGACACATCAGGTACACACGGCAGTTTAGGCAGGGAAGATCCGATAGGGGCGGGGGTCTGCCACAAGTGGAAGACCCCCTGTAAAGTGGATGGAAGGAGTTGTAAGGTGGACCAGAGGTCCCTGGTAGTAGCCTTAAACTCTTGTATCCATACTGGCTGTAGTGCATGGCTGGAGTTCCCTGCAGGAGATTCAGGGGCAGTAGCGCATTCTGGGCAAATATGACCTGAGAATTCTCTAGGTTACCCTGTATGACATGAGGAGCAATGGGGGACACAGACCCCAGATTCCTTAGTCTTAAGTCTAGCCTCAGCCTTAAGTGGAATAGACATTCACACAAAAGTCAACTGGTCAATAAATACACTGATCACCCAAAAACAATGTTTAAAAGTGATAAAACAGTCCATAAAACGTCATAATCTTATCTTGCGAAGAAAGGGTTAAACAGCTGAGGAGAGAGGAAGAGTCCAGGACCTGCGTAGGATACTCATTCTCAGAAAGGGACAAAATGGCTGCCGCGATGGGAGCCAATCAGAAACGAGCGTGTGAAGCAAGCGCTCATGGGATTTGTAGTTTTTTGACAAAAGTACCCGAAGATCCCCAAGCCCCCCCCAGCATGTTCAGAAAGTTGACCGGACGACAGTGCAAGGGCAGACAAGAAAAATGAGCTGTCTCTGACCTCACTGTGATAAGCGGTTGAAGAGATTTGTCCCAACTGTACAGTCCCATTTAAGTCAATGGAGCAATGGCGTCAGAGCGGCAAAGCACGATCTTAAAGGCGCAGTACACAATTTCAACAATAAATGAATGTTAAGCTAAAATTATACCAGAACATGTAATTAAAATATAAAAACACTAAACCCAGTAGGGAAAGTGCTTTCAACCCCCACAACATGCCAAACCAGCAGTGAGAGGGTTAAAGTACCTCAGAAACCTGCTCAAAACACCCAGACAGACATACAGGCAGACCCAATGAGTGCTAGAGTATGCAATAGGAACTCAAATGATAAAGACCCTGTGCGGAGGGGTTCCATGGGACATGTGGACCTACCTCAGCACTCAAAGGGTTGCTCACCTTTTTTGCGGAACTTCTTTCTTTACACTACCATAAATCAAGAAGCCTCAGTGGACAACTCCTGGGGAAAGAACTTGCAGCCAAGATTTTCCCCCCAGGGCTTAGGTCCACAAATAAGCACCTGGTAAACGGAGCTATCCACATTTGGGTGATGGGAATTGTCAGTGATGGTAATCCGCCTAATGGTGGTATTCCATATCTAGCAGAAAATAATAAAATTCTAAAACTGAACAGAACTGTTTTCTTGTCTTGTTGCTTGCAGCGATGAACAAAACTTACTGAAGCTAACAGAAAGCTGCAGCCAAGGTTAGAGGGTAGGCTCCACCCCTGCACTCACTTCTCAGAATTGTTCCTGCCTACTTAAAGGGGCAGAGTACCTACCCAAAGTTGCCAGTAACTTCTATTGGACGAGAGAAAAATGTATAGTTATTTTTAAGACTTGTTTAATCAAAAATATGCATTTTTGTATACAAGTGTTAATAATTATAAGTTAATAAGTTTAGAACCAAATGCTAATTTAAAAAAAAAAACAAAAAAAAAAAAAAACAACAACTTTTTTTCTAATTGTTGCACACTCTCTCAGTGACACAAAAGTTGAACAAAAAATCCACAAAAGGCAAAGTGGAAAAAAGAAATAATAAATAGTAAAGGCAACCTGGCATTACATACTATGCACTTGCAGAATATGTTAGGTCAAAGAGGAGGTTGACAACTTACATAAACTTAGTGTTTGTTTACTCTGCCCAGAGTATCCCGTTAGGACAGCTATAATACAGGCACTATTGCATTGAACCTGTATTTCAGAATAGTACAATCAGTAGAGGTGTTCCACCAATAGGCATACCTGGGAACTTCCAGCTGAGGGCTACCCGGAGGGGAGTCCTCTGTTCAGCAGGGGGTGTCAAAAATGACGCTAATCGCGTTAAAAAGGGGCGGGGCTTCACACGAGCGAGGGGGGTGCTTAACCCTTTGTGTTTCAGAGTGGTACGGAATACATTGCAAAGCAATGCATTCCGTACCACTCTGGCACTCAAACGGTTAAAAATGACACAGACACACACACACAAACAAACAAACAAAAAAAAGGCTGGGGACGGAGGAACAGCGGGAGAAAGAGTGCAAGTGGGTAGAGTTTCAATAGAAACTCCCCACATCCGGAGGAATCAGCCTCTGCCCCGGAGACCCGGTAAATCTCTGTCAGAACCGGAGTCACCGGGGCAAATCCGGAGAGTTCCCAGGTATGCCAATAGGGTGTGCTAGGGATTGCAACATGATGAGATAGAACAGAGACCAGCCAAAGCTACATTTTTCAACTTAAAATTGTGATTCCCTATCTTTTTCATGGGATGCTCCCTTTTGGATTTCAAACATTGATGCCCCTTTTTCTACTTAAATATTATTCATTTGCAGCTTTTTTGTGAAAATAAAGCCCCCACAAAAGAAAGTAATTTTTTTTTAGCACATTCTGGATCAGAGGGGATTGCAATGTATTGCAAAGCAATGCGTTGCACACCCCTCTGGTCCTGAACGTGTTAAACAAATGTTAGCTATAAGCACATACTGTTTCGTTAAAAAAAAAAAAAAAAAAAAATTGACTCATGTATATGGGTAATGTCAGACTTGTGAATGTGCTAAGAAATAAAGGCCTGGACTTCATTACAGTTAATAACTTTATCAAGTGTTTTCCCGCAAATTTCTCCACAGATTTCAATAGGAATCTGTTCGATAAATCCAATTATATCCACTTATCAGCTGCTATGTAATCTAGGCCAAAGCTGGCAGCCAATGTTGGCTCAGGTCAACGACTGTGTTAAGTAAACAGAAACCTTTCCCCACTGTTTTCTTTGACACAGGTCAGAGTGTCCAAATGATTAATCAATTCATACCCAACAATCCTTGTGCACAGATCACCATACTACAATAGAATTGTATGGGATTTGCAGGAAAATTTTAGGGTTTTGGGTGATTCTTTAGATCAAGGCAAATTATTTACCCAATTAGAAATCCACTAAGTATGCTACATTTCTTGTATAACTAAGAAAGAAAAGTACCATTGGATTAAGTATGAATATCACATTAGGGTATTTGTACCATTTTACCTCTAGACCTCTGTGCACAATTATTTCTGTAACATGGCAATATAGGTATTTTTCCATTTACATTTGCACCACTTCAAAGTTACTAAACTCTTTGAAAACCATGGCATTTAGGTCTTGTCCTTAAAACTACCTTGTCTTGATGAAAGGTGATGTAAGAAGAAGTGCACATGAAAGCTTGAAGTTCACCCACTCTCCTCGCTGATGTAATTGCTGTTACAGCTTCTAGAGTGCGATTCTTGATAGGGATGGATTGTAATGGTTCAAAGCTTTTGTGGACTGAAAGCTGCTGCAAAACCAGATTTAGATCCCAAGCCAGTATAATCTCCCGCACTGTAGGTTTAATTTTGGAGATATTTGGATGTATCTCTTGATTATGTAATGATCTGAAAAAGGATTGGCTAGAACTGCTGATAGGGCAGATAGCTGCACCTTTAAGGAAGCTGGTGTTAGAATCCATCCTGTAGGAAATCCAAAATAGTTCCTACTGTTATTTATTCTCTAGAAAGATTGTGTTCTCTGCACCATTCATTGAATATGTTCCATATACGGTAAAAAAATCTTTGAAGTTGCTACTTTTTCTTCCTTTAATTATTGTTTCCGCCACTTCCTTAATCTCTAAAGAGCGCCGTTCAGCTTCCATGCCATTATCTTCAAGAAGCTGGGATTGGGGTGCAATATTGGACATTGTGATAGTAGATCTGTGACGTCCAGCAGCTTCATGGGCAGTTGAACCAACATTCTCACTAGGTCTGCAAACCAAGTTTTTCTCAGCCATCTTGGTACTATCAATATCAGGGTTGCTTTGTCCTGTTTTAATCTTCCAAACCACCTCCAATAGTAGAGGAAGGGGTGGAAAAATATATGCCAACCGGAACCCCCATCTGATCATTAGAGCATCCTGCCCCCAGGCCTTGTTGTCTTTCCATCTGGAGATGAACTTGTGACACACTGTGTTGACTCTTGTTGCCATTAGGTCTATTGTTGGTTCTCCAAATAGATGTACTATGTTCCTGAATACCTCTGTGTTGAGGGACAAGTTTCCTGGATCCAGAGTGTTTCTGCTGAGATAATCTCAGCTTGAATATTTGTTATGCCTGAAATGTGTGCTGCAGATAAGTCCAGGAGATTGTTTTAAGCCCATAGAAATATCTTCTGATAGAGACTATTCAAGGCTGGACTCCTCGTTCCTCTTTGGTTGAGGAGGTACCTTACTGTGGAGATGCTGTCCGATCTGACCAGAACGGCTTTCCCTCAAAGTTCTGTTTGAAGTTGCTTTAGACTGTACCATACTGCTTTCAGTTCTAGCATGATGATGCGTAACTTCTGTTCCTGTCTGTTCCATGTGCCCTTTATTGCTCTCTGCTGCCAAATTCCTCCCCAGCTGAGACTGCTGGCGTCTGTCGTCAGTATCTCCCAAATGGGTTCTATCAGGGTTCTGCCTCTTAGAAGGCTTGATCTCATTAGCCACAGAGATCTTTTGGTGGCTGGCCAGACTGGAATGCGCATGGTGAATTCCAATGGGTTTTCCTTCCAATATGTTAGCAGATTCTCCTGTGGTGCTCATACGTGTGATCTTGCCCAAGGAACAACTTGTACTGCTGAAGATAGATTGCCTAGGAGTTTTGAGAACTCCAGTGCAGTATGTTGTCTGTTCTTTAGGAATCCTGATATCCTGCTTGTGAGTCTGCGTCTTCTGTCTTTTGATAGAAATGCTTTGCCTTTCACAGTGTCAAATTGTATCCTTAGGAAAATCAGACAGTGTTGGCACTAGATTACTTTTTTCTTTGTTGATCTTCCAACCCAGATCCGATAACATCTGTACGCAGAAATTTGTGGAGTGATTCTTCCACTATTAAGATGTCATTGAGGTAAGGAAATACTTTTATGCCCTTTTGCCTTAGGAAGGCTAGGGCCACTGCTAGAACCTTTGTGAACACTCTCGGCACTGAGGCCAAGCCAAATGGAAGAGCCATGAACCGATAATGGTGGCTGCAAATGCAGAACCTCAGATACTTCCTGTGGGAAGGTCTGATGAGAATGTGGTGGTATGCATCCTGCAGATCTATCTTCGTTAAGAATGCCCCTGGATGTACTGACTTGATTGTTGAGGAAACCGTTTGCAGCCTGAACTTACTGATCCTGACAAATGAATTGAGCCATTTCAAGTCTAGTATCAGTCTCAAATCCCCTGAGCATTTCTTTACTGGAAAAATGACTGAATAGGTTCCATAGTTCCTTTGCTCTCTGGGA
Source organism: Rhinophrynus dorsalis (assembly GCA_037306005.1). Classification (NCBI taxonomy): domain Eukaryota; kingdom Metazoa; phylum Chordata; class Amphibia; order Anura; family Rhinophrynidae; genus Rhinophrynus; species Rhinophrynus dorsalis. The sequence goes on along the minus strand of CM074719.1, from coordinate 472,074,052 downwards.
ACCTTCTCTATCACTCTGTTGATATGTAGATCTTGAATAGCCGCCAATACTTTGTTTCTCATCATTCTGTTGGAAATTTTGGAGGTCTTGAATCTTGTGTTCTGTGGGACAGACTCAAATTCTATGCAATACCCCATTTCCAGAATCTGCTGAACCCATTTGTCTGGGACAACTTGTTTCCAGACCTCCAGATATGACACCAGTCAGACCCCTACTGGAGTTGGAGATGAAGGCAGCCTGATCTCATTGCGTATTCCTAGAGAAGGGCTTCCTCTGGAAATCCCTCTTGTTTCCTGATCTAGTATTGGGAGCCTGATTTCTTTCTGCTTTGCCCATAATTTCTCCCTAGCCTATAGCTTCTTGCCTCCTGAAAGGACTGCCTTCTTAAATTAGAAGATGATGTTGGAGAAATCCTGTTTCTACGTTCTTGAGGCAAAAAGACGCTTTTGCCTGCTGATGACTTTTTAATAATTTCTTCTAATTGATTACCAAAAAGAAAAGAAGAGAACCAAGGAAAGGTAAGAAGACTAGTTTTTTTTTTTTTGATGATGCATCAGCATCCCAGGCCTTGACCCAGAGGGTCAGTCTTTCTGTAACTGAGAGGGCAGAGGCCCTGGCTGATAACTTAATAGCGTCCAGGGACGCGTTGCAGGAAAAATTAACTGCTTCATTGATGGATGCCACCTCTCTTAGTAATCTGGTTTTAGACACAGAGGACTCAATCTTTTCTTCTAATTCTCCTAACCATATCCTTAATACTCTGAATATGCAGGCCATAGCTGGCCTAGTGTCAACGGACACTGACCAGGGGTAACAACACCCCAACTGTTACACAGGACACTGAACTAGAGCCAACAGGGCTCAAAAGTGAAGAAAGCACCAAGAACCGAAGAAGATCCTAGACAGGCAAGACTGCCTCCAGGATCTTCCTAGCAAAGCTGGCGTCAGCCGATGCCAGCACATCAACATGGTAATGCTTCAAAAAGATGTGCACCGAACGGCCAAGTGGCAGCCTTGCACAACTGATCAGCGGAGGCCTGATTCTTGTAAGCCCAAGAAGCCCCAATAGATCTTGTAGAAGAGCAGTGACCCGAAAGGGGACAGGCTTCTTTCTCAGCCCGTAAGCCTTATGAATAGTGGACTTGATCCAAGAAGCAATAGTCACCCTGGATGCAGGTCTTCCTGCCCTAGGACCCTCAGGAATGATGAACAAAGCGTCAGATTGCCTGATAGACGTGGTGCGTTGTCTCAAGTTTTATGTACATCGCACTGAGTCTAACAAGTGGAAATCCCTCTCCTTGTCAGAGGTGGGGTCAGGGCAGAAAGAGGGCACCAATATCTCCTGGTTGATTTAAAACTCCGAAACCACCTTCGGGAGAAACACCTGAGAGGTGCGAAGCACAGCCTTGTCCTTGTGAACCACCAAATAGGGTGGTTTACAGGACACAGCATGTAACACCGCGACACGACGGATAGACACAATCGCCAAGAGAAAAGCCAATTTCCACATCAATGCACCTCTGAAAGAAAACAGAAAGAGCAGAAGTCTAAACCTTAATGGAACTCAAACGGAGGCCCTTATCCACACCATCCTGCAAAAATGCCAGGACCTTAGGAACATCAAATTCCTGAGACAGGTCCCTGTCAACACACCAAGATAGAAAGGTCGACCAGACATGATGATAGATCTTGGAAGAAACAGGTTTGCCGGCACTGAGCATAGTAGCCACCATCCTAGAAGAAAAACCTCTCTTCATCAATATTGAGGATTCAACTTCCAAGCCGTCAAAGTTAGCCGATGAACATCCTCCTTCCACATGTAACCCTGTAGAAGAAGATACGGATGGCAAGGGATCTGGAATGGCTCTGCCATTGATAGATCCAGAAGCTCCGGAAACAAAGCTTGGTGAGGCCAGTACGGAGCAATCAGAATTACTGGACAGCATTCCAGTTGCAATTTCCGTAACACCCTGTGCAAAACTGGAAGGGGAGGAAAGATGTAGGCCAGAAGAAATAACCAAGGAATGGACATTGCATCCGCTGCCAGGGCTAGAGGGTCCCTCCACTGAGAACAGAACCAAGGAACCTTCCTGTTGTGTCTTGTCTCCATCAGGTCGATGTAAGGAAGACCCCACTTCTGAACAATGAGGATGAACACCATTGGGTGCAGCTCCCACTCTCTGCTGTCCACTGTGTGTCGACTGAGGAAGTCTGCCATGAAATTTGTCTACGCCAGGAACGTGCACTGCAGATATAGCAAGAACGTGTTCTTCTGCCCAGGACAAAATAGCCTTGACCTCTAACCAAGCGGCAAGACTTCTGGTTCCTCCCTGCTTGTTGATGTAAGCCACAGCCGTGGCGTTGTGGGACTGTACCCGGCATCCGTAGTCACCGTGGTCTGGAAGGATACCAGGAAGGACTTGCCTTTCAGCAGATTGGAGAGGTCGAGCCCCCATGACTAACTCAGTTCCACATGAAGGGGAAGGGACACTGACATCTTCAGAAGGTCCGGCTGACCCCTGCACACCTGGGTCACAAACCTCCAGAGCTCACTGGTGTGTGATGGAAATGAATTTCCCCACTAGAGAGGACAGCTTCTTGGCTGTAACTGGATCTTGAGCCAGAACCGCAGAAACACTGTGGGTGATCTGGTGCACTACCTCGTCCGTGAGAAACACCATGTTCTTCTGAGTGTCGAAGAGAAGGCCCAGGAAGACCAGATGCTGGGATGGGACAAGATCTGACTTGTCCATGTTGATGATCCACCCATGATGGGTGAGACTGTGAATGCATTGCTGAACCTGCTGATGAAGAAGTTCTGCAGAGGGGGCTTTCAGAAGTAGGTCGTCCATGTATGGAGTAACTCTGATGCCGTCTCGGTGGGGGATGGACACTAAGACTCCCAGGACACGGTTGAAAACTTGAGGAGCTGTAGTCAGACCAAAGGGAAGAGAACTGAAACTGAAAATGCCCTTGGTCGAGGGCAAATCTGAGATACTGCCAGCTCTCTGGATGAATGGTGATGTGTAAATACGCATCCCGAAGATCCTGAGATGCAAGGAATTCCCCTGGAGACATAGCAGCAATCACCGTCCGTAGCGACTCCTGGTGATAATGGGTCCGGATCACAAAAGAATTGAGATCCTTCAAATCCAAAATGGGGCAACAGCCTCCGTCCTTTTTAGAGACCACAAAGAGGTTTGAGTAAAAACCCATACCTCTGTCCTGAACTGGAACCGGCTCTAGAACATCCTTATCCAGAAGAGCCTGAATAGCGCCGATGAACAGCCGGCGTTTCTCTGCTCCCTGAGGCATACGAGAAGGAAAGAAGCGAAAGGGAGGAAGAGAGACAAAAGGAATCCTGTACCCTTCTGTCATCACTTGTAAAACCCACGGGTCCACCACTGAATCCTCCCAGATGCTGTGGTAGTGACACAGACGACCACCCACGGCAGAGTGTGGACCTGGGTTCGGTGAGTCATGCCGAAGGAGGCTTGGAGGAGACCTTGGGCTTCCAATGCTGTTTGGGCTTGGAGGAGGCAAGCGGAGCTGAGGGAACTGTCTGGTTTGCTGGACGTGTCTCAGGCTGAAAGGAACAAATATACAGATTATGCTTAAATGGCGTTTTCTTCCTGGGGACCAAGGATAGAAGTGTACTTTTACCCTCTATGGCCTCACTGATCAGAGCTTTAAGATCTGGCCCAAATAATGAAGTACCTTGAAAAGGTAAGGAGAGCAATGCTTTCTTGGAAGCAGTGTCAGCAGACCAGATCTTGAGCCAAAGAGCCCGTCTGGCAACCACAGACATGGTGGAAACCCTGGCCACCAAATGGATGGCAAATGAGGCAGCAGATACATAGTGCTGCTCCTCAGAAATGTTGGCAAGGAGGCGCAACATATCCGAAGTAGGAGCACCCAGACAGACAGCCAGGGTGAGCTGTTCAGTTCAGACCGCAATGGCCCGGTTCACCCATGCTGCAGTGAATGCTGGATGAATGGCAGTACCAGCAGAGGCAAAAATGGACTTGAGGGACACCAAGTTTCTCAGTCCAGTCCTTCAGAGCAGACACATCAGAAACTGGCAAGGCAGTAGACTTAGATAGCCTGGAGATAGGAGCATCCACTTGGGGAGGATGAACCCACTGAGCAAGCTCTGCCTCAGAGAAGGGTTAAAGCTTGGCAAATTTCTTGGACATAGAAGGTTTCTTGTCCAGATATTTTAACTCTTCAGACACAAGGCGGTCAAGAGTAGGGTTAGGTGGAAAGCAAATAAGGGGCTTTTTAGGCTCCTGAAACACATCAGAGGGGTCAGAAGGAACCTCCTGAACTAAGGAAATGTTAAGGGTATGCAAAATAGCCCTGATCAGGCCCTCAGCTGAGGGCTCAGGATGAGCCTCAAAAGGGTCCCCAAAAAACTGAGAGGAGCCCACAGCAGAACATTCCTCAACATCCGAATCCACAGGCAGGAATCTGATACGTCAGGTACTCCATGAGGTTTTGGCAGGGAAGACTTGACGGAGGAGGGGGTCTGCCAAGAATGGAAGCCCCCCTGTAACTGGGATGGAAAGAGTTGCAATGTAGACCTAAGGTCCCTAGCAGCAGCCTTGAACTCTTGCACCCAAACTGGCTCTAATGCATGGCTGGAGGTCCCTGAGAGACTGTCATGGACATCAGAACATTCTGGGTATTAATGAGAGAATTTTCTAGTAACCCTGAATGACAGGAAAAGCAATGCCCAATAGGGGATACAGAGACCCCAGCATCCTTAGTCTTAGGTCTGGCCCCAAGCTCCAATGGTATAGACATTCTCACAGTGTCAAATAACCTTACAGTATAAGAAATCACCCAAGTACAGTGTGCAGGATTAAGGTTTCACCCCAGAAATCGCTAAAATACACTTATTTGGAAGGCAAAGGGTTAATCTGCAGAGGAGAGGAAGAGAGTCCAAGTCCTGAGTAGGATACTCGTTCTGGAAATGGCACAAAATGGCTGCCGCGGGGGGGGGGGGGGAGCCAATCAGAAATGAGCGAGCGAAGCAAGCGCTCATGGGAAACGTAGTTTTCCCAGAAAAAGTACCCAAACAGTGCCCAAAGCCCCCTGAGCCCCCCCAACACACTGGAAACATGAACCGGATGATAGAGCAAGGGCAGACAAGAAAAATGAGCCATCTTTGAAGCGGTTGCAGAGATTTGTCCAAAACTGTATAGTACCATAGGAGTGAATGGAGCAATGGCACCTATGCAGTAAAGCGTGCCTAACTCAAATTTTACAAAATTGAAACCGTAAAATAAAAATGCATGAAATATCACTAGAACATGTTAGGATACAAAAAAAAAAAACAACAACACTGAACCGGTAGGAAAAGTGTCATAAATCCCCCCCAAAAGATGCAAAACCAGCAGCTAAAGGGTTAAAGTACCACATAAACCTGCTCCAAAACACCCAACAGATATACAGATAGATCCAATGAGTGCAGGAGTGTGCAATAGGAACTACAAAGGTAAACCCCTGTGCGGAGGGGCACTGTGGGTCATGTCTTCAGAGTACCATGTATTAAGAAGCAGCCTCCTGAGGAAAGAACTTGTAGCCAAGATTTCCCCCCCAGGGCTTAAGGTCCACAAAAAGCACCTGGATACTGAGCTAGCCACATCTAAGTGCATTGTCAGTTATGGTAATCCGCCTAATGGTGGTATGCCATTTCTAACAGAAAAATAAAAAAATTTCTAAAACTATAGCAGAACTATTCTCTTGCCTATGCCTTCACCAAGGAACAAATCTTTCTGGATCTGGTTGGCTAGCTGCAGCCAAGGAGGGAAAGGTAGGCTCCATCCCCTGTATACAACTCAGCAGTGGGAATACCCTTGTTTTATTTGGGGACATAAACCCTACAACACATATTTAAGACATAAAAAGAAATTACTATCCCTTTAACCCCTTAAGGACCGGCGGTCATGGGACATTTCTGTCCCATAATGACCACATAGGCGCACTTGGACGATCCGGTACACGTGACCTGTCACGTGTATCGTCGCGTCATTATGGGGCTTGGAAGAGATCGCTCCAATCTTGGAGCGGTCTATTTCAGGCCCTATTTTTACTTGCAGCGCTCCCGGTAGAGCGCTGTAAGTAAAAAGTACGTGACGTACCATGACCGTCATCGGTCCTTGAGTAGTTCAAGGACCATGATGGTCCTGGTACGTCAAGGGTCCTTAAGGTGTTAATGGTGTCCAACAATACGGCTTAATTAGTGGAAAATAACCTATTGTGGACCTAAAAAAGGAAACAGATGTTTTCAGAGGCTGTATTGCTTAGTGATCCATGCTAGTTTCAATAGCTTTTTCTCTGTAATGAAGATTAAGGGATTTCAAAACCATGTTCTACAACACAGCAGGTTCATCAAGGGTGATTTTAGCTCTGTCATTAAAGTGTTAACAACCACCTTTGAGATCAGTCTGCTCTAAGAATCTAACCTGAAGTAGCACCCCTTTGCAAACCATTCAAGTAATTCAACCTTATTTTAAACATAACATTTTTATTAAAGATGGCCTCAGGTTTTGCAGCCAAACTATTGAAAAGCGTGCTCAAAATCGGAGTTTGTTCTATATTATATTTATGTGATTCATTGGTCGATAGGAGACAACGTGGAGTTTTAGCACAGAGACAGAGATATGCGTCCAAACGACTTATATTGACTGCTCAAAATCAATACTACATGACACACACACTACTCCCATTTATAAGGCCATGCTTTGCAGTTGTAGGAATATAATCTAAAGAAAGGTAAGAGGACAATGTAAGCCTGGTCAGTGTTGCAGTGCAAGTCAAATGAAGTTTAATCCTGTTTTTGCAGTGTTAAACTAGGTGTAGGAGCAGAACACAGAGAGGCACTCCTTCACTTTTACACTAAGCAGGGGCAAGCATTGCTTTAAGCTAGTAGACAATTTTCAAAAAGGCTATTTAAGATCTTGCATAAAACACTATTTTAACCCTTTAAGTGCCAGAGGGGTACTCAACGCATTGCCTTGCAATGCGTTGGTACCCATCAGGCACTCAAAGGGTTAATGGAATACTAACGACTAAAATGATTTGGGGTAATTTACATAAACATACCCCTTAATTCATGTTAGCACTATAAATACTCTATTAGTTTACCAAGGCCTAAAATCATCTTGCATTTGCATTGTGGAGGAAGCCATCCCTGCCTTTTCTGGGCTCCCAGACTCCCATTACCATAACAATATGGATAACGTGTTTCTTATGTGATAGTGATGTATTGCCTGGAAATGGGCTGAGCTATGGTAACAATGTTTCTGAACAGAAGTGTCGTGGGTATGTATATCAAGAATAAACTAACTGACTTTCTTCTCTCATTACTAGTAGCACGCTTAAAATTAAGCAAATTTTAGGAGCCAACATAAAGTCATTTTTACAGATGCTAGCTGTAAGTATATTATATGTGAAGGTGTATAAACAAATATCCTTTTTTAGATGTTAATGTTCCTTTAACCCCTTAAGGACCACTGACGTGGCAGGATCTTCACGCTGGTCCGGCACTTAAGGACCAGTGACGGTCCTGGCACGTCATGTACTTTTACCGGGCACTGAAGTTGATCGCTCCAAGACCGGAGCGATCTCTTCCAGTGCCCCGTTTGACGTGCCGCCCCATGTGATCAGGCACGCCCTGGGACCGCTGGTCCTTAAGGGGTTAAATGTGTAGCAAATTGTATCCCCCAGACAACAGAATGCTTTACCATAATACAGATATATTTTTTTTTTTTTTTTTTTTTTTTTAAGGGAAATCCTCACCTCCAGCAATATATTATTTTCTTACCAGTGTAAAAGCCTGTGTACAAGGGCCCAGCATTCTGTGTGTTCGGGCAGTCTGTACTGTGCATGACTGCATCAGACAACATACATCTGCCCTTTTATATTATAGGGTTATATTATAGAACAGGATATGAATCTTGCTTGCCAATAAATATTCAATCCCTTTTTTTTTTTTTGTTTGTTTGTTTGTTTTTTAATGCACTATTGACGGAGAATTTATATTATGACAGATAGATATATATTGATAGGATCTAGTGAATTGGAGAGGTCACTAAAATACAAGGGGGGAGATGCACTAAGGAATGGAAAAAAAAAAAAAAGGTGAAAATGTGGAGATAATGTCTCTAGTGAAGTTACTTCACCCAGTCCTATGGAGCCAATGTACTGACATTTGTCTAACTTGAGAGATCTTAGTGCGTAGGTTCCACAGATTAGCATAGGATATCAACAGAGAAGTTATCTCCACAGTATCACCTCTTTATCGTACCTTCAAGCATAACCTCCAAGGACGTGAAGAATGAGAATTCATCATCACATTAGGGCTAATGTGGTCAATATTACAAAGAATTCAAAAAAAATTATAAAATGATATTGGGTCATGAAGATGCTTATCCCTATGCAGGGGCATCTCAGGAACATTACATCTGCTGCCAACTTCACATGCTGCCCTTCCAGTTCCATTCACATATGGCGATGGACTCCGTTTTCAAATCTGCAAACTTGAATCCAAGGCGACAGGTCCACTTTAGAAGAACTTCATAACTAGCGATTCAATTAAAATGGAAATGCAATATAAAACGATGTTTTAATATAAGAGACACCGCCCAGTTAAAAGATTATTTCCAAGATTCATGTTGACACTGGCAACACACTTCCCCTTATAACAGTGCTTATCAGCTCCAATCCTCAGGGCACAACAGGTTAGGTTTTCAGAATACCCCTAACTGAAACACAGAAAGCTCAATTACAAAGACTACATCACTGTGATTAAAGGGATAGTAATACTTTGTTTTAACTTTATTTTATTTTGTAGGCATTAAAAAACATAAAGAAAGATATAAGTCTTATCTCTCAAACCTTTATGGTTTATGAGATATTCACAAGCAAAGTTTCCCCCTCCCGCCCCTTTTACCTACCATAAACAATCTCTTCTCAGATGTGGAATACAGTCCATAGACTGGACAGATAACAGAAGGGGACACTCTTATTCCTATGAAAACAATGAAATCCCTGCCCCCCTTGACAAGCTTTTCAGGTTTTTCCCTTATCTTAATTGAAGATTGTCCCTCTCTGCAGTCTACCTGGGCAGCTCCCTTCTGCCCTGGCTGAGCAGTGTTACATCAGTAAAAGGGGCGGGAGGGGGACACTTTGCTTGTGAATATCTCTTAAACCATAAAGGTTTGTGAGATAAGACTTATATCATTATTCATGTTTTTTTAATGCCTACAAAATAAAATAAAGTTAAAACGAAGTATTACTATCCCTTTAAGTAGGCATATCTTGAAAAGCTGTACTGTTGGTGTGATCAGAGGACCAATGTTGGGAGACACTTCTCTATAAATACAGTAGTACATAAATGCTTAACTGAGTGCCAGAGGGAGATGCAATGTATCGAGTACCCCTCTGACACGCAAAGGGATAAGTCCACTGGAATCCATTAGGCACCTCTTCAGTCGCAAAGGTCTGCTACACTCGTGTTTTCCCAGCAGCGTTAAATGTACATTGCTCAAGTACTTTTCAGTGATGGCATGAGAAAGCAGACAACTCTGTTTTGCTATGCCCACACTTCAACTGTTTAAGTAGGAAAGTGGTGTCCAGCATAGTATTTAAAGAGTTAAAGGGATAGTATTGTTTCAAAATAAAAGCAGCTCCAATTAATCTTCATAGTATTTGGGCCATGGAGACTTATTTTAATACTGTCAGTAGTTCAAGAGTAATTGAATGATAAAAAGTATCCCCCTCCCGCCCCTTTTACCTACTGTAAGCTACCACCCCTCAGATGTGGAATCTGGTCCCTTGACCAAACATATCACAGCAAGGGACAATCTTCTTAATGTGAGCATAAGGAAAGCACTGCCCCCCCCCCCGACAGGTTTTTATATATGCTCACTGAAGACTGTCTCTCTCTGCCATCCATCCGGACAGTCTTGCTGCTCAGAGGTGTGAGCACTGTGACATCAGTAAAAGGGGTGGGAGCGGATACTTTATCATTCAATTACTCTTGAACAACAAATCTGACAGTATTGAAATAACATTCTCAGTGGCCAAATACTATGAAGATTAATTGGAGCTGCTTTTATTGTGAAACATTACTCTCTAACACTTTCTTAGAAGGTTGCAGAAATTACAGATTAGTGGCAGGTAACCCTTGGCATTGATTGCTGCTGACAAGCCAGAATATGCGGATATCCCACAGGTAAAAGCTCAACTGAAAAACTGAGTTCAGACTCATATCTTTAACTCAATGGGAACCAGAACAGTGTGCAATGCATTATGAACTAAGGAGCTGAACGTCCTCTGCTCCTCACACAGTAAAAATTTGGAGTTAGTGGAACATGTGGCCAATCATTTCTTACAGCTGCCAGATAAATGTATTAACCCTTTTGTGTGCCAGAGGGGCACGAGTTACATACCCCTCTGGCACTCAAAGGGTTAACAAAAGTGGTTGCAAGGATTCTATAATTCTGCAATACTATATGGTGGTCTCATTTAAACAGAACTTTGTAGAAAAGGGAGAGAAGCCAACTTACAGCCATGATGGCACTTAAGGGCTTGATCCAAATGTTGGAGACGCTGTTTTTTCTGCCGACGGCATTTTTTCCAGCACAGTAAGCTATGCAAAAGAGGTCTGTGCTGTGAAAAAATACCGGCACAAAAAAACAAAAAAACACCGTAGTGTGTTAAAGTTTAGACGTGTTTTCATCCACAGTAGCACTGTAAACGGAATTTACTGTAACACTACATCACAGAAATCCACAAGCACAAACAATGCTACTATTTTTAACACCTTCTAAGCGTACTGACATCCCATACAAACAAAAGGATGAGAAGGAGGATATGAATAAAAATTAATTTCTTTATTTCTTGAAGGACAAAGCATAAACTGCTACTAGGCCTCAGCGTACTTGTATCTATATACGGCGGAGTGGACTGTTTTATGTCTGTGTACGGTGGAAATGTAAGAATTTGCCTGGAGCTGGGTCTGTATCTTTACATTGGACAATCACAGAAATCCAGCTTCGAAGGGGAGCATGAACGCACTCCCTGGGGCAGCTGGGAAGTTCTGAGGCGTCATTCCGGGGCATACAGCCCTGCAAAACGCGGAAGTGCCCGATTTTGCAGGGTAAATATCTCCGCTACCAGGCGATTTGAAACACACACACACACACACACACACACACACACACTCTGAATACAGAGTAAGACATTATTTTGTCAGTCGGTATCCATTTTGTCCTACCGGCATTTTTTACTCCAACATTTGGATCGAACCCTAAATGTTATCCAACATAGACCGGACACAGGTTCTCTTTTAGATAATGAACATCCTGGCACTTTAATAAATAAAACCACATTCAACAGTATTGTCAAGTAACAGGGCATTATAACCAATCTCCAAAGCAGATTAAGCCGTCTCAATAAAAGAAGCAGGAACGGGGATATTCGAATATAAAAGGTCTCTAAATATGTTCCAGATAAGGACTCACTTGCCCTTAGTCAAATCATCTTTCACAGCTATAATGGAAAGAACAAAATAAGTCAACCAGAAAGGTTTGTTGACAAGAATATAGAGAAAAGAAAATAATAAATATTATATATACACACACACACACACACACACACACACACACACACACACACACACACACACACACACACACACACACTAGCAGGTGTAGCCAAGCATGCATTTTATAAAAAACTACCAGTCACCATTAAACTTTACAGGGTTTAAAACAAAAAAAAAATTCTAAACCTGTATAGAGAATATAAACTGAAACCAGAGCACATCTGTGCTGTTTCACACAACCAGTCTTCAACTAACAGCACACAGAGTAGGGTCTTTCTAGGAAAACTATGTATTGTGGAACTATGCATGTGACAAATTTACTGTTACATTTCTTATAAACGCCCCACAGTTTCAGAACAAAAACTAAAATTAGAGGCCTATGGCATAATAGCATTATAGCTCAAACTCTTCAAAACCTTATTCGTAACCCCTTAAGGACCATGGCAGGTACTTAAGAACCACAGAGAATTATTATAATTATTATTTTATTTTTTAATGCTATCCAATTCACGGCCCTCCCGAATGGAGTGTAGCCACGTGGGTAGCCCTGAAATCCATTAAGTGCCAGGACAAGTCACTCGCCCTTTAGGGAAGTTTTCCCATGACAGTACTGGAACCACATGGCTCTTTAAGGGGTTAAAAAACTCCTGTCAATGCATTTGATACCTTTCTAGCATTCAGAGAGCAGTGATTCTCAACTTTAGTGTGCTGCAGAAATCAAATTAGGGTGACAAACAATTGTGAGGAGCAACCATCAAGCGTGAGTTGTAACACCATTGAGAGGCTACCATGCCTAGAACAAGACACTTTACCTTGTTCGCGCTTGATGGGTGCTCAATTGTTTTGTCTCCCTACAGGGATTCAGATGCACCACACCTACAAGGCCCACGTAGGCCGAAATGTACGTCTGGGGTTTTGCCAAGTCTCTCGTGTGGAGAGGATTTGCCTGACATTTTGGAGCTGGACTGTTTGTGGGCAGGGCCAGTCTGATACAGATATGGAGATTTCCTCTCAGCAATGGCACATGGGAGTGAAAAATGTGAGTTGTAGCACCATTGAGAGTCTACCATGCCTAGAACAAGACACTTTACCTTGTTCATGCTTGATGGGTGCTCCTCACAATTGTTTGTATCAAATTAGGTTGCCTCATGTTTAATATGAAGACAGATAATTTCTCCTCCATTGTGCTGTTCGTCCTCAGAAGCCTCTCACATTTTGTATGTGTATTCCGGAGCTGGACAAGGCTTCTTTTGTAGTTTGTAACAATTCAAACTTGCACTACCAGGCAGAGCTTTTGTTTTATCAACAGATCACTCAGCACACCACACAACGTAAAACAAACTGCATGCCAGATGGCACGGTTTCCAACAGCTTTGTTAACCAAACCAGAGATGCAATAACTTTTAAATGAAGAATTTCCCAGATGCCAGATTTCCCGTGCTTTACTCAACAGGAAAAGCATAATATTCTAACTATAAAAGAGGATTTTAGTCTTACCTGTTAAATCCTTTTCTCTTAGTCCATACAGGTTACTGGTAACTCTGGGAGGCGATCCGCCCCTTAGTAGGCAGGAACAATTCTCAAAGTGTATGCAGGGGGTGGAGCCTCGCTTCCCTCCTTGGCTGCAGCTAGCCAACCAGCTCCAGAAAGATTTGAGACACTAAGTATGACTAGATATTAGAAGGGAAGAAGACTCCTGTGAGCATGACCCCGAAGGACCGCCACAGGACAGCCAAGCATGGTCTCGACAGTGTGGGAGACCAGTAACCTGTATGGACTAAGAGAAAAGGATTTAAAAGGTAAGACTTAAATCCTCTTTTCTCTGTCGTCCAACAAGTTACTGGTAACTCTGGGATGTCCATCCATTAAATTTCCCAGAGGTGGGGAGAAGGCAAGGACCAGGCGCAAGGCTCTCAAAGTCAACAGAACATATACGAACCATCAGATCAGAGATAGCCCAACAAGAACCGAAGTGTCAACGGACACAAAACAGGGGTAACAGCACCCCAGGAACGTTACACAGCACACTGTACTAGAACCAACAGGGTTCAACAGAGAAGAAAGCACTAAGAACCAAGGAAAATTCTGGACAGGCAATACTGCCTCCAGGATTTTCCTCCCAAAGCTGGCATCAGCCGATACCAACACACCCACACAATAGTGCTTTGAAAAAGGGTTCACAGATGACCAGGTGGCCATCTTGCATAACTGATCAGCGGAGGCCCGATTCTTGTAAGCCCAAGAGGCCCCAATAGATCGAGTAGAACGAGCTGTGACTCTGAAAGGGACAGGCTTCTTAATCATCTCATAAGCCTTGCAATTAGTGGACTTGATCCAAAAAGCAATCGTCACCTTGGATGCAGGTCTTCCTTCCCTAGAACCCTCAGGAATGACGAACAGAGCATCAGATTTTCTGATAGACTCAGTGCGATGTACATAAAACTTGAGACAACTCACTACATCTAACAAGTGGTGATCCTTCTCCTTGTCAGAGGTGGGGTTAGGGCAGAAAGAGGGCACCACAATCTCCCGATTGATGTGGAAACCTGAAGCCACCTTCAGAAGAAACTCCTTAGAAGTGCAAAGCATCGGCTTGTCCTTATGAAACACCAAATAGGGTGGTTTACAGGACAGAGCATGTAACTCCGCGACACGGCGAACAGACACAATCGCCAGGAGAAAAGCCATTTTCCATGTCAACAGGCTTAGAGGAAGAGTAGCCAAAGACTCAAAGGGAGGGCGCTGAAGTATCAGAGACTGGCAAGGCAGTAGATTTAGACAGCCTGGAAATATGGGCATCCACTTTGGGGGGATGAACCCACTGAGCAAGCGCAGCCTCAGAAAAGGGATAAAGCTTAGCAAATTTTCTGGACACAGAAGCTTTCTTGTCCGGGGATTTCCATTCCTCAGACACAAGGTGGTCATGAGTGGGGTTAGGTGGAAAGTATGTGAGGGGCTTAGCAGGCTCCTGGAATACATCAGAGGGATCAGAAGGAACCGCCCTGATTAGGCCCTCAGCGGAGGGTTCAGGATCATCCTCAAAAGGGACCCCAAGAATCTGACACGTCAGGTACTCCCTGAGGTTTAGGCAGGGAAGACCTGACTGAGGAGGGGTCCTGCCAAGACTGAAAGGCCCCCTGTAACTGGAATGGAAAGAGTTGCAATGTAGACCTAAGGTCCCTAGTGGCACCCTGCACCCAAGCTGGTTCTATGGCATGGCTGGTGGTCCCAGGAATGGTGTCAGGGGTATCAGAACATGCTGGGCATAAATGACCATGGGAATTCTCTAGGTAGCCCTGAGTGAAAGGAAGAGCAATGCGCAATGGGGGATACAGAGACCACAGCCTCCTTAGTCTTAGGTCTAGCCCCAAGCCCCAGTGGCACAGACATTCGCACAGTGACAAAATAACAAACTGTACAATAAATTAACCAATTATAGTGTGCAGGATTAAAGTTTCACCCCAGGAATCGCAGGCGAAAGGTTAATCTGCAGAGGAGAGGAGAGTCCAAGCCCTGCATAGGATACTCACCCAAAAATGCTCACAAAAT
The DNA here is from genome assembly GCA_037306005.1 of Rhinophrynus dorsalis. Lineage (NCBI taxonomy): Eukaryota > Metazoa > Chordata > Amphibia > Anura > Rhinophrynidae > Rhinophrynus > Rhinophrynus dorsalis. The sequence continues at coordinate 472,058,886 of CM074719.1, read as the reverse complement.
GGCTGCAGTGGCGGGACCCAGTCAGAAACAAGGGCGTGAAGCAGGTGCTCATGGGAAATGTACTTTTTCCCAAAAAAGTACCCTAAACAGTGCCCGAAGCCCCCTGAGCCCCTCAACACTCTAGAAACATGAACCGGATGATAGAGCAAGGGTAGACAAGTAAAATAACCTAGCGACTTCAGAGATGGCTCAAACGGTTGCAGAGATACGTCCCAAACAGTACAGTCCCATAAGAGTGAATGGAGCAATGGAGTCTATGCGGTAAAGCGCACCTTAAAGGCGCAGTACTCAATTTTTGCAGATATTAAAGTAAAACATAAAAAGGTGTAAAAAAATCAATAGAACATGTGAGGATACTCTGAAAACACTAACCCAGTAGGAAAAGTGTCATGAAATCCCCCAATAAAGTGCCAAACAAGCAGCTAAAGGGTTAAGTTACCACATAAACCTGCTCCAAACACCCAACAGACATACAGATATACCCAATGAGTGCAGGAGTGTGCAATAGGAACTCCAGAAATACACCCCTGTGCGGAGGGGCACTGTGGGACAAGTGGACCTGCAGCACTCAAAGGGTAGCTCACCTTTCCTGAAGATCTTCTGTCTTCAGATTACCATGCAGCAAGAAGTACCTCAGTGGTTAATTCCTGGGGAAGCACTTGAAAACAAGATTTTCCCCCTCAGGGCTTAAGGTCCACAAAAAGCACCTGGATACTGAGCTAGCCACATCTAAGGGCATTGTCAGTAATGGTAATCCGCCTAATGGTGGTATTCCATATCTAACAGAAAAATAAAAAAAAGATTCTAAAACTATAGCAGAACTGTTCTCAGCGTGGTGTTGTCTTCACCCAGGAACAAATCTTTCTGGAGCAGACTGGCTAGCTGCAGCCAAGGAGGGAAGGGAGGCTCCACCTCTTGCATACACTGAGAATTGTTCCTGTCTACTAAAGGGGTGAATCGCCTCCCAGAGTTACCAGTAACCTGTATTGGACGACAGAGAAAACTCATTACATTATATAGCCATCTACAACAACTTTATTACTCCTTTAAGGCTAATTTTAGAAAACAGTTCTCTCTGGCCATACCTTATGGATGTATTGAAACTCGCTCATTTCATTTGACACTGTGTAAAACATCATGTCACTTATTACTGACACACAAACATGCAATAAAAAACTGCATCTACAAATTGGGGCTGCACACAAAATGCTTCTCAGACTATATTTTGATTCATCAACTGTACCAAAGAAATAGCTTTGTAGGTGCCGGCTTGTTTTTTGAGCAAATGTGACATGTTAAAGCCCATGTCATTCATTAACAAAAACTGTTAACCCTTCGATGCCAGAAGAGTATCGAAACGAATTGCAGAATGCACATGAATGATATGGTAGGTGAATAGGCCTGTTTTTAAATCCATTTTAGTTTATACCCATATGCACAGTTTTTGTATGTTTTATTAGCTTTTTACATAGCAATATTAATATATATATACACACACACACACACACACACACACACACCTCCAAATTTCCACTCGCCGCTAGCCAATGGTGAGTGAAAATTTAACCCTGGCGAGTAGAAATTCAGCCCTGGTGGGTATGTTTTGGCTTGCAGTGGCGTGTAACTTTTCAGGTCTGGCTAGTAGCATAGGACTTAAAATTATAAGCCCTGTATATTATTAAATATATATATATATATATATATATATATATATATATATATATTTATTTATTTATTTAATTATTTTTTCCCATTTTACTGGTTTTATATAAATTAAATATTTAGAATATACTGAATTTAGAGGAGTGCTTTCCTGTTTTTTTGTTTCACAGAATATATACCATTCTAAAGGAAGATAGCAGCAGACTCTTTATCCAAATCTTAATTATAATAATAGACAGATTATTTTATAAGCATTAGCCTTTTGAGCTATTAACTACTTCTCAGTATCAGTTTCATATGGCTTTCTAACTATCCAGGATTCACATAGGATCGGAGAACGCTATAGCAATTGGGTTCAGGAAAGATTCAATCTACCACAAAAAAGTAGCAGCACTGTTTTCACTATAACTGGTTAAATAGTAGGAGAAGGTTGATAAAGGGAGTCTCTGCATCACCGATATGTAAAGAATACAATGAACTGCATGGAAAAACAGGCAGGCACTAATATTCCAACAGCAGTTCTGCCATTCAAATGGTATGACTGTCCAATGAACCATAACACAATTAGGAGTTTGCAACCTCTCAAGTCAAGTATATTTTGCAAGAGATTATGTTTACACAGGATTGTGAGAGACTTTCTATGTACATGTTAAAGCTACAGATATTTGTACTCTGTTTTGGTAAAGGACTGTATTACGTATATTTCAACCCTGATTCAACAAGTGACTCTCTTTAACTTAACCTATTACACCCTTAGCCAAAAATAGGCTAGATGAGGGGTAGTCAATTTTTTTGGCCCAAGAGCCACACCTATGTTCAATAGCCATATGGTTGGCCACAATATCATTTTATATTGGTGTATTTTTATTAGGAGATTATGTATATTATATTTACACACACACATACAAACACACACATATATACGGGGGGGGGGGGGATTTTGACAGGAGTGGCCAAAGCCCCTGGCCACTCCTGTGAAAATCTCTGGAAGGAGTTCGCCCACCCTCAAGATCCACCTAAAAATAAATAAATAAATAAAATAAAATAATATAAAATACACATGGCGAACACAGACACAGACACTCACACCACTCCTACGGCCACCATTGAAAAAAAAAAAAAAAACACAACAGCAACAGAGGGGATGTACTACAAACACTCCACACACACTACTGCAGGTACTGGCCTCAAAGTTTTCCCTTCCAAGGTTAAGCAGAACACAGCAGCACCACCTGTGGGGGAACCATCCTCCAACCTGCACACACTTCCATATCATTGCTGGATGAGGATAATACCAGTTGTAGGGCACCACAGAGGAGAGAGACCCGTCAGCCATTACCTTAATCCATTGAGTGCCAGAGGGTCACACAACGGATAGCTCAGCAATGCATTGCCTACAACTCTGGCACTAAAGGGATAAGGAAGGGCGTAATTCTCCAATATTTCATGTTTGAAAATTTTGCCTGCAGGACACAGCGGCACTGGGGCCGGCATTCACTTGCATATCTTGGTTGGCGGAGGATCAAAGCAGTTGTAGGACAAAATGGAGGAGAGCTACCCATCAGCTACTATGTTAAGGAAGCCTGTTATTGTTTAATTATTTGAAATATTTAAAAAGTGTCCCGCAGGATGGAGCAGCGGTATCGGGAGGAAATATCCTTCAACCGGTCACACCACAGATTTGCATTTCCTGCCCAGCCAGAAAAGTCCAGCGCCAGGGAGACAGTCCTAAAACAGCTCACAATATGAAAGCCTATGCTGTGAGCGGTTGTATGATGGTCAAATATAAAGGAGTCATTCATCATTGATTCACAAATTCTATTTTACAGTAGTCAGTAAATGAAGTTGTATTTTAAAGAGAAACTATCTACAGGTGGTGTTAATTTAACACAAGGACTTGCTCAGGTAAGTATCCTTTACACAGCAGACATCTCTTCACGATATAAAAAAAATATATATATATAACTAGTTGAAGAGCCCGTTACACAGGCCACAGTGCCACTTCCAGCCAGTCGCGGGGCAGTCACGGGCAGTAGAGACTGCCTGCACCGCTGCGGATACAGACAGCTCTACTGCGCATGACTGCAGAATGCACAGCAGTCTCTACTGCGCATGACTTTGTTGTTACACATGTTTTAGTGAATTATTTTATAGGATTTTATTATATATTATACCCAATTTTCTGTAATAATCAGAATGATAAGGTTATCTATCAGCAATAGAGACAATGCATTTTAACAGCGGCAGAAGCAATACAAGTTCCTAATGTGTTACTATAATTGTATGGAAATTTTCATGAGAATACATGAAAATGCAACAAGGATAACATATGTGGAGAACTGTTCTGTAAGAAATAAAGCTTACCTTTATTGCTATGCTTCCGAGACATTTCTGTGAGGGTCACAGTAAGTTCCAAAGTAAAAAGTTCTTTAACACGTTTCTCGGGGTATGCCAAAATGTCAAATTGAAGAGAGAGGCAGGAAGCAGTTGGGATGTCACTTAAATGCCTGTTCACAAAATCCAATACAGATTCATGTCCTCAAATGGAATTGAGCTCTGCAAAGATACAAAATATGGTGTGAAAAATGCTCTTAAATGAGAACTTTTCCAATGAAGGCATGATACTTGTCATTGTATGTGCACTCTGCTGTGTATCAGTGAAACATTTTAAAGTATCAAAGCACATAATGCTGCACAGGAGCCAGTGAATACTGAGAAGTACTTTATATTGAATCAAACAATCAGTTATAAATCAAGGCTTGCAGCAAACAGTTGACGGTATGGAAATGGAGGACCCGGCCCATTCAGTCTGCTATTCAGACTTCATTTGTGGATTTCCCCCACTTATTTGTACTAATGGTTTCCATGTATGGAGGATTTGATGTAATGATCCACTTCAACTCCACTGAAAGACGATCTGATATAGAACAAGGCTACAGTAAAATAACATTGGTGATATGCTGGAACAGAACTATAGCGGTAAGAAGATACACAAAGTTCTGAAGTATATGTTCTTCCATTAAAGTGAATACAAGTAAAATATACGCAGTGGCATACTGTGTGTGTGTGTGTGTTGTGTGTGTGTGTGTGTGTGTGTAGATATGTGACCACAAAAGGACTTTTAAATAACAAAAACATTTACAACACATTCATTTTCAATTAAGAGTTAGCTTTTGAGCTCACATTTTATGTAGTGGCAAAAGTTGTAAAGCTTTCTGTGTGGGACTGCCTCTACAGCACAGACTACTCAGAGCTGCACAAAGACTGGCACATTGTATAGATATCTCAGCTTTCACAGTCCCCAACTGAATGAATATGCAATTTGACTTTACATATTAAGCACTCGTAAAATATAAGAAGTCCAAAAGGAGGGCAACTGTCTTTTTAATAATAACAATATTCTAGTGTTTTTCTGAGACCAGGGTGGTTAAAAACTATTAACCGTCGAGTGCGACAGTGGAAGCCAACACATTACATTGCGATCTGTTGAATACCTTTTTGGCATTCAAAGTGCTAAATATTTGGGAGCCAAACAGAACTGCCAGGAACAAACACAGATTTAAGAGCCTTTAACCCCTTAAGGACCAGATGTTGTGCTATGACCGGCACTGTCCTTATACCCTTAAGGACCAGTGACGGTCATACATACATACCAGGAGCACTGCAAGCATAAACAGGGGCTAAAACTGACTGCTCCAAGAATGGCGAGAGCTCTCTTAGGTTCCAAAGTGGCACAGCGGTATGCCCAACAGGTCACGTGTACTGGCAAGTATCAAAGCAGTCCTAAAGGGAAGGTAACTTCTCTGGACCATTGATCCTTAGGAGGTTAAAAAGGAGTTCATGTACAGGAGGTGCATAGAAAAGGACAGCAAAATTCAAGGGTCAGAAGAAGAAGGGAAAAAAATGTAGTTTAGGATTTTTTCATCTCTGTTCTGCCAATAAACAAAAAACAGCTACCTAGAAACGATTAACTAATAATTGCTGGAGTAACCTTATTTCTATATTACCAACATCAAGCGTAGTTAAATGGCAGATAATATTATGTAACCTTATGGATGCTCAAGAGGTCTCCAATGGGTTTCAAAGACCACTTTAACCCTTTGAGTGTATGAGGGGTATGCAACGCATTGAAAAGCAATGCGTCGCATACCCCTCTGGCACTCAAAGTGTGGTTTATTTAAATTTTCTTGTGTGCCATGCAGTCCCCTGCTGGCACAAGTGACTTCCCTTAGCTCACCCTATCTGTCTCCTGCATGGTTCGTTCCCTCCCATCTCCAACCCAAATGGAACTTTAAAGCAGTACTACCACCATAGTTAAAGTCTCCCTTCAAATAATTAGGCAGGTGGTGACTAGCTTAATAATAGTTATCTTACCTCTAAGAACGACATAATTCTAACAAAATCCTTAATCTTCCAAGACTTGTCTGTGCACCTGCGCTGTCAGTCCCGGTCTCCATAAAGACACATTGAACTGTGCCACAAGGTAACCTGAAGGGACTGACGACGCAGGCTCGCAGACTGCACTAATCTGGCCGTCAGTCTCTTAAGATTAAGGCTCTCTTTAGAATTGTGTCGTTCTTAGGGGTAAGATACCTATTATTAAGCTAGTCTCCATCTGTCTAATTATTGCAGGGCGACTTACGATGGTGGTAGTACTGCTTTAACCTTTGCATTGCAACTAAATGTGTAATTCATAATAATGCATTTCACATCTCCCTGGAACTCAAAAGGATAAATCCATTTAGTAACTGCTCCAGGGAGAGAGGGTTTTCCAAAATGGACACAGGGAAAGGAGACATGTGGCTCTGTCGCTGATCTAAGGGGGAAAGGGGGGTTCCTAGTCACCACCTACCAAAGTCTCAAACTGCATGCGCACACACAAACCTGTTTAACCCTTTGACTGCCAGAGTGTGAAATGTATGGTGTTCTTATGTGCAGCAGTGACTATCACACTTGCTATAATTTCTCTGTTTCACACAGAAATTGCACGACATTTCAAACAATAACTTGCAACACTGTATTTTAATGCAGGACAAGTAAAATGCATATAACTAGTGCATTAGAAACTCCTTCCACATGAATGTAGAATATACAAGACTAATGTAAACTACTGCCGACTCCTAAGAGAGAGCAGCCAATGCAATCACGGATTTAACCCACCAGCTGCAGTCATCTGCAATAAAAGATCACCTATCAATATGAGAGGAGAGAGAGAGAGAGAGAGAGAGAGAGAGAGAGAGAGAGAGAGAGAGAGAGAGAGAGAGAGAGAGAGAGAGAGAGAGAGAGAGAGAGAGAGAGAGAGAGAGAGAGAGAGAGAGAGAGAGAGTGTGTGTGTGTGTGTGTCTGTGTGGGGAGGAAATCAATAAAAGTATGAAATTTACTTTTCTTCTGTGTCCTTCCACGGCTCAGAACAATGGGTATTGTCTCCACCTACTTGCTGGTTTAGGACCAATCAAAAAAGCCAATATAAGGAAGCCCCTCTCCACAGCTGGCAGTCTTACTTTTGCCCAAGCTGAAAAATATAATAGCTACAAATTAAGGGTAGGGTGAGCCGTGAAGGACACAGAAGAAAAGGAAATATCGGTAAGTAAATTTCATATTTTCTTCTGTGTCCTATCCCCGGCTTTGAACAATGGGTTATGCCAAACCAAAGTTGATACAAGAAGGGAGGGGATATATTCTAAGTAATGCAAATAGGATTATAGTGATAAGGATAAAAAGGAATTCTCCTACCAGTTTAGTCAGGAATGACCACATGAATGACTGGTCTCACGAAGCTGGCTTCTGTAGAGGCCTGGACATTAATAGAATGTCTTGATGACAGTTGATAAGGATGACTAGTTGGTAGCCTTACAGATATCGCCCAGATGGGCAGAAAACATACATGCCCAAGACATGGACCGAGATCTTAAGAAAGAACCTGGATCAAAGATGAGGGAGAAAGCTTATCCTCCCAGTATGCAACTCCAATAAACTGAGAGGTCCCTATAGCAATAAAAAGGTATAGACTGAGGACCCACTAAACTTAAGAGTCTAACTAGTGAACTCATGTTTGTCCCCAATAGGGATACAACGTACTAGAGGCTTGAGTCTATTGGAGGAGCTAATTTCTTACTGCATTTATCTCCAGGTTTCCCCATAAACTATAGCAGGAAGATATTTGATAAAACGGAAGGTAACATTTATCTCTCCTAATAGAATCTGGCCCTAGCTCAGGATTGTGGAACTGTATTTCTGGGGTTAGTTAGTTTGGGGTTAGAGAAGGATAAGTTCCTAACTCCCATAGAATGAGGTGACTTACCTATGTACTTAAAAAAGGGTATAATTCTAAACCCACCTTAGTCCAACAGTTGACCAATACAGGGATTACGGTATAAGGCTTGCAGCTCACCCACCTTCCTAATAAGTTTGTATGTCAAAGCCTTGGTGGTGGGTGTCCAAAAAGGCTGAAAACATTAAAACTAGATATCAGCTTAAGAACTATATCGAAGTCCCATCTGGAAATTGTATTAATACAATGGCTGGATTCATAATAGTCCAGATATATCATGACCAGAAAATTATGCAAAGAGGTAGATAACAAGGCTGACGGAGCCGAAACCTCTCTTATGGAATAAGCCTTCAGACCATTCAGAACCCCTATGATGCTAGCTAAATTCAGGGGTGTTTTAGAGTTCTAGTTCCTAAGAATGTATCAATAATGCAGAAACATAGCTAAAGCAAAAAGCTTCTACCAAAGACAACGAGTAAGACTATGGATTATGATAGTTTCCTTGTATGAACATGCATCTCTCAACCTTCAACCCTAAGCCTAAGAAGTCAGGGTTTTGGAAGAGACAAGTGTCCATGAAGCAACAGATCCTGTCTGAGAAGTATGGACATAGGATGATCCACTGATAACTTGACTAGGTTTGTGAAACAAGTTCTCCTGGCCAGTTCTAAATACAAGAATTTATTTATGGCTAGTGGATTCTGGGATAAGAGAAACACACATGGGCCAAGGAAAACCATATTCAAACTAGGGCGTATTTCCCCGGAGTATACGTGTATTGCCAAATATATATTGGTATCCATAAGGTCTACCACTGGTATGTCCCATTACCAGACCCCTGGTCCAGATGTAACCGGCTAAGGAAACTGCTTGAAGATTTTAGTCTTTTCATAATATGGAGGAAAATGATGGATCAGAATCTATTCTGGCACAATGTAGGATCTTTTCCCCTTCTTTATGGGATTTGCTTCTGGTACATCCCTAATTATATATGTACATTACTGCTGCTGTGTTTGAGCAAGGCAGGACTAATCTTGATATAGTTTGGTCCTGAAACACTTCAGCCAAATGGCTACTACCTTTATTCCTAACATACTAGTGTAAGCGATACTCCAGTGGAGTCCAATTCTTAGGACTAACACATTCTGTTGTGTGACCTTCCCCCCAAACCGTGGGGCTGGTCTCTGTGCTAACGACTGAGGGGAAGGCTACTGTGAAAAACAACAACCACAGAAGACTCTCTCATACAGAATGAGAAAGGAAACCTCTGTTCATATAACTTGTCCTTGTGTCAGGTGATTCTGTGAGCTTCATGATAGAACTCTTGCCATAAGGCACCTATCTTCTGTCAGAAACCATCCTTTGGGTTGGTAGAAATATTTGAGACTGAACAGAGTGTTCTAAGGCCTGCTTCTTGCACCTCTTGATATCCAGATAGGGAGCAGACATTCGACTCAACCTTAAACTTTATAGAAGCACTAGCCCGCACCTGGGGAAAACTCTGGGTGCTGATGAGAGGAAACAACGGTAAAACCTGAAGCTGCAAATGATAATCTTCCAGTATAAATTAGAAACCTAACTAGAAAGATGCATGCATCTTTCAAGCCTATGGTTGATATAATGCACCTAATGGGATAGCTTTAAATTAATGATTACCGATTCCATTTAAAAAGTCGAAGCTTGAGAAAGGCATTTATGAGCTTCGAATCCAGTTATTTTTGAGGCTCCCAAATATTCTGAAAACTAAGAACAAAATTCTGTATTCTTCTCAAAATGATACTGCAAAGCCTCAATCCCCCAGACTATGAGAAATAGATGAGTACAGAGAATTCACGTCCGCTGAAGCCAAGATCGTGAGCGATCCTATCCTGGAAATGATAGGGCTGCCTGGCGAGTGGACCAAACTCTGAACCATCAGGAGGTGATGGAAAATAGGAATTATCGGTCATAGAGGCACTGGCATAGCAACCCCTTGCCCACCTAGACACAGACCACATATGCGGAGCTCCCAGGCAATGAAATGGGGATGTAAATTGATTGAAAGATGTAGATAACTACAGCGGTTACTCAGATTCCTATATGGTAAACATTTCAGTGTTGGACTGTATCTGATAAAACAGAAGAAAGAATTCCTGCTGAACCCCCACTCAGATTAGAGTAAAAGTATGGACCTAATTACAAAATTATATTCGAAATGGACGACTGATAGGTTCAACTAGAGTAGGCAGTCAGCTTATTGCCTGAAATTTATGAACTCATGTTTCTATCTAATTCCAACAGATCTGCCCGGCCAGATCTGATCTCTTAAAAATGCTGCAGTAAAAATACACAGAGATAGCCTCTCAATGTTCAAGTATGTCCAGGACTCCCTATCTACAGGTGTGTGTGGCGTGTGTGTGTAAGGCTGGTCTAATAACCAACTGGACCATCCTGATATGCCTCATGGAAGGGAGGTACAACAAATTCTCATTCAAAAGGGGTTTTGCACCACCTGATCACAGCCACAAGTCTCATCTGGCTGAGATGAAAAAGGCCGAAAACCTAGCTGCAAGTATAATGTTGAATAAATGATACCCAAATATAAGATAACCTCTTCCTTGAGAAATGTGACCTCACTGAGAGAAGAAAACTCAAGAATCAATCTATCATAACTCACTTGAATCATAATGAAGGTTCTAGCAAATGCAGGATAAAAGCAGAAGCCAAGTCGAATTTTAGCCTATGATAGAGGGAATCTAAATTTCCTTATCCACCACTTCCTGAGAAAACAACCATTTCCCATGGAAAATACTGGTCCTTCTATAAAGAAAAAATTGAACGATGTTGGGAAGGATATTATAATAAATATCCTCTTATAAAACGGGCACAGAATGGAAAGTATCTGGTTATACTAGTACTGACTGAATAAGCTCTTTATTCCCCCTAAAGGCCCATGTAAGATACCCAAATCCTATTGAGTATGAGATAGGTCTAGGTACTCTCTCCCATATAATAATGATATCAAGGTATTTTTATAAGGAAGGATACATAGAGATAGTCTCTCATCTGCCAGTACATCTTAGGTTATAGGTATAATTACTCACTTATAATGGTACCATTTATTACTTCTGAAGAATGAAAGGCTGAATTGACCTTGCTGGTACTAGAACCTGTGACCTATGGTCTGAGTCTACAGCTGGTGTATTAAACAACTGATACATCCTATTTATATGGGCTCTATACAATCTGAAAGGAAAAACCAGACTGGTCAAGAAAAATTCCCCTGATCCTACATGACTTTGACCTGGCAGATGCGCTAGGACCAGATCTATCCAAAAGAACATTATTGCAGGGGTTGAGACCTAGTGTTATGGCAAGATATAACCTGTCTATGTAATAACCTTGTCCAAAAATCTCTGGACTGTGTGGGCAATACACCACCCCTGGAACGTATAAGGTCAACTTATGTCTGTCCTGCACAGCCTGATCCCTTTCATTTCCAACTGTCCTCTGAAGAATCCACAGGATAGATGTCACGTCTCCTTGCTTTCAGCAAAACCAACAGTGCTTAAAATTATAAGCTAAGCACTTACATGCACCTCTGGTTCATGTGTGTACATGGATGCATGCAGCAGTCTCAAACAAGATGCGTTCCATCCGTGGAACAAGCAAGAGGGAGCATGCGCAGAAGTGTTTCAGCTTCACTTCCGGTCCTTACCGGCGGCTCTGCACTGTATGGAAGCCAAATGGAGGAACCATCCAAACACTCACTTCTGGCACTGAGGCAGACATGGACTGCATCAGAGTGAATCGGCCTCTGGAACAGCGGCACTGCACTGCGGCCCAAGTAGGAATAAAAAAAAAAAAAAAACCTGCAATATAAATGAAGCACTTACTTCTAACAAGCGGAGCAAGGCTAATAGCCCTACACCCAGCCTGGTAGGACCAAAAAGACTGTCGGCTGCAGAGAAGGGCTTCCTTATATTGGCTTTTTTGATCGGTCCTACCCCAGCAAGTAGGCAGAGACAATACCCATTGTTCAGAGCCGGGGATAGGACACAGAAGAAATAATGTTGTTATATATAGGATCTTGGTGGTAACTTCAATGTTTGTCCTATTTATGTTTTATAATTACAAGTTGGATACATCAAATAGTTAAAAGCATATTTAGCTCTTTGGGTGTTAGAAAGCTGCACACCTTTGCAAAACAAAGTGTTAACTACATGGAGTTTTCCGCAGAGAGTCTGATAATGAGACATTGTCTCTATAACAATGAGGGCAGGTATCTATCGCCTCTTATAAACAGAACTATGGCAGCTTATTTTTTCATATATAAAGAGGTCATTTTTACTTTTGTATAATGTTTTAACCCTTTCAGTGCCAGAGGGGTATGCAATGCATACCATTCTCACACTGAAGGGGTTAATGGTGTATACATAAATGTGCGTTTTGGTTTTTCTTTAAGATGTTTAAAAATTGCCAAATTTATTTGAACGTGTCAGTTCTGCTTAAAACACACAGGAGACAAAAGTAATGTTCTCTGAGCTTAAAGGGATAGTAATACTTAAAATGTAAAAAAAAAAAAAAAAAAAAAAAAAAATATATATATATATATATATATATATATATATATATATATATATATATATATATATATATATATATATATATATATATATATGTTGTAGGGGTTATCCCCCTGAGTAAAACAAGAGTACTCCCACTGCTGAAAGGCATTTCATTCAAAAGTTATTAATTTTCAAAGTTGAATTTTTTAGGTGCAATATCACAGTGGCCTGAAATTGTACAGTGGCACTGTTGCTACACGAACCTATGGACAGCTCTTGTCCCGGGACCATAAATCTCCAAAGGATGGTGTAGCAACAGCGCCACTGTACAATTTCAGGCCACTGTGATATTGCACCTAAAAAGTTCAACTTTGAAAATTAATAACTTTTGAATGAAATGCCTTTCAGCAGTGGGAGTACTCTTGTTTTACTCAGGGGGATAACCCCTACAACATATTTTTTTTTTTACATTTTAAGTATTACTATCCCTTTAACCCCTTCGCGACACAGGACGTACATGTACGTCCTGTGTGGCTGTCACTTAGTGACAGAGGACGTACATGTACGTCCCGGAAATCCGGCTCCCCGCGCGGCTGCACGCCGTTCGGGGACTCCGGATTCTTTTAGAGAGAAAAAAAAAAAAAAATGTTAGACGGGTGTTAAGTGACTAAGGGGTTAAACATTGGTGGACTAGTCATTTTTTTCTGACTACTGAACCTCAATTTTTCCTGCCCTGTGTATTTGCATCCTCCTAATCAAGATATCAGTTTGGTGACAGCTCTATGACAAAGCTTCCCCTAAACAGGCCCAGCATAACAGTTTTTATGGGGAGACCAGATATTCCATTATTTATCTTAAGCAACAAGACAATGCCTGTAGATAATTATCTAGCATAGTGGGAGAGAACAAATAAATCAAACTAGAATATGCAAGCTGGCACATTTCTTGAACACAGGCTAAGCAAAGGTGACAGGTCGAAGGCTGAAAATGTATGCATAGATTTTTTTTTTCAGCCACAGCAAGGACATTACTATGACAAGCCCAAGGATCCAGGTCAGAAAACACAACCTTAAAGGGATAGTAATGTTTCATAATAAAAGCAGCTCTAATTAAAGGGACAGTAACGTCCCCCCCCAAAAAAAAAAAAAAAAAAAAAAAAAACACAATTTCGTAGCCTTTAAAAAATAATCAATATGGTCCAAACGCTCTCTCTCAAACCGCTATGGTTTGAGATATAGGCATTGAAAGTTCTCTCTCCTTCTCCTGACGTCAGAGTCTAGCTGACAGCAGGAGATTCTGGTCCGGGGACCAGCAGGTGGCTCTGCAGCAGAGCCGAGATTGCGTTATCTATAAAGAATTCATTCATTGGAAATGTCTACAAAGTGTGCTTGCAAACCAGGCACACTTTGTAGATCTTTCCAATGAATTAATTAATTCTTTATAGATAACGTGATCTCGGCTCTGCTGCAGAGCCTCCGTGAGTCGTACGGCTCGATTCTCCTACATCAGTAGAAGGGGATGGAGGGGGGAACTTTGAATCCCTATATCTCTCAAACCATAGCGGTTTGAGAGATAGAGTTTGGACCATATTGATTATTTTTTAAAGGCTACAAAACTGGGTATATATATATTTTTTTTTGGGACAGTAATCATAATAGCATTTGGGCCTTGGAGAGTGTTATTTCAATACTGTCAGAGTTGTAGTTCAAGAGTAAATGAATGATAAACTAGGTAAAAGGGGTGGGAGGGGGATACTTTAAGTCACCTCCCCTCAGATGTGGAAGCTGGTCCCTTGACCAGATGGCATAAGGAAAACCCTGCCTTCTTGACAAGTTTTTCCTTGTGTGCACTGAAGATTGTCCCTGTCTATGATCCATCCGCACAGTCTTGCTACTCTGAGGTAAGCAGGGTTACATCAGTAAAAGGGGCAGGAGGGGGATACTTTATCTCCTACTCAGACTTTGTTAGTGGAGGGATATCAGGACTCCTCCCTCATATTAGACACCTACCCAATCATACTAGGTGATAAAGCAGTCGAAAGCACTCACTGCCTTCCTCCTCCGCTCCATAGAAGGACATAATTAAAATAGAGGCAGTTAATTGAAGAGATGCTAATTTAGTGCAAGGTATTCATGACAAATATATAAACAAACATACAGGGGATTGTTCAATGTAATTCTATATAACGCATAGTATCTTTCGTAATGTCTGTATCTTTGTACTATTCTTGAAAATAAAGTCAAGTGTCCCCCCCCCACGCCTTTCCATCAGGTCAGTCATAGTTCACAGAGATCTGAAGGCCAGCCCAAACGGATGGCAACAAGGGACAATATTGTGTCAGCATAATATCAGTCTCCCTTAGAGGCTACGTTTTCCTGTGCTTCCTACCTCTGTATGGCTGCAGGACAGCATAGCCTCCTGCCACTTCCTCATTGCTGACATCAGGTAACAGGCACTAGCATGGACGCCTGTTTACGGGCCTATTCTGGGTGGCCTAATTGGGTCCCGCCTCCTTCTGCTCTTTTATAAACTTCCTTGGGACTGGGAGTCATTGCCCTTACGTGGTGTTCCTGCTCATTACTCTTGCTCGCCATTGTGACCTGTGTTTGCCTGAGAATCTTGCTGTGTGTGACCCCAGCTTGTCTGACTACCCACAATCGGTTCTGACCTGTGGCTCTGGCTGACTACTCGCTCTGTGTATGACCCCGGCTTGCCTGACCAGTGGCCCTGGCTACTAGCCGCTCAGAGTAGCCTGGTTACTTTCACTCCTTGTAGTCCTTGGTTTGTCTGACTTACTCGCTCAGCATAGTCTCCGGTTGTCTGACCAGTGGCCTGGTTACTCTTGCTCCATGTAGTCCCTGGCTTGTCTGACCAGTGACTTTGGCTGCCTACTCGCTCCCTACACTACCTGCTTGTCTGACCTGTAGTCTCTGTGTCTCCTAGCTTTGGTCTGCTCTCTCTGTTGCCTCCGTTCACTGACCAAGTGGTGACTTACACATATTCTACCATTCTTCTGTTGTCCCACTTAAGCCACCTTCCTAGTCTCGAGATCTTGAGTAGTGCAGTGCACAGCACAGTGAGCATCTCCAGAGGGACCTTGGGTCCTATTTGCATATATCTGGGGTTCTGTGTGGGCTCTACCATTATTACTGTTATAATAAATAAAGGTGGTTATATTTTATCTTTGTGCCTGTCCTTCTTTATCGGATTACTGTGACACATAAGGAAAACCTGTGTCAACAGGACCAGCGTTCTCCTTATATTGACTCACAATATTGTCCCTTATTGTGATTTGGCCAGTCAAGCAACTGGCTTTCAGATCCCAGTAAACTGTGAATGACGTGATGGAAAGGGGAGGTTGGGGAAAACATCTGACTCAATTTTCAAGGACAAAGACACAGACATTACCAAAGATACTATGCATTGTATAACATTACATTGAACAATCCGCATGTATGTTTATATTATCACATTACTAGCTTTTTAAATGAGCAGATTGGTTTGGCCAATTTTTATCAGCCATTCAAACTCTCAAAGGGTGCGCTGTCGAGGGACAACACCACATTTGTAAGTAAAAGGTGAAATTTAGTCAAAAGTTTTCTTCTGTGTCCCTCCGCGGCGTGAAAAGGGAGAAATATTTTTTACCTATATTTCCTTTTCTTGTGTGTCCCTCCACGGCAATAGAGACTAATTGGATATGCCAGCGCCCCCCAGCTGGAGTAAGACGAAACTTAATGTATAAAAGGAAGCCCTCTGCTTCCCAGCGGCAGTCATCTATTATCACAGCTGAAAAACATAATAAGAACAGGTTAATGGGCAGGAAGAACAGTGGAGGGACACAGAAGAAAAGGAAATATAGGTAAGAAAAATTTCTCCCTTTCTTCTGTGTCCATATCCATGGAGATAGAGACTAATGGGACATACCCAAGCAGTAAAATTATGGGTTGGAAAAAAACATAATACGCCCCAATAGACAAGGAGAAACCATGTTCCTGCTCTTTCACATGATCTCCTGAATAAGATGAAGAAAAAGATCTTACCGATCCTGAGTGCACCACTGCCTCAAGGACCTTCCTCCCAAACTTGGCTTCTGAGGAGGCTTGTACATCAATCCTATAATGCCTAATAAAGGTGGCTATTGAGGACCATGTCGCTGCTCTGCAGATCTCTTCGGGTGATGCAGAGGCTCTTGAGGCCCAGGAGGTGGCTACCTCTGCACAGGTAGAGTGTGCCTTGAGGATTTTTGGAGGATATCTTCCAGCTTCAGTGTAGGCCAATCTGATACATTGGGTTATCCACCTTGAAAGAGGTTTTTGAGGCTGAAGACCCTTTGTATTTCCTGTAAAAATGAACAAATAGAGAATCTGTTTTCCTGAAACTTTGGGTTCTGTTGAGGTAGATAGAAATACACCAGACCAAATCTAGTTTGTGTACTTTTTCCTCTTTGATCCCTTTAGGATTTGGGCAAAAGGATGGTAGTATAATATCCAGATTAAGATGGAAATCAGAAACTACCTTTGATCTGAATGAAGGTCTAGTTTTTAAGACAACCTTGTCTTGGTGGAAAATTGTGTAAGAAGTTTTAGCAGAAAGTGTCTGAATTTCTTATACTCTTCTTGTCGAAGTCATTGCTGTAAGGAAAACTGCTTTTATAGTGAGTATCTTCAATGTAACTTCTTCTAGTGGTTCTTTTCAAACCTAGATGATGAAGAAAGCTGGTCTAAAACCATGTTCCAGGGAGGAACTATACTTCTTATTCTTGGTCTAACCTTGGTTACAGCTTTTAGATATCTTTTAACCAAAATTACCATCTGCATATTGGGTGGCCAATAATGCTGAAAGCTGTACTTTTAAGGATGATGGCTGCAGACCCTTCTCAAACCCTTCTTGAAGAAAACTCAGAATATGAGTGTTCTTAATAGCTAGTCTTTCCACTTTTGCATTCTTGCACCAATTTGAAAGTCCTCCATATTCTACAATATATTCTGGAAGTAGAGGTGTTTCATCCTGCAATAACAGTGCTTATAACAGATTCAGTCAAACCTTTGGATCTCAATGAGTTCCTCTCAGCCTCTAAGCCAGTAGTTTCAAAAAGGTAGGGTTCTGGTGCAGAACTGGGCCCTGAGATAGACGATCCGGTCTGTTCGGAAGAGGCCAAGGATTGTCCACTGCCAGATTGATTAATTCCGAGAATAATATCCTCCTCGGCCACTCTGGAGCAATGAGAATGACATCTGCATTTTCGCATCTGATCTTCCTGAGTACTCTCGGGATCAATAGGATCGGGGGGGGGGGGGGAGATATATGCAAGAGGAAAACTCCAGGGTTGGGTCATGGCATCCACTCCTTGAGCCATTGGATGTTTTGCCCTGGAAAAGAAGTTCTTGCACTTCTTGTTTTCCCATGTCGCCATAAGGTCTATTACTGCCGTTCCCCACCTTTTGGTGATCTGATTGTATACGTCTCTGTTGAGTGACCATTCTACTGGATCTAATTGACTCCTGCTCAGGTAATCCACTTGAAGGTTTAGGCTTCCTGCAATGTGGATGGCTGATAATACCTGAAGGTTCTCTTCTGCCCATTTCAGTGTTCTTCCGGCTTCTCTGTTGAGGGCTTTGCTTCTTGTTTCTCCTTGATTTTTCACATACAGGACTGCAACCATGCTGTCCGATATTACCTGTACTGGTTGGTTTTTGATATACCTTTTCAGTCCTTGAGAGAGAGCCATATTGCCATTAGCTCTAGGAGGTTTATGTGAAGGCTTTTTTCCTGCTGAGACCATAATCCTTGTAGGGAGATGTTGTTCCACCATCCTCCCCATCCTGAAGAGGAGTTCCCTTCTGCAGATTCTTTGGTTCTATTCACCATTTCAATTGTTTTCTTACTTTTGGCATCAGATGTATCCTCTGAGAGGTGTTGTCCGGATTTCTGTTCCAGTGAGTCAGAAACAGGTTTTGAAGGGGCCTTGTGTGAATTCTTGCCCATGGTACTATGTGAATGGAGGAATTCAGAATGCCCAGAATCTTCATGTATTCATGGGCTGTATGGATGTTGAGTCTGTTGAACTTTCTGATTTGGTTGATTATCATTTTCATTCTTGAGGGGGAAGTGTTACTGTATTCTTGTAGGTTTTGAAAACCATTCCTAGAAAAACTAGGTATTGGGTGGGCTGTAACTGGCTCTTCTGGTAATTTACCAACCATCCTAGGTCCCGGAGGTGTTATAGTACCGTCTGAGTGTTGTCCTGTGCCTTGATCTTGGTTTCTGATATAATGAGAAGGTCGTCCAGGTAGGTTAGAATTGTTATTCCCTTCCGTCTCAAGGGTTCTAGTGCTACTTCTAGGAATTTTGATTTTTTGGAGCAGAAGACAGCCCAAATGGTAGAACTCTGAATTGCCAACTTAGACTCATGAAGCAAAATCTCAGAAACTTGCGGTGACAAGGAGCTATCCTGATGTGGTAGTAGGCATCCTTGAGGTCTATTGTGAGAAAAGTCGCAGGACAAACCATCTGGATTACAGTAGATACTGTATCCATCGTGAAGATCTTTGGTTTTATAAATTGATTCAGAGCTTTCAGGTCCAGAATAGTTCTGAAGCCGCCTGACTTTGGGCCTGTGAATATAATCGAGAAGAAGCCTTTTTTTTTTTTTTTTTTTTTTTTTTTATTTGAGGCGGTACTGGTTCTATAACTCTGTTTTGAGTTAGGTCCTGTATGGATCTTAGTTCTGTGGATCTTATGGGATCTCTTGGTATCTTTGAAGTCCTGAAAATGTCTTTTTGAGGAACTCGGTCGAACTCTAAGGGACATCCTGCCTCCAATACTTGTATTACCCATTTGTCTGGAGCGGTTAGGTTTTTTCAGGCTTGCAGGAATTTCTCCAGTCGACCTCCAACTGGAATTGGAGACAGGGTCCAAAGATCTTCATGAGGTCTCCTTCTTAAACTGGTTACCCTTGGGTCCAGATCTTCTGAATGATCCTCTGGAGGACTGATTAAGGCTATTCTATAAAAAACTATTTTAATAACAGAAGAGGATAAAATGGTTTCGGCACGCAGCCCTTACCTTTTCCCCAAGTTGCAAGAGAGAGAGGACTCCTGCCCATGGGATTCTTCCACAGCTTACCGCTGTTTTCACCAGATCCCACACAGTGTAGGCCACGGAGCACCACGTTGAAGTGCCTGACGATGACATCACACCTGCGCCCTGAAAACACGCCGAATCTCAACCTTAGACAGGGAGATTCTAGGCGGTACAGAGCCGAGCAGCCATCTCTTGCTGGATCTGAATCGGAGCAAGGGCTTCAGGAGATACTCTCCCAGACCGGGCACTATGAAGGCGGCCATCCAACAGAAAAAGGAAACAAAATTCCACTTCAAGATAGGAGTGACTGCCATACGCCCTACCGCAGCTGAAGTAGGACCTAAAAATGACTACCGCTGGGAAGCGGGGGGCTTCCTTTTATACATATGAAACAGGTTTAGTCTCCAGCTCCCACCTAACAGGCACAGTCAGTCAAACTACAAAAGAGCTCCCACTTCACACATACAGCACATTGTTAGTAGCACAAGATATCAAATATTTTTTATTCACTTGGGAGGGTGTGCCGTGGAGGGACACAGAAGAAAATAAAATATTGGCGAGAAAATTTCGCCTAGCATATCCACTTGGTAATATGAAAGCCAGAATGACGCTTTCAATTATCCATCTGGCAATAGAATTTTAATACTGCAGTCCCCTTGTATTCTCCAAAATACTGGATGAATAAAGCATCAGGACTTTCAGACTTCTTTAGTTCTATCTAGGTACACCAATATATAGCTCACCATGTCAAAGTTATGAAAATTATATTTTTTAGATTTGGACAAAATTATTTAGGAATGAGGTGGAACACAAGATATAACCTTAGGTCTAAAATACTGGCTAAATGCTCATCTCCACTTGATCTTAACAAATTGTTAAATAAGAGGAAAAAAAGGATAAGGCCTGAAGCTCACCTATTCTTCATGCGGAGGGTAATGAGGTCAGAAAATGTACCTTAGTTGTAAGGTTCTTTAAGATGATTTCTTGAATGGGTTCAAACTCCTCATGAAAAGAAAGGGTTGATGCATTACTAACTTTCAATCCCATGATGGCAAAACCTCTCTTATGGCCAGCTTTAACTTTGAATATAGCTTCCGGAATCTTTTCATCAAGTCATTATCCGCAAATGGTGTAACTTGGATTGCTGATAAAGCTGAGAACTGCACTTTTATTGATGGCGGTTGAGACATTTATGGAAACCCTCTTGCAGTAAGTCCAGAATGGTCAGGAAATCTCTTGCACAGACTGCTCACAAAAGGTGAAACTACTGTGGGTTGCAATAATCTATGTAACTTCCAGCAACTGACTGACCAGCATTAATGTTGCCCAACATTTATGTCAACCAATATTAAATAGCAAGACATGCAAGACATTCCCATCCTGAAAAAAAATCTGCAGAAGAAGGCAGGACATCAGATTTATGTAAACACATTTGGATTAAACTGTGCTGCATCATAGTGCATGGAAGTGTATGGGAAC
Source organism: Rhinophrynus dorsalis (assembly GCA_037306005.1). Lineage (NCBI taxonomy): Eukaryota > Metazoa > Chordata > Amphibia > Anura > Rhinophrynidae > Rhinophrynus > Rhinophrynus dorsalis. The sequence goes on along the minus strand of CM074719.1, from coordinate 472,037,844 downwards.
ATGCTGTACTCCCCATTGCAGATTATTGTAGCTGAACTAAAATTTGGTAGTATAATAAAAGAATGGCTGGGTCCCAGCTCATACCAGGCAGCCCCCAACTGTGAGCTCCATGGGGTGTCCTTTCCATTCCCTCCACTGGCTAGCCTCATGCTGAACCAAGCACCTCAGAGTCTCCTTGACTAGCTGGACAGAATTCTAGCAAACAAAAACTTTTAAGGCAAGAGAAAATATATAAATAAATGTTTTACATCTATGTCCTCCAGCTACATAGGATCAAATAAATAGAAGGGAGGTGAGGAAAGAGCTAAACTTATATGAACTCTGATTAGTCCTTCCCTGCTAGGAGGTAGAGGTAATATCAATTTTCTTGCCGTACATGGGATACATGACCACACCTCTCTGCCTCTTCTTATACATATATTAATATAAAGCTATTATATCCACTCTCATTAAGGAAGTTAATGGGGGCACGATGCAGACTGTTCACAAGGGTGACACTGTGGGTTGCAATGCTCTATGCAACCTCAGATGACTAGCCAACCAACCGATATATAGGTAACATCCATTTAAGCCTACCAGTCGTTCCCAACCTCCAAATGGAAAAAGGATAAATATATGTCATTCTTACCGTTATTTGTATTTCTTCTGTGTCCCTACACGGCATGTAATATGGGTTATGTCTCCGCCCTCCAGCTGGGTAGGACTTCCTCTACTCCTCAAAAGCGAACTTCCGGTAGAAGCATCAGTTTCCTTTTGATCAAGCTGCAAGAAAAAAAACAAATTATGAAAAAATGGGGTAGGGTATGCCGTGTAGGGACACAGAAGAAATACAAATAATGGTAAGAATGACATATTTATCATTTCTTCTGTGTCCCTCCCCGGCATGTAATATGGGTCTTAAAAAGCAGTACCCATAGTGTGTGTGTGTGTGTGGGGGGGGGGGGGGCAGGACATGTCAATAACAATAGTATCCACATAAAAAAAGAGGACAAATCCTACCCGGTTCAAGAAGGGATGACAGCCTCCAACACTTTCCTTCCATACTTGGCATCGGCAGAAGACTGGACATCCAGATAATGTTTGATGAATGTGGACAATGATGACCATGTTGCTGCCTTACAGATCTCGGAAGGAGAAGCTTCAGCCTTCCTGGACCAGGAGGTGGACAGTGCCCTAGTAGAGTGGGCTTTCAGGTTCTTAGGAACCTGTTGACCTGCTTCCTTGCAGGCCAATTGAATGCAAGAAGTAATCCATCTGGATATAAAAGCCTTGGAAGTTGATTTCCCTTTGAGCTTCCCCTGAAAGTAGATGAAGAGGGAGTCAGAGTTTCTAAATTCTTCCGTCCTTTTTAAATAGATAGAAAGAGCTCTAACCAAATCCAGATTATGAAACTGCTCTTAGGTATTTGAGAATTGGCACAAAAAGATGGTAAGATAATTTCCCAATTTAGGTGAAATTCAGAGATGACTTTTCCCCTGAAGGATGGTTTTGGCTTTAAGACTACTTTTTGATGGAAGACCATGTAACGACTGCTGCAGGACAAGGACTGTAATTCATTCACTCTGCAGGCAGAAGTGATAGCCATCAGGAAAAGTACTTTAAACGTCAAGAATTTTAGTGTAACATCTTCCATGGGTTCAAAGATATGGGCTCTGGACAATTGATCCAAAACTAAGTTCAGATCCCATGGCGGGATAATATTACGAATGGTAGGCCTGATTTTGGATATTGCTCTCAGGTATCTCTTAATAAGATCATGATCAGACAATTGAGTAGCCACGATGGCTGACAGAGCTGATACTTGGACTCTGATAGATGCAGGCCGTAATCCTGCCTGAAAACCATCCTGCAGAAAATCTAAAATTCTTGGAATAGAAATGGATGAGTTCTGTGGAAACTTGGAGTAAACTAAGATAAAAAGGTAGACCAAATCTTGGAATAAACCACAATTGTAGATTTCTTCCGACCAGCAATAATGGTATTAATGACAGAGTCTGATAGCCCTTAATTTCTTAACATGAGCCTTTCAACCTCCAGGCCATCAGACCATCAGACCTAGCAAACTGAGGTTTGGATGAACTACCGGTCATTGAGTCCAAAGGTTGGGAACCAGAGGAAGCTGCCAAGGTGGTTGTATCGACATGGCCTCAGAATTACATCTGCCTGATCCTTCCTGATTTTCCTGACTACATCCATCAATATCGGGATTGGAGGGAAAACATATGCCAGGTTGTAATTCCATGGAATTTTCAATGCGTCTTGTCCCTCTGCCTTCCATCTGGAAACATACGTCTGGCATTTTGCATTGGGTTTGGAGGCCATGAGGTCTCTCTGGTTGGCCCCATTTGAGACAAATCTGTTTGAAGACTGATGGATCCAAGGACCATTCCCCTGGATCTATGGTGGATCTGCTATAAAATTGCGTTTCCCTGTTATATGAGATGCGGAGATGTTTTTCAAATTCTTCTCTGCCCAAAGAAGTCTTCTGGCTTCCCTGTATAGACAGACTCCTTGTGCCTCTTTGATTCTTCAGGTACATAACAGTGGGCAGATTGTCTGAATAAATTAAGACCTCCTTTCCTTTTAGGTTGTCTTTTAGTTTCTGAAGGCAATTCCAAACAGCTCTCATTTGTAGAACGTTTATGTGGAGATGTCTTTCTGAAGGCTTCCACTTTCCCTGGACAAGGATTGTCCTCCACTTGCTCTTCCGGAGATACCCCCTTCCTGAGGTTCGGTCTTCTTAGCCAGCAATTCAGCTCCCTCCTTGTGGATGGAAGAGGGATATTCTCTGGGAGGGATTCCCAGAATCTTTGCTCCAGAATCTTAAGAAATTCCGTTGGATGGGGCGAATGTATAATTTCGACCACGGAACTGAGTAGTTGATGTGAGATTGCCCAGAAGTTCCAAAAATTCCTGAGCCGTGTGAATCCATCCTCTCTTGAAGTGAGATATCTTCCTAGAAACCCTGACTATCCTGTCTTCCGTCAAGGTGACTGTGTTGTTCCGAGAATCTAAATTCAGTCCCAGGAAGGCGATTGCTCTGGCTGGAAATAGTTGGCTCTTCTCTTCTTTGATTAGCCATCCTAACTGACGAAGATGCATCAGGGACTTCTGTGTGTGCAGAACTGCTTGAGATTGGGATTCTGCCAGAATCAGAATGTTGTCCAAATATGAGATGACATGAATCCCTTGTTTCCTTAAGGGCTGAATGGCTGCTGCCAGAATTTATGAAAACACCCTGGGAGCTGAGGATAGACCGAAGGGAAGAGCCGTAAACAGACAGTGATCTCCTCCTACTGCGAACCTCAGAAATTTTCTGTGAGAAGCTCCTATGGGAATGTGGTGGTATGAGTCTTTCAGATCGATCGTGGACATAAAATACTCCTGGGAATATTGTCTTTATAATTGAAGCTGTTGATTCCGTCTTGAAATGGGACATTCTGATTGATTGGTTCAAGTCTTTGAGATCCAAGATCGCCCGGAAACCTCCTGAAGTCTTGGGAACTAAAAATAGAACCGAATAGGTGCCAAAATCCTGCTGATGCAAAGGCACCAGTTCTATTACTTTGTTGGTTGGAAGATTCTTGATAGCATTCACGAAGGCTGTGGCTTTCTCTGGACTGGAAGGAATTCTTGATCGAATAAACCTGTGGTGAGATGGGGTCTTGCAAAATTCTAGCGGGTACCCTAGCAGCATTCTTAATACATTCCTGGCATAACTTGCCTGACTCAGGCTTAATTTTGTATTACAATTAAGGCTATATTTAAGCTTAGGAACACTCTTATCCTCCTTGCCAGAAGCCTCAGGCTTCTCCTTCTCTCTATCTTTCTCCCTCACCTTCTCCTTCTCTCTATCCTTATCTTTCTGACCCTTAGAAGAAGACATCTTAAGACACATTAGGTCAGATAAAAGGTCTTACCTTATATACCCAGGTAATGAGAGGAAGGGATAAGGGATCCTGTGCCGCCTCACAGCCGGTTCCTATGGACGCCGCATGACTTCCTGCCGAGTGAGTTCCAAGCTTGGAACGCATGATGATAAATCTGCTACTTCAGTTTCCTGTCCAAGCACGCCCAGCAAGACCACGCTGGGAACCGCCGAACAACAGCTGTAATGGAGGCATATCCTGCTTGCCGTGCGAAGAGGGCAAGGAAGGAGATGGGTAACTGGAGCAAGACCCAGTAGCGCTAAAGCGGGTACACACAGCCGCTGCGCCGCTTGCCCGGCGGACAGACTCAGTGGCCCAGGAGAGGAGGAGAAAAGAAAAAGATAAGTGCTATAACTACAACACCCGTCCATCCAGCTGGGTAGGACAAAAGAAACGGATGCCTCTACTGGAAGTTCGCTTTTCAGGAGTAGAGGAAGTCCTACCCAGCTGGAGGGCGGAGACATAACCCATATTACATGCCATGGGAGGGACACAGAAGAAAAATTGTTAACTGAAATTCTGACTAACCAAATGTAATGTCATGGTAAATCAAATTAGTTTCATCTGAACGGGTAAAAAAATTTTTACAAAACAACTTGGACAAAAAAACACTTCATTTTGCTGTACCCAAGTCTAATACAAGAATATTGTTATATGGCATCACTTGTTTTTACCGTTCATGATAGAAAGCTTTCTGGAAACAAGGATTCAGGGATCTCACTGTCAGGGTCATCGAGCAGTTAAAAACAAATACATAGCATATAAGCAATTTGACTTTACATATTATGTAAAGTCAAAAAGTAGGCCGACTTTACTGCAGGAAGGGAATAAAGGCTTAATGACCAGTGAAGTGCCAGGACTGTCACACCTGTCTAAATGTTAATATCATGAAAATGAAAGCGTGCCCTGGTCCTCCACCCCCAGACCATGTGGTTGTTAAGGGGTTAACGTAAAAGAAGGCAACCTGACTCGATCCACCTGTGGACGACTTTCAATTGCTATTATCCTCAGCCAGCCTTCGGCTGGCTGTGGATGACGGGAGTTGCAGTTCTCAGGAGCTGGAGGGCATCTAGCTGCTCACCTTGCTTTAAACTCCTTAGATACTAGGTCTGCATTATATTGAGAAAGTTTATTCCAGAAACCAAAAAGGTTTCTTCTTTTAGATGAGCAATGTTTAAAGTTGTATGCATAGACTTGTTTCAGGCTTCTACCATTTTCATCCAGATGAATCATAATAACTAATGAGGACAAATACCTAGAGATTTAGCCTCTGGTAACCTGTTGATTCTGCTATTCCTTCTGGAAATGGTTACGTGGAGACTGCTAAAAGCCCAACAAAAATAAATAAATCAACGCTGTCAAAATGTAAGAGACAAATCTACTACTTCACCCTTCGAGTGCCAGAGGGGTATGTGCATTTCAATGTGTACCCTTCTAGCACTCAAAAGGTTAAAAGGATGCCATTGCAGATCTGGAAGAGAACGCTTACAACAAAGTCAGCGTCTAGTGGTAACATCTGCCTAATTGGCTTTTGAGCAAAGCTGTCCCTAAACATGCTATTTTCAGCATGTTGATCGAGTGCTGGGAAAGAAGCTTGGCATAAATATCAACTATGTTGTTAATGTCATTGTATATAATCGATCGGTAACATCTATGTGTCACCTGAAAAACAGCTTTATCCCTAGAGGTCTGGGCAGCTGGATTCAGAACCTGCCTGCTGTCATAATACAGGGTTTTCACAAGTCACGTCAGTGTCAGAAGGACACAGTGTATAAGCCAAAATACACTGAAGATGATGTATTAAGAAGAATTGGAGCAAAAATGTGCTGCTGGTTAACATTTCAGTCACTACTGTGACCTTTATCCCTTTATCAAGGCAAACAAACAGACCCATTTACATACCCTCTCCCACAACGGAATTAAAAAAAAAAAAAAAAAATTATTGAACTGCAAAAGGTGCAGAGACATGCAACAAAACTGATAAAAGGATTGGAGGATCTGAGTTATAAAGAGAGACTGGCCAAGCCAGGTTTGTTTACATTAGAGACAAGACATCTAAGTGGTGAAATGATTACCGCTTACAAATATATTCGAGGTCAATACAATGAACTCTCCAATTAATTATTTACTCAAAGAGTTGAGCTAAGAACAAGAGGTCATCCATTAAGATGAAGGGAAATGTGCTTCTGACTAAAACAAAAGCAGGGATTTTTTTTACAGTACGGGCAGTAAAGCTATGAAATTCTATGCCTTGTGCTTGCAGATACTGTAACTGCTTTCAAAAAAGTAATGGATACTTACTTCTCTAGCACAGAAAAATATTGAAAGTTACGATAGTTGACTTCAAAGCAGATAGTTAGTTGGATCTACAACCTATGTGCATCATTTGGAGTCAAATAGGAATTTTTTTATCTACTTGGGGATTAACTGTAAATGGCTTCAATGGATTTTTTTGTTGCCTTTCTGTGGATCAACAGGGGTAAATTTGCTATGGGCTGGACTTGATGGACATTTTTTTTTTTTTTCAGCCTCATCAACTACGTTACTATATTTAAATCAAATGTGTATAGAATTGTAAAAGCAGAAAAAACACATTTTGTGAATCGCTGTACAGACGGCATTGGTTCAAGTTTGCACATCACAATGATCAGAGTGCTCACAGCTGTCTGGAATTAACATGAGCCATCATCTAGTCCCAGTTCAACCGAGCAGCCTGAAAGCAGCCATGACACAACTATGAAGGCAGACGGAACTTCTAAGAATCAGCTAGGAGATTTAGGACCCAAGTGAGGGACACACAAGTAACATTTTTAGGAGACCGGTCTCTCAGGCTCCTCATGGAAAAATAACGGTGAGGATCACGACTAGTCAGAAGATAGAAAGTTACTAGTCATCCCAATGTTATACATAGAGAAGAGCATCATTTCTTTCTCTCTTTTACTAGTCATATTATTAGACATTTCCACCCAGGTATGTATGTATACTATCGAGATTAAAAGTGAAATTGTGACTTGAAAGAAATGTTTTGCCTATTAAAATTACAATTAAACTAATGTACTGTAAAATATTAAACAGAATGTTTAGTGTCACACTTTAATACTACTTGTATCAGAGTAATTTAGTTTTTAAGATTACCCCACCCCCATGCTCTGCATTCCAGGGAACTGGACGATTGGTCATATGACCAGCTGCCATGCAAATCACTAACACAGAGACATGTCTGTGTGCAATTAGTTTAAATGCCTTCAGTGAACTGGCCAATGCTCCAAGATATCTGCAGCTTTGAAGATCACAGTGCATAGACTCTATAGAATAACATAAGAACTGGAGAAGTCACTTTGTTAGCTCTTTATAACACCTTAGTGCATAACCCTCATGGATTGGTATTAGTGTCATATAGGACTTAACACTGAATGTTTCCTGCTGCCTTTTGGTGCAACAGTGCATTAATGCGCCTTTCAACCAATATGCCACAGTTGGGGAGAAGTGTGGGGGGGGGGGGACAAAATAAACAAAAAAAGGAAAATAGAGCAGTAAGGTGGTCAACATACCGGAGAACTTGGGACATCCCTACTTGTAACTCAAACATCTGTTTTTCTCCGGGCAGGGATGTCCTGTGTTCAACACAAACCTTTAAATTATTTACTTGTAATTATGCAAAAATCCCCTTTTCTCTTCTGTCCATTGTGGAACAAAGGAACCATAGGAATATAACAGGGCGATCAAAGCAGGATATCAGGGAGGGAAAGAACAAACCCTCAAAGCCAACTAGTCTCAGAGACAAACCAGAAACAGTTATGATCCTCCAGTGTCAACAGATACTGAAATGCCAAAACCAACTAATGGGAAAAAGTTAAAAGAAAAGGCAAGAAAAGATTCCTACATAGGTACTACAGTCCAAAGGACCTTCTTCCAAAACTGTATTTGGCAGAACACAGTAATACTTAGCAGAAGTGTGAAGGGACAGAGTCATTGCCTTGTACAACTGCTCCATAGCATGGTTCTTGTACACCAAGGAAGCATCCACAGCTTGCTCTCATGGAGTGAGCAGTTACCCATAAGAGCGCCGGATACCTCCCCCCCCCCCCCCCCCGAGGGCACAGGCCTGACTAATATTAGCTTTGATCCAACAAGCCACCATCACCTTGGATGTCCATTGGCTTGCTTGTGGGCCCTCAGAGAGAATGTCTCTCTGCAATGAATGTAGTACTTCAGACACCCAACTACATACTAGTAGTAAGGTTTCCCACTCTGCCTGTTAGGCCAACAATTTTATGATCAATATGAAAGTAGAATACAGAACTCTCTCTGTAAGTCTATCTCCTATTGTTCTGCACTATGGAATAAGTTGGCAGTATACAGCAATGTGAAAAGTTTTAGGCAGGCGTGAAAAAAAAAAAATGCTGTAAAGTAAGAATGCTTTCGAAAATAGACATGTTAATGGTCAGGTAATTTGTAGACATATAGTCAGATGTATGATTAAGCACTTATACCAAACAGGTGCTAATGGTCATCAATTTAATGTGTAGGTTGAAACACTATCGTTAGCTGAAACAGAAACAGAAGGAGGAATAAAACTGGGCGAAGAACAGCCAAACTCAGCTAACAAGGCGAGGTTGCTGAAGACAGTTCAATGTCAAAAGTCATACACCTTGGCAACGGTGAGCACAGCAACAAGACACAACAAGGTAGTTACACTGCATCCGCAAGGTCTCACCCAGGCAGAAATTTCAAGGCAGAGGAGGGTATTCCAGATGTGCTGTTCAAGCTCTTCTGAAGAAGCAAAGAAATGGGCAATGTTTAGGACCTTAGAAGCAGTGGCCGGCCAAGGAAAGTTCAGCAAATGAAAGATACATTATGCTTACTTTCCTTCGCAATTGGAAGATGTCCAGCAGTGCCATCAGCACAGAATGGGCAGAAAACAGCATGACCCTGGCACACCCATCTACTGCCCAGAGAAGTCTGGTTAGAAGTGGTCTTTGTGCAAAACTTTTGGACAAAAAGCCATATATCCGATGTGGAAATAAGCCAAGTGACTCAATTATGCATGAAAACACAGGAACTGGGGTGCAGAAAATGTCAGCAGGTGCTCTGGACTAAGGAGTCAAAATCTGAAATAAAATTTGGTTGTAGCAGAAGGCAGTTTGTTCACCAAAGACTAGAGAGTGGTACAAGATTGAGTGTCTGCAATCAACAGTGAAGCATGGGGGAAGGTTCCTTGCAAGTTTAGGGCTGCATTTCTGCAAATGGAGTTGGGGATGTGGTCAGAGTTAATGGTCTCCTCAATGCTGAGAAGTACAGGCAGATATTTATCTATCATGCAACACCATCAGGAGGGCATCTGATTGGCCCAAAAATGTATTCTGCAGCATGGCAACAACCCCAAACATACAGCCAAAGTCATTAAGAACCATCTTCAGCATAAAGAAGAACAAGGAATCCTGGAAGTGATAGTACGGCCCCAGCAGAACCCTGATCTCAACATCAGAGTCTGTCTGGGATTACATGAAGACAGAGAAGCAACTGAGGCTGCCTAAATCCACAGAAGAACTGTGGTTAGTTCTCCAAGATGTTTGAAACAACTATCTGCCAAGTTCCTTAAACTGTGTGCAAGTGTACCTAGAAGAATTGATGCGGTTTTGAAGTCAAAGGGTGATCACACCAAATATTGCTTTAACTTAGATTTTTCTTCTGTTCACTCGCTATTCATTTTTTGTTAATTGATGAATATAAACTATTAACATGTCTATTTTTGAAAGCATTCTTACTTTACAGCATGTTTTTATACCTGCCTAAAATTTTTGCACATTACTGTAAGAATAATAATAGGGGGACATCTGAAAGACAAAGCCTGCAGTGCAGCTATGCCCTGCACGGACACGATACCAAGAAGGAAAGCATTTTTTTTAGATACAGAAGTCAAAAGGCTCAAAATGGACTAGGTTTAACCCTTTCAGTGCCAGAGGGTTATGCAACGTGTTGCATGCCCCTCTTCCACTGAAAAGGTTAAGATCCTTGTAGTGGGATCCTAGGTAGGCACTTGTGACCCCTTGTCCAAAAGTCTACACATTCTGCAGTAAGGCAATTCACCTCTTAAAAAGAACAGACATCTGAAATCTGAGCCTTGACAGAACCAAGCCCTTTCTGATGCCTGTCCAGAGGAAAAGCCATAATTGCTGGAAGACGAAAGGGGGGCACAACTACAACCCATGATCTTCACACCACTTGAAAAAAAACAACAACCACCAGACCCCACAATAATATGCTTTAGATGAAATTGGCTTATGGCCTTCAGCATGGTTGTAATGACAGCATCAGAAAACCCATTTTTCCCCACAGAAGGCTATGCCTGAACTATGGAGTCGAACACCATCTGGTTGAGTGAAATTACTTTTGGGCCATGCAGAAGCTCTTCTGACCTCCACTTGGTGATTAAAATAAGCCACTGCCGTTGTATTGATGGACTGAGTATGCGCCTGCAGACCCTAGAGTAACTGGGACCAGTGTTGGAGACAAGTGAATTGCCAAAAGTTCAAATACATATATGGACAAAAGACTCACTGTTAGACCAAAGGCCCTGGGCTGTCCGAGAGTCGAACGAGGCACACCTACCCTTCAGACAACCCATCGTCAAATGAAACTCATGAAGTCACCATAGAAGAAGATATGCCTTTGTCTGGCCAGAGACATCATGCAGGAAAGGTGAAACTGATGTCTTGACTAATTTAATAGAATATCAAGCTGCAGTTCCCAAGTGTGAAACAGGGCAGAAACTAGGAACCCCAAAATCCTCACGTAATCCCTCACTCTTGGCGACGGCCGAGGTAAGGCCTGAGACACATTCAGAGATAACGTCTAAATCTTGCATTTTGGCAGAAAGACTGTCCCCTGCAGTATTCTGAATCTCATGCGGAGAAAGACAAAAACATAGGACAGTACCTGAGCAGACTTTTGGAATTTCACAACCCAGCCATGTTGTTATTACAGAATGAACACACAAATCTGAAAATGAAGAGATAAAGCCTTTTCTGAAGGAGACTTTAGCAAGATATTGCCCAAACAGGGAGAAAAGGAGATGCCAAGAGAAGGAATGCAAGTGTACAAAGCTACTATATAACCTTGTGAAAACCCATAGTAATCCATAGTAGATAGTAATCCAAAGGAAATGAGGATGATCTGCATGAACAGGAGCCTTTTATATGGGGAGAAGCAAAAGGTTGCTTCTCCTGTGTTTCACATGGACTACAAGAAAAGGATTTATCAGTAAATACACAAAAATTCCCTTTTCTTTTTCGTCCCATGTGGAACACAGGAACCACGGGGATATATCAAAGCATCCACCAGGATTCTAGGGAGGGAAAGAGAAAAACCCCTTAAAACAAAGGCCATGTCAGTGGGAATGAACTGGTACAACACAGACCTCAGGTGTCAACTGACACCAACACCACTAACTAAAAGGACAGAAACCAACAAGGTGCTAGTTCAACAATAATCAGGAAGGATACCTAAAAACAATATTAACAGCCTGAAGGAACTTCCATGCAAAGCCACCTTCAGCTGAAGCCAACACGTTAACATGCTAGCGTTTGACAAACATTAGAAGGGTCAAATGTTCCCACCTTGCACAACTGCCCAGAAGAGCCCTTATTCCTAAAAGGCCCAAGGTGCACCCACTGACCTGGTGGAATGCACCATAACCCAAAAAGGGCCCTAGCTTCTTCCTCAGAACCTACACCTTGATCCGCAAAACTACTGTCATTTTAGACGCAGCAAGGTCAGCACGCCTGCCCTCCTGGATGACAAACAGGGAATCTGATTTCTGGAAAGGCTGTGTGTGATGGACATAGTATTTCAGCCACCACACTACATCCAAAAGGAGAAGGGCCTGTGTATGTCTATTAACCCTTTGAGTGCCAGAGGGGTACGGAGCGCATTGCTTTGCAATGAGTTCTGTACCCCTCTGGCACTCAAAGGGTTAAAAGGCAGCTGGGAGAGAGAAAGAAGAACAATTCCTGGTTAATGTAAAACTCTGAAACAACTTAGGAAGAAACCTTATAGGAGTTTTTAGAACCACCATGTCTGGATGAAGGACCTGGAAGGGAGATTTACAATGCGAAAGCATGCAGTTCGGACACATGGAAAATTGAGGCAATTGCCAAGATAAAGGAGGACTTGAGCATCAGAAGCCTCAAAGGAAACAGAGAGCTGAAAAAGGAACCTTCTGGAGCACTCCTAGAACCAGATTTAGATCCCAAAAGCCCATGTATGTGTGAGCCACCCCTTGGAACAAAAGTTAATTTCAGGCAAGGATGCAAGAAGCCACTCGAAAAGGACACATCGTTCTATTAAACTTCAATTTCAGCTCTAGGGCCAAGTCCTGTCTTTAGAGACCTTGGAGGAAACCGGCTTCTGATCATTTAGAATGGTAGCAATGACAAGATCGCGGAAAGCTTTTTTTTTTTTTTTAGGCTTTAAAAGCTTTATTGGCACTATTGATTACTGTACAAAGTATGTAAAGGCTGCAATAACATATGTAATGACAGATGAACATTACAAAACATAACATAGGATCAGGTAGAAATATCATATTGCAAAATGGGAAGAATGAAGTGCAATAGGATTGGAAATCCTGAGAATTGAAACAATGAGCTATACAGACATATACAAAAATGGGAAGAGTGCATTGGACCAACTAGAATACCTAAGAGGTCTACAGTGAGAGGCGAGAGAGTAAATGAAATAGCACAAAAACCACAACCTCCTTTTACATCTCTTAAAAATATCTAGGGAAGAGGAACTAGAATCGGAAGCAGTGGACACCTTAAATGTCTCTAGGACCGCAAAAATAAGATCCTCAACAAAAGGACAGGGATCTTCTTCATTAGCATCCCCAATCGAGAAGGACAAATCTGGTTTGTCTACATCAGTTTCCCCTTCCTCAGCAGAGGAATCCCAAATAATTGGGTATTCCCACTATAACATTGCTTAAAAGCCTGTTGTGAGGCACAGGGTATCCCATGGAACAAGAATCTAGAACACCCACAATGATACAAATAGCTGAGCAAATTAGGGCCCTAAGCCATACAAGATTCTGTTCAACAGGTGACAGCCCCGATACAGAGTACCCAAAAATTCCCTAGGAAGCCTCACCTGGCATGAGGGACAATGGGTTCAAGTGGCTCCTGGATCCTTAAAAGCCTTGGATGTGCCCATGTCTCCCTTGAGGTCTGACATAAACAGGGAATTCCCCAACAGATTGGAAAAAGTAGACAGAATGCACAGAAAGTGGAATAAAAAAGTATTAAGAAAGACTGAAAAGGGTTAATGTGGTAAGCAGGAGGGAGTAGGTAACCTCAGTGTACTCAGCTGGGTCCCAAAAGGAAGAGAGTTCGGCAGGAACCACCTGGTGCCCTGCACAAAATCCCAGGAAGGACAGGCCGTTAGAATCGTAGTTTCCTAATAACAAAATGTTGTGGTGATTCTCCAGTCTCCACTGTGCTGTGCACCCCAAAAATGAGGGTGTGCTCGCTTCAGTAGCTGTAAAATACCGCGCAAGTCCAGATAGCCATCAAACAAATATCTTAAATCACTGCCGAGGCAGAAGCAGTCACATAATAGTGCTCATATACCTAGACCAAAACGGCAAACATATAATTAAAGTATGTAAAAACATCACATCAATAAAAGCAGGTCACTGCCAGAGGGGAACTGTGCCCCAGAAGAGGTCAGAGTCTGTAATAGCTGCAAGTACAATCTCAACAGCAGTGCAAGGGTTAACAGCCTTATAATTACCACAGAAACCATATAGATACAATAGAATACTACTTGTACCCCAAGCCAGTTTTAAAATGTACCAAAGGTGACTGCCTGACACAGATAGGGACATACAGAACCTGTGCACTGAAAATGGTAGAATCCTCTCTACAGTCTTCAGACTCCCATTAGAATACACCTAAGCTTCACTAAAGCCAGGGGGAAGCCTGATAGTAATGTAACTGGTTAATCCTGTAACAAGGAATAGGAATCTGCCAAATGGGGAGGGTTATACAGCCCCATATCTTAGATAATCTTAACTAAGAAAGCTTTGCCCTGCTTCCATCCATGAGAGCACTTTTTCAAGTGGAGACAGGTGAAGTGATGCAGGCTGAGAGTCACCACTTCAGAGGGCTCTTTTACAAGTAGCCTGCCCTCCTACAAACAGGAATATATATATATATATATATATATATATATATATATATATATATATATATATATATATATATATATATATATATATATAGGAAAATATATTACTATGCTCAATGCAAAAACTTGCTTTTCAGTAAAGAAACTCCAAATGCATATGCATTACTGTTTCATGATAAATATAGCAATAGGCGTGGCAGATCCTGTTCTGAAGTACAAACAGATTAGCAATCACAGAATTCAACATACAGACTAATGCAAATTCATATTCAAGATGGGACATTTTCTATTCAAAGTAAAAGATTTCAACCTAATCCAAGTAAGCATATAGGGGGATAAAATACTGGAAAATCCCCCACATATTCTGCTCTGCATTATAGTAAAACAGAAGAATGTATACAGGTCAATGATAAAGAAACAGTACCACCAGTCAGTGTTGGTAAGAAATAGGTATAAGGGCCATAACATGAAGTCTTAAGGCTGAATGTTCAAAAGAAGTGTGATTTCTACTTACAAAAGGAATATAATTAGTGTGAGTGTACTAAATAAGTTAGAGAGAAAACATGGCTGAACAAAAGCATAGTAAAAAGGCCAACGGTGCTCTTGTCCCCTAGAGACAAATAGTCCTTGTCACCTATGGGTTAATTGCATGCACTTAGCACACCCTGTTTGTTGAGTAGCTGTACTGCATGTACAACGTCGATGAACCTTTAAGTTGAAACAGTACATGTTGCACAAATTTTCTAACCAATAGGTTGTGTGTGCAAGGATATTAAACATGTCAGACTGCTAAGATAGCAATTCTCAGCTACAGTTCCTGAGGCTCAACAACAGTTCAGCTTAAGGATATCCCTAATTAAACACAGGTAGATCAGTGTACGAGCCAAATGAGTACCCACATGTGATCAAACAGGGATATCCTGAAGATCTGCACTGTCATTGTGCTCCAAAGGCTAAGGCTGAGAAACACTGGCCCTAATGCCATACAGCACAGAAGTCTTCCAAAGTTAAAACTAAAGAATTTCTGCATTTCTAATTTCTAGTGCTATTTAACTGGTAAACTTTTTTTGCAAGTCACAGGTCCAGACAGGGTGTGCACGCCTGTAGTCCTTAAAGAGTTAAGAATTGTCATACAGTGAGTTAAGGAAATTATCATGGTCTAGCAATGCTCAAACCTCTTTTGGAGATTGCCCTCTTCTACCAGCCCCATTTAAAGGGACACTAATATCTACATATAAAGGTGTCCATTTTACCTGACAACTTGAAGGGCTCTGTTTATAGGAGGGTAGCATGCAATAAATAACAATTACTAACAAAGAACTAGAATTTTAAAATAGAGGCAAAGATTTGCCTGCATGCAAAATCACACATGTACCAACACCAGAGTCTTGTTCCACTGTCCACTGGGAACCAGAGTAGGGCAACACTTGCTCCACGGATACAATGCATGAACAATATGCAATTCATTTAGCTGCCAAAGGGCATGCTAATTTTTTCAGTGTCAGAAGCATGTCCAACACCATGCAAGGCATCGCACATGCACTGGCATTCAAAGGGTTATCTGGAAGAAAAGCACAGAGGTTAATGCTTTTTATGAAAGGGAGCTGGGCAAGACACACCAGAGAGGTTGGTGGGAGCAGGCATGACAGAATGGGGTAGGTGGGATGGTCATACAGTGATCTGAGCAGAGCATCTTTGCCGACCTATCCTAATAACTACACCCAGGCATGTCTGTACTGACACGTGATTGGGGAAGGGAGCTGCATTCTGCAGATGGTAGTATGGAGGAATTTATATAAACATATCTCCCTAATACCACCCCTGGGAGTGTCTACCACAAAAGGCATCATATATACTCACAAGTATGTTATTTGCATTCAGTACAGATACCAAAAAATATTTAAAACTAAAATGGCCATTGTAACTTTAACCCAGATAATGTCATACTGTGTTTTTTATACACATCTACACCCTTAACCCTTTGAGTGTCAGAGGTGTATGCAATACATTGCAAATCCCTGACAGTGAAGTCACTGAATTTCTAAATGCATGTTGCAATTCTCCCTGCAGCAAAGGGCAGGTTGTAGAGGCAGCTTTTTTTCATTATTACACTTTCTTTTACATTGCACTCCATGCTTTCTGAGATTCAGATTGATCTCTGTCAGAAAAAAAAAGGGGGGGTAAATATAAAAACAATAATTATTAAACGTATAGGCAATTTGTGTTTACATATTATGAACCTGCAGTATCAAAATAAAGGGTTGCCGTTTCTTTAATAGCTTATTTACTTCCTGCAAGGATTGTAACTTGGAAACAGATTCTTGTGCTGAATCTTCTCAATTACCAAAGCAAAGCATTCATATATAAAAAATAAAAGGAATATGATTTAGAAACTCCCACACACTTTTCCTACAATATATTTTTCTGCTCAAGTCATACATACACAGATTATGCAAGTATAGAATGGGTTAAGAAAATGACTGAGCCAACAAAGAGTTCTCTCCAGCCTCTTGCTCCCTCCACCCATGAACTCCTCATTCAATAACCATGACTGGGAACACATCACTCCTGTCTGACCAAGCAGGAAAGCTGAAACCAAAGGCAGTGACTGCCCAGCTGCACAAAGGAAGCTTGTCTGAAACTAGCCAGCCTACCTGAAAATAATCCCAGCTGTGTCAAAAGGGCTAGGAAGATCCAGAGGAAAAGAGAATTTAACCCAGTGTCTGCTGGAATGGACAACAATGAATTGCAAAACTTTATAATGTTGTAAGTGCATCCCCAATTGGCAACATGAAGTAGAGGAACTACTGGAAAATATTAGCAAATCTTGAAAATGCACTGTGAGATTATATCATGGTCATATGGCACTATTAAATTCCAAGGGGTTTTACCGTCTAATCTTGGCAGCACATTTCCAAAGTTCTTGCCTGCGTGGCAGCTTCAGTATAGTGAGTCTGAAGCAAGGATTCCAGTATTACAAAAACAGGTAGATAAATAGCCACTGGGAGATAGAAAGGTGACAACGGAGGAGACTGACACAGTAACAGCATCTATATTAATTATTTCACCGTTGGAAAGAACATGCATTATACTGCTTTGATCAGCACTCATACTTATGGGCGAGGGGTGCTTTAAACATTACCCCCTGAGAACCAAAAGGGTGCTCAATGCATTGTGCAGCCCTCTGGTCAACATGGAGTCAAAAGATTATAAAAGTAAAAGCGTACTTAAAAGATTGTATAAAATGTTTATTATTGTTTACAGAAAACTACATAATCATTAATAATACAAGCAGAAGAAGATAATGTTGTAGTATGGGTATGTTCATACAGGAGACATCAACGCAGTGCTAATTCCTGCACAATGTCACCCATGCAGAACACTAGATTGTAAATGAGTTGTCCTTTTTACACAGTTTGCTGCAACTTTGATGAAATAAATGAACAAGAAACAAAGATGCAGCATTGATGATCTGTGCGGGGCATATGTCACTGCTACACAGACCACTTACCTGAAAGGCTGGATGCAATTCTAACGTCCAGTCTGCAGCTGTCTGTAATAAGCATTAGCCAGTCATGTATAGATGTTGACATGAGCCAGCCGTCAGACACTGCTTCCCTCCACCCGTGCCAGGATTGCAAGAACAAGCAAGTAATAACACAGGTGATAAACTCAGCAACACTGTTGCAGTGTTCAAGTCAGTCATCCATGTTAAAACTTTAATTTAAGGCTCTCACATTGATGCCAAAAGTGTAGCAGCTCCCTGCTACAGTTCCGTTACCCATGTTGTAAAGTGACCTATATCCTGCATTGCACTCCTGATACAGGAGTGGCATGTCTAATGGCAACAACATGAGTGTCAGCTAATTATTATTGGATGGCACCCACCTGGGTTGGCCATTCATTAGCAGTTGTGTTGAACTATTTGAAGGTAGCAATGCACATGTGAAACATCTGGCAGTAACCCCATAGGCTGCAATTTAACTGCATTCAAGTGTTAACATAGTAATGAGGCACTTCTTAGACTGATACTTCCATGCAAGGCAATACTCACATATGCGAAAAGTAACAGTCCAGCACTGAACGTTTCGCAAAAGCCAACATGGACAACACAGCAGCACTGTGTTGGTGTTACCCTATGAAGTAGATCTTAAAACTTAAAAGGGATAGTAATGCTTCAAAATTACTATCCCTTATATTGATGCCCTTTAAAAACTGAATTAAATGCCACCAGCGGCATCTCTCAAACCTTTATGGTTTGAGAGATAGCCACTTTTAAACTTCGCTCTCCCCTGACGTCATCGATCTTGCTGCAGCAGGGAAATCCGGTCCCAGGACCAGAGGAGGCTCTTCAGCAGAGCCGAGACCTCGTTATGGAAGACAAGATCCTTCACTAAAAATGGTCTTCTACGTGTGCTTGGTTACCAAGCACACGTAGAAGACCGTTTTAGTGAAGGATCATTTCTTCTATAACGAGATCTGGCTCTGCTGAAGAGCCTCCGCTTGATTCAATGAACGGATTCCCCTGCTGCATCAAGAATGCCGACGTCAGGGGAGAGCGAAGTTTAAAAGCGGCTATCTCTCAAACCATACAGGTTTGAGATATGCCGCTGGTGCCATTTAATTCAGTTTTTTAAGGGCTTCAATATAAGGGATAGTAATTTTGAAGTATTATTATCCCTTTAACAAGAATGTATGAGCTCGTTAGAATGGCCTTCACAAACTTTTGTTTTCAGATCAACAGATGTTTGAGGTCAGCTGTCAAACAAACAATCTAGCACTTATCATAAGGATTAAAATACAATGGGTGGGAATGAAACATTAAAAGTATCTATTCTGTGTGCACGGATTCCTGCCACTTTCAAAAAGTTGCTTAATGGGATAGTAAACAGCAGCTCCAATTAATCTTTATTGTATTTGAACCATAGAGTGTGTTATTTCAGTACTGTCAGAGTTGTAGTTCAAGAGTAATTGAATGATAAAGTATCCCCCTCCCACC
Organism: Rhinophrynus dorsalis; assembly: GCA_037306005.1. NCBI lineage: Eukaryota > Metazoa > Chordata > Amphibia > Anura > Rhinophrynidae > Rhinophrynus > Rhinophrynus dorsalis. The sequence continues at coordinate 472,018,728 of CM074719.1, read as the reverse complement.
CGTTTTAACTAGTGTAACACTGCTCACCTCAGATGTGGAATCTGGTTGCTTGACCAGACAGCTAACAGCAAGGGACAATCTTCTCACTGTGAGAACAATGAAAACTCTGTCCCCCTTGACAGGTTTTTCATCTTTTTCCCTTATCTTAATTGAAGACTGTCCCTCTCTGTAATCTACCTGGGCATCTCCCTGCTGCTCTGAGCTGAGCAGTTACATCAGTAAAAGGGGCGGGAGGGGGATAATTTATCATTCAATTACTCTGGAACTACAACTCTGACAGAATTCAAATAACACTCTCCAAAGTCCAAATACTATGATGATTAATTAGAGCTGCTTTTATTGTGAAACATTACTATCCCTTTAAAACAGTGATACACAATGAGATTACCTCAAAGGGTAGCACATGATCTCCAAAGTACCACACTTTGTTTAATGTTTTGTTCAAACAAGCATCAAAACAGTACAAAACTGGTTGAGAAAGGAATATTAAATTTACAAGGGATAAAGGTGGAACATTGTAAATATGAAAGAAAGAAGGCTCTGATGCAAAGATAAAGGGATGTGTTCTGACTGAAATAAAAATAGTAAATGAGTGAAAATTGAGGGGGAAACTATACATTGTTCTCACTTTACCAGTGAACAGAATGAGGGTCCCTAGAGAAGCCTGCGTGGGCCCTGCTTGTTGTCCGTCACTGGTTCAACCCCTTGGATGCTTGAAAGTTCCTGAACACATTGCAAAACAATGTGCTAGAGCCTTCTTTAGCATCCATTAAGTTAAAGGGATAGTAATGTTTCAAAATAAATTCCGCTCCAATTATTCTTTATAGTTTTTGGGCCATGTACATTGGTATTATCATTCTCTATGATGTGTAGTTAAAGAGTAAGCGAATTATAAAATGTTCCCTCCAGCCCCTTTTATCTAGTATAAGCCGCCTCCCCTTAGATGTCGATTCCAGTCACTTGACCAGACAGCTTGTAGCAACGGACAATCCTCTGGCTGTAAGTATAAGGAAAACCCTGCCCTCCTTGACAGGTTTTTCTTTATTCTCACTGAAGATTGTCCCTTGCTGCAATTCATCCAGACAGTCTTGCTGTGCAGCTTTACATAGGTAAAAGGGGCAGGAGGGGGACACATTATGATTCATTTACTCTGGACATCATAGAGAATGATAATACCACTGTACTTGGTCCAAAAACTATAAAGAATACTTGGAGCTGAATTTCTTTTGAAATATTACTATCCCTTTAAATCTGCATGACAGAAGAGAGGGCAACACATTGCTTTGCACACTACTCTGGCACTCAGAGGGTTAAAGATGTGTATCAAATGCCATGATTTCGGTTTACCATTATTGTATATGACAGAATGTTTCAAAACACTTCTAGAATTTTCAAATCATATTTCACATGGGCAATGCTGCAATGGTTATGTACAGTGGTGAAAGGCACCACACTGGGAGTAAGGAAGATCCGGACGGTGGTCTACTGTGCCTCTTGCAGACCTTTCACATGAGCCTCCAAAGCATGACCTACCAATATGGATGCCACCCAAATATAATTGCTGGGGCTCTTGTGGGTAGGCTATAGCACATACCTCTCTTGCATCCATTGGCAGACGGGTAAGAGAAAGCATATGGGTGACAAAACTATTGCGGGGGGGGGGGGTTGGCAACAGGGGGGGCTGAGGGGCCTCAGCATTAGGTAAGGTTGGGGGTGGGGTTTAACAAAAAGGACAGAAAGGAGATACAATGACTGGGGGTAATATAGCATCCAAAGGGTTACACAAAAGATTAATTTAAAAATAATCAGCTTTTACTTAAAGGGATAGTAATACTTCATTTTAACTTTATTTTATTTTGTAGGCATTAAAAAAACATTTAGAATGATATAAGTCTTATCCCTCAAACCTTTATGGCTTAAGAGATATTCACAAACAAAGTATCCCCCCCCTGTTCAACCAGATCAGAAGGGAGATGCCCAGGTAGACTGCAGAGAGGGACAATCTTCAATTAAGATAATGGAAAAAGCTGAAAAACTTGTCAAGGGGGGGAAGGGCTTTCATACAAAGAAAATTGTCCCCTTCTGTTATCTGTACTGTCATACAACCAGACTCACATCTGAGAAGAGATGGCTTACACTAGGTAAAAGGGGCGGGGAGGGGAACTTTGCTTGTGAATATCTCATAAACCATAAAGGTTTGAGAGATAAGACTTATATCATTCTTCATGTTTTTTTAATGCCTACAAAATAAAATAAAGTTAAAACGAAGTATTACTAAACCTTTAACTTCATATTTAAAGAGGAGCTAACAGCCCCTAATAATAATAAGCCCTATTCTTCTTTCTATAGCCACATCTTATTGGCTCCTATAAGTACTGCCATTGTGCCTTTGTTCAAAAAATAGCATAATAATCAGTCCTTGATATCATGTCCACATAGGGAGGAACTAACAGTTGATGACAGCTTTTTCAAACCTGAAGCAAGCGGTGTGCTTGAGCCTACTTAAGACAAGTGAGCACAGGTGGTATGCAACACATTGTAATGCACACCCCTTTGGTCCTTAAAGGGATAGTACCCCCAGAAAACTTGAAGCCAAAAGCTAGTAATAAGCACAACATACCTAACTCCTTTATTCCCATCTCTCAATGGTTTGAGAGATGTAAGAAAAGAAGGACCTCCGCTCCCTCCCCTTTCTGCCTGACAAGCTGTAAAGCTGTCAGAGGCAGAATCCGGTGGACCGACTTATGGCGGCTCTTCAGGAGTGATGTCATCTCGATATCTTGGTATAATTACTTCATCGGTATGGTCTACAACATGTGCTTGCAAGCCAGGCACACGTTTTAGACCATACCGATGAAGTAATAATACCGAGATATCAGCGCTCCTGAAGAGCCGCCGTCTGGTCACGGAAGCAAAATCTCATGACATCCGCTATACATCGGACGCATGAGAAGGGGGAGGGAGCGGAGGTCTCTCTTTTCTTACATCTCTCAAACCATAACAGTTTGAGAGATGGAAATAAAGGAGTTAGGTATGTTGTGCTTATTACTAGCTTTTGGCTTCAAGTTTTCTGGGGGGTTACTATCCCTTTAAAGAGTTAGGATTAACAAGTGCAGTGAGCAGAGTTCGAGATCATGTGGCCAGGCTAGCAACTGTCACGTCCACCTCCATGGACAGGAGATCCAGTACTGACTGAACAAAAGAGTAGTAAATTGATTTAAATGGGGCTTTAGTCAAAAGGGGGCTCACACTGGAGATCTCTCTAACAATCATAGGGATTAAAAACTCCATTTAAATCAATGTATGTTTTAGTAACACTGTGGGGCAGTTGGTTTTCTCCAGAAATCTTATATTTTCTTGTGTACATATGGTCCAGTGTCTCCTCTTTCAGTCCTGAATACCACAGAAAGGAAGTCTTAAACAGCCATTGTTTGAAAAACAGTGTGAATGTTACTTTTCACCCTATATCCCAGTGTTTCTCCAACAGGCAGGTTACAATACATTTGTGTCAGGACAATAAAGCTTTCCAAATAAAACTATAGTGTATTACATTATTTCCCTGCACCAACACAAATGTTAAATCAGCTACACTGATGACCCTCTTTTAAAGACGGTTATGATACAAAGTTGTATTTTGTGTGAAGTCACTTTGCTTACTTGTAGAAAAACTGACTTAAATTCATGAAATAATTTGAGTGAAGTGACCCCTCAGAGTGGTTGACTTTTTAATAGAGATGTTTAACCATTTGAGTGCCAGAGGGGCACGCATTGCAATACATTGCGTACCCCTCTAGGAATTTCAAGAGGTTAAACCCTTGAATGCTAGAGGTCTCTAGCATTCAAGGGGTTAAAAGTCCAATTTAATTTGAAATATTTTTATTTGACCCCTATGGTGCAGTTGGTTTATTTCAGAATAACTCCAGTTTGCTTTTAAATATTATTCCCCATTGTGAAATGTGCCACAAATGTCACAGTTGTAAACTGGGCACAGAGTAAGTTTAGACACTTCTCAAGTAAAACAGATACTTGCAGTCAACAAAGAAAATCATGGGAAATAAATATTTATATACCTTAATAAAATATAATGTCTCTTATAGAGCTTGGTTGGCAAATCACACACAAACCATACCTCTACGTGGATCAAGCTTCTGTTATTTCATGAAAACAAACAGGTCTCTGGATAAATTTCAGATGCTGCAGACACTTGCACAAGTCTCACTCAAAAGCATATTCTTTGTAAGGAAACATGGGTTTGTCCATTTTGGAAATATTTAGTAAATATTTCCCAATATCCTGTGGACCACAATGACATCACTTAGACAAATTGAGAGCATTTATTTCTGTTAGAAGTAGAAAAGCAGCCTGGGGAGTGCCAGAGGACAAGGAACATATGCAACTCACCCAGAGTGTCCTGTTTATCCACCATTCCTCAAGTCTGCCCTGCAGCATGAAACCCAACATTGATTTGTGTGATGTGTCAATCTTAAATTACAATGCATCTGATTTAAGTACTATTTCCAGGTCTTCTGTCGCAGTAGTAACTCAACCTCTTCTCCTGAATTCCTGCAAAGACCTAACATCAGCCTGTCATTGGAACTAAACCATGGCAGATAATGCTGTCAATCCTGCAGCCATGTGAAGGTTTCTGCATCAGCAGGGATGTATTACTGAATGATACCAACACAGGTGGATGTGTGAACCGACCACCATATAAGCTGCTTATTTTAAGTGTCCCACTAAAAGCATACACATAAGCATTTGTTTCTCTTTTCACACTTGCTTATATATTCAAACCATATCATTCCATCCTCTTACACCTGCTTAACTATATTGATATTAGCTGAAAGCACAGGTATGGCAACAAGCACTGTCCAACGATGTAAATACTCTTGTTTTGCTGTTAACAGATCTCTAAAACACATCCATCATATAATTAGCCCTGTCTTGCTACAGTGCCCAGTAAAGTACCTGGATCTTTCCTGGAAGAGCTGATTGCTATCAAAATAATATCTGCCCTCAGTGCAATTAAGACAGACATCCACATGCCAGCATTAACTCTTTGAGTGTCAGAGGGATACCCTCTGGCACGCAAAGGGTTAAAGCCAGACTCGCTGTTATCAGCATCCTTTAGATCGTGTATCTCACACTTCACCACATACCTGATACTAGACCAGGCTTTCCTTAGCTCACTGGGTACTAGAAGTGTATCCAATGCACTGCAAAGCAATGCGCTAAATACTGTTCTCGCTTCTCATGGGTTAACCCGGACCCTGCACCATCCATTCCTTCCAGTAGAGAATGATCACATCCACATTGACGTTCCCACAAAAACCCCATCTTAACCAGCACATCCAGTGCAAGCTCTGCCATGAACACTTAGCTGCAGCAACAACGCCACCCCCAGGGCCGTACATACACAGCTCTCCATCCTGCCCTGCAGCATCCTCCGCTATCCCTCTGGAAACAGCCCGCCACTCCCAACAGTCTCTTCACAGCTATCTCCGGCAACACACCCAGCAGATGTACCCACACATAAGCCGTACCCAACAACTGACAGCTTCCCCTCAAGAAGCAGTCAGGACAAGCTATTGAGCCTGGGGAATCCCAAGACTACCAGCGTACGGCTATCTTGGCCCGAAAGTGGCAGTATCTGAGGAAACCTCAGGCCATCGCAGCCAAAGTGAAAGACTGTGATTAATGGGCTAAATATATGGTTGCCGGAGATAGAAACCTCACTTCTACATGCCTGCTTAACAGAGCCCAGGAAAGCCTGGCTACCTGTACTGAGGTGCAGTCATACCGTGTGTTAGTTGCGTGCTGTGCAATGAATACAGTGCGCAAGTCCTAAGTCTCCGGTGCCGGGTCCACTCGAGCAGCCAAGGAGCAGAATCTCAGATACAGCTCTGGAGGGGCCACGAGAGAATGGTCATGGGGCGGGCATAAAAAAACCCTACCAATCACAAAGCCGTATTCCGGACAACGCAAAGGGAGAGGCGGGGTCGACACGAGAACAAAAACGTAACCCGCTTTCATAAGGAGGGCAAGAGCGTGGCGGCGAAAAAAGCCGAGTGTGGCTGATGTCCATGAGAGAAACGGAAATAACCGAATTCGTTTAACCTTTCATGTGCCAAAAGGGTACGCTTTACTATGCTTGTTGTACCCCTTTGGTACTCAGAGAGTTAAGTGACAATTCAATAGGTTGTATGCATAAATAGCGTTTTTAACTACTTGAATGCAAGAGGTCTAACAAAGGGTTAAATCAATGGGAATTTGAGGATTTGTATTTTGTTCCCAATAGTGCAGTTTGTCTACAGAATAAGTAACACAATACTATTTTGCGCACAGTGGGAGGATTGGCCTGGAGGGTGACTACACATATGGGCCTGTTGTATGTCTGGGCAGGTAGGTAACTGCCTCACTCAGTCGCCGTTTTCCTGCTGTAAGTGGAGCGACACTAATGATACCACGGAGCTACAATACAAATGAAACTAGGCTAGTAACTTAAACTGTATGGTATCGGTAGTGTAGCTTTTCCCTTATGTATGTGGTATCACTAGTGTAGCTCAATTTCAAATGAGCTATGTGGTTTCATTTGCTTCACAATAACCCCTTAAAGGGATAGTAATACTTTATTTTATTTTATAGGCATTAAAAAAACATGAAGAACGATATAAGTCTTATCTCTCAAACCTTTATGGTTTGGGAGATATTCACATACAAAGTTTCCCCTCCCGCCCTTTTTACCTAGTGTAAGCCATCTCTTCTCAGATGTGGAATGCGGTCCATAGACCAGACAGATAACAGAAGGGGACAATAGTCTTCCTTTTAGAACAATGAAGGCCATGCCTCCCTTGACAGGTTTTTCACGTTTTTCCCTTAATTGAAGATTGTCCCTCTCTGCAATCTACCTGGGCACCTCCATTCTACTCTGGCTGAGCAGTGTTACACCAGTAAAAGGGGCGGGGGACACTTTGTAATTGAATTACTCTTGAACTATAACTCTGACAGAACTGAAATAACACTCTCCAAGGTCCAAATACTATGATTATTAATTAGAGCTGCTTTTATTATGAAACATTACTATCCCTTTAAGGACCACTTGACCTGCTTTGATCATCATGTGTTTTTTTTGCCTTAAAGGGATAGTAATACTTCGTTTTAACTTTATTTTATTTTGTAGGCATTAAAAAAACATGAAGAATGATATAAGTCTTATCTCTCAAACCTTTATGGTTTAAGAGATATTCACAAGCAAAGTTTCCCCCTCCCGCCCCTTTTTCCTAGTGTAAGCCATCTCTTCTCAGATGTGAATCTGGTTGTAAGACCAGACAGATAACAGCAGGGGACAATCTTCTTTATATGAAAAGAATGAAAGCCCTGCCCGCCTTGACAAGTTTTTCAGCTTTTTCCCTTATCTTAATTGAAGATTGTCCCTCTCTGCAGTCTACCTGGGCACCTCCCTTCTGATCTAGCTGAACAGGGAGGGGGATACTTTGCTTGTGAATATCTCTTAAACCATAAAGGTTTGAGAGATAAGACTTATATCGCTCTTCATGTTTTTTTAATGCCTACAAAATAAAATAAAGATAAAACGAAGTATTACTATCCCTTTAAGGACCAGTGAGGGTCATAGCATGTCATATTCTTTTTACTCACAGAGCTCCTGCAGGAGCTGGCCTTTGGTGTGATCACATGAGGCATAGCCACCTGTGTGAAAGGCACCATAGTCTAGCATACTACCATGAGCAACATTACCAATGCCGCATCTCTGCACTGGTGTCATTTATGTGAAAGTGGCCTTAGCCAGCAGCAAAAAAGGGAAAAGATCCTTACTACAAACTCAGAAAAAGGAAGATGTATGTCTTATTAAATCGGTGTGTCTGCAAAGGAATCCAGGCCTATGTTTTTAAATTTCATTTTACATTAAGTATATCTTTTTCTATTTTTACTATATTTCAATATTGTTTCATAGTTTTTGCAGATATACATAACATGCAAAGATTTATGCAGCACCCTTTTCTAGGTATTACATTTCCTTCTACAAAGAGCCCACCTTGGTCAGTTGTTTGCCCGCCTACCGGTTCTGATTGGCTGAGTTGGCCATGATGATCTTGGCCAGGATTGGCCATCGGATCCCAGGCTTCTGATTGGCCAGGGGTTGAAGCGGAATATTCAAAGATGCTTCAACCCCCTGGCCATTGTGTGAAGATGTGTATTTGAGTCCCTCAGTCTTTTGTCCCAATGTTTACCCTTCATCAGTCCCTTTGTATAAATAATGTAATCATGTCTGGTCCTTTGTGTTATGTTTACACCATCTGTCACTCTCCTTTGTCTAGTATTGTATCTTGATGTGGCTCATTATGTATAAAAGTCAAATAAAGTGAGTCTGGAATTTCATCTGTGTCCTGTCTCTGGATGGTATCAAGGGACTTCTGTTGACCCCCATCCTAGGAAGAAAAGCTGCTTGAGTAACCGGTGGAGCTGCCTGCTTGTAGCTGACCTCAAGAGGGAGAAACCTGGAACGACGGCCTGAGTCCAACCCAAGGACTTGGGTACCAGTTACACTGGTGGCAAGCGGTCGGATCAAACTGAAACTAGCCCAGCAGGGGGAAAAATAGCCGCTGGCTTGACCCCGGTTTCAGCAACAGTTCATGGGATCTTCTCTCTCACTCCACTGAGGGGATCCAGCCGGTTACGTATGGCAGCTCTAGAACCCTGGGGCTATGTTGCGCCCAACTGGAGACGGACGGAGGAGCTACTAGCACTGCGCTGGTCACTGCTGGGAGACAATCCTCCACCGGAGTTGGAAGAAAGTCTGGTCTGCTACATTGAGGAGGAAGTTCGCCTACAAGATCTCTACACAGCCTTGCGCCAGAAAGCAGAGAAGAAGGGCTACAGCTCTGTACCATGCTATGGTGTCCTGGATGGCTATGGCTACGACAACTCCAGAATAGTATGGGAGGTCTTGTGGAGCAATCACAACTTTGGCAGCAAGGAGAACACCCACTTTTGGGATGTGCGGGAGGGGATGCTGGGTCTCTGTGACACCCCAGAGCTGGAGCGGGAATTTTGTGACTTTTCGGAGCAGGAATGGCCTCTGGAGAGATCCTACCAGAGTCTTTTCCGGAAGATAGAAAGGCATGGTACAGGAGAGGGACCACGGACAGCCCACCTGTATCCTGCCCCACCGGAAGAGATGACCCGGCTGACCAACCCGCCCTGCCATAGCGGATCCGTCCCAGCAGTTGAACACACATTCGATGAGTTCTGTGATCTGATGTTGCAGAGGGTGCAGAAACTGTTGCCTCGCCTGGGACCCAATCCATTGGAAAAGACGGTGGCCCAACTTACAATGGCAGTAGGGCAGCATTTCTGTCAAGAACTCTAGCACTTCAGTGATAACCCTGACCTGGGGAGTGGGACCACGGTCCTCCCCAGCAGCTCAACTGCCCCTGCCATGGAGAGTGGGAAATGCATCCTCTTCAGGTGCCTTGTTGCTACTGTCCTGGGGAGTGGGACCTGCATCTTCTCCAATAGAACTGTTGCACCTTTTCCTGAAACCCCTGCTGCTGTGAGTGGGACGATGGTCACCACCAGCAGCCATATTTTGCCCGAACTGATGGGTGGGAGAGAGCCCATCAGCCCTTATGAACCCCCTACTGTGGGGAGTGAGAGAGAACTCACCACCCCTGTGTCAATGGACCCTGCCCTGGAGAAGGAGCAATGTGTGTTCTCCGGGGGCAAGGATGATACAGCCCTGAGGAATGGGACTGCGGTCTTCCTCAGGGCAAAGAATGGCCCTACGGTTGGTGGCCTGAAAGGAGAGGACCCCAGCAGACTGAAGGAGCCAGTGCTGTGGGCCCTCTTGGTTACCTTATGGACTGTGAACTGGTGGGTGGGAATGCGTTCCCCACCAGCCCCACTGTGACCCCTGGCCTGGTGAGTAGGCGTGAGCTCACCAGGGTTTGGGAAACCCCTGCTGCAGTGGACGACACACCGGTCCCCACCAGCAGCCCCAGTCCGTTCCCTGAGGATGCTGCCCTGGAAAAAGAGGGAAGTGTGCTATCCAGGTGCATGCACACAATTGCCAGGAGGATTGGAAAGGTGTTTCCCCTCCGAACAAAAAGAGGCCCGGAAGTGGATGGCCTAGCAGAAGAGGAGCCCAGCAGGCCCCCCCAAGGCAGTGCTGCTATGGCCCCTAGTAATCCTGAACTGGTGAGGGAAAAGGCATGTCTCACCAGCGACCCTGCATTTTGCCCTGAAAACCCCATACCTGCAAGCGGGAGAGAACTCTCCAGTCCCTCTTTAACCCCTGGCCCGGTTACCCTTCATCAGTCCCTTTGTATAAATAATGTAATCATGTCTGGCCATTTGTGTTATGTTTACACCATCTGTCACTGTCTTTTGTCTAGTATTGTATCTTGATGTGGCTCACTATGTATAAAAGAGCTGAGTTCAGTCAAATAAAGTGAGTTAGTTTGGAACTTCATCTGTGTCCTGTCTCTTTGTCGCTGGATGGTATCAAGGGACTTCTGTTGACCCCCATCCTAGGAAGAAAAGCTGCTTGAGTAACCAGTGGAGCTGCCTGCTTGTAGCTGACCTCAGGAGGGAGAAACCTGGAACGACGGCCTGAGTCCAACTCAAGGACTTGGGTACCCGTTACACATGGTTTTCCTCTGTGATACTTTTACAGGCTGTATTTACTGTTAGCTCCCCATGATTTTGGGTTTGTTCATTTAAATATTCCGTTTAATATTCGTTTGATAGTTTGTTCTCATTATTATGTCTATGCAACCGGAGGAAGATTTACCCAACCTTACTTTAAACGACAATATTCCAAGAAGATTAATGATGTTAATACTGTGATGCAGTTTATAGAACATATGGACCGATTATTAAAATCCCCAAAAGGTTTTTCTTTGAATACACCCTGTGTTGGGGTTGAGGTGTTTTCAGATGAAACCTTAAAATGAAAACCTGAGACTTATGCTGAAGGAAATAAGGATGTGGTGGGACATCACCATTATTGAAAAATACCTTGCATGTAATATGATCCCACAAGGTCTTAGGATGATTAGGACACCCACCATTGCCCAGGATGACAATGTCTTCATGACAAAGTGTCAGACTATCCTCTCAGAGTGTTCCACAAAACTCATCAATCTTATTGTTGATTATAAAAGGGAGGCATATACAGGGGTCTGGGGTTTTTCCCCACGAGACGCTTTTTACCTATTTAATACTATCATAGACCATTTTTTGAGGAAATGGAAATTGCTGAAAGTCCTTGGTGAGCAATCACTATCCCAGAATTTCAATTATATCAGGCCTGGGAATAAATATACTGCTTTTATTAATGATTTTGATGTTGTTGATTTAGATCTGATAGCTCATTAGAATTCTGAGCATTATCCTCCATATTGTTCTGTTGGCCCTTTTAATGTTATCAGATTTATGCTTCATACATGACTGAGAGTTTTCTTAGGGACAGCAATTTAAAAGCCACGTGTATTTATTCAAAACCCTCACTTCTCTTCCTAATCTGATGATGGAGTTGTGCCGATATAAGGGCTCTCGGGATTCAAAATAAACACTAGCAAATCCCAAACCCTGACCTTACATGTGTAGTCTCAGACCAAAAAGAGTTCTGGCTTTCAATTTCAATTTTAACTGACCCCAGAGACAGTTCCGATATTTAGGTATTCAGCTCCCGACATCTTACTCAGCTCTTTATGCAGCTAATTATCTCTGGTTCGTCATACTCTCTTGGGTGATCTTGCCAAATGGTGTGCTTATAACATTTCGTGGCTGGGATGCATACATTCTACCAAGAGGAATCTTTTGCCCTGACTGCTTTACTCCTTTTTGGTTCTTCTTCTGCTGATCTCTTGGCTCTCCCTACTCTTCAATCCCACATCATAAGATTTGTGTGGGAAGGTGGTCTGCCTAGAGTTTCTTCTGCTATGCTATCTCAACCCAAAGCCCTGGGAGGCTTGGACATTCCTCACCTACATTCTTATTTTCTGGAAGCTCAGTTGGCCCAGCTTCTTCAGTGGCATGCCACTTCCAAAAATCTACCATAGCTCACTCCCTCCCAATAGAACATTTGTTGTGGATTCCTAAGGCTGCGAGACCTTCCTTACTCTCTTATTTGCCCACAATCTCCCACTCTCTATGGGTGTGGGACATGATGGGCCTGAAAAAATCCCTGACTCAATCTGATTTGAGCTTAATGCCGGTCCTGGACAACTCGGAGTTTCAGCCTAGTTATGCTACCAATGATTTTAGATGCTGGTCTTCCATGTATCCTCTGCTGTAGGGGACTTTTACGATGGGGACCAGATAATTCCATTTTCCAGATTGCCTGACAGTCATAATTTCCCTTCTTCTGAGCTCTTCAGATTCTCCAATGTAGCTCATTTTCTTCTTTCATCTGTTCCTGTTCAGCCCCTGCCAGTTTTGACTTGGATTGAAAGCTTTGCACTCCATATAGGCTCCCTGTAGATTTTTTTGTCCCAAATCTACCTGCGGATCTGTCTGAGCTCTGAAGATACCAAAACAAAATTCATGCTTGCTTGGGAGGGGGACATTAGCTCAGAGCTGCTAGAACTTCTATTTGTATTTTTCATAAGGAAAGGGCATATAAGCTTCTATACAGGTGGTACCTTACCCTGGCAGGACTACACACAATTTTCCCAGCTCAGTCCCCTCTGTGCTTTTGAGGGTGCATGTAGAGGGGGATCTGTATCACATCTGGTGAACTTGCCCAGTGGCTCAAATTTCTGGTCAAGGTGAGCTCACTGATTAGCTCAATTACTGGAATATCTACCACTCCGGACCCATGGTGGTTCCTTCTGGGGTTATGTCCCTCAGACATTTCCACTTCCTACTCTAAATTGACATCTCGCAGACTGCTAGCTGCCAGGAATGCTCTGGCTTCCCATTGGAAGAGGCCTTGCGTCCCAGATCTCCAGGCTCAGGGACATTTGGAAGATCTAGTGTATGGAGAGGACAACTTCCCTTCTTTCTAGCTCCCAATTTTGGTTCCCCAGTGTCACGGTTCCCAGGAATAAACCAGGAGTCAGTACAGTAAAGTAAAACAATCTTTTATTAGAAAAATCACAGTAATGCACGTAAACCGATAACACACAGAGGGTGATCAAAGAGGCAAGCACTGTATCAGAAATAGCAGTCCGTCAATAGATCCACCACACTGTCGGAGACTAGGCCTCAGCCCACTGGAGCCTCGAGTAATTTGGAACTCCCAAAGGACTAGCACTAACTCAGCATGCAGTTAGTAAGCTAGGAGTCTGATAAAGCCCCAGGTCCGCACTAGGATGGGTGTCTGTTGGAGCGGACACCAACACACGGATGAAACAGACAGAGACCCCTAGTTAGCACCAGAAAGGATAGTCAGACAAGCTTGGTTATACACGGAGTGGGTAGTCAGCCAGAGCCACCAGTTTGCATCAGATAGGATATCCACTGAAGCGTTGGTATGCTGGATCCGCAGTGGACAGAACCCCAGGTCAACACCAGAGTGGGTAGTCAGACAAGCCAGGTCATACACGGAGCGGGTAGTCAGCCAGAGCCACCGGTTTGCACCAGATAGGATATCCACTGAAGCGTTGGTATGCTGGATCCACAGTGGACAGAGCTCCAGGTCAACACCAGAGTGGGTAGTCAGACAAGCCAGGTCATACACGGAGCGGGTAGTCAGCCAGAGCCACAGGTTTGCACCAGAAAGGATGTCTAAGCTAAATCGGAATGCACAAGGAGAATGGTCAGACAGAGCCACAGGTCAACACCAGAATGGATGGACAGACAGGCCAGGTCCTACACAGTTCAGGTAGCGAGCCAGAGCCACCGGTCCGCAACAGATTGGGTGTCCACTACACAATGGGAGCAGGCAAAAGAGTAGTCAGACAGAGCCACTGGTCAGCACCAGAATGGATGGTCAAACTAGCTAGGTCATACATAGAGCCGAAGGGAAACAGAACTGTATTGTACAACAACACAAGGGCAACTAAGTCAGGACTCAGTCTGCCCTTTAAACCCCTCCTCAGGAAGTGGGTAGGAGGAGCAGCTCAGAGGGAGGAAGTAGGTAGGAGGAGAGTGCAGAAATCTAACACATAAAACAGAGGCCTGCTGCATGCTTGAAGCCTCGTGCCTGCAGATGACGCATCTAGCTTTGATGTGTCCAACCATGCATCATTCCGGCGACATCCGTGCAGCATGGATGGCAGCTGACGCCGAAGCGTGATTTTGAGCGTCGCCTGAAGCGGCACGCTGGAAACAAGGTAATCTGTAAAATTAGCCCCCCCCTCCGCAAAGGCCCCCCCCCCCCTCAGCGGAGCCGGCCGGGGTTTGTCAGGGAATCGATCATGAAACCTGAGTACCAATACAGGAGCGTGGACATCACTGGCAGGTATCCAGGAGCGCTCCTCAGGACCATAGCCCTTTCAATGAATAAAATATTGTAAGTGCCTTCTACTCACACTGGAATCCAGAATGTTCTGTATCTCATATTCCTCATGATCTGCAACTCTCACGGGAGCTGGACGAACAGGAGCAGAGGTATACCGGTTGCAGACCAAGGGCTTCAACAATGACACGTGAAATCCATTGTGGATACACATATTGGCAAGAAGATGAAGAGCATAATCCACAGGGTTAATCTTGTGTATCACTTGGAAAGGACCAACAAAACGAGGAGCCAACTTATTACATGGAACCTGGAGGTGCAAGTTTCGGAAAGTAGGTACCGGCAGTCACCTACGGTCAGCCTGCTGTTTCTGCTGCTGTGCAGAACCACGTAGGGTATGCTGTACCCGTTCCCATGAGGAACGGAGTGCCCTCAAATGCTCATCCAGAGCTGGAATCTCTTGTGCTTGGAATACCTCAGGCAGAACAGAGGGTTAATGGTTAATTAAGAATGGGGATGTTAGAGTACCTTGCGGCGGCTGCTCGAGCCGACCGCTGCTTTCTGCAGCGGCTACAGCCACAGTTTGATCCGGCGGCACCAGCCGCAGTTTTATCAGGTGGCTCCAGCCGCAGTCTGACCTGGCGGCTTCAGCCGCACTGTTGTTTGGCAGCTCCAG
This sequence comes from Rhinophrynus dorsalis, assembly GCA_037306005.1. Classification (NCBI taxonomy): domain Eukaryota; kingdom Metazoa; phylum Chordata; class Amphibia; order Anura; family Rhinophrynidae; genus Rhinophrynus; species Rhinophrynus dorsalis. The sequence continues at coordinate 472,003,627 of CM074719.1, read as the reverse complement.
CCACATGAAACTTGCAGCTTGCTCTGGGGCTGGTTTCCAGTGTGGGTCTGTACAGAGTATGGGCGCACATCCAAAGGTATGGACGTGCACGCCATTTAAAAGTACAGCACACATTTTTTTGACTCCTCCTCTTCCTGGCTCCTAACCTTAAATACTGCCTGGACATTATGCTCAGTCGCCCTTTTGTGGTGTCCAGTGCAGTTGGCTTGTGTTTTGTGCTTTACCTGGTTTTTCTGACTACCCGTTCTGGTGCCAACCTTTGGTTTGTCTGACTACCCGCTCTGTGTATGACCCCGGCTTGGCTGACAATCCTTCTGGTGTGGACCTGCGGCTCTGGTAGGCTAACTCCTCTGTGCATGACCCTTGGCCTGTCTGACTGTCTGTCCTGGTGCTGACCTGTGGCTCTGTCCGACTACCCACTCTGTGTATGACCCTGGCTAGTCCGATAACCAAACTGGTGCAGACCTGCGGCTCTGGTTTACATTTTGCTCTGTGTATATCCCAGCTTGTCTGACTACCCACTATGGTGTTACTTGGGGTTGTCCACTGCGCACCCAGCATACCAACGCTCCAGTGGATAACTTTTTGGGTACCTTTGGTGGCTCTGGCAGACTTCCCCTTGCTTCTGTTCCTATACGGCAGTATACAGGTACAGATCTCTAGCGCAGTTAGCCTACTCGGGTACTTTTCTGTACAGGTGTGGACTTGTAGTAGATCCATCTCAGCTTTGGACAATGTTTTTGAGAAATAGCCACATGGGCGTAGGGCTTCATCAGGAGCTGAGCGTTGAGACAATAAAACGCCCACTCCAATCTTGGAAGTGTCCACCTCCAGGGTAAATGGCAGGGTGTACCAGAATCAGGGCTGAAGCAAATGCTGCCTTCAGTCTTTCGAACGCCATGATGGCTGTCTGGGACCACTCAGTGGTCTTAGCACCTTTTCATGTCATATCCGTCAGTGGTTTGACAATAGTGGAGAAATCTTGAATAAACTTCGGGTAATAATTTGCAAACCCCAGAAATCTCTGAATCGCTTTGAGTCCCTCAGGGCGAGGCCACTCCACTACTGTGGACAATTTCTGGGGGTCCATAGTGAAACCAAATGCAGAGATAATATACCCCAGGAATGTTACTTCTGGTGTGTGGAACTCACATTTTTCAAGTTTACAGTACAGGTTGTTTTTGCTTAATAGGCTCTAGACCTTTGATACATCCAACTGATGGGTCTACAAGGATAAGGAGTGAATCAGGATGTCATCCAAGTACACCACAACACAACTCTGTTAGAGTTCTCTTAGCATGTCATTTATGAACTCTTGAAAGACAGCTGGGGCATTGCAGAGGACAAATGGCATCACCAAATATTCATAATGCCCATTACAAGTGTTAAAAGCTGTCATCCTCTCGTGACCCTGCTTTATCTGAACCAAATTATAGGCAGCTCTTAGGTTGAGTTTTGTAAAATACTTAGATCCTTTGACACGGTCAAAGAGTTAGGTAATTAGGGGAATCGGGTATGCGTTTTTAACCAGTATTTTGTTAAGCCCTCGAAAATCAATATATGGATGTAGCTCTCCGTTCTTTTTTTTTTTAACAAAAATAAAATCTGGTCCCTGCTGGGGATGAGGACTTACGGATGATGCCTCTGGCCAACGCATCAGACAATACTCCTCCATGACTCTATTCTCCTCCACCGACAAGGGATAGACACGGTCCCTAGGAGGTGATGTGCCAGGCAAAAGTTCAAGCGTGCAATCATATGGCCTGTTTGGTGGTAAGGCCCTGGCATGACTTTCACTGAACACCTCCTTAAATGGTAAATACTCCTCAGGTAATGCTGGAGAGGTAGTATTAGTCAGTCTCACAGGACAGGAGAGACATGATTTATAACACTGTGGAGATCAGGCCAAAATGTCGCACAAGTGCCAATCCATCCTAGAGTTGTGCTTCTACAACCATGGAAACCCCAGTACAATAGCGTAATGTGGGGAGTTAATTACCTGAAACTTCAGGGTTTCGGTGTGAAGGGCTCCCACCTTCAGGGTTAACAGAGTGGTCTCATGAGTAATATGAGATGGTAGTAGAAGTCTGCCATCAATCGCCTCCACGGCCAGTGGAGCAGAACGGGACTGTAACGGAACCTCCTTACTGGCTGCAAATTCTGCATCAATAAAGCAGCCCGCAGCACCTGTGTCAAGTAGTGCTGGGACAGAGACTGACAGAGATGCACACCCACAGCATGGGCTTATCAGAAAAATTTTCTGGGGACTGTGAAATGCCACCCAAGATCTGTCCCCGGTAAGATCTTAGGTGCGGGAGTCCCGGATGTACTGGGCAGGACCTCAGCATATGGTTTGCCACAGTACAGACACAGTCCTTCCCTCCTCCTGAAGGCTCTCTCCTCCTTTGAAAGCCGGGTAGCACCGACTTACATTGGTTCACTCCCCCCATAGACCAGCTCATAAGGCATGGGAGGTGAGGGAGGATAGGGTGGGCCAGTATTATAAGGAGCTAGTCTGCCTGGTGCCCTCCGCAGGAGCTCCTTAACCTCTAGAGTGCCAGGTGGGTACAATGTACAAGTGGACACAGCTGTACCTGCTGTGCCACGCTCGTACATTTGACAGCTAAAATGCGGTCACTGCTTAAGCCGGTATAACGGGCTGGCAGTGGCCGCATTTCAGCTGAAATGCAGCCTGGCACTCTTGGGAGGACATGAGGATTACTCCTCATGTCCTCCCAGGTATTGATCTCCAGCCGATCGCGCTGGGAGATCAATATCGCCAACGGAGAAGCAGAGCTTCTCCGTCCTCCCCTCTCCTACCCGAACTTTTGGGTAGAAGTGGGCGGGACTTGGGGAAACCTCCTACCGTCATCGGTGACATGATCACCGATGACGTTAGGGATGTTTCCCTTACCCAATTCACTCCTACCGGTGGTACGCGTGAAAGGCAGGAGAGCTTTTGCTCTCCTGCAGTCGCCAAATTGATCTCCCAGCCTGTCGGCTGGGAGATCAATAACTGGGGGGACACTAGGGCCTAGATTTAAAGGCAGCCGTTAGCAAAAAAAATCACTAACGGGTGCGTTAAGTCCCATGTTGCAATTCAAAGATCCGTCTAAACAACAGCTAACGGCAGTTGTAGAATCCTTACGGCCGATACACTTGCGTGCATTCAGACGCATGGAACAACATACCCCAGAGCTATTCAAAGGCTTGCGGTACTGATAACGGCTGAAAAAAAGACACACCTAACGGCTAAAAGTTAAGACCCACTTTTCACACACGTTAGACACTTAACGGCCAAAACGAAACACCCGTTACAGAGGAAAAGACACAAAATGCTTACCGCACAACCATGTAAATGGGAAAATTAACCCGTGCAATGCCAAAACAACACAAAAACATGCACACACAACACAAATCACTACACACACAACAACAACCAACACCACAGGGACAACGACACACAAAAAAACAACAACACAGCATGGCACGGAACAATGGGGGTTATCACACAAAGCAGACACCTGCAAATACAAGCTCACCTGGGCAACATCAACACGCGACCTGCACCCCACAACTGCACATCCGCAAATGGCACACACAGAACAAGCACAACACACCACATCTTATAACACACACACACCTGCTAACACTTACCTGGACAAAAACAACTCACCATTGGTCAGCACTCACCTCATCAACACACCTACACAACGCCCTAGCAAGTACTTAAAGGGACAACTCAACACACTCACTTGTGGCTTGTTTTCCACTCAGGGAGAGAGAGAGAGATAGAGAGAGAGAGAGACAGATAGAGAGAGAGAGACAGATAGAGAGCGCAAACAATATGTTGGGTTACATATTGTTGCGAAGGCTGCGGAGAAGGCGTGCAAGGGAGAGAGCTGGGGAACATCAGCAACCTCCAAGCACGCCTCATCAACAGCCTCCACCTGTTGCAAGTGAGGAGGCTCTGGCTCAGCAGCCACACAGGAGCCCATCCCCACCCGGAGGACACCTGCCTGCAGATGCACAGCTGCAGCAACAGGATGCTCCCCAGCTGCCACAGGGACCCCTGCAGCAGCCCAGGATGCATAGACGACCACCAAGGCCCAGGGTATACCGCCCAAGGGTCACTCTCTTTGGAATGACCGATGACGAGGTTATTGATCGCTACAGGTTGAGGCCACACAGCATCATAGCCCTGTATGAGGTCATCAAGGAGCAGGTGGATCCCATATGCACCCATAACCATGCTCTAACTGGCCTTCAAAAACTCCTGTGTGCCATACACTTCATGGCAAGTGGCGCCTTTCAGTCGACAGAGGGTTACGCATCTGGCATGTCCCAGGCCACATTCTCCAGGGTGCTGGCCCAGGTCTTGCCAGCCCTCAAAGCCAAGGCCAGTACCTACATACATTTCCCCATCACCGATATGGAGTGGACACATCTGAAGCAGGGCTTCTATGCAAGGGGAGGCATGCCCAGGGTCATGGGTTCAATAGATTGCACCCATGTCCGTATCAAAGCACCAGCACGTCAGGGACATATGTTCCTGAACCGCAAAAACTTCCACTCCATGAATGTGCAGATGGTGTGTGACAGCAACCTGGCCATCATGAATGTCTGTGCGAAATTTCCCGGGAGCTGTCACGATTCACATATACTCAGAAATTCATCTGTGCAGAGGGATTTCGAAAATGGGACCTATACAGGCGGATGGCTTCTGGGTGAGTTAACAGCACCAAATGACACCACATACACATGTGCTAGTACATTCACCACAGAAAACATCATTTACACAATATGTGCTCCTTGTCACACCATGTCACTCGCTTTCCACAGGTGATGCTGGCTATGGATGCAAGCCATGGCTCCTCACCCCGGTCGCCAGTCCCCAAAACGATGCCCAGGAACGATATAACCAGGCTCATGCCAGAACACGGAATGCCATTGAGCGGACCTTCGGCCTCCTCAAGTCCCGATTCCGATGTCTGGACCAATCGGGGGGAGCATTGCAGTATGCACCAGGCAAGGTCTGCGACATCATCGTGGCATGTGCCATCCTACATAATATCGCGGTGGACACCAGACTCATCGACGATGTCCATCCCCCACCCAGACCTGAAGACCCTGTGGATATCGTTGAGTGTGAGGAAACCCCAACAGGGATGCAGACAAGGGACAGATTGATCAGGGATCACTTCTGCTGTGAGTATAATACATGTATGCACACAATCCATGCATACACACCCACCACAACACACATGTTCTGTTTCACCCCACAGGATCAGTGACACAGCCCTCACACTGGCTGCAGTATGGACCACCAGCATCAACTATTCCGTGGACCAGTCAGATTGGGCCTAGAGATTCCGAATACATCTGACAACCTGTCGTCCATGTTGATACTGCTACCTCAAGGATATCATGCATGCCTCCCCTGGAAACCAAGGTACAACACTTTAACCTTGTTCAGCATATCCCACAGCTCCCTAGGCACCAACTAAAGTATTCTGCTAGGATCAGACCCATAGCAACCATGGTACCCCTGTAGCAAGGGAGTCTCATCCAAGCCAATGCATCGGATAGAACTCTGTCATATAAGGGGTTCAGGGGGCATTTGTGGGGACATGGGACCAGTAGCTTGCTACAGTTGAAGAAAGCAGCAGAGGGGTGGATCGACAGTAATAGTGTGTTACACAACATGGAGCTCATGAAATGTGGATCACATCTCCATGGACACCATGCTGCCCTGTGTGTGTGTGTGTGTGTGTGTGTGTGCAGTGATATGTGCCCCAGAAAGAAATACACACATTAACAAATATGTCCTACTAGCTCCATGAACCAAACATATTTGGCCTGTCTCTGACAGTGGCAGCCCAAATATATTGTTGTCAGGAAGCTATTAGGACATATTTGTTGATGTGTGTAACCGTGTCAGGGGCAAATATCCCTAAGGATGGTTAACATCCCCTTAGTTCCCCCCATGATGGTTCATAGACCAGTACACAACACATTACAAAGCAGTGGTTTGTGTAGACTTATGTAACGGGAAAGATTAAGAGGATCATGATGTTGTAGCTGTTGCATGACGATCACTTCGAGGGTGATGTTCCAAATCCTGTCCTCTTGTCCCACAGGCATCCATAGCACGATCCATCCTTGAACAGAAGAGTTTCCATATGACTGGACTGAAGTCTGGACAACACTTCCATGAAGCTCACCCCTTGGCGTTTCAAGTGATTGTGTTGGTGATGCAATGTTTGACCTGATGTTCACAGCAACCTCTACTGGAACATTCACATATGGACACAAATTAATGTGTGTACTAACATCCAGGTATCAGACCTGTACAGTAAGACTGCTCATACACAGATGCCAAACTATGTGGACAACACATGAGCAGTTCACTAGCATTTCTAATGTATTCCTATTTAGTTCAGATGTACCTTTTTGTGCTCATTCAAGTGTTTAATGCATATTGGCTAAATACACAAGAAACATCACTACTCAATTCGTGTCTGTATGAATGAATGTTGGATCAAACACCTGTCAATGTGGAACCGTACCCAAGGCTAGAGTATCCCTCATACAAAGGAAGGCATGATTTACATCACAGGAGTCCACTAGTTGCCTGACCATGAGTGGACTTTGTGATGTATACATGCAATGACATGATGGCAGTGATACACTGATGTGTGTTGTGAGTGATTAGCTGGTGATACAGGGGACACACTTCCACTGTGATGTGATGTCCATGGTTTGTGTGTTGCTCAATATAATCAATGTCCTGAGATTGCTGTAGGTTGTCATATCTCAGTACATGGGCTACATCAACAAAAACAACCATGTGGACAAGTGTTATCACTGGTGAAGTGTGTTATAACCTTAGTTAAACAACAACACAACTTAAAGGGATAGTAAACCCTGAAAATAAGTTTATTTCACATTGTAGCCCTTTAAAAAACATGAAAAATGATATCAGTCTTATCTACCAAACATATATGATTTGGGAGATAAGACTTATATCATTTTACATGTTTTTTTAAGGGCTACAATATAGAATGAACTTATTTTCAAGGTTTACTATCCCTTTAATACATAAGCCAATGCTCAGCCTAAGGTTCCAATGTGCGTGCTACACAATGAAATCTTAGGAAGATCATTGGGTTATGCAGTAAGTTAGGCTGTGATTCAAACTCCTGTTGTGCAACTGACTTGCTGGAGAACACAATGCTCACCCTAGGATCACAATGTGTAACACACACATTGAGATCCTAGGGTGTACATTGTGTTCCCCAGTATGTCAGCTGCACAATAGAATTTTGATTTAAAGACCATATTGATGCATGTTCAATCTGTCCTGCTTTTTATTTCCCTGCTAAGAAGTCGCATAGCTGTTAGTTTGGTTTTCCCCTCAAACACAACAATTGATGCAGACGAATGTTCAGTGTTGCACCAGTTGTTGTGCTAAGGGGTATGTTCTGATCAAATCTGACACACATCATGGCCATGTAACACTGTTGTGTTATATGGCTACAGGGATGGGTTGCCAGGTGAATTTGGACAACGGTGTGGGTGTGTGTGAACCCATGTTGTAACATCACACAAACATTTCCCCCAGGCAGGAGTTGAGTTCACTGCATTGTTTGGCAATGCATTGGAGACAACCCTGCCACCCAATCCATAAGTGAATACACAGCAGATCAGACAGGATTCAAAAGCACAATTTTCATTTATTGAGGGGGCAGATGACAGGTTGGGCCTTTCATTTTTTTTTTTGGGGGGGGGGGGCCTTAGACTTGGTGCCAGAGGTGGATGCCCTGGCTGATTGCCTTGTCACCCTCTGTCCCCTAGGTGTGGCTTCTGGGGTAACACTGGAAGGGGTGGTGGGTGCAGTGGACCCCTCTGTGGAACGCAGGTTCTCCCTCTCCATCCTCAGGTTCTCCCTGCGGTTAATCTCTCGCAACTCCACGAGCACCTGTGCAAACATGTCCATCATCCCCGTATGGATCTGGTGGAGTTGTGTGTTCCCCCTGGCAACCTCTGACTCCAGAGCTTGGATTCTGGTCTCCAACCTGTTCGTGTTCCTCCGGGATTCCCTCCGGTTCCTCGTGAGGTTGTCGTTGGTGGCGTGGGTTGCCCGGAGCTGTCCTCTTTGAAGGGCCATGCACTCAGCCTCCAGATCTGGGGTGCGTTGACTGCTGGAGATGGGAGTGGCCGGTGACACATGTGCTGTTTCCCCAGCTTCAGCTGTCTCCTCAGCCTCTGTTTCCCCAGCTTCAGCTGTCTCCTCAGCCTCTGTTTCCCCAGCTTCAGCTGTCTCCTCAGCCTCTGTTTCCCCAGCTTCAGCTGTCTCCTCAGCCTCTGTTTCCTCAGCTTCAGCTGTCTCTTCAGCCTCTGTTTCCCCAGCTTCAGCTGTCTCCTCAGCCTCTATCTCCCCAGCCTCTGCTGTCTCCTCTGCTGGTACTGGGTGTGCTGTGGCTGCTACTGCTGTTTCTGTTGGTGGAGTGGCTTGCACAGACGGTGTGTGGGTGCCCACCACATCAAGGGACCCACTGCTGCCCACTGATGTCTGTGCTGGTTGAGGTGGTGGGGTGAACAAGTCCCTTGGCTGAGGGCGCTGGGGCTCCCCAATCAGGCCCAGGTGTTGGTAGTCAAGTGGCCAAGGGTCATACCTTGGCCAGTGGTAGGTGCTTGGCCCCCACCTGGGATCATACCTGGGGCCATGCTGGGGAGCCATCCAGGAGGGTAGATCCATATCGGTGGAATATGGCCCATATTGGCTGGTGGCCACATTCCCGGGCAGCCATTGCCTCCCTGGTGGTGGTGGTGCTGCTGCTGGAGGGTAATAGCTCCCGGTGGTAGTGGGATGCATCCATCTCTCCCCCTGAATCCAGCCGCTGTACATCTGTGGAGCATCCTGTGGTGGGGCAGGCAGTTGAGGGGCAGGCAGTTGAGAGGCAGGCAGTTGAGAGGCAGGCAGTTGAGAGGCTGGCAGTTGAGAGGCAGGCAGTTGAGAGGCAGGCAGTTGAGAGGCAGGCAGTTGAGAGGCAGGCAGTTGAGAGGCTAGCAGTTGAGAGGCAGGCAGTGGTGATGCAGCTAGTTGTGGAGGAGGTGTGGTACTTGTAGACGGTTCCCAGTGGCTAGTCCCCTCCTCTGTATCCTCCTCACTGGGTGGTGTGGTCGGCTCCTCCACGGGCTCCTGATGTGATGGAGGCCCATAAGCTGTGTGGAGAATTGAGATTGTGTGATTAGTAAACGTAGCCATGATTGGATTAATGGGATACTAATACATGAAATGCAGAAAGGGAAATATATGTTTTGTGGTTTATCACCCTGAGTGAAACAAGGGTACTCCCACTGCTGGAGGGGGTTTCTGTTCAAAAAGTCTCCCAGCTCAGAATAGAATTGCTTTGGTGCTATATCCCAGTGGCCTGAAGTTGTACATTGGCACTGTTGCTACATTATCCTATGAGAATTTATTGCGTCTGGACGTAAGCTGTCCATAGGATGGTCTAGCAACATCGCCATTGTAGAGTTCCAGGCCACTGTGATATTGCCCCTGGAGTAGTCAACTATGAGCTGTGCTACATTTTGAATGAAACACCTTTCAGCAGTGGGAATACCCTTGTTTTGCTCAGGGGATGAACCCTGCAATATATTTTTCTTTTCACATGTTAGGTATTACTATCCCTTTAACGGAATAGCAATGGTTAATTTCACCATGATGTAATATTGTAGGCATTGTAAGAGATAGGTGTGGATCGATGTTAGTCCTATCCCTCCAACCCACATGGTTAGACAGATATTGCTCTATTTGACAATCATTTTGACATGTTTGACAGTCATTTCACCACACGGAGGCTCTTCAGCAGAGCCTAAATTGCCCCATTCAGAGATGTAAACTTCATTGGAATGGTGAACAGAGTGTGCTTGCAAACCTGGCACACTTTGTTGACCATCTCAAAGATGTCTCCATCTCTGAATGGGGCAATTTAGGCTCTGCTGAAGAGCCTCCGTGTGGTCTAATGACTGAAATCTCCAGCTGTCAAATAGAGCGATATCTGTCTAACCATGAGGGTTGGCGGGATAGGACTAACATGGATCCACATGTTGGTGAAATTAACAATTGCTATGCCATTACAGTTACATACAAGGAGAAATGGTCATATATGCATGTGGATGTGTGCCTTTCATATGGATATGAATATATCCTTTCCAGATATGAAGCCAGAGATCATTTCAGTAGGTGTGATTGCCTTACTGGCTATATATGTGCACCCATCAAAATATACATTGGATTGATATGATGGATATGAACATACCTCGTATATCCCATCTACTTAGGGTGGGATATACTAGGTATGTGTATTTGGATGGTATCAATGTATGTTAGTTTCTGATGGATGCACATATCTGGACAGTAGGGCAATCACAGGCAGTGAGATGATCTCTGGGTTCACATCGTGTTGGGACATATTTGGAGCCATTTGAAAGGTACATATCTGACCATTTTCCTTTGTGTGCATATGTTTTTTGAACAGATGTGCAGTGTGAATCAAGTGTTATTCAACCCTATCCTCTTAGCTGATCCCGTCCAATTCACAATTTTTCATTACTTGACAGGTGACTCTCTGGTTGTCAGGATCATATCCTATGCATTGCATTGTAGGGCATGGGATACCACCCTGGCAATCAGAGATTGATGAACTGGACAGGATCCTGTCCATGTCGTGTGTTCCAGTTGAATCCTGAAGGGCAACAATCACGCCAGTAGTGAGGGATATCTCTGATTGAGGCCTGTTTTTCTTTTTGAGTATGAGCCCATCCATCCTTCTGAGTGAGGCAACCGTACTCAATCCGAGATATCTATCATTCATGGCCTGTTGGTGACCAAGGTACAATGGTTGATATTTGGTTCCCATGTGTATCCTGCAAACAGTGTCTGGTGTACCATGCATCCATGGCATCAGCACCCCTGAGGATCCATGTGGGAATCAGATGTGAGATATGTCATTTGAAGTTAGAGTAAATGATTGCAGACACAACACCAAGGCCTACTTTTTCCCCCTTTAATTCTGGGGTATTGTTTGAGGCCTGTGTGTTGCACATACAAGCAGTTATTCTCAGTGCCACTGTGATGTGTGACCTGCTCCATCCTTTTTTGTGATTCAGTAAGCGGTGTTGTCGACATGATGGAGTGTACATGATGCTGACTTCTCCAGTGATCTCATTTCCCCATTTCCAGTGTTTTCTATGGAGTGTATACGATGGGACCTTAGCAACTTGATTCATGTTATTGCATATTCTCCATAGGCTAACACTGGTATTGGTGAAATGAGGATGTGTAAGGGTGAATTTCTCTCCACCATGTGTTTGTCACCGCTTAGTGAATGTCCCCTGTGTAGCATGTGATCGTTGGCCTATTGACTTGATTGTTGTCTGGTTAACCCTTTGAGTCCCAGAGGGGTTGCCAAAGCATTGTTGATCGATGCATTGATGATCCCTCTAGCACTCGAGGGGTTAAGTGCTGACATCCCAGTGGGGACATGGGTGACATTGTGTGTGAACAGTGATGACATTCGACATTTTGAACAGCATGGTTTGTGTATTGTGTGTGATGAGCACAGCGACAGGAGGGTTGAAGTAGGACTTGGACAGGTTTGTTCCAAGTTGGACCTTAATATTTGTCCTTGTATTGTGTCCTGTTTTTAACCCTCAGAGTGCTGTGTTGGTGCAGTTGTGTGCATGAATGATGGGCATGTGTTGAGGTGTGAGTGTGTGTGCAGCTGGTGTTGGTTGCTGTAGTGTGTTGTTCTGTAGTGTTGCACTTACCGGTAGTGTGGAGGGTCCTCTCATCCCCAGTGTCAGCTCCTCCAACAACCCCCTCGATCAGGGTTGGGGACATATTCTGGCGCACCATCTCCTCCCAGCCGCAGAAGGTGATAGGGACAGGTGGGCCACCTCCAGTGCCTCGGGCGTGCTTGGCGAGTTCGGAGAGCTTGTTCTTGACCACCCTCCGGCAGTCGCCCCATCGCTTTTTGATGGACTCCACGTCCCGCCTGCATGGAGCCACCGCGTTGACCCGGCTGCAGATCTGGTTCCAGGCTGCCTTCCTCCTCGCTGACAGGCCAGGGACCTTCGCTGTCGGGTGGAGAACACTCTGCCTCTCCAGGACAGCTTCCACAAGAGCCGTGTTCTCCTCCTCTGTATACTTTGGGTCTCTGATCCTGGCCTCGTCAGCTCCGGCATGGGATGACTCAGAGCCGGAGTGCCCTGCCTGGTCTGACCCTGACTGTGTGGGGTGCTCCCCAGCAAGTACCCCTCGTCCCACTGCAGGTTCTGTCCCTGTCCTGCGTGTTCCTGCTCTTGTGGGCCGGGTCCCCCTCCGCCCTGCGGATCTCCCTCTCCCACCCCTACTCTGCTGAGGGATCCCCTCCTGAGCTTCCTCCTCCTCCACTACTCTCCCCATCCCTCTCTCCTGTCCTCCTCTCCTCGCCATCATTCACCCAGTCACACCCAGGCACTCCCAGTCACTCCCACAGGCCCTCACAGACACACTCGATCCACTCACTCTCTGTCACACACTTTCACTCCCAGATTCACACTGTCAAAAATAAAAGTAAAATGTGTGAGGTGTTATAAAATAAAAGGACTATGTGTATGTATGTGTATGTGATTGTATGTGTGTATGTAATATGTGCAAAGGTGTGCTATGTGTCGTATTCTGTGCAATGCTCTCCTCTCTCCAAACTCCAAAACTCCTCTACCTCCAATGAACGCTCCTGTCTCCCTCTCTCTAATCACTATCCTCCGCTCCTGGGTCCTGATATCTGGCTCTGAAGAACTCGATAACAGACAGTGTGTGACGGTTATTTTTGGGTATATATAGGTGTATTTGAAGTTATTTGATACATTGGGGCTTTGTGATTGGCTGTGTGTTTGAATTTGTTTTGGCATCAATCATGGTTGCTTGACAACGGCAGCCGTTATGTTAGATGTTGTTTTGAGCTCAGTTATCGTGTGATCTGGCCGCCCGTTGTGCATTAACATGAGCGACAACGGGTTTTGTGTTACGTGTTTTTTGTGTGCCTACGCTCGATAGCTATTCTTGTAGAGTACCTATTGAATCTGCCGTAACTCCTGCATTATTTGCGAGCGATGTGCCTTTTTCACTTAGCGGCTGGTTTAACGGTTGCCTTTAAATCGAGCCCTAGGAGGGGTCCTGATGTCCCCCACAAGGTCTGAAACTAATAAATAAATGTAAAAAAAAGTGTAAGTAACCCTATGAGTGCCGCAGGTGTCCCCACTCACAGGTTCAATTCGTTTGGGGGGATTTTTTTTTTATTTATTTTTTTTTTTTTTGCAAGACCTCATTGGGGGGATCAGGGGGGGGGTCCTGATGACCCTCAATGAGGTCTATGAGTAAAAAAAAAAAAAATTTTTTTTTAACCCTGTGTGTGTCCAATGCACCCCCCCAGTGCTTTCATCATTCCTTTGTTACCAGAGATTGTTGGGGGGCCATCAGGATTGGTCCTCCAACAAGCTCTGATTACAAAGTAATAATATAAAAAAATGAACCCTCTGAGTGCCACAAGGGTCCAATGCATTATTTTGCAATGCGCTGGAGACCCCTGTGGCACTCACAGGGAAATTTTTTTTTTTTGTAAGACCTCATTGGGGGGAATCAGAGGGGTCCTGATACCCCCCAATGAGATCTATAATAAAAAAAATGTAAATAAAAAAAAAATTAACCCTGTGTGTGCCACAGGGGGGGCCAATGCAGCCCCCCTTCTGCGGCACACACAGGGCTTTTATCATTACTTTGTTACCAGAGATTGTTGGGGGGCCATCAGGATTGGTCCTGATGGCCCCCCCAACAAGCTCTGATTACAAAGTAATGATAAAAAATAAATTAACCCTCTGAGTGCCACAAGGATCCAATGCATTGCTTTGCAATGCGCTGGAGACCCCTGTGGCACTCACAGGGTCACTCCGTTTGTGGACATATATATATATATTTTTTTTTTACTAAGACCTCATTGGGGAGGGATCAGGGGGTCCTGATGCCCCTCAATGAGGTATATAATAATAAAAAAAAAAAATAAAACAAAAATTAACCCTGTGTGTGCGCCACTGGGGGTGGGGTTCAATACAGACCCCCTTCCTGTGGCACATACAGGACTTGTTATCATTACTTTGTGATCAGAGCTTGTTTGGTGGCCATCTGAATACAATGCAACAATGAAAAAAATTAACCCTTTGTGTGCCACAGGGGCCCAAAATGCATTGCTTTGTAATCCACTGGACACCCCTGTGGCACACAAAGGATTTTTCCCCCCCTCTATTTTTTATTAAGACCTCATTGTATGGGTTTTGATGACCCCAACAAGGTCTACACAAAAATATTGGGGGAAAAAGCCCCAAAAAATGCACGTGCCACAGAAAGGGGGTCCAACGCAGTGCTTTATATGAGGGGGACATACAGTGCACACTGGTAGTCACAGATCTCCCATACACACTATCAGACACTGCCCCACCATCCATGCTTCTCTGCTCATACCCACACACACTGCCTAATCCCTCACCCTCCCACACACTTTGTTACACTTGTAGTCACAGGTCCGCACGTACACCGGCTGACGCCCTAGCTTCTTTCATCTGTTAGCCATAAAAATCACACATACACTGTTTGCTTTCCCATTCTTGTTTCACTGGTAGCTACACTCCTGTAGCTTAAATTGGTATGTCAACCCACAGCAGTGGGATACCATTTTTCTTAGGCTGGCAAGAAGTCCTCCTAGGAAATCCCACTCCATTGAACCATTTTAGTATCTTTGAAGTGACTGATGTGTAAAACAAATGTTTGTTTTTTTTTCCTGTAGCACCACATTCTGGAAATAGTTGTGCCAACTAACGTAGGGGTAAAAAGGCAAGTGACCCCTCATTAGATGCAGCAGGTTGTCTTCTTTCCAAAATGGTATGGTTTATCTACCTTTTCTTCAATTCTGAAGGTGTTATAGCCATTTTCGTACAGGCAAGTCAGGTTTGAGAAAATGTTAGAAACATCAGAGTTTGTAGTAGGTGTAGTTTTCTACTTCTAGCACCCTCTAAGGTAGTTCAACTCATACCAATGGGGTGTTGTTTGACTCCTAAGAGCACTAGCTAATGAATGCAGTTGAAAATTCCATGGTTTTCACAGAACTCCATACATTTGAAGGGGCAGAAATGTAAAAAAAATTCTATTTTTTTCCTATATCGCCTCCTTCTGGAAACATTTATGCACACCAGTATTGGGGTAAGAAGGCAAGTGACCCTCATTAGATGCGGCAGGTTGCTTCCTTTCCAAAATGGCATTGTTTCTCTACCTTTCCTGTATATCTATTATGCTTATAACCATTTTAGTGCAAGCAGATAATTTAAAAAACAAAAGTGTCAGGTTTACGTATGTGTTCCTAGCACCCACATATTGTATGTTAACCCACACAAATGGGCTACCATTTTTCTCATGTTGGTAGCAGGTACTGAATACAGCAGGAAATGTTAGGTTTTCAAAGATTTTAGTATCTTTGAAGTGGTGGAAATGTAAAAAAAACATGCATTTATTCCCATAGCGCCACCTTTTGGAAATATTTGTGCACTTCAGCCCAGGGGGTAGAAAGGCAAGTGATCCCTTACTTGATGCGGGAGAATGTCTACTTTCCAAAATGGTATACCTTTTATATCTTTCCTTCATGTCTCTAACAGTTATGAACATTTTAGTACAAACAGCCATTTTCAAAGAAGCAAACAGGTAGGTGTAGTTATGTGCTTCTGGCACCCCTAAGGTAGGTCGTCTCATTCCAATGGGGTGTCATTTTTCTCCTAAGAGCACTAGCTAATGAATAAAGTTGAAAATTCCATGGTTTTCACAGATTTCTGTACAGATGAAGGGGCAGAAATGTAAGAAAATGCCATTTTTTTCCTATAGTGCCACCTTCTGGAAGCATTTGGGCACAACAGGCTTGGGGTAAGAAGGCAATTCAACCCTCATTTGATGCGGCAGGTTGTCTTCTTTCCAAAATGGTATGGTTTGTGTACCCTTTCTTCACTCCTGTAGTTGTTATAACCGTTTGTGTACAGACAAGTAATGTTTGAGAAAATGTTAGAAAAATGTGAGGTTGTAGTAGGTGTCGTTTTGCACTTCTAGCGCCCCCTGAGGTAGCTAAACTCGTACCAGTGGGGTGTCATTTTTCTCCTAAGAGCACTAGCTAATGAATACAGTTGGAAATGCCAAGGTTTGCACAAATGTCAGTACATTTGAAGGGGCAGAAATGTAAGAAAATGCCTTTTTTTTTTCATTAGCGCCACCTTCTGGAGGCATTTGTGCACTCCAGGCTTGGGGTAACAAGGCAAGTCACCCATTATTAGATGCTGCAGTGTGTCTCCTTTTCAAAATTGTATGGTTTGTTTACCCTTTCTTCACTTCTGTAATTGTTATAACCAGGGCCGGATTTGCCATTAGGCAAAGTAGGCACCTGTCTACAGGTGCACGCCAAAGAGGGGCGCCTGCCATTTGTATTATTTTTTTTATTTTTTTAAAATATTTCTTAAAAAACAAAACAAAAAAAAACTAGCCACCTCGCTGGCTGCGCCGGCGGCACCCGCTCACATTGCCCATCCCCCCAGTCTTGTACCTGATGGAGCTCCCTCGTCGCCTCTTTAGGAATGCAGAGCGCTGGGAGATTACATCATCTCCCAGCGCTCTGCATTCCTGAATAGGAGACCACGCGGGAGCTCCATCAGGTATAAGACTGTGCCAAAGGAGGCACATACAGATCTCCTACCAGGGAGGTAGGAAACGGACAACGGGGAGAGGCAATGTGAGGGCAATGTGGAGAAAGTTGGAGCCAATGGAGGGCAATGTGGAGATGGTGGGGGGCAAGTTGGAGCTGATGGGGTGGGGGGGCAATGTGGAGCTGATGGGGGGCATTGTGAGGGCAATGTGGAGCTGATCGGGGGCATTGTAAGGGCAATGTGGAGCTGATGGGGGGCAGTGTGAGGGCAATGTGGAGCTGATGGGGGCAATATGGAGCTGATGGAGGGCATTGTAAGGGCAATATGGAGCTGATGGGGGGCATTGTGAGGACAATATGGAGATGATTGGGGGGGGGCAACGTGGAGATTAGGAGCATTGTGGAGGTATCCAGTGCAGATGGCTCACGGGGTGGGAGCGCTTCAAATTTCTGTGCCTACAGGCTCCTGAGATGTAAATCCAGCCCTGGTTATAACCATTTTTATACAGATAAGTACTCTGAGAAAATGTTAGAAAAATTAGAGGTTGCAATAGGTGTAGTTTTGTACTTGTAGTGCCCCCTGAGGTAGGTGAACTCATACCGATGAGGTGTCATTTTTCTCCTAAGAGCACTAGCTAATGAATACAGTTGGAAATGCCATGGTTTTCACTTTTAGTACATTTGAAGGGGTAGAAATGTAAGAAAATGCCTTTTTTTTTAATTAGCGCCAACTTCTGGAGGCATTTGTGCACACCAGGCTTGGGGTAACAAGGCAAGTTACCCCTCATTAGATGCAGCAGGTTGTCTACTTTCCAGAAATATAAAGTTTTATATAGTTATTCCACTGTTTTAGGGTAGCTTTATCACAAAAACCCTAGAATGCGAATATTATTTTATAAAGTTAAAAATGTCATTTTGCACTGCTGGTTATTAGGGCTCTACGCTAGCCATGGACATAGGTAAAACGATACAAATTTGGAATTTTTTTTACTCGGGGGACTTGGGGCTTTTTCAAATAATTGAAACTTTTTCAATCAAGGTAAATGTTTTTGATACATATTATGTGTTTTTAGCAAAATGAGTAAATTTTCACTTTTTTTGTCATTATGACATCATAGCTTTTTGCACGATGTAAAATTCTCTTCATGTAAGGTACCATGAGAAAGCTCAATTTCTTCTGAAAAAAAACAATATATAGTTTTCCATATTTAACTAAAAATCCCCAGAGGAAATCAAGCATAAACAGAAGGATAGCAAAAATGCTGAAAAAATGTCTGGCCTGCAGGGTACAGGAAATGGCCCGAGCCCCTGGCACTGAAGGGGTTAAACGAGGGTCGCTCTCTGAGCCTGGTATCTATCAGGATACAGAATGAAATTAAGTCATCCAGTACGTTAGGTAAATCACAGGCCACAATTTCATCCTTCATGGTATCGCTAAGCCCCTGGAAGAAGGCGGCTACCAGGGCCTCGTTATTCCAGCCTAACTTGGCTGCCTGAGTGCAAAACTCAATGGTGTACTCCGCCACAGTACGAGCGCCCTGGTGACTGGTCAAAAGGTTTTTCGAAGCCAAGACCATGTGGCCTGGCAAGTCAATGACACATTTGAATGACTTACCAAACTCCGTGAAGTTATGCACAACAGATTTATCCATTTCCCACAGTGGATTGACCCAGGCCAATGCCTTGCCCGTAAGGAGAGAGATAAGGAAGCTGATCTTACTGCGCTCAGTTGGAAAGGAATGCGGCACCATTTCCAAATATATGCCAATTTGGTTGAGGAACCCAAGACACGATTCTGGGTCTCCCCCATACCGTTGTGAGGGCTAAGCGGAACCAGACAACCTCTTGATCATGCCTGCATCAGGAGAGGTAGGAACCACCGGGACCGAGGGTGGAGTGGGGGAGGCCACCGTTTGTGGGTTTATACATTTGAGATGCGCAGTGCACTGCAACAAGGTTTTTAAGGCAAAAGACAATTGATCAGTACATTGATCTTGTGTCTCCATTCTATCCAGGATGCTTTGAAAAGCTGAATTACTATTACCGTCTGTAGTCATGGCCCTTGCATACTGTCATGGTTCCCAGTACGGTAAAGGAAAACAATCTTTTATTAGAAAAATCACAGTAATGCATGTAAACCGATAACACACAGAGGGTGATCAAAGAGGCAAGCACTGTATCAGAAATAGCAGTCCACCAATAGATCCACCACACTGTCCAAGACTAGGCCTCAGCCCACTGGAGCCTTGAGTAATTCGGAACGCCCAAAGGACTAGCACTGACTCAGTAGTCAGTAAGCTAGAAGTCTGATAGAGCCCTAAGTCTGCACTAGGATGGGTGTCTGTGGAGCGGGGACCAAAACACAGAGGAAACAGACAGAGACCTCTAGTCAGCACCAGAAAGGATACATACATGGAGCGCGTAGTCAGCCAGAGCCACAGGTTTGCACCAGATAGGATATCCACTGAAGCGTTGTTATGCTGGATGCGCAGTGGACAGAGCCCCAGGTCAACACCAGAGTGGGTAGTCAGACAAGCCAGGTCATACACAGAGCGGGTAGTCAGCCAGATCCACAGGTTTGCACCAGAAAGGATGTCTAAGCCAAATCAGAACACACAAGGAGAATGGTCAGTCAAAGCCACAGGTCAACACCAGAATGGATGGACAGACAGGCCGGGTCATACACAGTTCAGGTAGTCAGCCAGAGCCACAGGTCCGCACCAGATTGGGTGTCCACTACACAATGGGAGCAGACAAAAGAGTAGTCAGACAGAGCCACAGGTCAGCACCAGAATGGATGGTCAAACTAGCCAGGTCATGTACAAAGCCCAAGGGAAACAGAACTGTATTGTACAACAACGCAATGGCAACTGAGTCAGGACTCAGTCTGCCCTTTAAACACCTCCTCAGGAAGTAGGTAGGAGGAGCAGCTCAGAGGTAGGAAGTAGGTAGGAGGAGACTTCAGGAATCAAACACATAAAACAGAGGCCTGCTGCATGCTTGAAGCCTCACGCCTGCACATGACGCATCTAGCTTTGATGCGTCCAACCATGCATCATTCTGGCTACATCCACGCGGCATTGACGGGCGCTGACACCGAAGCGTCATTTCAAGCGTCACCTGAAGCGTTTTCGTATCTCCTATTGTGATTCCCCCTCCCCCACCTTTTTTTTTTCCGTCTCTACTTGTCAGTTTTTAAGCAACTCAGCCAGCCTCCTCTCACTCCCAACCTTTTTACTGGGTGGGGATTTCACGAATGGCCTTTCGTAGACATAGGCTATTCCAAGTGTAGTTAGAATCCAGTCAATTTAAACTGTGCTCTCCCCTTGTTTCTATAAATATTCCTAGCTCTCCATACCAGCCTTTCTCAGAATCTCCCCTTCCATATTGCTTCAAACCCTTGTACGTTTACACTATGATGGTACTTTTGATGACCCAGCTGTGCTCATCTCTGGCAGCTGTTGCTGTATATGATGCACTGACCCCACCCGCTTGTTATTTTAATTATCTTATCCCTCCTCCCCCCCTACTTTGTTCTTTTCTGTACCTCCCACCGCTGTTATGCAAAATCTTGAATAAAAACTCAAATAAAAAAAATTAAAAAAAGCCACGTGTATTATAAAGGTCTCTGAAGCTAATAAAAAATGGGTATTCAAACAGAGATCTGACTTTTACCCTATTCAATGCAGAGGTACATATATATAGACACGTTTCAATCCCTAGTTGAAAAGAAATTGATGTTACTTCATGAGTCTTTTGTCAATAAGTCTAAAAATAAGTTAAGTAAATCAGAAATTGAAGCTCTTAATAATTTAGCAGCAGATACATCAATTGAAATCATAATGAAGATAAGGGAAGTTGTGTGGTTGCCCTTGATTCAGTTTCTTACCATTAACTCACCTAAATAAATATTACATTAAGGCCTTTTCCAAACTGTTATCGGAAGTGATAGGCATGGGTATCTGGGAGTAGTGAGTAAGGAAGAATCAGAATTTCTCACTGTACCCCCATTTCCACCACCTCCCTAAAGTTATCAAGAAGGAAAGGCCTCCAGTGGGTCATCCTATTGTGAAGAGGGAGGGGTAGACAGTGCGAGAAAAATATCCTCTAAGTGTAGTAAGTATTGACTGGCAAATGTGGTATACAAAATAAATACATAAATTTATTATTAAAAATCACAAGATACATTTGTTGGCTGAATAGAAATATCAGAATATAAGCATATGTTTGAAAATATAAAGCTGAAACATTAGACCAAAAATAATGTAATATAAGTCTATAGTTGGCGTATGGACAGGATAATATCAGCACACGGTATGATTCAGTAAGAGTGAGTGGGTAGTATCTAGACAATGAATAGTACATTAAAGTAATGGCTCAAAGATCAAAATCACAGCTAGTAATATCAGAAAAACAGAGGATGTCTGCTTACTAGAAAGTTGCTTGAGTTATGGCCCATCAAAGATCTTGGCGTTGTACATCATTGCCCCCACATGTACTCTTCGTTCTGACCGTGGCTTGAATCCAAAGGCTTCTCGATACCAAGGACTTCCTTCAGTCCTTCGCTTTGGCAGTCGTAAGGTTGACTGATCAAGTGGCGTGCTCGTTTGCACGTGAAAAAGAGTTCCGTGTTTGTTCGATGTTTGTTCTGACGTGCTCACAGCACGTGAAAGAGTTCAGTGTCCGCTCATTCACTTTTCGCTCAACGCGTTTCTGCGCGTAACCGCGCCTTCCTATGGAGCAAATGAATGACCGGATCCTACTAATCTGACCCTAGGTGAACCCTCTGGGAGCCAATCAGAAGCAGGGGTGTGTTTATATATATATACAAAAAGCTTTGACTCCGCTTCCTAAGGGGACTAAATTACTTGCAATAGAACACAATAATAAACAAGAATATAATTATTCTTCTCTATCCCACCAAAAAATTGTCATAAAAAACCTCCAAAAATTAATATTGTGTTTTGTTTTGTTTCTTCTTCGTCTCACATAGAGGGCTGTTATATTAACCCTCCAGGTGCCGAAAAAAAGAAAAAGAAGAAAACACCGCAAACACTCACAAAAACGTGAGGTATATATGAAAAAGACACGCTGATTCACAAAATAAAAAAATTAAAAAATGATGAAGGAGTGCTATCCAGAATATTTGATGGAACGATATACATAATTTCTATCCTTAGGAAACATAGTAGTGATGAATCAAAAAGCGATTTATATACATATATATGGATCCTCCATTACTTTGCAATAACATCTAATATAAATGTGCAAAAAAATATATTCAAAGAGATTGATAAATAGAGGTCATGTTCTCACATAATTGTCCCATATGTTGGAATCGTTATGACTAGTTATAAAAAAGTTAGTGTTGGCTCTTTTATTGTTTTAAAATAATACAGGGCTCTGGGGAGGACCATTTGTATTATAGGTCATATATATACAGAGGTTGGACC
Organism: Rhinophrynus dorsalis; assembly: GCA_037306005.1. Lineage (NCBI taxonomy): Eukaryota > Metazoa > Chordata > Amphibia > Anura > Rhinophrynidae > Rhinophrynus > Rhinophrynus dorsalis. The sequence goes on along the minus strand of CM074719.1, from coordinate 471,981,396 downwards.
CCATATATAAAAAGGTAGACAAGGGGAAAAATGTTATAATAAAAAAAAAAGGAGAAGAGATGAAAAGAATACAACTATCCATTCCCATGGGGGACTTGTGAAAAATATATATGAGAGCAAAAAGAAAAATGTTCAATCAGGATCCTAGATAGCTCAAATAACACATGGCCCTAATTTTAGACAAACCAAAGATCCAGTTCTTCATTGAGACCATTTGGTGTAAGGGTCTTCATTTTATAAATCCAGAAAGTTTCTTGTTTAGCCAATTTTGAAAATCTATCTCCACCTCTTATCTGTGTAGATATATGATCAATTACAGTGAGGCGTAGTCCTTCTGGGTTTTGGCAATGACATTTTCTGAAGTGTCTGGCCACACTGTGTTTAATATTACCTTTGATGATGTTATTTCGATGTTCTAGAAATCGTTCTTTAATGGGTCGGATGGTTCTACCCACATATTGTTTAATGCAAGGGCATTCTAGTAGATAAACCACATATTCAGAACAGCAATTAAAGAAATTATTGATTTGGAAAGATTCTCCAGTGGTCTGTGAATAAAAAACCTGTTGTTTATGTCGAATGTATTTGCAGGTAGTACACTTGTTATGGCCGCATTTGTGGTTCCCTTTAATGATTGTTCCATCAATAATACTTCTAAAGGGTTCTTTTCCAACAGGTCTCTTTTCAGTATCACTAGGAGCCAATTTTCTCTTGAGGTCTTTAGACTTTCTATAAATTATTTCAGGTTTTTTAGGAAGCATAGATCTAAGGTATTTATCTCCAAGGAGTATTTTCCAGTGTTTCTTAATGATGTTCTCAATATTCTTCCTTGCACTGTTATATCTAGTCACGAAAGGTATTGTTACATTCTTCTTTTGACGTTCAGTTTTCTGATTAGATAGTAAATCTTCACGTTTGCTTCTTTTGGCTTTATTCAAGGCTAGCTTGACGGTTTCTTTACTATAACCTTTTTCTGCAAACTTTGAAGTTAGTTCATTGGCCTGTTTTATTAAGTCTGATTCTTCAGTACAGTTTCTTCGAAGGCGGTAAAACTGCCCTAAGGGAACACTCCTCAGCCATTGTGGATGGTGAGCACTGGTGGCCTGAATGTAGCTGTTAACATCAACTTTTTTGTGATGTGTCATAGTGGTTATGTTTGCATCCATATTGGTACTGATGTCTAGATCTAGGAAAACTATTCTCTCCTTGTTGTGTTCTGAAGTGAAGTGTATACCTAGTGGGTTCGTATTGATCTCTTGTTTGAAGGTAGCTAGGTAACCCCAGATGAAGAATACCACTACAGTGGTAGAACCTTTAGAAAATATCACTACAGTCTCCTCAGAAAATGGGGCATCTGTAATCACCACACATAATACTACTCCTACCATTTCCACCACTCAAAAACAATCAGAATCCAGGATATCTTCTATCGAATTCTGCAGTATACCTGTTTCTCTACACAGTGAATGATCAAGTAGATACATCTCTACAACCAGATACACCTAAAGAAGATATACCCAAATCCCTAAAGGACTCCCATACCAAGGATTCTCCAAAAAATAAGAAAAAAATCAACAATAAAAATAAGAACAAGATTCATTTACCAAAGGATAATTTGGGTGCAAGACCAAAAACTACTACCCAGAACCATTTTTTATCCGAAGGCCCAAAAAAGCCTATTCAAAACTGGGTAAGACAAGCTTGGAAGAATTATCAAAATCCTCAAATGAAACCATTAGTGATGAGCGAGCATGCTCGGCCGAAGCTCGGTTCGGCTCGAGCATCGCTCTGCTCGGCACATGGCGGTACTCGTACGAGTACCGCATGTGCTCGCCCACCATGTTCGGGTCTCCTCCCCGCACAAGGCGCCTGCCTAGGGCCCGGCCAAATGAGGGGGGCCCGGAAAGCCTCATTCAACTTGAATGAGGCTTTCCGGGCCCCCATCATTTGGCCGGGAGATTCAACCCCCACGCCCGCAGCTTACCTGATCTCTCACTCATCTCCCAGCCTCTGCATTACTACAGCGGCGCCGGGAGCTTCAGTCAAAGAGATCTGTGCCGAAGGAGGCACAGATCTGTCAAGTACACCGCTAGACCACCAGGGGAAATGTGAAGATGAAGGTGCAATGTGGAGGTGAAGTGGAGATGGGGGCATTGCGGATTTGAAGGGGGCATTGTGGAAGGGGCATTGCGGAGATGAAGGGGGCATTGTGGAAGGGGCATCGTGGAGATGGAGATGAAGGGGGCATTGTGGAGATGGAAGGGGCAGTGTGGAAGCGGCAGTGTGGAGATGGAAGGGGCAGTGTGGAGAAGGTGGCATTGTGGAAGGGGCAGTGTGGAGATGAAGTGGCAGTGTGGAGATGGAAGGGGCAGTGTGGAGATGGAAGGGGCATTGTGGAAGGGGCATGGTGGAGATGAAGGGGGGCATTGTGGAGATGAAGGGGCAATTGTGGAAGGGGCAGTGTGGAGATGAAGGGGACATTGTGGAGATGAAGGGGGCATTGTGGAAGGGGCAATGTGGTGATGAAGGGGCAGTGTGGAGATGAAGGGGCAGTGTGGAGATGAAGGGGACATTGTGGAGATGAAGGGGGCAATGTGGTGATGAAGGGGCAGTGTGGAGATGAAGGGGCAGTGTGGAGATGAAGGGGGCATTGAGGAAGGGGCAATGTGCATCCAGACATCCTCCCTATGCTGTCCCTGAACCATTTCTGTGGTGTTTCCATCATTTTCTGCCCTTTTCCTATGGACCAGGCACCCTCCCCTCATCAGAGCAGGGGGTGCCTGGTGTAATGCTCGAGTCCTCCCATTGACTTCAATGGGGCTCGGGTGCTCGGCCGAGCACTCGAGCCTCCGGGGGCGCTTGGCCATAGCACCCGAACACCCGAGCATCGGGGTGCTCGATCATCACTAGAAACCATCACACAGAAGAAAAAGGGAAGAAGGACATGGAGAGGAAGAAGAGCAGGGCAAAAGATCTCCCAAAAGAAAATGTCAAACAAAACAGACCGATATGACAGTAAAGGCATCTTCAATCTTTCCAGTTACCAATTAAATCCATCTGAAATAGCCTTACTGAACAAGGGACTCAAATTCGCACCTACTAGTGGACCCAATCAATTTGAACTTTTTATTGATTTACAACAATTCATTAGGAAGCTTACTTTGAAACGTCACTTTGCCTATCAGGAAACTTTGGATACAGATAAAATTCCTGATATTCAGAACCAGGATTCAGAAATATTAGCTACCTTGGAAGATTTGGCGGAGGAAAATATACATAGCTCTTCGGACGAACCAATGATACAACACACCCCTTTTAAGCCTGTCTCCAAGTTCTATCCACAACAATCCGAAGGTCCTTTTATAGAAGCTTTCATGGAGATGGTGTCCAAAGATTTTGATTCATTTTTTGAGACCCCTTGTAAATATAAATCCAACCTTACAAAAAAAGAGAGAGAGAGTCTACAAAAATTGATGAATAATTCTAATTTAATCATACGTGAGGCTGATAAAGGTGGTGGTATTGTCCTACAAGATAAAGAAGATTACGTAAAGGAAGCCAATCGATTACTGAATGATACAACATTTTACCAGAGTTTACCCCACAATCCCACCAGAACATTCCACAAAGAATATATGGAATTGATAAAATGGGGGAGAGACCACTCTGTTTTAAACCATCAATAATACCTTTTTCTTAACATACAACACCCAAAAACTGCCATCTACTATCACATACCGAAGATACACAAGGATGTCAATAATCCCCCAGGACGACCGATAATTTCCGGTATTCAATCTTTGACCAGTAATCTGTCACAATTTATAGATTTCTTTTTACAACGCTATGTTCAGTCATTATCCTCCTATACCAGAGATTCCACACATATTTTACAGAAACTTGAAAAAATCCAATGGCAGAAGGACTATATTTGGCTCACCTGCGACGTAAGCGCTCTATATACGAGTATTCAACATCACTTGGTCTTACAAGCTGTTAAATACTATTTGGACAGAGACCCACAAATATCCACTTCCCAAAAAGATTTCTTATTGGACAGTATATACTTTATCCTCACCCACAATAATTTTATTTTTCAGGACAAACACTACCTCCAAATCTGTGGGACAGCAATGGGGACGAAGTTCGCTCCCAGTTATGCGAATCTATTTATGGGATACTGGGAAGAAACACATCTTTTCACTAGATACAAGACGAACCTCGCACTCTATGCTAGATATATTGACGACTTGCTGATCATCTGGAATGGAGGAGAAGATACCCTAGCTACCTTCAAACAAGAGATCAATACGAACCCACTAGGTATACACTTCACTTCGGAAAACACAACAAGGAGAGAATAGTTTTCCTAGATCTAGACATCAGTACCAATATGGATGCAAACATAACCACTATGACACATCACAAAAAAGTTGATGTTAACAGCTACATTCAGGCCACCAGTGCTCACCATCCACAATGGCTGAGGAGTGTTCCCTTAGGGCAGTTTTACCGCCTTCGAAGAAACTGTACTGAAGAATCAGACTTCATAAAACAGACCAATGAACTAACTTCAAAGTTTGCAGAAAAAGGTTATAGTAAAGAAACCGTCAAGCTAGCCTTGAATAAAGCCAAAAGAAGCAAACGTGAAGATTTACTATCTAATCAGAAAACTGAACATCAAAAGAAGAATGTAACAATACCTTTCGTGACTAGATATAACAGTGCAAGGAAGAATATTGAGAACTTCATTAAGAAACACTGGAAAATACTTCTTGGAGATAAATACCTTAGATCTATGCTTCCTAAAAAACCTGAAATAATTTATAGAAAGTCTAAAGACCTTAAGAGAAAATTGGCTCCTAGTGATATTGAAAAGAGACCTGTTGGAAAAGAACCCTTTAGAAGTATTATTGATGGAACAATCATTAAAGGGAACCACAAATGCGGCCATAACAAGTGTACTACCTGCAAATACATTCGACATAAACAACAGATTTTTTATTCACAGACCACTGGAGAATCTTTCCAAATCAATAATTTCTTTAATTGCTGTTCTGAATATGTCCTTGCATTAAACAATATGTGGGTAGAACCATCCGACCCATTAAAGAACGATTTCTAGAACATCGAAATAACATCATCAAAGGTAATATTAAACACAGTGTGGCCAGACACTTCAGAAAATGTCATTGCCAAAACCCAGAAGGACTACGCCTCACTGTAATTGACCATATATCTACACAGATAAGAGGTGGAGATAGATTTTCAAAATTGGCTAAACAAGAAACTTTCTGGATTTATAAAATGAAGACCCTCACACCAAATGGTCTCAATGAAGAACTGGATCTTTGGTTTGTCTAAAATTAGGGCCATGTGTTATTTGAGCTATCTAGGATCCTGATTGAACATTTTTCTTTTTACTCTCATATATATTTTTCACAAGTCCCCCATGGGAATGGATAGTTGTATTCTTTTCATCTCTTCTCCTTTTTTTTTTATTATATCATTTTTCCCCTTGTCTACCTTTTTATATATGGGGTCCAGCCTCTGTATATATATGACCTATAATACAAATGGTCCTCCCCAGAGCCCTGTATTATTTTAAAACAATAAAAGAGCCAACACTAACTTTTTTATACCTAGTCATAACGATTCCAACATATGGGACAATTATGTGAGAACATGACCTCTATTTATCAATCTCTTTGAATATATTTTTTTGCACATTTATATTAGATGTTATTGCAAAGTAATGGAGGATCCATATATATGTATATAAATCGCTTTTTGATTCATCACTACTATGTTTCCTAAGGATAGAAATTATGTATATCGTTCCATCAAATATTCTGGATAGCACTCCTTCATCATTTTTTAATTTTTTTATTTTGTGAATCAGCGTGTCTTTTTCATATATACCTCACGTTTTTGTGAGTGTTTGCGGTGTTTTCTTCTTTTTCTTTTTTTCAGCACCTGGAGGGTTAATATAACAACCCTATATGTGAGACGAAGAAGAAACAAAACAAAACACAATATTAATTTTTGGAGGTTTTTTATGACAATTTTTTGGTGGGATAGAGAAGAATAATTATATTCTTGTTTATTATTGTGTTCTATTGCAAGTAATTTAGTCCCCTTAGGAAGCGGAGTCAAAGCTTTTTGTATATATATAAACACACCCCTGCTTCTGATTGGCTCCCAGAGGGTTCATCTAGGGTCAGATCAGTAGGATCCGATCATTCATTTGCTCCAGAGGAAACCATCACACAGAAGAAAAAGGGAAGAAGGACATGGAGAGGAAGAAGAGCAGGGCAAAAGATCTCCCAAAAGAAAATGTCAAACAAAACAGACCGATATGACAGTAAAGGCATCTTCAATCTTTCCAGTTACCAATTAAATCCATCTGAAATAGCCTTACTGAACAAGGGACTCAAATTCGCACCTACTAGTGGACCCAATCAATTTGAACTTTTTATTGATTTACAACAATTCATTAGGAAGCTTACTTTGAAACGTCACTTTGCCTATCAGGAAACTTTGGATACAGATAAAATTCCTGATATTCAGAACCAGGATTCAGAAATATTAGCTACCTTGGAAGATTTGGCGGAGGAAAATATACATAGCTCTTCGGACGAACCAATGATACAACACACCCCTTTTAAGCCTGTCTCCAAGTTCTATCCACAACAATCCGAAGGTCCTTTTATAGAAGCTTTCATGGAGATGGTGTCCAAAGATTTTGATTCATTTTTTGAGACCCCTTGGAAATATAAATCCAACCTTACAAAAAAAGAGAGAGAGAGTCTACAAAAATTGATGAATAATTCTAATTTAATCATACGTGAGGCTGATAAAGGTGGTGGTATTGTCCTACAAGATAAAGAAGATTACGTAAAGGAAGCCAATCGATTACTGAATGATACAACATTTTACCAGAGTTTACCCCACAATCCCACCAGAACATTCCACAAAGAATATATGGAATTGATAAAATGGGGGAGAGACCACTCTGTTTTAAACCATCAATAATACCTTTTTCTTAACATACAACACCCAAAAACTGCCATCTACTATCACATACCGAAGATACACAAGGATGTCAATAATCCCCCAGGACGACCGATAATTTCCGGTATTCAATCTTTGACCAGTAATCTGTCACAATTTATAGATTTCTTTTTACAACGCTATGTTCAGTCATTATCCTCCTATACCAGAGATTCCACACATATTTTACAGAAACTTGAAAAAATCCAATGGCAGAAGGACTATATTTGGCTCACCTGCGACGTAAGCGCTCTATATACGAGTATTCAACATCACTTGGTCTTACAAGCTGTTAAATACTATTTGGACAGAGACCCACAAATATCCACTTCCCAAAAAGATTTCTTATTGGACAGTATATACTTTATCCTCACCCACAATAATTTTATTTTTCAGGACAAACACTACCTCCAAATCTGTGGGACAGCAATGGGGACGAAGTTCGCTCCCAGTTATGCGAATCTATTTATGGGATACTGGGAAGAAACACATCTTTTCACTAGATACAAGACGAACCTCGCACTCTATGCTAGATATATTGACGACTTGCTGATCATCTGGAATGGAGGAGAAGATACCCTAGCTACCTTCAAACAAGAGATCAATACGAACCCACTAGGTATACACTTCACTTCGGAAAACACAACAAGGAGAGAATAGTTTTCCTAGATCTAGACATCAGTACCAATATGGATGCAAACATAACCACTATGACACATCACAAAAAAGTTGATGTTAACAGCTACATTCAGGCCACCAGTGCTCACCATCCACAATGGCTGAGGAGTGTTCCCTTAGGGCAGTTTTACCGCCTTCGAAGAAACTGTACTGAAGAATCAGACTTCATAAAACAGACCAATGAACTAACTTCAAAGTTTGCAGAAAAAGGTTATAGTAAAGAAACCGTCAAGCTAGCCTTGAATAAAGCCAAAAGAAGCAAACGTGAAGATTTACTATCTAATCAGAAAACTGAACATCAAAAGAAGAATGTAACAATACCTTTCGTGACTAGATATAACAGTGCAAGGAAGAATATTGAGAACATCATTAAGAAACACTGGAAAATACTCCTTGGAGATAAATACCTTAGATCTATGCTTCCTAAAAAACCTGAAATAATTTATAGAAAGTCTAAAGACCTTAAGAGAAAATTGGCTCCTAGTGATATTGAAAAGAGACCTGTTGGAAAAGAACCCTTTAGAAGTATTATTGATGGAACAATCATTAAAGGGAACCACAAATGCGGCCATAACAAGTGTACTACCTGCAAATACATTCGACATAAACAACAGATTTTTTATTCACAGACCACTGGAGAATCTTTCCAAATCAATAATTTCTTTAATTGTTGTTCTGAATATGTGGTTTATCTACTAGAATGTCCTTGCATTAAAAAATATGTGGGTAGAACCATCCGACCCATTAAAGAACGATTTCTAGAACATCGAAATAACATCATCAAAGGTAATATTAAACACAGTGTGGCCAGACACTTCAGAAAATGTCATTGCCAAAACCCAGAAGGACTACGCCTCACTGTAATTGACCATATATCTACACAGATAAGAGGTGGAGATAGATTTTCAAAATTGGCTAAACAAGAAACTTTCTGGATTTATAAAATGAAGACCCTCACACCAAATGGTCTCAATGAAGAACTGGATCTTTGGTTTGTCTAAAATTAGGGCCATGTGTTATTTGAGCTATCTAGGATCCTGATTGAACATTTTTCTTTTTACTCTCATATATATTTTTCACACGTCCCCCATGGGAATGGATAGTTGTATTCTTTTCATCTCTTCTCCTTTTTTTTTTATTATATCATTTTTCCCCTTGTCTACCTTTTTATATATGGGGTCCAGCCTCTGTATATATATGACCTATAATACAAATGGTCCTCCCCAGAGCCCTGTATTATTTTAAAACAATAAAAGAGCCAACACTAACTTTTTTATACCTAGTCATAACGATTCCAACATATGGGACAATTATGTGAGAACATGACCTCTATTTATCAATCTCTTTGAATATATTTTTTTGCACATTTATATTAGATGTTATTGCAAAGTAATGGAGGATCCATATATATGTATATAAATCGCTTTTTGATTCATCACTACTATGTTTCCTAAGGATAGAAATTATGTATATCGTTCCATCAAATATTCTGGATAGCACTCCTTCATCATTTTTTAATTTTTTTATTTTGTGAATCAGCGTGTCTTTTTCATATATACCTCACGTTTTTGTGAGTGTTTGCGGTGTTTTCTTCTTTTTCTTTTTTTCAGCACCTGGAGGGTTAATATAACAACCCTATATGTGAGACGAAGAAGAAACAAAACAAAACACAATATTAATTTTTGGAGGTTTTTTATGACAATTTTTTGGTGGGATAGAGAATAATAATTATATTCTTGTTTATTATTGTGTTCTATTGCAAGTAATTTAGTCCCCTTAGGAAGCGGAGTCAAAGCTTTTTGTATATATATAAACACACCCCTGCTTCTGATTGGCTCCCAGAGGGTTCATCTAGGGTCAGATCAGTAGGATCCGATCATTCATTTGCTCCAGAGGAAGGCGCGGTTACGCGCAGAAACGCGTTGAGCGAAAAGTGAACGAGCAGACACTGAACTCTTTCACGTGCTGTGAGCATGTCAGAACAAACATCGAACAAACACGGAACTCTTTTTCACATGCAAACGAGCACGCCACTTGATCAGTCAACCTTACGACTGCCAAAGCGAAGGACTGAAGGAAGTCCTTGGTATCGAGAAGCCTTTGGATTCAAGCCACGGTCAGAACGAAGAGTACATGTGGGGGCAATGATGTACAACGCCAAGCTCTTTGATGGTCCATAACTCAAGCAACTTTCTAGTAAGCAGACATCCTCTGTTTTTCTGATATTACTAGCTGTGATTTTGATCTTTGAGCCATTACTTTAATGTACTATTCATTGTCTAGATACTAACCACTCACTCTTACTGAATCATACCGTGTGCTGATATTATCCTGTCCATACGCCAACTATAGACTTATATTACATTATTTTTGGTCTAATGTTTCAGCTTTATATTTTCAAACATATGCTTATATTCTGATATTTCTATTCAGCCAACAATTGTATCTTGTGATTTTTAATAATAAATTTATGTATTTATTTTGTATACCACATTTGCCAGTCAATACTTACTACACTTAGAGGATATTTTTCTCGCGCTGTCTACCCCTCCCTCTTCTCAATTTATTTTGCATGTATCACGGTGACCCTTGAGTGATTCCCTCTGCATGACAAGACTTTAGACAAGCAGCAGAAGAGAGAGTATTTATTACCCTTGCTTGGAATTTTCTTTAGCTATAGGGACAGTTGGATCTATATATATTGTTTTGACATATGTCTATAGAAAACACATAACCTATCAGTTTGTGATATACATATATCTTGATCTGTCTATCTATATAGATTTCTCTCTCTATCCCACATAGTGTGGACCTATTTTTTCTTTTGTGCGCTGTGTCATCCTTTCTTGGTCATCCTATTGTCTCAGAGATTTCTGCTTTGAATGTGAACGTATCAGAATGTATTGATGCGTACCTGCAACCCCTTGTGTTACGATTAAAGAGCTATACCAGAGACTCTAGAGATATTCTTTTATCCCTGACTAATTTTAAAATTGAAGTTTCTTTGGGATCAATGGATGTAAAATCTCTGTACTCAATGTGATAAGAGGAGTCAGGCGATTGTTTATCATCTTGAAAATCATAATGAAGATAAGGGAAGTTGTGTTGTTGTCCTTGATTCAGTTTCTTACCATTAACTCACCTAAATAAATATTACATTAAGGCCTTTTCCAAACTGTTATCGGAAGTGATAGGCATGGGTATCTGGGAGTAGTGAGTAAGGAAGAATCAGAATTTCTCACTGTACCCCCATTTCCACCACCTCCCTAAAGTTATCAAGAAGGAAAGGCCTCCAGTGGGTCATCCTATTGTCTCAGAGGTTTCTGCTTTGAATGTGAACGTATCAGAATGTATTGATGCGTACCTGCAACCCCTTGTGTTACGATTAAAGAGCTATGCCAGAGACTCTAGAGATATTCTTTTATCCCTGACTAATTTTAAAATTGAAGTTTCTTTGGGATCAATGGATGTAACATCTCTGTACTGTGATAAGAGGAGTCAGGCAATTGTTTATCATCTTGATACTTATAGCCTGTATCCAGTGGACTTAAAAATTACATATTTTCTCTTATCAGGTATTTGCTGAAACATATGTTTTTCAAATATTATGGGGAATACTACCTTCAAACACGTAGTACCTCAATGGGTGCAAAATGCACCTCTTCTTTTGCCAATTTGTACATGGGGTGGTTTGTGGTTATGTTTGAGGTAACACGTTTGGCGTTATGAACAGGTTTCACCACATTGTGCATATATATACAGGCGTTATATTGACAAATTATTGTTTATTTAGTCAGGGCCAGAGGAACAGTTTGGCCATTTTAAAGTTTACATTTGAAGAAGAAAGAAATTACTTTTCTGGCTCTCAAACTAACATTATCTTTGGATGGGATTAAGACTACAGTTTATAGAAAATCTTTTGCAGCAAATTTGCTGTTACATGCTAAATCGTGTCATCCCAGACATGTCATAAGAGGGATTTCTAGTAGGTCAGCTTCTGCAAATTTGCAGAAACTGTTCAACTGAGGAAGAATTTTACATTCAGTCTAGGCTTTTGGCAGAGTACTTTTGTCTGTGTGGATACCCCAAGGGCATCATATGACAGACCTTTTTGTGAGAGGCCAACACTGACAGAAGTAAAATTCTCAGGATGGTTCTGCAAGGCCAAATTCTGTGTATAAGTTGTGTTTCATGAGGGAATTATCACGGTGCCCGTGATTCACTATGCGACATTCCTACTTCCGGGTTTGTCTTGGTTGCCACTTATTGGTTCTGGCTTGCTAGCCCCTCCCAGGGCTTGCCTTTATATACGCCCTCCTGTCACTAGGCCGGTGCCCTTTCGTGGTGTTCCTGACCTGACGTTTGTATCTGTGTTCCAGTTCCGTGTATGTTCCAGTTTCATCTGACCTTGCTCCTGTCTCCGCGCTCAGTGTACTAATCCAGGCTTTTGCTGACTACCGCTCTCTGTGTACCGATCCAGGCTTTGGCTGACTACCGCTTTCTGTGTACCGATCCAGGCTTTGGCTGACTACTGATCCTTGTGTACCGATCCAGGCTTTGGCTGACTACCTCTCTCTGTGTACCGATCCAGGCTCTGGCTGACTACCACTCTCTGTGTACCGATCCAGTCTTTGGCTATTCAGCCTAGCATCCGATTGTCGCTAGTGCTTCCTTTGTCCCTGTTGTGCCCTATGCCTTGCCTCTACGGTAGCTGCCAGTCAGTGTTTCTCTGTTGCCTCTGGTTGCGCTTACTCTCAGCCTGTGCCTTATTGCAGCCTCTGTTACGTGCTATACGGCCTGTGCCCTCCGGTCACTAGCGGTGTTACCACTTGTCAGTTTGCACCTACTGTTGCCTATGGTTGCGCTTACTCTCAGCCTGTGTCTTATTGCAGCCTCAGTTACGTGCTATACGGCCTGTGCCCTCTGGTCACTAGCGGTGTTACCACTTGTCAGTCTGCTCCTACTGTTGCCTTCTGTTGCGCTACTCCAAGCCTGTGCCTCATCGCAGGTTCTGTTACGTGCTATACAGCCTGTGCCCTCCGGTCACTAGCGGTTTTACCACTTGTCAGTCTGCTCCTACTGTTGCCTCTGGTTGCGCTACTCCAAGCCTGTGCCCTCCGGTCACTAGCGGTGCTACCTCCTGTCAGTCCGTATATTTCGCTATCTCCATTTGTGCTACTCCAAGGCTTCCTTACCCGGTTATAGGTATGGCCGGTAGAACCTCCTCTATTCCTTATTGACACCAGTTACTAGGCTGCCTTACTCGGTTATAGGTAAGGCCGGTAGAGCCTCCTCTATTCCTTATTGACACCAGTTACTAGGCTGCCTTACTCGGTTTTAGGTAAGGCCGGTAGAGCCTCCTCTATTCCTTATTGGCACCACTTTCTAGGCTGCCTTACCCGGTTATAGGTAAGGCCGGTAGAGCCTCCTCTATTCCTTATTGACACCAATTACAAGGCTGCCTTACCCGGTTATAGGTAAGGCCTGTAGAGCCTATTCACTGAGGTGCCTGCCCTGCAGTATAGTTCCCTACTAGGGCCTTTCCGGTTCTGTACTGCTGAGGTTTCGTTCCTGTCTACGTTCCAGTCACATTTGCATATTGTGTCAATTGTATTGCCCTGACCTGTGTCAGACCATATATCGGTCCTCTGTGTATAGTCTGGACCGTGTAGGGCCTTGTTGAGCTTTATACTGGTTTAATAACGCTTCATTGTTTTATCTTACCAAATTGTCTGAGTGTTCAGTAAAACCGTGACAGGAATACAGTATGGAATACAATCAGATTAAGGGAATCTTTAATACGTATATCTCAGTCCCGTCGGGTGATGTACGCTTAAGTGATAAAGTTCAAAAATGTTGTAAATTTGTATCCAGGAAGGCACCTACCTTGCTGAGTAGACTTTCACCCAGTGTGTTTTGGAGTAGACAGAAAGCTGTGCCAACCTGGATTAACACTGTTGGTATGCTTCAGTGTGGGTCGAGGAGCTGCCATTCTTGTGCATATGTTATAGTAAGTTCTAATTTTAAGAGTACTGTGATGAATAAGACATACACAATGAGACAGTGTATAACCTGTCGAACTACACACGTGGTCTATTTGATCACTTACGTACAATGTAGTGCACAGTATGTGGGTCGTACCACTCCAGGTTTAAAAGACAGGATTCGGGAACATGTTCTCTCTGTAACAAATAGAGATTTGACAAAACCATGGCGAGGCACTGAAATGATGCTACTTTAGCCAACTTTTCTTTTCAGATTATAGAGAGAGTGTTCTTGCCTGAAAGAGGGGGGTGACATTAATGCACTATTGAACAAATATAGTAAATGAATTTTTTTATTTAGATACCCTTATTCCAAAGGGTATTCATTCTGAACATGATGTTACTCTCTTTATTCGGCATTGAACTAACTTTTATATGTGTATGTTCCACATGATTTAAATACCTATTATTGTATTTAGGGGTATTTTTCTTTTTTTTACACCACCAACATTTGCTAGTTCTGTTTATGTGGTTGTAATTAATTACATTATGACCTTGTTCATTATCCTTTTCTTTGCAATGTCTTTTAATTTTTAAATAAAGCTGGATCTTATACATATGGGATATTAGTGACTGGTTTATTGGAGAATCTGTGGGTTCTGTTGCACCTCTTCCTTCCTGTGTCCTCCCCTAATGGTTAGAGAGAACCAGTTGTGTCACTACTATCTATGGATGGAATAGTCTACAAAAGGCCTTGTCTAATGTCAGCCCAGTGGTAGCATCTCTTCTGTTTGAGGTTAAATATCTCAAATCCATGTAGGCAGCACATGGCTAGCCGATATAGGGATTTTTAAACAGGGGACACAACATTCTTGCATCTCAGTAGTCATGAAGAAATCAATGTTAGCTCAAAACAAGTGTGAACACCTGCTTCTTTCAGCAGGAGAACAGATAAAGCTGAGAAAATACTTAGAAACAGATATCCGCTAGGCATTAAATCTGGCCACCCTATTCGTTTAAGGAAATCATTCTTTTTATTCAAAGGATTTATGTTTATAAAGTTGATGTTCATATGCGCTACATTTATCACTGTGGTAGATATCATACACTAAACTGAATTGGGAATATTGGACTGTTCACATTGTTCACATTGTCAACTATTATCCCCTATATTGCATGACAAAAATTTTTGTTAAAATTTGAATTCGGACCAGACCTGTTCAACTCAGACGGAATTCGGTGACAGTCGAAATAAATAAAAATAAATGGAACCATTTCCAGGGTCTACTATATCGCAGACTATTGTTAGAAGAGACTACAAAACTGAGGATGACTGGTGGAAGGCGGACTCAGGATGACTGCAACACTGTAGATGTAGCCAGAACTGCAGAACACTAGAGCAGCCAGGACTCAGTAGAGATACAGCAACTGAAAATGACTGGTGCGAGGAGGACTCAGGATGACAGCAACACTGGAGATGTATCCAGAACTGCAGAACACTGGTGCAGCCAGGACTCAGTAGAGATACAGCAACTGAAAATGACTGGTGCAACGCAAACTCAGGATGACAGGAACACTGGAGATGTAGCCAGCGGCAAACTACAGAACACCGGAGCAGGCAGGACTCAGTAGCTGGATACAGCATGGTTCTAGAGCTGGGTAAGCTGGAGCGCTCAGCGTATTATGGTACTATGGATGATTTGAGATGAAGTCCTTTTTCTTTTCTAATCTGCATTGAACCTGAGAGCAGGATAACCCAGTTTTGGCAGGTTGAAATCTAAAAAAGTAATTTGCTTTATGAGCGGGGGGGCCAATTGAAAGCGCTGGGAGCTAAGTATATTTCCTGTTACGGAAAATACCCGCTCGCTCTGGAAAGTGGTTGGGGGGCCAGACAAAGTTGGCCACACAGCCCTCTTGTTATCCCAGAAAGTCAAGGATTCTGTACTTGGGGGCAAAGAAGGTTCTGCAAGGTAAGCCTTAACCTCAAACTCAGCACATTTTCTATTTATGGGGAGCTGTTTGTTTTGTCCAAAGCATAATCTGTCCATTATCTCAGCATAAAAAGCAGCAGCTGCTCAACTGGAACAAGATGAAGTTCTTCTGACGCTGCTACAGATAGGTCCCGGAAGATCACCACACTCCTCCAGCTCATCTGTGGAATCTTCTCCCGCCTCCTGTGACTGCATCCTGTTTTTTCTTTGCCTCTCACACACCCTCACTATCAATTGTTCCCTCCAGGCAGTGAGTGAATTGGAACTAAGTGTCATCTTGCCTTTGATTTGAGGATCGCAAATTGTGGCAAGCATTAACTCGGAACAATTGTCCATGCTCTCTTCCATGTGCTGAGTCAGTTCCTTCTTCAGCCTCGTTAGAAGGGCAGCAACATCAGGAAGTATATTACCCTCAGCACCAGGCAAGTGTTCCCTTTGGGCAAGGAAATCATCCAATGTTAAGAAGAGGTGTGTGAAGAGGGAAATTACTTCTGCCAGGCTAGCGTTCTCTTTTCTTGCCTGTTTGCGTACACAACTCTGAGACTGACTGTGTCACTCTGAAAACTATTCAAACGAATTCCTGATATTATTTAACAGAGGAACAAAAGTGACTCTCCCTTACGGTTGCAATAAGATACTACTAGGCCTGCCTATACAATGGTGAGATTGGCTGTATCACTCTGAAAATTATTCAGATAAGTTCCTAATATTATTTAACCCTTTGAATGCCAGAGTGGTACAGAATGCATTGCTTTGCAATGCATTCGGAACCACTCTGGCACACAAAGGGTTAACACAGGAACAAACCACCCTTGTGGTTGCAATATGGTACTACTAGGACTGCCTATACAACTGTGAGATTGGCTATGTCACTCTGAAAACTATTCAAACGAATTCCTAATATTATTTAATACAGGAACAAAGGTAACTCTCCTTTGCGGTGGCAATAAGGTGCTACTAGGCCTGCCTACAGAACTGTGAGACTGGCTGTGTCACTCTGAGAACTATTCAAACAAATCCCTAATATTTTTAATATTTTACACAGGAACAAAGGTAACTCCCTCTTACGCTGGCAATATGGTACTAGACCTGCCTGCCTGCGTACACAACTGTGAGATTGGCTGTGTCACTCTGAAAATTATTCAAACGAATTCCTAATATTATTTTTAATATTTAACACAGGAACAAAGGTGACTCTCCCTTGCAGTGGCAATAAGATACTAGGCCTGCCTTCCTGCGTACACAACTGTGAGTCTGTGTCACTGAAAACTATTAAAACAAATTCCTGATATTTTTAATATTTTGCAAGGAACAAATGACTCTCTCTTGCAGTGGCAATAACTGGCACGAATGCTGGCTGTCTGCCTATGCCTAATGCTACCTGAGTTGAAAAAGTGGAGATGACTTCTCCATTGATATCACTTCCCCATTTCCTGTGTTATTCTATAGAACCTATGCGCTAAGATCTCCAATGCCGGAGAAATCTTAGTGCATTTGCTCCATAGAATAACATAGGAACTGGAGAAGTGATATCACTGGAGAAGTCATCTATGCTTTATCACTTCTTTATCACACCTTAGTGCATCTGCCCTGGTGTCTTTTAGCCATGGAAGAGAAGGGGATAGCTTTACCATTTTCAATAAAGGCACCTACTCTGAGAGACTATAAGGAGCCATTTGTTAAGGTCTATCTTATGGAGACCAGGGGAGAAAGAAGGATTACCCAGAATGTGTGTAATTTTGGAGGTCTTGGATGTTAATGATTTGTTGAATTTGATAGAATCCCATAATTTCAGGGAGTGGAATTTGATGAGGGAGGACATTAAAGAAGAGTATCTATAAGCCTTTGGGATCAAAAGGACGTTTTGAATAGGGGTTGTAGATAGAAACTATCCTCTATTATCACCCATGGGAGGTGTTTTGAGGAAAGTTGCCAGTGGACTCACTAGGCCAGTTGTGCTTATAAATAATAAGACTACAAGTGGATGAGACCAATCCCCTCTTGGATTTGGGCATAGTGACATTTCTAGTGGACACCTGGGCCTTTTCTCAGCCCAGATGAATTTTATGATTTTGGATTGACAGTTTTTTGGTATGGGAAGGTAGGATAAAAATAAGAGCCCTATCAACTCAAGACGAGCAGCAAAGATCTATATAGAACACTGGAAATTGTATATTTTAGTACTTCTTTATAAGTATTATTGATGTATTTTTGATATTGTTTGATTTATCTATTGTAAATGCACACCATTTAATGTTGGAGTCAGAGGCGCTAACCATGGTTCGTTTTTTGAGAAATTGCCAAAAAACATACGTATCTTTCTCCTTGGGGACCCTTAAAACCTAAAGACAGGAGTTGTTTTTTTATTTCTTTTCATAAAAAATAAAAAGGAAAATACTACTACCACTACCTATGAGGACACAAGTCCAGTTACTGATGAGTGGAGTGGTTAGAACAGCCTTTGCCAACTTGAAAAACAGTGCATGGCATTTAAAGAGATAGTAATACTTCGTTTTAACTTTATTTTATTTTGTAGGCATTAAAAAAACATGAAGAATGATATAAGTCTTATCTCTCAAAAAATAATTATTTCACTGAAACAGTCTTCTACGCGATCTTGGCTCTGCTGCAGAGCCGCCTCATGAAAATAAGACCAGATATCCCTGCAGTTAATACAACGCTGACTTCAGGGAAGGGGGATGGTGGGGGGAACTTTTGTGTATGGTTATCTCTCAAACCATAAAGGTTTGAGAGATGACACTGGGGGCAATTCAATTCTTTTTAAAATGGCTACAATATGAGGATAGTAATGTTTTGTAATAAAAGCAGCTCCAATTAATCTTCATAGTATTTGGGCCTTGGAGAGTGTTATTTCAATACTGTAAGAGTTGTAGTTCAAGAGTAATTGAATGATAAAGTGTCCCCCTCCCGCCCCTTTTACTGATGTAACACTGCTCAGCTCAGAGCAGCAAGACTGTCCAGATGGATCACAGAGAGGGACAGTCTTCAGTAAGCATAAGGAAAAACCTGAAAAACCAGTCAAGGGGGCAGGGTGTTCCTTATGCTCCCAGTAAGAAGAAGCCCAGTGCAGACGGCCTACCGGCAAATTTCCCGGTATCCCGGTAGGCCAGTCCGGCCCTGATGTGAAGTAACATGCAGTAATAGGAATGCAAAACAGAATTCTACAAAAAGTCAGCATTTGTTGTGTGCTGCATCTGCAAAACCTATATGCAACACTTTCTGCACTTTCAAATAGGCACTTTGAGTTACATATGCAAAGGGCTGGGTATTGTGGAACGATATGGGTTATTCATGGCTTGTTATTCCTCTGTACTAGGTTTACACTATAAACTAAGGCATAGAAGAACTTAGGGCAAAATTTTTACTTTAACCCCTCAACGACCTATGACGTACATGTATGTCATGAGGTGGAGGTCCCTAAAGGACCAAGGACGTACATGTTCGTCATGGAATTCCGGACTCCCCGTGTGGCTGCATGCTGTTCAGGGAGTCCGGAATTGGATGAGTTAAAAGAAAATAAAAATGCTCTGTGGTCCTTAAGTGACAGCCGCGTGCGTTTGCAGACGGTCCTTAAGGGGATAAAGGGATAGTAATGTTTCACAAAAACAGCAGTATTTGAGCCATGGAGAGTGTTATTTCAATACTGTCAGAGTTGTAGTTCAAAAGTTATTGATTGAAAAAGTATCCTCCTCCCGCCCCTTATACCTAGTGTAAGCCACCTCCCCTCAGATGTGGAATCTGGTCTCTTGACCAGACAGCTTACAGCAAGGGACAATCTTCTTACTGGGAGCATAAGGAACATCCTGCCCCCTTGACTGGTTTTTCAGGTTTTTCCTTATACTTACTGAAGACTGTCCCTCTCTGTGATCCATCTGGACAGTCTTGCTGCTCTGAGCTGAGCAGTGTTACATCAGTAAAAGGGGCAGGAGGGGGATATTTTATCATTCAATTACTCTTGAATTACAACTCTGACAGTATTGAAATAACACTCTCCAAGGCCCCAATACTATGAAGGTTAATTGGAGCTGCTTTTATTACAAAACATTACTATCCTCATATTGTAGCCATTTTAAAAAGATTGAATTGCCCCCAGTGTCATCTCTCAAACCTTTATGGTTTGAGAGATAACCATACACAAAGTTCCCCCCTCCATCCCCCTTCCCTGAAGTCAGCGTTGTATTAACTGCAGGGATATCTGGTCTTATTTTCATGAGGCGGCTTTGCAGCAGAGCCAAGATCGCGTAGAAGACTGTTTCAGTGAAATAATTATTTTTTACTAACGCGATCTCGGCTCTGCTGCAGAGCCGCCTGACTGTCATACGACAGACTTCCCCTGCAGTCAGTACAATGCTGACTTCACGGAAAGGGGAGGGAGGGGGGGATTTTGTAGGCTATTATCTCTCAAACCATAAAGGTTTGAGAGATGCCACTGGGGACAATTCAGTTCTTTTTAAAATGGCTACAATGTGAGGATTAGTAATATTTAAGTATTACTATCCCTTTAACTTACACCTCCTGTATGGGTGGGTTGTCATACCTTGCACATACCTGTGGTCCTCAGTAGGAACTCTGTGGTAGCAGAAATGTGCACAGGAATATAGTTTTGTTTTTTTGTTTTTTTTGCAAAGTTGAACTCTTTGAGTGCTAGAGAGATGTGCAAAACATTTACAGCAATGTCTTACACAAACTTTTTTTTACTCAAAGAGCTAATACATTTTATTACCCTTACATCTGAAAGATTTTGGCAATACCATAATATTTATTTTTTCCTTCTTACCCCTCTGAATGCCAGAAGCAATGGGTTCACACCCCTCTGGCACTCAAAGGGTTAAAAGATTTATAAAAATAGTTTTAAATGTCACACTGAGTTTCATAGTATTCTACTATCATTGTATTAATTAAGCACAATCAAATCTACTTCCTCCATCAAAGACTAAAAAGTCCTTGGAGTTAGAAATTTGTTGACCTCACCATCAGGGACAAAAAAAGTAAAAAAAAAAATAAAAAATAGGTGATAAAAAAATAAATAAAATTGACTTTACATATTATGCATTTACAGAAAATGTAAAGTCATAATAAAAGGTTACTATCATTTTGAATAGTTCAATTGCATGAAATTGGGGCACTGCATACTGATGCATTTATGACAGAATATTCTGTGGTAAGCTAAAAGAAATAGAGTGGTCAGTGGACACATCAGGGGCATGCAAGTACTTCCAACATTTTTACCTGTACCCCACTTAGGGTGACCACATTTCCCTTCTGCCATTCCGGGACGTGGTCACCCTATTGCCTTACCTTAAGTCCCTGGTGGTCTAGCAGTGTGGAAAGTGCTCTGTGCCTCCTCCGGCACAGAGCTGAAGCTCCCGCGCGCTGTGCTCAGTAATGCAGAGCGCTGGGAGATGATGTCATCTCCCAGCGCTCTGTATTACTAGAGCGCTTGCCTCCAGGTAAGCTGCATTGCCGCCCTGGATGTCAGCCTGCAAGCAGTGTGTCATATCATGGACGCCGCTTGGCTTCATTCCGGGACACTTCATTGTCCCGGTTGAAGGGGACCCGGGACGCGGGACATAGCCCTGAAATAAGGGACAGTCCCGGACGTTCCGGGACCCGTGGTCACCCTAACCCCACTGGATATCTTTATACCTTCTGTATTATATTGGCATGTTCAGTGACACATTTTTTCCCACTTGTTTGTATGAATGCTTTAATATTTAAACTCCCCATTTTGCCTTGCAGCTTATATTCTGTTTAAGTTGACATATATTACATTATTAATAGCCCAGACTTGCCTGCGGTATGTACCATTCACCCAAAAATATACAGTTTTATTTGCTCTCACAGTCTGGCTGTTACTTCTCATGCTCTCTCTCTCTCCCTCTCTCTCTCAGGCTAAAGAACTAAGAAGAAATGGAGCTATTTTGGAGCAAACTAATTGCACCACAGGAGAATGATAAAAGTATCATTGATTGAAATGGTGTTTGTTAACTCTTGAATGCTAGACAGGTCACCAACACATTGCTTTGCATTGCTTTGGAAACCTCTCTAGCATTCAAGGGAATAAAAGCTTCCATTCAAATCAATGAGGATTCTGGGAATTTATATTTGTCTCCCTAGGGTGCAGTTGATGTCTCAGGTATATCAGCCTGTTTCTGTAAAACTTGTTTTCTCTGTTCCATTGATTTTAGAGGCACTTTTAACCCCTTACGAACTAGAGGTCTTGAACGTATTGCTTTGGAGACCCATCAAACCTTCAGTGGTTTAACCCCACCATTTACATCAGTGGATATCTGCAGAATTTTAAATTTCCCCTATTGTAATTTGCTTTTCTTCATTAAGTGGGAAAAATAGTAGTTGGACATGCCAATAAAAAATGTGTAAGTCACAACCAGGGCCTCTAGAAAAGGCACTGTAGATGCCCTTAGCTCCAACCATGACCACACCCCTGTTCCTTGCATGGCCACGCCCCCAGACCCATCCACTGTTTCCAGGCACAGAAAATACCCTTGGCCTATAACAAGCAAAGTCAAAAGAAGGGCTTTAACCCCTTGGTTGCTAGAGAGATCTCTCTGGCATCCAAGGTGTTAAATAATAACCTGTAGAGGGGTATAAAACTTGTGCAGGGACATTGAGAATTCTCTGGCCACACCCACAATTCAGAATGTGGGTGTGTGCAGCACAGCTGAGGCACCCCTCAAAATTTGGAGCCCTAGGCAGTTGCCTTCTCTGCCTATTGGGGAACATGGTACATGTAAAAAAAGGTGATCACATGGCAACTACATTTTGTAAGCACTTTAACCCTTTCAGTGCCATTGGTTTGTGCAATGTATTGTGAAGCCCCTCTGGCACTGGAAATAGTAATAGCATGCCCGTGTTGTCACTATGTTCTAGGCCAGGGGTAGTCAGTTGTTCTTGAAAGATAATGAGGCAAAAAGTGAAGGCTAGTGTCTTCCCAGAGCTAGTGCTCAATATTGTAAGGATTGCTGAGGTAGCAGAACATCTATGTGAATCGGGTGTTGTTGTCCTCCTCAGGACTAATGATCCGGCTTCATATGATGGTAGAACAGTGCAGAAAAGTCTTGTAAGCTAGGGAATTATCTGGTTCAGTGAGACTAATGTACTGAGAAGAACTGGAGCAAACCAACTACACCATAGGTGACAAATAAAATTCCCCAAATTCATAGTGATTTAAATTGGGGGTGTTTCACCCCTTGAGTACTAGAGTGGTCTCCAGCACATTGCAAATAAATGCACTGCATATCTTGCTAGCATTCAATGGGATAAAATCTCCATTTAAATCAATGTGGATTTTTATTTGTCACCTGTGGTGCAGTTGGTTGGTTCTGGTTTCGGTCCCTAATACTGTAGGAGTACGTAGTACAGCATGTATGTTACCATGACGCCGCACGCCATATCACATCCTCTCCGCCATCACAGCTCCCCCCCCCCACTCTCCATCCATGAATTGTTTTGTAGGCACTTCACAGGGCTCAAAAGCATCACATGCTCCATATGTCAATCAGCAAACCACTCCAGTAATCTATGACCTAACATTCCTGAATCTCAGGCTCACAGTCAATCACAGATGGCTAACTCCCCATCCACTTCAGCCACCCAAGTTATTTCACCCACTTCCCCAACCAGAGACAAGGGCGTAGATTTAAAGGCAGCCGTTAAACCAGACGCTCAGTAAAAAAGGCGCATCGGCCGCAAATAACACATGATTTATGGCAGATTTAAAGGTAAGAGTACAAGAACAGCTATCGAGCATAGGCACAACAAAAACCACGTAACACAAAAACCAGCGTCGCACCTGATTTTGCATCACCGTGCTTCCCAAACACACGTTAAAACACAACTTAAGTCAAAATGTAACATTACGGCTGGCATTGGCTAGCATCCCTGATAGATGCACAAACAAAATTCAAACCTACAGCCAATCCCAAGGCCCCAAAGTAGCAAAAATGTTCAAATACACCTATATATACCCCAAAATAACGGTCACACCTTGTCTGTGTTTCCAGTTTTGGCGAGCTAGATCACAGGACCCAGGAGCGGAGGATAGCTTTCAGAGCGAGGGAGAAAGGAACTTACATTGGAGGTAGAAGGAGTTTTTTGGAGTTTGGAGAGAGAATAGCATTGCCCTAAATATACACATATCGCACTTTTGCACATATTACATACACCCATACAAACACATACACATACATACACATAGTCTTTTTTTTTTTTTTTTTTTTTTTTTTAACAACACCTTACACATTTTTTAAAACTTTTGTTTGACAGTGTGAATATGTGAGTGAAAGTGTGTGACAGAGAGTGAGTGGGATCGAGTGTGTCTGTGAGGGCCTGTGGGAGTGCTTGTGTGTGAGTGGGTAAATGATGCCGAAGAGAGGAGGACAGGAGAGAGGGATGGGGAGAGTAGTGGAGGAGGAGGAAGGAGTGCAGGACATCCCTGTTGAGAGTAGGGGTGGGGGAGGGAGATCCGCAGGGCGGAGGGGGACCAGGCCCAGAACAGCAGGCACACGGAGGACAGGGACAGAACCTGTAGTGTGATGAGGGGTAGTTCCTGGGTTCCACCACACACAGGCAGGGGCAGAGCAGGCAGGACACTCTGGTTCTGACTCCTCGCATGCCAGAGCTGAGGGGGACAGAATCAGGGATCCCGAGAGGGTCCCTGGCCTGGCTGGGAGGAGGAAGGCTGCCTGGAACCAAATCTGCAGCCTGGTTAATGCGGTTCCCACCTGCAGACGGCATGTGGACTCAATCAAAAAGAGATGGGGCGACTGCAAAAGGCAGGTTAAGAAGAAGATGGGGAAAGCCGCCCTGCACGTCTGAAGCACCGGAGGTGGCCCTACCTGTCCCCATCACCTTCATCGGATGGGAGGAGAGGCTGCAGCAGACCCTGTCTTCTATGCTTATTGAGGGGGTCCCTGGAGGATCAGACACGGGGGGATGAGAGGAGCCTCCACACTACCGGTAAGTGCATCATCCCATAACCACACACCACCTCAAACCACACACCCATCACAAACAAACACAGTCACATCCCATCATGCCCATCATTCATCCACACAACTGCACCAACACAGCACCCTGAGAGTTCAAACAGGACGCAAGACAAGGACAAATGTCAGGGTTTAACAAGGGCCAAACCTGTACAACTCCCTGGTTAGCCCTCATGTTCCTGTGCTGATCACACACAATACACACACACCATGCTCAGAAAAGTGTGTTATGTTAAACATCAGAACTGCTCCAAACAATGTCACCCATGTACCCACAGGGAATCCATCAGATAACCCCATGAGTGCTAGAGGGATTATCAATGCATCGATCAACAATGCTTTGGCAACCCCTCTGGTCCTCAAAGGGTTAACCAGACAACAAACACAAGTCGATAGGCTAACGGTTACATGACACACAGGGGACATTCACTAAGCGGTGAAAAAGAGCTGATGTAGAGAATTTTACACTTACATACCCTCACTTTACCAATTACAATGTTAGTCTATGGAGAATATTCAATAACATGAATCAAGTTGCTAACGTCCCATTGTATAGACTCCATAGAAAACATTGCAAATGGGGAAATGAGATCCCTGGAGAAGTCAGCATCATGTTCAGTTCATCAGGTCTACTTAACCGCTTACTGAATCACAAAAAGGATGGCATGAAAATAAAGTTAGAACTAAGCCTTATGGCCTGTTATTCCATACCTTGAAATATCCTCCTACATTAAATTTGCAGAGAATGTAGCAAACAGTAATTAGTTCAGGGAATGAGTTAATTAATGTGTGTATGTCCCTTTCTACTCTACTACTTTTGTATTGCTTTGGATGATCAGTTATGGAACCATTTGCTAATTATGCTGAGACAAGAGTGAAATACACTACTAGTGATTTGGTAAGATCACACAGCACACTTTTAGTGTAGTGTATCTTCTAATTTCTAAACTACTAAGGTAATACGTTATGACAAACACTGCGCAGATAACTCCAGCTGAATACCTTGAATAAAAACACTACAGATATGCTAACCCTATCGCGCCCTCAAGCAATAAACTGTTTTTTTCCTTGTGTGGTTTCTTCAATACACCATGAAAGAGAACAGCAAATGAACTGTCATAAAACATTTACAAAATATGAAATTAACACCAGATGCCATGGTCTAATAAAGGAGAGAGCCTGCAGCTTGAAAGCAGCCCAGTCCTGACCTCTGAGTGAAGAAGTGGATCCGTTGTGGAAGTGACTGACAGATGCTGTGGATGAAGCAGTGTTGGTGGTACAGAAGCCTGAGAGAGATGTGAGTGGGAACTCACAAACAACAGCCAGCTATAAAGCTAAAGGAGTAATGAGGGTTACATGACGTCTGCAGAGTGACTGCAAAGTGTAATTAATGGTATAAATGATCTCCGTGAAAGCCTTAGCTAAATTATGGTTCACAGTACTCTAAATTTTAAAACGTGGGTGTCATGTCAGTCATGTCTCAGTATAAGCCTATTTTTATATCCAAGGTTACACACCCTACCCTTAAAACAGAATCAGTGTACAGGTGGGCAATTTAATCTGCCCATGAGCCTGCAGGTGGTGAATGTAAAATAGGATATCTTTATATTAAAAGATTCCCAAAGGTAGTTCAAGAGATTGTTGCTTACATTGACTTTGCTCTGTGTGTGTGTGGGGGGTATGGTTATTTTTGGTATGATGGAATGCAGGTATTATGCAAGTTATTGCGAGGTTATTAAATGCTACTGTACACTACAACCATTCAAACAGTGGGTGGTTTTATTGGTTGGGGGGGTTGTTGGAATTTTCACTTTTCATTTCTTTATTTTTACTTTTTTTTTCATAATGAGTAGTTTACATCTGATGACATTGCTGTGTGGCGTGAATCAACAGGTGGATTGTATTGGATACGATTTATTGTATTGTATATGATTCATTTCACACAGACAATTAAAGCAATATATTTGCATATGGTATGTGTGTTCTGAATGTACATCACAAGGAGCAGTGTTTATGAGTGGCTGAGCACATGTGTAATGGCTGCCATTGCAGAGATGCATTCTGGGAATCCTGACCACCTGTGCAATGGCTCCCATGCAGTATGCCATGTGGCCAGGAACAAATGAGCCATGTGACTTATTCAAGTAACCTGACTGGACAGTGCCTGGAGATATTATGTCTTGGGAGTCATTACTTGGGTAGAACCTACCATGCAGAGAGAAGGATGAACTAAGGCCTTTTGCTGTCCAAGAGTCACATCAAAGAGATGACTTGCAGGGTTCTCTTGGACAAAGATATGCTTGCATGTGCTGATTTTCATTGTAAATCAAGCTAAGTATAATTGTAACACTGTATTTCTGTATTTATCTGTAACTTTGTTGTAATAACCCTTTTTTAGATGTATTGCTTTAACAGCAGATGTTATAGTAAAGTATATAATCAAATATTACAACTGTTTTCTGTGTATTCATTCCACACAATTAACTGATATACATCAAATAAATATTAATGTTGTGATTAATATCCTAATTAGAATATTGATATTTGCATATTAATATTCATAATTCAGACCACGAATACAACACTTTCGGAGCTAAAAGTGGCCCTAAGATTTTCGAAACGTACTAGATTGGCTGTTGCGCAATCACTGCAAGTATCTAGGAGTTATTCACTACCTGGATGATATTTAACTCATTGAACCACATCATGATTCCCCCTCCAGTTTCCGGAAACTACTCCACCTTTTTCAAAACCTAGGCATTCCAGTAGCTACTAAAAAAACGGTAGGCCCAACGACATCCATAGAATTCCTAGGCATCACACTTAATTCTCACACTCTAGTCTCCCAGCCAATAAAACTGATTGCATCAAACATATAACTAGTCATGCCCTAGCTTCACCTTCATTAACCAGGACTCAACTTCAGTCATTACTAGGCCACTTTTCCTTTGCATCACGTATCATCCCCCAAGGTCGGCCTTTCACCTCACATCTTATTTCTCTCCTATGACAACCATCATATTCCTACCAACCTATCATATCAGATCATTCAGCACACCATGACCTCATCATATGGGAGCACTTCATCTCCTCATGGAACGGCCATTCTATGTTCCCCCCCTCCCCATCTTGCACCTCACCGGCTGTCTATATAGACGCGTCCGCAGGCTAGGGTTTCGTGGCCATATTTGGTGACGAATGGTTCTCAGAGCCCTGGCCTCCAGAAATCTACTCCATTCCTCAATTTCTGGACAATTCTCCTTTGTTAGAAATTTACCCCATAGTGGCGGCGCAGCCACATGGGGTAACAGCTGGTCGGGTCAAGCCATCATATTTCACACAGATAACATGGCTACCTCCCAAATGTTAACCCCTTAATGACCCTTGACGGTCATGGCACGTCATGGGGTGTTCTGCGTTAACGATACAGGACGGTCATGGAATTCCGGCCTCCCCGCATGGCTGTACACCATTTGGAGAGCCCGGAACCAAAAAAAAAGGTCTGTGGTCCTTAAGTGCCTAAACAAAGGCAGATCATCTTCCACTTATATCATGAATTTTCACAGGAAACTCACCTGGCTAGCTCTTCAGCATAACTTTTTCATCCACAGTTATTTCATACCATGTCATCACAGCTCAGAAGCTGACGCACTATCTCGTTTCAATTTACAGGCTTTCTTTCAACTTCACCCCACAGCCATCCGGCTCCCCACACAAATCCCAGCTTTCAGAGAGCTAATCATGGAATAAATCAGCTTCTAGCCAGAGCATCAGCCATCATGCAGTCAGGACTCGCCAGTAATACACAAAGAAGTTACCACCATGCTTTGCAATTATTTAGGAACTTCAGCCTAGAATTCAACATCCCAGCTCCATCTATGACAGATTCTATCATAGCTTTCGCCACTCACTGTCATGACAACCTTCACCTAAGGCCACCCACCATTAAATTATACATCACAGGTATTCAACACCACTTAACAATACTATACCTGCAGCAGCCTTACATTTTCTCAAACTACAAAATCAAGACATTATTCAAAGGAATTTTCAAAAGTAACTCTTGTCAACCTGGCACCCGCACACCCATCATAGGTGACACATTTCAAAAAATGTACGATTTCCTCAAATCCAATCCTTTCGACGCACGGAACAACATCACACTCCTGGCAGCCATTAGCCTGGCCTTTTTTGGGTTCCTAAGGCCAGGCGAATTCACAGTTAAGGACGGATCAGCAAAATTTCTAACCAGAAATCTTTTGTCTGTACAGAGCAACCTGCATCTTGCACCTCCCCTCCTATAAAACTGACCAATACAACAAAGGTGTTGATATTCCATTCTATCCCACCAAAGAGCAGTGGTGCCCAGTGGCAGCTCTCCAAACATAATCCCAATCCATATTCTCTCATTCTGGCGATAGCCCCCTCCTTCACTTCACCGACAGACCATTATCTACCAGTCACTTCAGCAAGTACTTACGGACCATCATCAGTCGCATAGGACTTAATCATGATAACTACACTGGCCACTCAATCAGGATTGGAGCTGCATCAGCAGCATCCAAAAATGCTGTTCCTGCCTATATAATTACACGATACATACCAGACCCCAAGAAGAAATTCAAAATGCTCTACAATCCCTTGCTCACAAGTAATGCCATGCATTACTAATACATATCTTGTTTGATAACATTTTGCCTACTTTTTGGCCTCTAACAGGTTAACCACGCCAGCTCTACCCTGGGATCTGGCATGCCAGAGGTGGCAACACTATATGTTATTATCAGTATGTTACCTCACCTCAGTTATTCAGCTGGAAGCCCTGACCACAAACAGAAGATTATGTACCTGCATTTGTGGGAGGGGCTGCAAGCCCTTAAATACAGGCAGCAGCCCTTCCCACTGGAACTCAATTCATGTTGAGCCTCCATTTTACCCTCCCTGCATTTTCATGGGTTACACATAGGTTAGCCCTCTAACAGGTTAACCACATTTGCTCTACCCTGGGATCTGGCATGCCTAAGGGTGGCAACACTATTTACTATCATCAGTACGTTACCTCACCTCAGTTAGTCATCTGGAAGCTCTGAACACAAATACTAATTTACATACATGGGAACTATCAAGATGAGCTGACCCTGAGATATTTGAGATATTAACCCTTAAAGCTTCCCGTAATGTAACTTGTATGCAGTATGTACCTTCTTGCTCTAACTCAGAAGTGCCCCAGTCAGTCTGCCAGGGACCTTTGACATACTACAATTTAGAGATCTCACTTCCTCACACAAATAAGACAAGGAGACCATCTCCCCCTGTCTTTCTGGTGCTATTGGAACAAATTTAGTGGCAAAAGAATCAGTTAATTGAGGCAAATCATATAGTAGGTAACACTGAGCTCTTTCACCCTGAGAATTTAACCCCTCATCCTTAAGATGCTCACATTTGGGTCAAACCTTGAGTCACAGGGTCAGACCCTGCGAGAAATTAGTTAGCCACTGAAACTGGACATACATCTAGGAGAGATGCTCTATGGGTCGATAACGGGCCAGTGTGCTTATATGATGGTGTATTTGCTTCGATTACATGTTCAGATATGCAGTAATATGTCTTCACCATCACACTTCTGTGAATTCTTCTGTGAATTTTGTGTAAATATGTCATTTTTACTGTAAATGCTTTCCAGGACATGCTTGGGAAATCTCAATGTAATCTTCCTGGTAAAACACTTTCTGAATAAAAATACACCATCCTCATGAATCCACCAAGTCTTCATATGTTTTACTATGTTGCAGTGACTACCTTCAGAATAACTCACTTGCCTAATAAAGTGCAGCTTCATGAGCCATTGCCATTTTCCTGTGGGTGTGTTTATCTATTAATCCGGTACATTAGCATGTGCACTAAACTCCAATATCTGTCTTTGTTGTCACAGTTCACAGTCCTGAGGATGACAAAGTTGGGAGCTTCTTATAGCTCTCTATGGAAACACAGGACAGTTTGCTGTCTCTACTGGAAAACCGTAACATCGGCTGCTCTCTTTAACCATTTCAGTGCCATGGGGATGTATACTGCACACCCCTTTGGCATTGAAAGGGTTAGAACAGTAAACGCCATTGCCATATTGTGATAGAACTGTCAAAGAACTGGATACATATAACAGATTGTTTACCAGTTCTCTACTTGCTGAATCAGCTGTTCAGCGGGCTATCTGCCAATCAGCTGATTCAGGTAAACAGAGAACTCACAAGGCACTCCAGAGTTAAACCCCTTGGATTCTAGATTACCTGCAATTCATAGCAAAGCAACATGTTGGAGGCTGTTGTGGCATACAAGGGGTTCATGTAGAAAGCCCCCTGTTTTAAAT
Organism: Rhinophrynus dorsalis; assembly: GCA_037306005.1. NCBI lineage: Eukaryota > Metazoa > Chordata > Amphibia > Anura > Rhinophrynidae > Rhinophrynus > Rhinophrynus dorsalis. The sequence goes on along the minus strand of CM074719.1, from coordinate 471,950,297 downwards.
TAATCCCCCCCCCGCACTAAAAGTTTCTCACACATGAAAACACATACATATAAATTATAATTGTCTGAACTCTGGAAACTCTTCAAAAGTGGATTCAAGCCAAGAGCATAATGTGTATCTTAAAGTTACCTGTGTTTTTGGCTGGCTGCCATAATAACAGTTTATAAGCTGTTAGTAGCATTGCTGCAGAGAAAAAAAAGCACTTTGCCTCATCACAGCGCTTTGATTTGCAGAGTATCCAGAGGGCAGATCAAGCTGCTGTTAATAATATTAATAGCTAATGGGGATATTATTAACAAATGAAGATATTATCAGCAGCAGCATCTGGATACGCGGAGATGCAAAGCATTGCAATGCAGCCGAGTGCCTTTTATACTCTGCAGCAACACTGCTAACAGCTTGTTATCAGCTGTTATAATGGCAGCTAGCCAAAAGCACGTATCGCTTTAAGAAACACTGAAAGCTGTTGGCTTGCAGGGATGTTAAATGTTGCAGCTTTTCTTCTGGCTCTCTCACTGCAGAAATCAATGTTGGCAATTCCTTTAATTACTGTAAGTCTTTCAGTGACACAGGGATGTGCACTGCACATCCCTATGGCACTGAAAGGATTAGGGAACAATGAAATGATGGTGGTTGTGGTGCTGAAATCTGAGTGCATGCTTTTCACTGAATGGTGCGGACATCTGATTGCATCCTCTCCACAACCCCGCTTGCCTTCTCTAACACAATACCAGCAGTTCATCAACCCTACATGCAATTGATTTCATTTCCTCCCACTCCCCTTGTAAAGCAAATTCTAAGCGCATATGGGGAAGAGTGTTATATTCTCCATGGCAAAGTGATTGCCACTTATCGGCAGACAATTCTTCATAACATTGCTCTTTAGTGCATCTCCCCCCTGTTGTTTGTGTTGGAGTAATATATATACTTTCAGAATCCAGGGTCAACAGAGGGTACAACAGAATTATTACATATATATCCCGAGTCACCAACAAAAACACCAGACAGTAAGATAAAGTCATGAAGCAGTGCCACTACACAAAGCTCATCAAACACATAAATAGAAAAAGGAGTTTAGTATTTAAGGTTAATAGGGTTAGTTTTCTAAATGACATTAATACAGTACCTCTTGTGGTGTATCTTACCTGGTTTAAACCAGCATCAATACACAGTTTGATTAAGCTAAAAATAATCCACCCAAGCTGAGAGTGTCCTAAGAATTTACCAAGCAGATGAACCTGGACACTGTAGACCATACTGCTCTATGATATATCCTATTCACAAAAAAATGTTTATTTATGAAAGAGAAGGGTGTCATGTGACAATAAGGAGAACAGTCCCATCAGACTGGTGTAATCATGGGGGAGTGAGTTTAAATGCCTAACTAATATACCGCCTCATCATGTCTCCCCTTTCCTCTATTCACCGCCTCATCATGTCTCCCCACCCCTCTGTTAATCAGCTCATCCTATGTTGCCTCCCTCCCATTGGCCTCCTCATAAGGTGTTCCCTCCTTCTCATTTGCCACCTCAGCAAGTCTTCCCTCCCTCCCCATTCTCCTCCTCATTATGTGCTCTGCCCCCCCAATTCACCCGCATTGCTGCCTCACTCCTCTTACCCTCCCTTTCACCTCATCACCAGCTCCTCCCATCCTCCCTTTCGCCTCATTACCTCTGCCTCCAAGTCTGCCTCTGTTCTTCACATCCCAGCCAATCAGATTCCAGCGGCTGTTCTTTAAAATGATTGGCTGGGATGTGAAGAACAACCCAGCCAATGGCTGTGAGGGAAATTGAAGTGAGCCTGCCCATATATAAAGGCAGGTACACTTCAAATGCCCTCAGTGTGTTACAGGCATCGGCCTGTACACAGCTGAAAGGGACCAACGTGGGACATTTGTGTCTCCGCTGCCATCGCCCTCGTGGCCGCTCCAAGAGGTGGAGACACAAAGTATTAAGCTAAGTTGTCATACTGGGCATTAATGGATGGCATTTATTTATGTCTATATGAATCATATTATTTATTGGCATTTTTATACTTTGGGGCATTACATGGAGGCATATCATATGGGTATATTTATGGCGCAATACTATTGAACTCTTCGAGTGCCAGTGAGAGGGTTCAGGATTGTCTTCGTTCATGCTTGGTATTAATTATTTTCTTTTATTTTCCAGAGAGAAGATTGAAGAGAAGGCGGAAGACTGAAGAAAGAAGACAGAAGGATGAGAAGACAGAAGAGAAGGACAGAAGATGACCAGCAAGCTGTGGACTCTGCTGGACATCAGGATTAATGGTAAGTGTTAATTCGATGTTGCTTTACTTAGTCAGGTTAACCCTATGAATGCAGCGTGGGGTAATTATACCCCACCGGTGCACATAGGGTTAATCCTACTAACTTTGGGCATGTTTTAGGCAATTTGGATGTATTGATGTGGGGCTTAGGGCAGCAGCAGCAGCATGGAGAGACTGGAGGTGGTGGTGATGATGATGATGGTGGAAAAGATGAGGTGGAAGAGACATTAATGGCCTTTTTAACCCAAACTGAGAAGGAATGGGGTATGGGCATCACAACCACCACCACCAGTAGTGAGCTTTTGGAATTTGTGGCATTTGCTACTGCTCTAATTCCTGCTGCTTTGCAAGGGCAGCAGGATGCTGAGGAGCAACTTTGTGTGCCACAGACTTTCATGGACACAGTGGGAATGGGGACAACAAGGGACTAGGACAGGTTCCACTTGCCAGCAGCAATACTCCTGGTCCTAGTTGCAGTGCTAATTCTGAGGCAGTTGCAGCAATAGCAGCAACATCATCCTCTGCTCCAGCCAGTGAAGGGGAATGTGGAGGAGAATAAGGAAGAGGCCATTTGTCTCCACCTTTCCCCTCCTCCCTGAAGTCCTCGGTGTGTGACTATTTTTCTCTTTGGGCAGTCACGGTGCAGTCATCAGTGACAGCACTGTCAGTGCTGTCAGTCAGTCAGTGGAAAGGAGGGAATGCGCCTTTGCACAACCTCACTGATAACACACATGAAACACAGACAGCATGACATTTATGTGAAACATGTTAAAGCCAAACATCCACCACAGAAATCAGGCATCGCTGTTGCTGTACCCCCTGACTCTACCCAAAAATCAACAAGAGGTGAGGAGGAAATCGAAGAGGAGGAAGAACAGAGAAACCTAGCCAGAGGCTGAAAGTTCGATGATGAGAGAAACACCTGGCTCACCATCACCTTCTTGCTCTAGGGTAACTACATCTTCTGCCAATCCACCTTGTTCATCATTACCTCCCCCAATAAGTCATAGCTTTTCTGTAGATGTCAGGATGTGGCAGTTCGTGTCCACCCATTGCACACTGTGCGGTACACTGACCACACATGGTAGTGTGGTGGAGGATAATCACAACCAGGGCATAAATCGGCATCTGAGGAGATTCCATCCCACAGATTATGCTAATCTGGTGGCAGGGTTCATCATTACTATTAAACTGTCTGCAAGTTGTCACACGTGCTTTGCGGGGAGTGGACAAGGGACATATTGACAGAAACAGTACTTGGTATCTGGTGGGGGGATTTCATATTGGGGAGCCTAAGTGTCACGGTGTTTGGATAGAGTTGTGCCAGGTGTTTGATGTGAGGTCAGTCCCAGTCCTTCCCTTAGTTACCACACACAATGTGCATATTGCAGTTACTGATGTGAGAGGGACATTTCCTGCTTATCACGGTGCCCGTGTTCTTTTTGTTTTTGTTTTTCTGTCAGTCTAGTCTGTGCTTTGCTCCCATTGGCTACTGTGTGTTAGTCTAGCCCAGTGTGACCTTTATATACTGGGCTAGGGGCACCCCTCCGGTGCCCTTTCGTGGTGTTCCTGTGCCAGTGCTTTATCTGCTCATTGTTTCCCAGTGTACCGACTCGGCCTGCCTGACTACTCTGCATATTGTCTGCTGCCCTTGTGTTCTAACCCGGATTGCCTGACTATTCTCTGAGGTTCCTGCTCAGTGATTCGACCTGGCTTGGCTGACGTTCCTGCTCCGTGACTCTGACCCGGTTTGGCTGACATTCCTGTTCCGTGATCCGACCCGGCTTGGCTGACGTTCCTGCTCCGTGATCCATCCCGGCTTGTTGGCGTTCCTGTGCTGTGTCGCCTGGGCGACATTCTGACTGTCTGTAGTGGGTCATTTTCTTGCAGAGTATCAGGGGCCAGTCTCCGTTACCTCTCCGGCTGTTGAGCCACCAGTTGCCTCCGGTTAAGCTGTGCAGAGTGCAAGTGTTGTCTCCGTTACTGCTATGGCAGGTTCCATTGGGCCTAGTCTCCGTTATTGCCTCTGCTCTAATGCATAGATTTTGGTCAAAAATTTTCGCCCATCCCTAAAAGGGAGCTTTCTTAAGAGAATTGTGCGATCCATTCCTGCTTTGTCCTGGCCAGGGTATTTAATTACTAGGAATATATCTAGTTTTTGAAAGTGGCATTGTATTGGATGTTTTATATGTATGCCAGTACTTGGTCAAATAATTAATATTTCCTTCAGTCAGTCCTGGATGTCATTTCCATGGATGCAGACATGTCAATCACTAGCAAGTAATCTTAATCCTTCAAGGGCCAGAAGGTTTGAGGTGTACAACCCCTCTGATCCATAAAGGGTTAAGCAGGTTCATTTACTGTGCCTGCTTCAGTTTGAAGGAAAACTGTAATGTCTGCCTCCATAAACATGATTTCCAGGGTTAGTTAAAACTATTATTTCTTGAACCAAATGGCAAAGGAAGATTTATAGTGCTCATTCGGATCTTCTGGCCATAATAAGGTAAGTGGGGGCTTATTTTTAATAGCTGTGCTGTTGCATAGATGAATTATCAACTATGTCTCTTTCTGCACTGGTAGATTACATTGATAAAATGTATCACTCTCACATTGCAGAGAAAGATAGAATTAATATTTTTGGCTCAGAAGCACTATTGTATTTTTACCGCCCCACAAACCTGAGGGCCAGGGCAAAACTCCTGGAAATGAAAGTACACTTGGGGGTTGAAAACCTGCTTTAAATCAATGGGAATTCAAGAAATGTTATTTGTCCCCTATGGTGCAGATGGCTTACTCCAGAATTGCTCCATTTCTTCTTAGTACATCAGGTTGATTGACCATGATGGTACAATACGTAAACACACTCACTCCTCCAAAGAAGCAAATTCAAATCCTAGAGAGGGTTTTGAAAAAAACACTGTTGACTGGTAAAACCCTAAAGATCGCAATTCTAAAAATAGCTTCTAATATATAATTGTTTTAAAGGAAAAATAAACTTTCTTAATGAAAACTGTGTGCTGTAGGGCTCCTTTTCCTGCTGAATGAAACAAGGGTACTCCTGTTTCTTGCATTTGTTTTATTTAAAAGTTATATTTGTTCAAACTGTCATAAAATGATGGCAGTATTATAATCATGTTCCATGAAAAATTGTAGTTAGGTACTGACCTCGCCCACAAAATGCAACGGAATAACTGTCTGAATACCAGGGGAACTGAAAGGGCCTGCTTTTCAGCCAGGTCATACCAGGTTCATCACCTGGTACCTTATTACTTTTACTTGAGACAGGTATGGTAATAGACCCTTACACGTGACTGGGAAGACAATACATCATTTTCCTTGAGAAAATAATCCATGGTAACTATAGGTGAATTGTCTGGACATAGAATGCTGGTGCTGTTGACGTACAATAACAGTTTAACAGTTTCTATATAAGATTTGAACAGGTGCATCTCCTAGCAGTGGTAATACCCTTGTTTTGTTGTTGTTGTTTTTTGTTTTTTTTTGCTTATCCTTATTGATTTTTCATTAAAGAAATACATTAACATAGAATGCACCTGATACAATTTGGTAGACATAAAGGGAGCGGTATTGTAGAAGGGACATCAGAGTGATATGCAAGTGTTTAGAGGGGTATATATCATTACCTCAACAAAGGGGATAGGAGTGGTCGGGAAGGGGAGGGTTTTATAGGAACATGGCAAAGTCTTTTGGATCATAGCCTATTATTTATATTGTTCTAGATTTATATTTGAATAGTCAGGTAGGAACAATCCTGAGCCTCTGGGTATGTATTACTGTGCCATGAAAGCCAAACTAAGGAACCCTCCTGCTTCATTCAGCATGAAAAGTCTTATAATATGTAGTTTTTCTTTTAAAAAAAAGGTTAGTCTTATTTTAAGCAAATCAATTCTTTTGTGTGCAGAGAAGGCAAAGAATATATCATTTAAGAGATCCTAAGGCCAAATGCAAAGGCAAACCAGACCATGACAAGGAACAAATAAACACTTTCATTGATTTACATTTGACCATTCAAATGCTGGAAAGGTCTCCAATGTGTCATGATGCACCCCTTCAACTTTTTGCACAGTATATTGTAAGGCGCTGCATACACTGTGTGGCACCATAAAAATATGCCTCTTGGATTCCTATTGGTTCTCTTAATTGGCTCAGATGCATGTCAATGATGATATCTCTTCCAGTATTGGGTTATTTTGATTGATTAGTGCACACCCGCACATTTAACCATGTATGGAATTCTCTGGAAGACACTACTGGATGGGCTGTGGTGGAACAAAATAGCACAGCTCTGGTGTGACTAAGGAAGTTGGGCCACAGCCTGCAATTGCGCAGGCCGAAACTAGAATCCAAACTGAAGCTGGGATGTTTGTCAGACAGCTTGGGACAGAGAAACTTAGTGCAAAACTCTGGATGGCCCCCTGGATGGGAGGTATAATTTTTATCTGCAGAAAAAAACATATATGTCAGAAGATTCTTTTCTTGACTGAGGACTCTGCTGTGGGTTCAGTTACAAGTGGATAAGAACAGACTGAAGGAATAGTACAATAGTATTAAAGTTTTGTTTTGTACATTCTGGAACATAGGGAATAGGATTACTGCCTAGGCATATGCGCACCCCATAGGAACAGCCAAGAAATACAATAACTTTCTGTAGCATGGGCCCCAATTTTATAACGTAAGTCACAAAAATCTGGGTCAGTCACAGCACTGCAGCTTCCTACCTTGGAGAGCCGGAGTCCTAGCAACCAGTCTAGAGTCAGCACACCACTCTGGGAGATATAAACCAACCAATCTGAGGGTCATGATATACCAAGTCAGATCTCTGTCACAGAGTTGGCAAAACAGCCATTGAAATAAAGGCTAAGCATGAGGTAATAATCTTACCTATGTGTTCCCTTACCCCATCATTACCCTTGATCATGATAAGACAGTCTCTCCCATCAGGTGTGATGTTGTTATCTGTTCATTATACTGTGGTTTTTTTTTTTATAAAATTGTATACGGTGTACAGCATAGTTTGTGTTAACAAATACAGCTTCCTTGTGGAACTACATGTGGTCTCAGAAAAATGGCTACCCAATGTGACTAGAGGCTGAATGGTGAGAGCTACAGCCTGTCAACATCAGGTAGTCTGCACTGTCCAGGATATGTCATTATTCCTAGATACATGCCCATTGTTCTCCAGAACAATGGAACACTACAGGGAGTCCTCCACTAAGTGGAGGGCTTGCCACAAGTGGAGGGGTGATACAAATTAGCCAGGGTCAGTAAGATGGTCGATATGTATTTCTTTGATTCCTTCAATGTATGAGAAACTTCAGTATTGATCACATTGGTTGGTTTTTATCTCCCAGTGTGGACTGCTGACTCTAGATTGCTTGCTAGGACTCCAGCTCTCCAAGGTAGGAAGGTGTAGTGCTGTGAATGACCCTGAATTTACTACTTGTGTTCTAAAATTGGGGTCCATGCTATAGCCAATAATTGCATTTCTCAGCTGTTCCTGTGGGGTGGGCATATGCCTAGGCAGTCATCCTATCCCCCATTCTCCATACCATTGTACTTTTCCTTCAGCTTGTTCTTATCCATTTGAAACTGAACCCAAAGCAGAGTCCTCAGTTAAGAAAAGTGTCTTCTGACATATATGTTTTTTATTTTTCTGCATAAAAAATGATACCTCCCAATTATCATGTATCGAGGGGACCATCTAGAGTTTCGCTGTCCCAGGCTACATGACAAACACCCCAGCTTCAGTATGAATTCTAGTTTCGGCCTGCACAATTGCAGGCTGACGCCCAACTCCCTTAGTCACACCAGAACTGTGCTATTTTGTTCCACCACAGCCCATCCAGTAGTGTCTTCCACAGAATGAGCAGGTGAGCATTAATCAATCAAAGCAACCCAAAACTGAATGAGATATCACCACTACTCTACATTTGAGCCCATGTGAAGAAACAATAGTGATCCTAGAGGCAGCAAGAGAAAGAGTAGCAGCAGTCAACTATGGAGAAAGTGTAAGAGGAAAGGATACACAATCAAGATAGAAAAGTTTTCAAATATTCAGTCACAGGATTATAACTAATACAGACCAATTTTTCTCTGCTCACGTATGTCTGTTAAACATTTGCATACCCATGTGTCCTACCTGCCTTTTGCAAATATGTGAGTCAGTTATAGCCTGTACTGTTGCTGCTTTTATATGAGATAGAAATAGTTGGTACTTATAATACGCAAAAAGTTGAAGGGGTGCATTATGACACATTGGAGACCTTTACAGCTTTTGAATGGTTACTAGTCAAATATAAATCAACAGAAATGTTTATTTGTTCCCTATCATGCTCTGGTTTGCCTTTGGCATATATACTGAGTGCCAGAGGGGTACCCAATGCATTGCATATATGAAATATTCTTCTTTGCCTTCTCCATGTCAAATGGATCAAGAGGAAGAACTCTGAATGAGGCTTTAGAAAAAACACTCAGCCTTACGTACAAAAGAAAAGAGATGGAAATCTGGTGCTAACCAAATGCACTATAGGGAAAATTAAAGTGGAACTATCACCCTAAATCCCCCCCCATAATTAGTCAAATAGCGATATGCTTAGATATAATGCTAATATCGAGCATAAGCACTGCGTTATGAAGAAATCCTTCTTCTTCTGAGACTGTTGGCCAGGCTTCTGCTTTAGAGACCTCTGTGCTCCTGCGCCGTCAGTCCCTTCCTGTTACCTTAAGGTGCAATGAAGGAGACCAGGAAGGACAGTGCAGGCGAGCAGATGTCTCTAAGACAAGATGTCTGCACGCAAGCCTGGCCGCCAGTTTCAGAAGAAGAAGGAGGATTTCTTCATAAAGCGATACTTACTCTTGATAATAGCACTATTTCTAAGCATATCGTTATATGCCTAATTATTGGGGGGGGGGCTTTATTTGGGGTGATAGCTCTGCTTTAAATCCTCAATGATTTAAATAGGGGTTTTAACCCCTGGAATGCTCACAATGTGTTAGAGACCTTTCTGTCATTCAAAGGGTTAAAATCACAATTTAAATTAATGGGAATTTTGAGGATATTTGTTTGTCCCATAGATGTTGCTTTGCTCCAGATTTGCACCTGTTTTTCTTTTTACATAAATCCCAGTTCTTATCCTTATGATTGAGATAGAAGAGTATCGGATTAAATTGTTCCAGGAAGTGATTGTCAGCGTTGTTTCTTCGGACTCACCAATAGTCATGTTTGCAGGATATTCCTGTTTGATCACATTGGGGATATTATGTGACTCAGTCATTGTGGTTGATCTACATGTGCTTAATCAGGGATGTCCTGTAAATCTGATCTGTAGGTGTGTCCTAAGGACTACAGTTGAGAATCACTGTTCTAAGATTTCAGATAGGTAAAACGTGGATCCATGTCAGCCGTAGAAAAAGCAGATGACTCAGGAATATATTTTCTAGAATTAAAGGACAATTGAAACTTCACATTTGTGGTCAACAGCCAAATAGTCTGTCTAGTATAGGGTATGGGGGATGGATGGTGATACATATTGAATTATTTGGGTTTTTTTTTGTTTTTTTATATTTCAGAACTTCTGACAAAGTCTTCATTAGCATTTTCTGTGGTTTGTGACACATGGAGAACATACTCCCAAACAGAATGACTGGGAGTCACAATAGGCATGATTGTAAGATGGGCAGGATGACATATGACAATGAAGGACCCAGTCCAGTATTGTAGAAAGTAGAGGATATACTGGTCAAGGGTTTGATTTACACTCCTAGTTTTGCCTTTTAACTAAGGACCGTAGCTTCAAGAGAAAAGATGAGTAAGTCTGGAGAAACCCAACTGCATCACAGAGGACAAATAAGAATTCCCCAAATTCACATTGATTTTACTTTTAACCCGTTGAATGCTAGAGAGGTTGCCAATGCATGCTGAAGCAATGCATTGGACACATTTCCAGTAGTCAAGGTATTAAGACTGCCATTTAAATTAATGTAAATGATTAATATGTCCCTATAGTGAAATTGGTTTGCCCCAGAATTAGTTCAGCTTTCTTTTGAAAGTATGGCCCTAAGAATGGAAAGTTGATCCTAATTCCAAGGGCCAAGTGCTTCACAGAAAAAATATACAGAATATCAAGGGAAATTGTATCCACTGCGTAACATTATTTTATGAGAAATACGTAGAGACTCAGCCAGGTCAGCTTTAAGAACCCCTTGAGGACCCTGGCGGAATTGTGAATGGAGGATCCCCAAAGATAAGTTAACATTTTGGATCCTTAAAGGGATAGTAATACTTCGTTTTAACTTTATTTTATTTTGTAGGCATTAAAAAAACATGAAGAATGATATAAGTCTTATCTCTGAAACCTTTATGGTTTAAGAGATATTCACAAACAAAGTATCCCTTCCCTGTTCAACCAGATAAGAAGGGAGATGCCCAGGTAGACTGCAGAGAGGGACAATCTTCAATTAAGATAATGGAAAAAGCTGAAAAACTTGTCAAGGGGGGGAGGGCTTTCATTGTTTTCATACAAAGAAAATTGTCCCCTTCTGTTATCTGTCCTGTCATACAACCAGACTCACATTTGAGAAGAGATGGCTTACACTAGGAAAAAGGGGCGGGGAGGGGAACTTTGCTTGTGAATATCTCATAAACCATAAAGGTTTGAGAGATAAGACTTATATCATTCTTCAAGTTTTTTTAATGCCTACAAAATAAAATAAAGTTAAAACGAAGTATTACTATCCCTTTAAGTTTAGCTGTAGCATTCCTCTTCCTGGGAAATCCATATTTACATGTTGTGCACCTGTAACTGCTTCACTCCTCACTGGCCATCTGACTAAAGAATATAATTGGTCCCTTTATCTAAAAATTGAATTATTGGGAACCCAAGGTGAGGCCCCCTTAGAATGGAGTCCCCAGCGAATTCCCAGGTATGCATTGGGTGACCACATTTCCATTCTGCCATCCAGGGACACTGCAATGATGAGAGCAGCAGAGTACTTGTCCTCAGATCTAGTGTAGCTATGTGGGAGTGGTCACTATACATCACTGGACATCAGTGTGTGTCCTGCTCTTTTTCCGGCACAGCAAAGAGTTCTAAACAGAACTGCCCATTGACTGCTATGACAGAAAGTGATGCCTGTGATGAGCTACAAGAAAATATACACCACCCCTAAAGCCTTAAACTAACATTATACTATAGCAAAACTGCATTGCAGCTCCTTTTTGATGTCAGGATCAAGGTTCAGTTAACTCTCTAGTGTTTAGAGCTCTGCCAACAGACCATTTGTGTAGCCCAGCAGAGGCATCACTTCCTGTTATAGTAGGCAATAGTCAGGTCTCCTTCTAGTGTTTAGAACTCTGTACAGTGTAATCTATAGAGCAGGGGGTGTCCAAGATTTTCAGTCATAAGCCACATGATCAGAAATCAATTTATGTGTGAGCAGCATTAAATGATTTATTGATAAAAAAAATGTGAAATTGCACTATAAAATTATTTGCTATGAAAATGAAAAGTTTAATGAACTTTACTTATACAAAAGTATACAGTTTTAGACCAAGTGTTAGTCATTGTCTAGTTTTGATTAAGTCAATGAGAATAGTGGTTATTAACAGACTGAACAATTCTTGAGAATTATGGGGTGTTGGTTAGATAATGAAAGCAGCAAGCAGATGGTTGTAAGCTACAGGCCTATTAATGCATGTGCGTTAGCTAATAAAATGTATTAAATATCTCAGGAGGGCCACATCCTGGGTTGAGGGAGGCCACATTTGGCCTACTGGCTGCTGCATGTTGGATGACCCTGCAACAGAGACTGATCTGTGGTGAATATGGAAGACTTTCATTCCCAGCACAGGTTTCACAGGATGAAACATTTTTCTTGCCATTTCCTAAGGCAGAGCTAGGCAACCTTTGGCTCTCCAGCTACTGGAAATTACAACTCCCATCATCTGCAAACAGCCAAGGCTGGTCAGGGATTATGGTAGATGAAGTCTCCAGTAACTCAAGAACCAAAGGTTGCTTACTTCTGTACTAAGATATTAGGCCCCCACATGGGTTAAGATAGGTATTCTAGGATTTTAAACATTCCTATAGAATAATCCAGTTTTGAACTGCCCAAGCTGATTGAGGTACAAGCTGACATCAACTATAAAAAAACATACTGGTATACAGATGATGATTTAAATGCCAATATTAATACTGTGTGTGTGTCTGTCTATCTTAGTCTAAAACCCTGTATAGGAGCAGGTTGCTTGGGACTATGGATATTTCACAATATTATCAAGCCTTTCATAGGGCTTACATGCTACAGACTGGCCTAAAGTCCAATGGCAGAAGCAATTACCAAGCCTAACTTGACCAGAAACAATCTCCATTCTTTTGTGGTTGTTCGTCGGCTGTTGGGGTACCACTCTGATTCGTAAAAGCAGGTAAAAACAATAATGGTTGGCTTTGTTAGGAAGCAAGGGCAAAGCCAAACATAACCTAAACATGGTCCAAAAGTTGGGGCAGGCAGATAACTAGCAAGCTAAAAATCAGAGTGAGAGGTGGGACAGGGAACTGCATATTTTAAAGAAGCCGAGGTCACAGGAGCAAGATCAGTTGCAGCAAGAGCAGTGGAACTAGAGAAGAATATTCAGGATGTTTGAAGTCAAAAGCATGTATCCAGTCAGTATACAATCAAGAAAAGCTAGTACTGGAGAATCAACAGATTAGCAAGCACTTATAAGGTCTAAGAAGGACAAACTTCCGAACTTTTCAAACCCCGTAGTACTAATGCAATTTTCCAGAGCCAAAAGTTCCACTCTGCAAAATCACATTTGTATTCAAACAGGAAGTGGAGCAGCCATAAACCCGACCCTGCAAGAATTGGCTCAGAATCAGGTGAGCGAGAAGGAGAGTAATAACCCCATAGTTACTGGACTAGTTTAGTGTTAGTTAGGGGCACAAGACCAAACCTTTTAGGTAGAATAATACTAGGGTTTCCTATTCATTTAAACGGTATGAATAATTATCTAATTGCCAGCAGATGTCACTCATTCATAGTTTCATTGTTGTACCGTGGTGAACAATAAAAGGTTAGCCACAGAACCAGTTACTTATAGAGCTATTACTGTTTTACTCCTCAATGAAAATTAAGTTCAGCTTATGTATGATACACCTAACATTTGCATTGGTAGCATTATGAAAGACAGTAGGAACTAACATTGAAAGACTGTATTAAGTTTTACCCATCAAACATAACAAAATCCATTGATATGGAATAATTGTTAAATACATTTACACATGTAATGCAAATTGTCTAGAAACAGGAATGTAGAGAAAACTACAATGTTGCATGTTTATATTACAAAATAATGCATTATTTCTAGTTTTCTTTGCCTGATTTTTTTATGGGAATGCTTCTTGATAGTTGCATATTTTATAATATTTTACAACATGCAATTTTTATTCAGCCACCTTTTTCTTAATACAGCTTAATAAATGTATGTTAGGAAAAATAAGACACCCCATATGTTTAAGCTGACATCATTGTTCTCAAGGAAGGTTTGGAGAATTTCAGCTTCATGACACCCTTGTACTTTGTTGGTTATATATTAGTTCCGTACTTTTGTTTGTCAGAGTAATAATTATTATGTCAACATAAATGCTTTATAATTTCCACCATTTTTTAAATAAAGTTGCATTAAAGCATTTTTTTCTGCAGCCTTATCCTTTCCTCATCAACACTGCGCCACTGTCTTCTGGTAGTCACAGAAACTTGTTCTACTCTCCACTGTCTGCCACCCAAGCCTTGTTCTATTGTCCTATTGATTAACACAGAATCACATTCACTGTGTCTGCCACTCCTCCCCACTCCTCCCCCACCCCAAACAACTAACCTCCATGTCCTAGTTCCCCTCTGCCCTATTCAAGTATCAGCCTAATTCTAGGGCAGTGCGACCAGTGCATCAGCACTAGGTTCTATCCTGGGATGGGGGAGGGGGGTGTCATGCACCCTGCCAGTGTCAACCCCCACCAAAAAAGTGAATAAAGTAAAAAACATAGTTTTTTTGTATTATTGTAGATTTGGGGGGGCATAAGGTTTGAGTGTTTTGAGGGAATACTGGTGCATCTAAGGCAGGAATAGTTCATCCACGAGACCTGTTACTCTTCCGCTATAACTTTCTATTAGTCTTAAACTCAAGCTCTCGCAACACAGAGAAATAGAAAAAAATGTCCTCTGAATACCTGTGGATGGTGTGGAGAACTGTTTAGTTAAAAGAGAAACACATTTTAGCAGTAATATCATTTGAAGGAAGCATTTCCCAGAAGTGGGAATACGATTGTTTTTCTGTGCAGGAAAATCCCTACAATATATATTAATTTGTCATAATACATCTTTGCTGCTTCTTTTAATTGGAGTGCTGCTAATATATCCAATATAGATATAGTCAGAAAAGATAGCAGCATTGAAAACCATTAACCTCTGTACCTCTTTTATCAAGACATGTCAGTGTAATACTTTGTAGAACAGTGTCTTAGTAAACGAGCTGAGATTAGGTGTATGGTCAGAACAATGATAAATCCAGGAGACATTCCATTCCAGCCCATGTGCAAATTAACCATTATTACCAGATGCGGTCTGTCTGTAGAACAACATACTTTTCAGGAGTAAATATCGAAGGAACAAATGTCCCCTTACCTAGCAACTACAGTATTACAAAGCTAGACATTAAGTATGAGGAGTCTGTGAAACAGCTGTTTCCTACTGCACTGAGAATAGCTTTAGCAACAGATTCCATCATTCTGTGAACACTTTTTGTGGCACAAGGTCATTTCAATGACAAAGCGAATCAAAGCTTGTTTGAGCAGGACAATAAGAGAAGCTATAGCAATATGTCCACTACTAGGATAGTAGATTTGTTGATGCTCTGTTTTGTTAAATTTAATTCATTGTAAGGACATTTAGACAAAATCAGTGCCAATAGGATTTGTGCAGTAAATAAACTACATCAATAGTCAGACTTCACCTTTCAAACTTACTTTTCATGGGAGCTATGGCTATGGATAGTCAACCTTTGGACCTCCAGCTGTTGGGGGCTATAACTGGTGGTCAAGATACTGACTACTCTTGCCCTATATGACTTGGCAGCTGTAAATTTATCAAAAGGACTTGCATATGTGTCCTTTATAAAGGAGCCAGTTTATTTATACACACTAACATATCTATTAATTTAAAATGGGCTTTGAACACCTTGAATGGTAGCGATGTGTTGGAGACCTCTCTAGCATATAAGGGGTTTAAATGCCCCATTTAAATCAATGGGAAATTTGTATTGCTCCTCTGTGGTGTAGATGATTCCCCCAGAAGTACTCCAGTATACCAATATTAGACTATTGGTATATTTGTGAAGGCTGTGAGGTCAGACTTAAGTGAACTATTGGGCTAAAACTTTGTTGCAAAATCAGGTCTTTACCATCTATAAGAATGGAAGCGTCGACTTAAGTTCTTTGAAAAGCGAGCAGTAAATTGATGTCCTCTGTCAGGAGTAACCAGTTGTGGAATCCCATGTAGACAAACAATCTCTTTTAGAAATAGATACATTTTCAGCAGCAGTGAGTAAATGCTTCATGAGAGTAAAATGGCCCGTCTTTGAAAAGTGATACAGAAGGGCACATGGATGAGCTCTAAGTGTCTCATTATGGGCACATACTAGTAACATAGTAACATAGTTGATGAGGCTGGAAAAAATACATGGATCCATCAAGTTCAGGCTCTTAGAGGTCTTAGAGGGTTCTTTGTATTGATCTAGAAAATATTTGTAAATGGTAATCATATCACCTTTTAGACATTTCTTTTCTAATGTAAACAGTCCCAGAATGGCTAGTATCTCTGTATAACTCAGATTCTCCAATCCATTTATGTTTTGCTGTACATCTATGCACTTTTCCGTTCAATAATGTATTTTTTAAGAATTCATTCTCAACACTTTACTCCATATTCCGGATGAGGCCTTACCAAAGATTTATACGGGGCAAAATTATAGTCCCATCCCATGCATCTATACCCATTTTTACACATGATAATACCCTATTAGCTCTTGCAGCAGCTCAGTGACACTGCACACTGTTGTGAAATCTGTTGTCTATCAGTACTCCTAAATCTTCCTCTAAAGAGGATTCACCTAGTAGTTTCCCATTTAGTGTATATGTACCGTGTTTGTTTCTGCAGAGTAAATGCATAATCTTACATTTATCTGTATTAAACACTGTCTGCCATTTTTCTTCCCATTTACTCAATTTATCCAACTCTTTCTGCAGATAGAAAACATCCTGCTCTTTATGTATTTCCTTACAGAATTTACTGTCGTCAGTTGAACAAGTTGAAAAGCATTGGTCCCAGCACTGAACCCTGTGGCACCTCACTTACAATTTTAGACAACAACTCTCTGCCATGTATCATTTAACCAGTTCTCTATCCTTGCACAGATATCACAGCCCAGACTGAAGCCTTTTCATTTATGCAGTAACTTATAAGGCTTGTAAAATCCAAGTATACTACAGCAACAGAAATACCCTTATCCACATTACTTCTTACTCTTGCATAACATGCAAGTAAATCAGTTTGAATTGATGTATTCTTCATAAAACCACGCTGGCTACTACTACAAATATTGTTGGCAGTTGCATAGTTTGCAATACAATCAGTTAGATTGGTTGAGTAAAAATTGTTACCTTTATTGGCTAACTAAGTGGCTCTAGGATGCAAGCTTTCAAGACACTTTAGGTCTCTTCTTTAGGCATATTTAGAATAAATCCTGAATACAAAATACATGACAGGTTATAGACATGCAAATTGTTTTTCCATTTAAATTCCACTGACAGTAAAATTATCCCTTGTCAGTATAAATTTTTCCTCAGGCTCCAGCAGAGACCTCTCTTTGTAGCTGGCTAAGTGGTACAAAGATTTATTTAACTTTTGATGTGTAAATAGCTCCAGCAAAGATGGACAAGTCTATGTAATGTACAGGTTAACCTTGCAACCCATAGCTTGCACTGCATTACGTATCCCTCTGGCCTAAAATATGTTTATTTGTAGGATAATGTGACATAAATTCCCTGTCAGGGTTCAGCCATCAGTTTAGAATGTTAAACTTGGTTATCAATTTATATTCCCATATTTTTCTGTCACTCTGTATCCTAAAATTTCCCATCCGTACACCTTGAGATCTTTAATCCTGTGTCCTGTCTCCCTCACATATAATCCTGCACTTGGACAATTCACACATATGATAAGATAGACACAAATAGATAATCTGCAGAAGTATATGCCCCTAATGCTGTGGTTTTGGTGGGAATGTGGTATGGGCAACTTATTGGTGGTATATATGTGTGCAGAGCTTCCACATGTCTTATAAAGACAGGAAGAAGTACCATTTTCTGTTACATTCTTAATGGGGCTCTTTATTACCAGTTCATTCAAGTTGGGGATATCACTTTTACTCTACCAGTCTCCAGCTTTTTTCTACAACTAACATGGTACTACTACCTTTTACCTATGTTACTATTAGTTAGTAACCCTTCTAATATCTTACCCACTATGGGCATACCTGGGAACTTATGATTATGAACTCCCCAGAGAGGGGAGTCCTGTGATGCCATTAAGGGAAATAAAAGACACAATTTATGTCAAAATGGGCGGGGCTTAATCATGAGTTGGGAGCGGGACTAACAAAATGTAAAAATAATTATAGCAATAGGCTGGGGAAGAAAAAGAAGCCACTGAGGAGTGGGGGAAACAGTCTGTAAATGCACAGATGTGGGGAGTTTCATTAGGAACTCCCCACATCCAGAGAATCAGCCCTGCCCCGGAGACCTGGTAATTAGCTGCAAAAACCAGAGTCTCCGGGGCAAATCCGGAGAGTTACCAGCTATGACTATGGGTAAGTCAAGCTCACAGGTCTATAATTTTCTTGTTTTGATCTTTTCCTCTTTTTGAATAATGGTACTAAATCTGCTTTCCACCAATCACTGGGCATTATGCCTGATGAAACTGAAAGTGAATGAATATAAATGTAAATATTAAGTATAAGGATGTTACTATTACCAAACTATGTTCCTTAAAGGGATAGTAATACTTTATTATTACTATCCCTCATATTGTAGGTATTTGCAAAATAAGTTAATAGCCCCAGGTTCATCTCTCAAACCTTTATGGTTTGAGAGATAACCGAAGGCAAAGTTCCCCCCTCCCTCCCCCTTCCCTGAAGTCAGCGTTGTATTGACTGCAGGGATATCCGGTCGGTCTTTCATCATGTGGCTCTGCAGCAGAGCCACGATCGTGTTAGTGACAAAGAATTATTTCACTGAAACGGTCTTCTACGTGTGCTTGCAAACCAAGCACAAACCAAGCACATGTAGAAGACCATTTCAGTGAAATAATTATTTTTCACTAACAGGATCTTGGCTCAGCTGCAGAGCCGCAAGCCTGTCGTACGACAGACTTCCCCTGCAGTCAGCACAAAGCTGAGTTCAGGGAAGGGGGAGGGAGGGGGGAACTTTCCCTTCGGTTATCTCTCAAACCATAAAGGTTTGAGAGATAAACCTTGGGGCTATTAACTTATTTTGCAAATACCTACAATATGAGGGAGAGTAATAATAAAGTATTACTATCCCTTTAAGTACCCTTGGGTGTATGCCATCAAGTCCCGGTGCATTATTCACTATAACCCTTTTCCAGTCCCTTTCGGACTTTGTCCTCAGTAAGCCATGTACATGATCGAGGAAATTCTCTCTGCTGTTTGCTCATAGTCTGCCATTGCTTCTTCCACTGTATATAGAGAAGAAAAGAATGTGTTTAAAGTGTCAGCCATAGCCTTAGCCTCACTAATTAATTCTCCTGTCTCAGTTTCAAGAGGACCAATATCAATCTTAAGCTTTTCATGCCATTTATATACTTGTAGAATTGCTTAGGATTTATTTTGCTCTCTTTTGCAATACTTTTCTCATTTTCAGTTTTAGATAGCTTAATTGCTTGTTTTCATTACATTATTTATATTTCGGAAATGATGCATCTTATCCTTTTGATTTAACATTTTCAGTGCCAGGGGCTTCGGGAATTTTCTGTGCCCTACTGGCCAGACACCTTTTCAGTATTTTTGCTATCCATCTGTTTAGAAATGATTTCCGTTGGTAACTTTGTAATAATAAATGGAAAACTATGTTGTTATTTTCAGAACAAATTCAGCTTTGTCATGGCACTACATTTTACATCGTGATAATCTACATTTTACATCTATGATGTCATAAATACAAAAAAATAAACAGTAAGTTGTGAGCTGTAACCTGGAAAAAATCTGAATTTGTGATATTTTCTGGCAAAATTGAATAAATGTATTTTTTGTGTTGTCTAATGTGGTAAGTGAGAGGTTACAAATCTAAAGCCTTTTCCCCCTCCCTTTGCAGTTGTACAAGGGATTGATTGCAGTCTGGTATGGTGGGAGTGGTTGATTGCTGGCTTGCAATTGGCCTTCTGCTATAAAAGGCAGTGGGACAATGAATCCGTAGAAGTGCAGAAGTGTGTTAAGTGTTGGGCATTTAAATAGAGGGATTCAAATAAGTGCTAAAGTGTGGTAAGTGTTGGGAATTTAATTACGGGGATTCAAATACTGGGGATTCCACAGGGGAACACATATTTATTAACCTTATTGTGCAGATATTTTTTTTCTGCCTGCCTTTTAACTTATGGTAACCAGCATAATATGAGTGGTAGCATGACTGTCCGTTTAACTCAGTGCACAAGCTGCCATATGATTGCACACCAGGAACTACTGTTCCAGGGTGCATACCTCTGTGGTGGATGTGAGTAAGTGGTCTCTCTGGAAGCTTGTATTAGAGATCTGGAGAGGCAAGTTGCAACATTGAGGGAGATAACCAATCTTGAGGGGGGTCTGCTGACTGAGCAGAAGGAAGCAGTAGTAGCTAGTTCTGGAGGTGGAGACTGCACAAAGAAAGAACAGGTATCCAGGTGGGTTATAGTTGGACATAGCAAGGGGGGGCAGAGGAATAGAGAGGACACTCCTGTATTGACTCACCCTAACAGATTTGCTACATTGAGTAATGATGTTGGGGATGCTGACACAGGATTGCCATTGCTGGAGAGGACTGTTCTCTCTAACAGCCAGAAGAACAGCCCCTCTAGCACTGATGGGATCTGGGACACAGGCAGACCTAGACAGATGGTGGTGGTAGAAGAGGCTATTATCAGGAAGACAGACAGGGTTATCTGTTGCCAGGATCGCTACAATAGAACAGATTGTCTCACTGGAGCTCGGGTTTGACATGTGGCAGATCGGGTTGATAAATTGTTGGGGGGGGCTTGGCATGACCCAGCTATCATGGTACACGTTTGTACTAATGTCAAAGTCAGTGGAAAATGGAGGTCCGTTAAGAAGGATTTCAGGGATTTAGGATTTAATCTTAAGCAGAGGACCTCTAAGATAGTAGTATTTTCTGAAATGCTACCTGTGCCATGTGCTACAATAGAAAGGCAATGGGAGATTAGGGAGTTAAATACGTGGCTAAAGACTTGGTGTAAGCAGGAGGGGTTTGGTTTCCTAGAGCACTGGATGGCCTTTTCCCTTGGGGCAATCTTTATAATTGAGACAGATTGCACCTTAACAGAAGGGGGGCTGCCGTGCTAGGCATTAGGATGGTTAGAGGGTTGGATAGTACTTTTTAACTAGAAAGAGGGGAATGGTGATACAACACAGAATGGGGAAGTAGTATAATTGAGGAAATGGGATTAGAGAAGGGGCATAGGGGTGGAGAGGGAGAATGGGATAGTTCATGTAATAGGGAAGTGCCATTGTTACAGCCTGATAAAAGAAAAATACTTTTTAAAGGGATAGTAATGTTTCATAATAAAAGGAGCTCTAATTAATCATCATAGTATTTGGACTTTGGAGAGTGTTATTTCAGTTCTGTCAGAGTTGTAGTTCAAGAGTAATTCAATGACAAAGTATCCCCCTCCCGCCCCTTTTACTGATGTAACACTGCTCAGCCAGAGCAGAAGGGAGGTGCCCAGGTAGATTTCAGAGAGGGACAATCTTCAGTTAAGATAAAGGAAAAACCTGAAAAACATGTCAAGGGGGGAAGGGCTTTCATTGTTTTCATAGAAAGAAGAGTGTCCCCTGCTGTTATCTATCTGGTCTATGGACTGCATTTGTAGGCATTTTTTTAATGCCTACAAAATAAAATAAAGATAAAACAAAGTATTACTACCCCTTTAAAAAGAAAGAAATATTTCAGAATGTAAAAATGATAAAACGTATGCATGCAAATGCTCGTAGTCTGGCTGTTAAGATGGGGATCTAGAAATTATTGCAATGTTTTAGCAGTATGATCTAATTTGTGTATCTGAAACCTGGTTAGATGAGACATATGACTTAGCAGTCAGTCTTGAGGGTTATTCACTTTTTAGGAGGGATAAGGTTAATAAAAGAGGAGGGGGTATGCCTATATGTGAAGCATGCCTTAAAACCTAGTATAAGGGAAGAATGAAGGGTCCAATGAAAATGCAGAGGCTCTGTGGGTTGAAATGTACACATAATAAAAATATGTTAATGGAGATTTGCCACCTAATATTGGGGAGTTGTAGGAAGCCCAACTTCTACTGCAAACGGAAATGGCTTATAGGTCAGGAATTGTAATTATAATGGTAGATTTCAACTATCTTGAAATTGACTGGAGCACTATGACTTACAGCTCTATAAAGGGAAACATTTTTTTAAGTATGATTAATAATAATTTTATGTCCCAACTTCTAGAAGATTTAACTAGAAAAGAGGCCTTGCTTGACCTAGTGCACTCAAACAATTCCTACATGATAAACAGTATACAAATAAGGGAACATTTGGGCAGCAGTGACCACAATATAATATCCTTTGAAATTTGTAATGAGAAATCCAATAGTAAGTGTTTAATCAAAACATTCAATTTTAAAAAGCTAAATGTGGTATTAAAGGATATTCAGTGGGATGTATTCTTCAAAGATAAAAAGCACAAGAATCATGGAATTTGTTTAACCCCTTAAAGACCAACCGGCCCCATACGTGCATGGCCGGCACTTAAGGACCACACATTTTGTTTTCCAGGATCCGATTCAGGGCTCCCCAAATGGCATGCAGCCACACGGTGAGCCCTGAAATCCATGACGTACATGTACGTCATTGGTCCTTTAGGAACATTAACCCTATGATGTACATATACGCCCTTGGTCGTTAAGGGGTTACAATTCTCTTAGACAAATATAGGCATCAATATATACCTATCACGGTTCCCGTGCTACACTGTCAATCAGGGTTGTGCTGTCTGGGCATTGGAGGATGCTGATTGGCCTGCCCAGGATGTGCCTTTATACTGTGGGGCTTGGGCACTTGTGATTTGCCCTTTCGTGGTGTTCCAGTATCTGCGCTTTGTTGCTGTGTTCCAGTTCTCCAGTGTACCGATCCAGCTTGTCTGACTCTTCTGTTGTTCCTGCTCCGTGTATGACCCGGCTCTGGCTGACGACCCTGCTCCGTGATTGTTCCGGTTCTGGCTGATGATCCTGCTCCGTGTATGACCCGGCTCTGGCTGACGACCCTGCTCCGTGATTGATCCGATTCTGGCTGATGATCCTGCTCCGTGTACGACCCAGCTCCGGTAGACGACTTTGCTCCGTGATTGATCCTGTTCTTCGGCTGCTGTTCCTGCTGTGCTCTGGTTCCGGTTATCGCCTGTTCCAGTCTGCTGTTCCGGTGTACCTGCACGGCCCGGTCGCGTCCGCGACATTCTGATCACTTGGTGTCTCGCTATTCCTCTCATTGCTCTAGCTGAGATAGAGCTTGCTTTGCCATTCATAGTACGTTACTGTGTTCCGGTACAGAACCTGTTAACTCCTGTAGTGCTTCGTAGTCTCAGTCTTGTGCCTCAGTTCTCGCCAAGCATACACTTATCAGTTAAGAGCCACTCCTTCCGTACCTCTGAAACGCTTCACTACCCTGTGCAGAGCATTACCGGTCCGGTGTTCGGTGTGCACCGTGACCGCGCCTGTGGGCATTGCTATCCATTCGCTCTTGCTGGGAAAGTTCCGTACGGCACCGGAGGGGTGTCCTGGCTCCGGCCTACTGACGTACAGAGGTTACGCTATCCATCTGCACTATCCAGTGCTTGGCTCTCAGTGCTTGTGGAGTCGCTACCACCATTTGACATCCAAGAGGTGTCAGGGCACTATCCATTGGGCTCATGCAGAGTTAACTTCCATTCTCAGTTAAGGGCGGCTCAGGTTCTTGTACTTCAGTTTGGCAATAGCACTTCTTCATATCCCACGGCGGTGGTATTTACTCAGCACTGGCAATTGTGCCTTCCGTTTCTATTTGAGAGTGAATTCAGTACAGACACCTTGCTCCAGCTTTGTGATTCAAGAACTGTGTTCCAGAGACTGCTACTTAGTTCCAGCTTTGTGACTCAAGAACTATTACCCAGAGACTGCTATATATCCTGAGCTTTGGCCAAACTAGGACTGAGTTATCCTCTTGCACTTGTTAACCCTTTGGGGTCATTTACTATCTATCCATTGTCCAGTATTATTTGCTGTATTGCATTCACTCTGTTCGTGTTTGCTATTACTGCTATTCCTGTACTGGCCCCTAGGGGCATTGTATTACTCCTAGATTCAATAAACTGTGTTTTTACTTTACACCCTGGTCTGAGTGTCAGAAAAACCGTTACAATACCATTGGGGAATAAGCATAAGAGGGGTAATGTGAAACCAGTGTGGCTTAATAATGAGGTTTGCAGGGAAATGAGAAATAAGAAACAGGCTTCTAAAGTGTTTAAGTCAAACTAGCCAGATGTATAATTTAAAAAAAAATATAAAGAATGTAATATAATCTTCAAACAAGCAATTAAGCTAGATAAAACTGAAAATGAGACAAATATTGCAAATGAGAGCAAGAATAATCCTAAACAATTATACAAGTATAAAAATATATATGTTAGGATGCACAGAGATGTGAGTTAGGAATTAATCTGTTCTCTAGCAGCCAAGAATGGGAATCCCTTGTTCATGGATTCAGAATAAACAACAATGTATCAAAATAGATTTGGCGCTTAAGATAAACAGATCTGAGCTAAGATCAAGAAAACGTAGTCATTACTCCTATAAATGATCTCCAAATCAAATTTGTTTTATAAAATGTTTAATTGCAGAGTCACACCGTGTTATTTGCGTCCACATACACGTTAACATAAAAAACACAAGAAAAGTGGAATCTATAAAGATTTCACATCTCCTTAATGCATGAGTCAAGGGAACAGTGAAAAAATATACAAAAAACACCCAGCCGATAAATAGCCAATCAGACCCTTCCACTGCTAAACATTATATTATACAATATATAAATGGAACATATACATAAACATTCTCCTCCCACTTTATTCTAAACAGTAGGGTGCATCGAGGTGAACAGTGTGGTATACTGCGAGGAGAATGTTTATGTCTGATAAAGACTAACTTATTTGGCAGCAGGAAAGCTATACAATTATCATGTCTCTGGGTTATGAGGCAAAGGTTGAACTTGATGGACTTGTGTCTTTTTTTCAACCTGACTATGTTAACTATGTAGCACTGGGAATTGAGAGTAGCATCTCAACCTTTGCTGATGACTCTAAGCTGTGCAAGGAAATACATATAGGGCCGAATGTTTTTCTCTGCAGGAGGATCTAGATAAACTTAGTGAATGGCCAGAAAAGTGGCAGATGACATTTAATGTAGATAAATGTATGGTTATGCAACTGGGTTGTAGAAGCAAACAAACTACATATACTCTAAATGGGAAACAACTTGGGGAATCCTCATTAGAGAAAGATTTAGGAGTACTGATAGATGATAGACTTCATAGCAGTGTGCAGAGTCGCTCAGCTGCTGCAAGAGAAAACAGGGTACTGGCCCGCATAAAAAGCGACGTAGATGCACAGGATGCTAATATTATTGTACCTGTATATAAATCCTTGGTTAGGCCTCATTTGGCATATGGAGTACATTTTTGGGCACCAGTTCTTAAAAATAGACATTGTTGAACTGGAAAAAGTGCAGAGACATGCAACAAAACTGATAAAGGGATTGGAGGATCTGAGTTTTAAAGACAGACTAGCCAAACTGGCTTTGTTTACGTTAGAGAAGAGATGTCTAAGGGGTGATATGATTAACATTTACAAATATATTTGAGATCAATACAAAGAACTCTCCAATGAAATATTTACTTAAAGAGCTGAGCTAAGAATGAGAGGTCATCCATTAAGACTAGAGGAATGGCATTTTCAACCAAAACTAAGTCAGGGATATTTTAACATTAAAGTGTTAGTAATGTCCAAAAAAGAGTTTTTTGCATTTAGAAGAGCTTAAAAAGCTGAGCTAAATGCAAAAAAACGTATCTCTCAAACCGCTTGAAAACCAGGCACATGTTTTAGACCATTCCAATGAAGGGATTCCTTGTAAGTAACGAGATCGCGGCACTTCTCAAGCGCCTCCGTGTCGAACGACACGGATCTCCTGCTGGCAGCTTTACAGCTGTCAGTAGGAGACAGCGAACTTTAAACACCTGTATCTCTTAAACGATAGCGGTTTGAGAGATATGTTTTTTTGCATATAGCTCAGCTTTTTAAGCTCTTCTATATGCAAAAAACTTTTTGTTGGACATTACTTTTAGGGCAGTAAAGCTATGGAATTCTTTGCCTCTGGATGCTGTGCTTCTAGATATTATAGCGGTAAAGCTATGGAATTCTTTGCCTCGGGATGTTGTACTTGCAGATATTGTAACTGCTTTCAAAAAAGTAATGGGTGCCTATCTAGCACAGAGCAATATTAAGAATTATGACAGATGGCTTCAATGCAGATAGGTGGTTGATGCAGGGAACTATCTGACTGCAATTTGGATTCAGGAAGGAATTTTTTTACCCACTTGGAGCTAAACTGGAGATTGGTTCAGGGATTTTTCTTTGCCTTCCTATGGATCAACAGGGGTGTTCTAACATTGGCTGGACTTAATGGACACATGTCTTTTTTTCAGCCTTGTCAACTATGTTACTATATTACTTAATGTTTACATTTCCACCAGTTCAAATGCACTGAAATCTTTGAAAACTAAAAACACTATGAAATTTCCTGCATGTGCTCTTATGAGAAAAATGGCATCCCAATAGCATGAGTTTACTAGTTGTAGGAGGTACCAGGAGAAACGACACAAACTAAGAGCTATCATGTTCCTTACATTTTTTCAAACATAACTTGCCTGTACAAAAATGGTTATTCCAACTACACACAAAGTGCACCATTTTGGAAAGAAGGGTCACTTGCCTTTCTACCCCTAACCTTGCGTGTACAAATGTTTCCAGAAGGTGGAGCTACAGATGTTTCCAGAAGGTGGGGCTACAGGAAAAATAGACTTTTTAATCCTTTCAACCCTTCAAATGTAACAAAATATTTGAAAAACTATGGAATTTCTCACTGCATGCATTAGCTACTACTCCTCCAAGAAAAATGGTAGCCCAGTGATATGGAGTCACATACTGTAGGGGGTGCCAGAAGCACAAAATAACTCCTACCTGTTTTTATTTTTAACAGGCGTCCTGCACAGGGCTGGTGCAAGGCTTTTTTCCACCCTAGGCAAAACCTAATTTTACAGCCCCCTTGGCTCCGCCCCTTGTGTCCTGCCTCTTTATGCCCTGCCCCTGTATGTGTATAAGTGTCAGTGTGTGTGTTCCCTATATGTGTGTATAAGCGTCAATGTGTGTTCCCTATATTTGTATGTGTGTCAATGTGTATGTGTTCTCTATGTGTGTATGTGTCAATGTGTTTGTCCCCTATATGAATATGTGTGTTTTCCCTATATGTGTATAAGTGTCAAAGTGTGTGTTCCCTATATGAGTATAAGTGTCAGTGTGTGTGTGTGTGTGTGACAGAGTATGACATAGCACTTACTTGCAAGTACATTGTCTTTAATTTGACCACTTAGGATAAGCAATGCATTGGTTACATCTTTAGCCTACAATGGGGTTGGGGTTGCCAGATTAGCCCTTGAAAATAAAACTCATATGAAAAATACTTGCTGCAGGGCTCCAGTCATAATTATAAGGTTGCAATGGTTCCTATGGATCAATGCAGCAGGCATTTTTTTCAAATAGGTTATTTTAAAAGGGACAATCTGGCAAATGGGGTCAATCTAGTAGCCCTACATAATTTTGCTTATAAACTATATAATTTTAACCCTTTAAGGATCAGATGGGCTTATAATGCATTGATTTACAATGTATTGAGCACCTGTATGGTCCTTAAAGCATTTGTTTAAAAGAACTGCAGGGTTTTATTATTTTGTTCACATGATATGTTCCTTAAGGAAGTTTCAGTGCATTATCAGTATCCCACTCCTCTTGGGAGGAGTAGTCCTACTATTGACTACATATGCTATTCCTCAGTACAGGTAGGTAGTTGTAATGATAACCCATGTGTTCTACGAGATTGTCGTCCATTTCAGGTCTCAGGTATCACCTGCTTCCCTACTGCACTGGTTTATTTAGATATATCAGTGCGCATAGAAATATTACTATAAACACTGATCTTTCAGTAGAACACAAGATGTAAAGACCATCATCCACCTCTTCTGTGCAATAATAAAAAAAATGGGTCACTTAACCCTCTTGCACTTAAAGAGTTAACCACTGCTTGATCAGGTCAGTTTCAGACACACAGTACCTTTGAATCTTGTTGTGTGACTCTGTTTAATCCAGACCCTGGCATCTGTGAGGACTCAGACTCTCAATACAAGTTTGAAAGTGGTGCCCCAGCTGATGAAGAAAGCCCCAGCATGCAACGCACAGCCGCGGGTCGTATGTATCATCACATACAGGTCCCCAGTTCCTCTCAGTGGTTGAATCCGAGCAGGGGACAGTGACACAGATGCTAGGGTATGGATTCTGGGCTGCCCACTGGCACACTCGGGGCTCCAGCCCCCCCAGCAACTCCCCTGTAGCCATGTATTAATATGTACCATGAAGAAGAAGTCTGGTTGCAAGCGTGTGTCACATCAAAGATGCCGCAATGGAGTGCTTAGTATCGTAAATCAGCACTCCCTTGCGGCAGATATATATATATATAAAATAAATACATGGAAAAAAATGTGCCTGCTTCCCCCGTTTTGGCTCCCCTCCACTGTGGCGCCCTAAGGCAGCTGCTTAAGCCGCCTTATGCTAGCACCGGCCCTGGTCCTGCACTAAAATGGTCTTATCTATGAGAGTTAAGAAGGAACGGTATGCAAGTAATACCATTTTGAAAAATAGACATTCTCCCCCATCAAATGAGGAGTTATATGCATTTACTCTCTAGGCTGGTGTGCAGTTATTTCCATAAGTTGGCACTATAAGAAAAATAGTTTTTACATTTCCACCACCTCAAAGAAACTAAAAGCTTTGAAAATTGTGTAATGTTCTGCTGTACTCCATACTTTCTACAAGACCAAGAAAAATGGTATTCCATTGGTATAGTTTGACATACTTTAGGGGGTGTCAGGACCACACAACTACACTTGCAACTTTTTTTTTAAATTACTTGCCTGTACTAAAATGGTCATACCATTACAGATATAAAGAAAAGGTCATTAAGGCATACCTTTTTGGAAAGTAGACATTCACCTGCATCAAATGAGGGGCCATTTGCCTTCTAGGCTAGTGTGTATAACTCTTACCAGAATGTTGAGATCTGTAGTTGGACCAGGTGTGGGGTCATATAGTGTATGTGAGGGTGAGTGGACAATGGATAAGAGGGCTGGGGGGGCTATGTGTTAGTTCCAAAGGGGTGTCCATCACATTGTAAATTAATGTGTTGGACACCCATCTGACACACTTTTTAAATTATTATTATTATTTATTTATTTATATTTTTTATCTATTTTTGGCCCTTTGTGTGCCAGAGAGAT
The DNA here is from genome assembly GCA_037306005.1 of Rhinophrynus dorsalis. NCBI lineage: Eukaryota > Metazoa > Chordata > Amphibia > Anura > Rhinophrynidae > Rhinophrynus > Rhinophrynus dorsalis. The sequence goes on along the minus strand of CM074719.1, from coordinate 471,921,001 downwards.
ATCCATTGCATCAGATACCTCTTTAGGACTCAAAGGGTTACCCTCAGACCTTGTGGGGAACATCAGGACCCCTCCTGATTTCTCCCCCAGTTACTGATATCCCACCCAATTTGTCTGGAAGATCAATAGAGGTGAAACAGGGGAGCAACATGACTGGACCCTTCATTAATAGCTTCCCTTATACTAGGCTTTAAGGCATGATTTATAAACAGGCATTTTCCCACCTCTAGATTGACTGCCCAGTCACATGCATCATTTAACCAGGTTTCAGTCACACCAGTTACATCATGCTGCTCATTCACTGCAATCAGATCCAGCTCCTGCATTTATCAGCCAGACATTGAGCATTTATATGCATACATGTTATGTTACTGCTATTCGGAAGAATTCCATACTTTGAAATATTTATTTGCTTTTTTAAGGCTATAACATAGGCACATCTATATTAGATTAACTAACTAATCCAACCCCCCTGTCCAACCCCATGTTGTTCTCTAATCCCATTTTCTCATTTCCACTGTGTACCCCATCCTGTGTTGGCACTTGGCACGGGTAGCATTTCAGAAAGACTGGGTAAGACTTAACATATTGTATGACAAATTCAGAAAGCTTAGATGACTAGAAATGTTGCAGAATTAGGTCCAATGTCTTGGTTATGCCTGGATGACCTGAAATAGGTGATTCATGAGCCACATGTAATAGTTCCAGTCTGAAGGCATCAAGGATATAATCTGTTTTTGTCTGTAATATTCTCACAAGTACCTGATTCTAGTGCTACGGACAAATAACCCAAACATACTAGCATAGTTGATGAGGCTGAAAAAATATATGGTTCAATCAAGTCCAGCCCATGCCAAAACACCCCTGTTTTGAGGGTAGTCCAAAGGTCAGGGCAGGTGGCTTCAACAAGCAGGTCCAGAAGGCAGTCCAAAGGTCAGGGCAGATGGATTAAACATGCAAGTCCAGGGGGAAAGCCATGGGGTCAGACACGGTGAGAGCAACAACAACAGGCTAGAACAGGAACCAAAGGGAGCTCAGGAGGAAGCACGGAAGCAAGCTTGAGACTGAGCATTGGCTCTATCACGGAGCAGTGTATATATATTGAAGTTGGGCATCGTCAGAGCTAGGCACCATGTTGACTCATGATGCCGCGATGTGGTTGCCTAGCAACGCCCATACGACGAGGCACAACGCGGTGACGCAGCCTTCCAGTGACGCCCCGACCGACATGCCTATAATGTTTACAGCTGAGTAGAATATGATAGATAGGATGTTTTTTTTTGTCTTTTTCTCCTCCCCCCTTCCCTTCCCTTTAAGTTAGATTAGGATAATAAATGTCCTTTATCGCCCTACGCCTCTAGGATTCCTGCGGCGGTAGCAGGAGGAGGTTGGGAAATTATGACAATTTATCTCAACTTAGTGACTAAAGTGAATGTAGTATGTGTGAGAAGACATAGGGGGTGCTGGTTGAAGGGAAGGGGAAGTTGAGGAGTATAAGAATGTGGATTAATTGTTATGACACTTAAGCTGATGTCCCTGAATACACAGGGACTAAATATTCGACAAAAGAGAGGTTGTCTATATAATCTACTAATTGAAGGGAATATAGATCTGACATTTGTACAGGAGACTCATTGGTCCGCCATTCCATCTAAGCTTTGGAAATACAGTAAATTTCCGATTGTATACAGTGCAAATATGATAGGTCAGAAAAAGAAGAGATGAGTAGCAATAATTGTTTCTAGTAAAGTGAAATTTGAACACATTTATGACGAACAGGATCCTAATGGTCGATATTTGATATTAATTGTTAAGATAAACAAAATAACATATACTCTATTTAATATCTATGCTCCTAATCAAATGCCAATTAAGTTTCTGGAGAACCATATGCGTAAGATAGACAAAGCACTACTTGGTATTTTAATTTTGGGAGAAGATTTTAATAGTACGATAGATTTAAAAATATATAGAAGTTCTCAAAGAGGTAAGAGCACTGAGTATCAATGTAGGGGCAGAGTCACAGGAATTCAAAAGTTTATGTTTAAAAATGCTCTTTTTGATTGTTGGAGATTGCGTAAGCCAGATGAAAGGGATTATACTTTTTATTCGAACGTACATCATACTCACACACGAATAGATTATTTTTTGATGAAAGATCAATTTTTAAACATGATTAAGATGGCTGATATTGGGTTAATAACATGGTCTGACCATGCACTGATTTATCTGGAGATTGTTAACAATGCTATATATAAAATTATATGAAGATGAAGGCTTAATGAATCCCTCCTGAAATCAGATACGATCTGCTAGTCATTGAGGGCAGAGGCGGAGAAGTTTCTAGAGTTAAATGACAATGGAGAAGTATCAGATGGAATATTGTGGAGTGCTTTCAAATGTAATTTACAGGGTTGTTTTAATTAAAACTGGTACAATACATAAAAAGAAAAGCCCATGACCCTGATGTTTATTCCGCCATATTTTATAAAAAGCTCCAATCGATAATTATGCCTTTGTTATTTAGAGTTTTTTCCTGGGTTTCAGGGTGTGGACAACTGCCGGACGAATTTTTACAGGCTTCAATATTTCAGATCCCGAAAATAGGAAAGGATCCAACTAGAGTACAGAATTATAGAACAATCTCATTAATTAATATAGATGTAAATATTTTTTCTAGAATATTAGCAGATAGGTTAAAGGAGGTGATACCTAGATTGGTGCATAGGGATCAGACTGGGTTTGTCAGGGAGAGGAGTGCATCAGACAATATTCGCAAGGTTATGAATCTAATCCACTCTGTCAATAGCAGTCAAACAAAATCTGTGTTTTTGGCCTTAGATGCAGAAAAGGCTTTTGACAGGGTGGATTGGAATTTTCTAGATAAGGTCTTGCAGACTTTATGGGTTGGTGGGTAAGATTAGGGAAAATATTATGACTTTGTATTCTAACCCTAGTGCCAAAGTGGTTGGTTATATCGGAAAGTTTTCTAATAAAAAAGGGAACAATACAGGGTTGCCCATTAGCGCCTTTACTATATATTGTCTATGGAATTGATGGCAGCTATGATTAGACAGGCAAGGGATATATCTGGTGTGACCCTGGGGGAACATGAATGTAAGATTACCCTTTATGTGGATGACGTTCTCCTCTCCCCGACGAACCCCAGGTCCTCTATTTCGGCAGTGTTAAAATTAATAGAGGTATATATTAAATACTAATAAATTATAAGATAAACTTGACTAAGACTCAAATATTGAACTTCTTATTGTCAAAAAGTGAGATTAGGGAATTACAGAGTAGTTTAGTTGGGAAGGAAGGGATTTAGAATATCAGGGGTTGAAAAGATGATAGCAGGAAACTATGTAGACTTATTGGATAAACTTAGGAAATAGCTTTTCTCCTGGAGAGAATTGGAGCTTTCATGGATAGGTAAGATTGAGACGATGAGGGCATATCTGATTCCCAAATTACTCTACTGTATGAGAGTTATCCCATTTTGAGTGGATATGGACATATTGGGTAAGTTTCAAAAGATTATAGTGGAGTTTATCTGAGGAGGTACAAAATCTAGAATAGTCCAGAACTTGTTGACGAAATCTATAGATAAGGAGCTCTTTCTTTCCCGGATGTATATTTACTTCATGAGGTTAGTATGATCTCTCACTTCCTGGCCTGGGATAAAACTGATAGGGAAGTTCCCTTATGGTTGGAGTTGGAGGAGCAAGAGGTGAGATGAATACAACTATACGATCTGTCCTGGGCTACGAAAAATTGGAAGGAAAGTAGATATGCTGTGAATCCAATGGTAAGAGACACTTTAAAAACAATCTATCGATTGAAAAGGAGGTTTGATTTATTAAATTGTTTGGTGACAGCTTCCAGATTTGTGGCATTCAGTTACACATGGAGGACATAAGTTTGGTGGGATGGAGGAGTAGGGGAATTATAAGGAACTCTGATATATTAAGTAATGGAAAATGAATGACTTTTGATCAAACTCAGGGGACTTATGGATTATTCTCAAAGGAAATTTTAAATTTTTTGAGGGTTAAGAATTATATGAATACTAGAAGCCTATTGGATACTCATGCGGTGGAGGATTTCCTTGAAATACATAAAGAGAATAAGCCGGTCACCCAAAGTATGAAATTATTAAGAAGTTCACAAAGGAAAATTGAGACGATTCCCTTTCTTAAATGGTAACAGGATATAGGTAGAACGCTTGGAAATAAAGATTGGATCAAAGGGATTCAATGGGTAAGAAGAAGTATTCATTGCATTTATTTAATTGAAACACACTATAAAATTATCTATAGATGGTATTTGGTTCCAACTAGGTTGAACAGAATAAATAATGCATGTTATTCCATTTGCTGGAGATGCTCTCAGGAAAGGGGTACAATGTTTTGTATCTGGTGGGAATGCGTTGATTTGGACCAGATGAAGCGAAATTTGGTGAAGCTTATTGAGTATTTATTTTCACTCCACCTGGATCTTACCCCACAGTTTTTCTTTTTTTTACAGACATTCCAGCAATAAGTAAAATACAAAAAAATGTATTAGTACATATTTTTATGGCAGCAAAGATCTGCATAGCGAGAAATTGGAAACAGCAAGGTAGCATAGTATGGCGTCAGATATTAAATCAAATAGACTATCACTATAATATGGTGAGATATTTTTATTTAATGGAAGGTAGGTTTGAACAGCATAAGGAGATTTGGTTAACTTGGACGAAATTCAGTGAGTCACTTGAGCCTCCAATAGCATTATATATAGAATCCATCCAATATCATCCAATGATAACGTAAAGAAAATACGGAGGTTCAGAACATCTTTTCATATCCTTTTATTAGGAGTAGATTTTAAGGAATTTCTGAAGTATAGAGAACTTAACTGAACTAGTATATACTTATAGATACCTCTCCCTAGATAATGGAAACTGAGTGGATAGCATCTCTAAAACTTCTCTAGGATGTGTTTCGACCCCCCCCCTTCTGGTAGAGTAAATGAAGAATGAATGCGATTGAATGTTGGGTTAGCAGGATTATTTAGAATATGATGAAGATAGGCTAAAAATTTTATATTAGGCTGTATTAAATGTTTAAAGATGAAGGAATTATTAAAAGAAAATTCCTTTCTCTTAGATATAGTATCAAATGTTTGTTTTAAAAGATGCTTTACAATTAATGTTTGGACGAATTAATCTGTAAAAACAGCCGTGTAAGATATTTGTATAAGGAGTCTATAAATAAAGGAAAATTAAAAAAAAAAAAAAAAAAAAAAAAAAAGAATTGCTCTGCTACCCCTATCTATATAGGCCTCACTATATATATATATATATATATATATATATATATATATATATATATATATATATATATATATATATATATATATATATATATATATATATATATATATATATATATATATATGTATATATGGGCAATGCCATGACTTTTTTGATATATAAAGGCACAGACTTGCCCCTCGCCTGCCTGTGAAGCCTGTCTCCCCTAAGCAGGGAAAAGCCATACCCAGGGCCAGATTTGCCATAAGGGTGGGAAGGAGGAGAAATAGGCATAGTTTCTCAGGAAATGCAACACAGCAGGAGAATCAGCATCTTTCCCCGTAGGCCCGATAATTAAGTCTCCAGGGCAGACCATCAGAGTTCCCAGGTGTGGAAATAGCCCTCAATATTTAAAGACAAACTATACTGTACAGAGACACATGCAAAATGCATATACGTTCAATGGTCTTTATATGCATTTAACTCTTGACTGATATTTATAAAATCAAATAACATTTGACAACAGACTACTGTATTTTTGGATTTTGTAGAGTTGGAAAATAGTAGTAAGTTACATAATACAATGTTTATTGTTTCATGATTCTTCTGTTAATTATTAACCCCTTGGGCACTAAAGTGTTGTGTAAAGCATTGCTTTGCCATGTGTTGTACAGCACTCTGGTCCTCAATAGATTAACCTATTGAGTACCAAAGTGCTAGCAAAATAATCTCTGGTACTGTAGTGGGTGGGAAAAGCAATTCATGTTAGCAGGTCACATTGTTTCTTGATACTAATTAAACCTTTGCATGCCAGAGAGGTACGCAATGCATTGCTCTGCAATGCATTGCGTACCCCTCTGGCACTCAAAGGGTTAAGACAATATTAGCTTTTAACCTCTTTAACTTCCATTTAACAGCTTGAATAACGGAGAGGTATCCAGTGCAGTGTAAAACAATATTCTGGAGACCTCCCTAGCAATTTCAAGCACGTTTTGGATGATGCCTGAATGCTGCGTTGTTGAGAGACAGGACTCCATGCACAGTAAACATTACTCTTTGTGCTATGATAGGGAAACTCTGTCACAGATTCTTCTTCTTTCTGAGTCTTGTGAGGGTCTCGTAAGCTGCCTGTATCTCAAGGAAACGTTGCTCGGCTTCTTCCAGGCGATGTCGGTTGTGATCTGGGTGCCAAATCTTCACTAGGTCCCGATAGTGGTGACTGATCTCTTCCATTGTTGCTTTAAGATTAATTCCCAGTACCTAGTGGGAGAGTGCAAACGTGTATATAAGAAGGGTGGCAGCATTGCATCATTCACTCCTTCAGTGTTTTTGCTATAGTTTCCTCCTCTCTTTATCTGTTGGTACACCTCAAGGCCCTATTCTGGGACCTCTACTCTTCTCTCTGTACTCTCCAATGGTGAAATTATTTCCTTATTGGGCTTCCAATACCATCTGTATGCAGATGACACTCAGCTCTATTTATCTCTACCTGATTTCACCCCTAAGGCCACTTTGGGACCCTTAGATATCCCATCATGTATGGTCAAAATATGTTCACACTTAAAGGGACAGCATTGTGTAACATGGAAAATGTACTTGATGTCTTATCCTGCTTTGTAAAACAAGGGTACCACTACTGCTGGAAGTGCTTCATTCAAATATTATAAGAGCCCAGACTTGCATTACTTTATTTTTTAGTGCAGTACTTCCATTGACTGCAGTTTTAGGTGAAGTTCTTGCACTCTATGACACATTTTAGCACTGACAATAGCTTTTCACAAACTAGAAGTCATAACAATGCCACCTTAAAATGGCAGGACATTGAAGCACGCAAAAATGAAAGTTTGAGCTGTAACAACTTTTGAATGAAATATATTCCATTTGTGAGAGTACCCTTGATTTACTCAGCAGAGACCTTTCTGTAAGATATATATTTTCCATACTAGATGATATTGTCTCATTATAGGGCACATATATTAACATACATGCTAGTTTGAATACAACCTTCTATAAGACTGCTTGATAAATACCCCTGTCTCTAACAGAGAGAAGCACAAAACAGCTTCTATAGAAAAATGGCGCTGGGTCAGTTTAAAGATTATGTACAATTCTCTTTGCATATTTGAATGACGTCTTTGCATCCCAATAATAGAAGGGTGACAATGTGGGAGTGTGTATGGGTGTTTTGATGCATGTCCATCCTCTGTGCTCATGCTCAGGCTATGTAGAAAATGAGCATATAGGAACAGAACTCTTCCCTTTTTCTTATACTTGCTATCATGGTGGTGTTAAAAGGGTAATTTGCTTAGATCAGGGGTAGTCAGTTGTTGGACCTCCAGCTTTTGGGGAGTACACCTCCCATCATCCCCATGGATGGATGGGAGATGTAATCCCCAACAGATGGATGTCCAACAGTTGCCAACACCTTGCTTAGATTGTATGTGCAGGAAAAGACGGGTCGCACACTTGAAATTCAGAATAAAAGATGTATAAAATCACTTCTTTTTTGAGTCTGAGTAATTATAGTGTGCGAAACGCGTAAGACAACAGTGCTAGGTGTATTTATGTGACTCTCTATTCTCAATAAAGAAGTGATTTTATACATCTTTTATTCTGAATTTCAAGTGTGTAACCTATCTTTTCCTGTTCTATTCATGACTGTTTGGAGGCTAGTCATGAGCCAGCACCTTGGAGGAATTGAGAGACAGCTCTGGTGAGTTGAGCATTACGTTCTCCATATGGATACACATTATGATTTGTGCCACCTTAACCTTTTGTTACCCTTAGATTGTATGTATGACAGAGCAGTGGCATAAAATGTGACATATGCACAGGACCAGTTGTTTGGTTAGTGAAATTATTAATATAATGGTGTAATTCTGATGCACACCAACTGTTCCAAAGGGGACAAATAAAAATGTTCAGGGATCTAAAGGGGATCTATCACCCCTATACAAGTTTGTCTTAAACGTTAGGTTATATAGAGACTAGGTGGAATACTGTATCAATTTCCTTTTTTAAATTGTTATTTGGCTGAAATTCAATGTGTAAACATTTTCATGTTGCCTACTTCTGGACAGACTGCGGTTACCAGCTCTTCACTGCAGTCTGTCACTCTGCCTCTGATCCCGTCCCTCTATCCAGCCTCCTCTGATGGCGAAGGCTTTCTGCATGTAAGCTGGAGCGGTCTCTGTCCAATAACACAAAAACAATTTGCTGACAGTATCTCTAGCATTGAAAGGATTAAAAGTCCCATTTAAAACAATGGGAATCGTAAAAATATGTGTTTGTCCCCATGGTGCACTTGGTTTATTCCAACATTACTACATTTCTTCTTAGCAAGTCAGACTTTGCTTCTTACTTTCTCTGTGTTTGTCACTCCTTGGGGGAGATGCACAAAGGAGTGATAAAGAGGTGATAGAGTGCAGATGACATCTCCAGTGATATCACTTCTCCAAGCCCTATGTTATTTCATGGAGCCAATGCACAAAGATCTCTCCAACATAGGAACTGGGAAAATGATATCACTGGAGAAGTTATCTCTACTTTCTTACCTCTTTATCACCCCTTAGTGGATAACCCCTTTATCTCTTTGTTTCCATCTCATTTTCATTATCTGTCTCTTTTCCTCAGAGTCCCTGGGGTGAGTGTACAAATATAATTTAGAACTAAATCAGGTGCTGGAATTGATTCTTGAGCCCTATGCCTACCTAAGCTACTTATATCAAAATGTCTCCCCTTATCATCACCTGTGCCAAACAGAAAGGGCAGTTTATAGGTATTTCAGGCATTCTTTTCCTCCACCTCTTGTTTAACCCTTTGAGTTTTAGGATATGCAACTCAGTGCTTCTTGATGCATTGTATGGCACTTAAAGGGTTATTGCTATGTAGTAAACAAGGTGTAGAGGAAATGGATTGATTAAATGACATTTTCCAGCTCATACTATGGGGCAGGTGTAAGGGGCTTGCTAGCATTAAAGTCCTTATGATGGCAGAGTATGTGCCAGTATGCACTACAGTAGTGATCATACCCTTTGGTGCATATGCTGGAAGGCAGCCACTGGAGCTTTGCTGATGGATTCATACATTCACCTCTATGTCCTGTGGTTCTCCTGCAGTTTTTGGACCACAACTCCGATAATCCTTATATGGATTTTGGCCAGGGTAAGATGGTAGGCATTGTAGTCCAACCAAACCTTAAGAGCCCCACCCCTCCTTTTGTCTGTGTACCCTTTTGCTGCAGGTGTTGCATCATGGGATATCTACCAAGTTGAATGTTACTGCTTTATACATAAATTGCTCTAGGCATAGAGAAACTTCTACGAAATTATCTTTCAATTATATTGGGAATGCAGGGATTGACATTAAACAGAGCACTACCTACTTAAGCAAAGCATGCATTTCTTCACCCCATATCCAGATCTGGATATGTATGACACAGACCCAAAATGAATAAGGTGATTTTCATTGTTTCGTCCATGTCTGTCTGTCTATCTATCTATCTATCTATCTAGATATAGATACTAGCAGATGCTGCATGGCGATTGTGGGATTTGGCTCTCTGTCTTTGTGGTGCTCGTCAAGGAAGTGCTGCAACTCAATGTTGGTGAATCTCACTGCAGTGATTTTTACAGGAGTGTACAGGGAACTTTGCCACCTGGCCACTCCTATCTAAAACATGCCCCTGTACATCTTGCGGGTGTACTCTGTCCCCTACCTCCCTGGGGATAAATTCATTAGATTCAACTGAAACTTGTAACTCATTCAATGAACAAATAAGTAAACAACACATATATACTGGCAATAGTGACATGGCATTGCTCCTGCGGTTGCAATACACATAGACAGATAATGAGAAAGAGACAATTGAAATGGAAATAGACAAAGAACAGAAAGAAACAGATGGGCAAGAATAGAGGTGATTGGATGCAGAAATAGTGTAGTAGGCACAGAGTAAAGTATGTGAGAAGTGCAATATTGGTGTAGTTTATAAATGTAGAGAAGAGGTTAGTGAAATGGATATAAGAAGCTGTTTTGTGCAGAACTGTATATACTTGCCACATCATGTGGGTGAACACAAACTATTATGAAATAAAGACATTATGTGTGTTCTTGTGGAGGAACACAGACGTATGTGTGATTTTCAGTCAGGAGTAGGTGAAACAACTATCTTTGGCTGCAAGAACCATAATGAAAGACTATGGAGGAATGATGTGTATGTGCTTGTTGAAATAAATCTTTTGTGGGACCATGAAGCACAGAAAAAGTTAACATTTGCTGTGATAGGTCACAGGTATGAAATAGACCCCTAAATGTGCCCACAATAGCAATCATAATATGTACTTTCCAGCACACATCTCGCTTCTCCAAGCTGAGGTCAGAACCAGGGTCCAACTGCTGGCAATAGGTGTGGGTCACCTGGTATGGGAAGGGGGTCAGCGAGGCAGCCAAGTGACTTTGTAATGGGAATACATCTTCCTTATTGTTATCATCATTTTGTTCATCCTCTACACTGCTGCTATTGGTGCTGGGGCCCACAACACCTACGGAAACCCCCAGGATAGCGGGTATTAAGAACCATGGAGCAGGCTGGGCCAGAACATGGTGATGGGGATGGCATCTTGTAATGAGAAGGAGGTAGTGTGTAATGATAATAGTTGGAGGAAGGGCTGTTAGTAATAATAAGGATAATATTAATATAGGGAGACGAGGAGGAAGAGCAATATAATAATAGAAGCCCTATTTCAGAAGATGATGTCCCACAGCTGTTTAGCAGTGCTTTGGTTTCTCAATGCGAAGCAGCAGCTTTATGTGTATGCTAGTCCCATAGGTATAACTGTTTGTTTGACACACAGACACAGTAGGTTTGGATAAAACACAATAACCCTCACAGGTCCTGTAATATAGTACAGACACAAGACAGGTTATACAGAGGTAGGCCCACACAGGTCCAGTTTTCGCAGATAGTCCAGAGATCAATATACTGACACAGGTCAGGCAGTTCTTGTGTGAATCTCAGTTTATCAATACTGAAAGGGTTAATATTAGGCAGAGAGTGTTGACAGGCCCTAATAGTGCAAGGCCCTTTAAGAAGCTCAAACAAAGGTGAGAGCTCCAACTCGAGTAACGCCCAAGATAATGGAGACCAGACAATTGTGGACTGCCGTAGCAGTAACGGAGACTGAGCAACTTGACTACTGCCGTAGCAGTAACGTAGACTAAGCAACTTGAACACTACCGTAGCAGTAACGGAAACTGAGCAGCTTGAGCACTGCCGTAGCAGTAACGGTGTCACGGTTTATTATGACTCTCAGACACAAGTTTTAGGTAAAAATCAATTTTATTGAAATAATAAATTGATAACGTAGGATGGCAATCACATACATACAGATATATTCAGAATATAACAAGACAGAAGGCAGACTCTACCGGTCCTGTCAATATACCGGACAGGACAGTCTGAAGTAATAGAATGTTAGGCTCTACCGGCCTTGCCAATACCGGGTAAGGCAACCTGCAGATGGAATCGCATAACGGTTCTACCGGCCTTACCAAATTACCGGGCAAGGCAGCCTCAATAGATTCATAATGTAGGCTCTACCGGCCCTGCCAATACCGGGTAAGGCAACCTCAGATGGAATGTGGCAAAAGGTTCTACCGGCCTTACCAATACCGGGCAGGGCAGCCCAGAGATAGTAGCAGCAGTCAGATGGTAATGGCAAATTGACAGGATCGTAAGCAACCCAGTGTACACACACTGAGACTAACAGGGGAATCGTAAAGCTGCAAGGCTTTGGAGCAAACCGTGTCCGCCCCCTGGGACCAACACTGAATTGTATAGCCGATAGGCTTAGGAGCAAACCAGTGACCGCACACTGGTGTAACAAGCGAGTTAGTATAGCCGTAAGGCTTAGGAGCAAACCAGCATCCGCATACTGGTGTAACAAGTGAGTTTGTATAGCCGCAAGGCTTTGGAGCAAACCAGCGTCCGCACGCTGGGACTAACACAGGATTGTATAGCCGATAGGCTTTGGAGCAAACCAGTGACCACACACTGGTGTAACAATCGAGTTTGTATCGCCGCTAGGCTTTGGAGCAAACCCGCGTCCGCACGCTGGGACTAACACAGAATTGTATAGCTGATAGGCTTTGGAGCAAACCAGTGACCGCACACTGGTGTAACAAGCGAGTTTGTATAGCCGCAAAGCTTAGGAGCAAACCAGCGTCCGCATACTGGTGTAACAAGCGAGTCGCCGACGCGACCAGGCAGGAGGTCGCCAGGTTACAGGAGACAGGCGATGCGATAACAGGAACCAGCAACGATCAGTCAGGTCAGGAAACAGCAGAGAAGAAGTTCAGCAGGAACTGCAACACCAGAGACTAGGCCGGAACCAGGACTGGAAGTACTTCAGCATGCAGGAAACACTGGAACAGTAGAGATCAGGAACTCAGGAACACATGAGATCAGGAACTCAGGAACACTGGAACAGAGGCCCAGCTATCACTAGCAAGTGATAGCAAGAAGGTCAGAAACAACACGAAAGGGCACTCAAAGGGTGCCCAATCCAGGTTTAAATAGGCAATAAGAGGCGGGCTATCTGCAGACAGCCAATAGAAGCCCCCTACTGGTGACAGACAAGGAACTGCAGCAATCACGGGCACCGTGATAGTACCCCCCCTTCAAAGACCCCCTCTCCTAGAATAGGGTCTAGGTTTCTGTGGGTAATTGGCATGAAAGGCCCTAGTTAGCCTAGGTGCATGAAGGTCCGTACTATCCACCCATGATCGATCCTCAGGACCATACCCTTTCCAATGTACCAGGTACTGTACCCTTCCTCTAAGCCTACGGGAATCAATAATGCTCTGAACCTCGTACTCCTCCTGGCCCTCGACCTCAACAGGTCCTGGCACCACAGGTGTGGTAGTATAGCGATTGCAAACCAGAGGCTTAAGAAGGGACACATGGAACACATTATGGATACGCATGGATGCAGGTAGGTCTAGTGCATAGGAGACAGGGTTAATTTTGCGAATAATTCTGTATGGACCAATAAACCGAGGAGCCAACTTATTAGACGGAACCTGCAGCTTGAGATTTCTGGAGGAAAGCCATACTCTATCCCCAACCTGAAAGGAAACCGCTGGAAGCCTTCTGCAATTAGCATGGCGCTGATGACGCTGAAATGACTGACCAAGTGCCCTCTGAACTTGTGCCCATGTGGAACGGAGTTGCTCGATATGCTCATCCAGAGCTGGAATCTGTTGCGTCTGAAATGAGTCTGGAAGCAAACAGGGCTGGAACCCATAATTAATCAGAAATGGAGAGCTCCCAGATGAAGAATTGACCGCACAGTTCCTGGCGAACTCTGCCCAAGGCAACAAGTCGGACCAATTATCATGATGGTCAGTAACGAAACGACGGAGAAATTGTTCCAAGCCCTGATTAGCTCGTTCAGCGGCTCCATTGGTCTGGGGATGGTAGGCAGAGGAGAAGGACAGCTGTATGCCCATCTGTTGGCAAAATGCCCTCCAAAATCTAGACACAAACTGGCTCCCCCTGTCAGACACCAGTACCCTAGGCACTCCATGCAACCGGAATACTTCTCTGGCGAACACCATTGCCAATTCCTTCGCTGAAGGAAGACCACGGAGGGGCACGAAATGAGCCATTTTAGAAAACCTGTCCACCACCATGAATATAAAGGAGTACCCCTTGGACATAGGCAACTCTCCCATAAAATCAATGGAAACATGAGACCAGGGGCGTTCGCCATTAGGCACCGGTTGAAGCAAGCCCACAGGGAGATGTCTCGGGGTCTTAGCGCGGGCACAGGTGGCACAGGCATTCGTAAATTCGGCACAATCGTTTCTCATGGAGGGCCACCAAAATAACTGAGAAAGGGACCATAACAATTGGTCTCTACCAATATGTCCCGCAGCCTTAGAGGAATGGTAGGTTTCAAGCAGCCTAGTACGAAATGGTTCATCGACAAAACATTTGCCCACTGGAGTTTCATGGGGAGTGGACCCCTGAGAGGCCAGGATCTCCTCCCCTAAAGGAGAAGTGATACTCGTGCGTATAGTAGCCAGTATTCTATCAGGTTGGATGATGGGTGCTGGTGCTTCCACTCTGTCACTGTCGGCTTCAAATTGTCTTGACAGTGCATCCGCCCTGATATTCTTTGACCCCGGTAAGTATGATACAATGAAATTAAATCGAGACAGGAACAGTGCCCACCTGGCCTGACGGGAGGACAATCTCTTGGCCTCCGAGAGATAAGTCAGATTTTTATGATCTGTTAGGATTAATACGGGAGTCTTGGTACCTTCAAGGAAATGACGCCACTCCTTAAGAGCGAGGATAATGGCCAATAATTCTTTGTCACCTATCTCATAGTGGCCTTGAGTGACAGTCAACTTCTTAGAGAAAAACCCACAAGGTCTGAGAGTACCACCTTTCTCGTGTCGTTGCGAAAGTACTGCCCCAACCCCAATATCTGAGGCATCCACCTCTAACGTAAATGGAAGTAGAGGATTGGGGTGGGATAACACAGGAGCCGCAGCAAATGCCAGCTTCAAATTCTCAAAGGCATTCTCAGCAGATACCGGCCAACAAGAAGGATTAGCGCCCTTGTGCGTAAGATCGGACAAAGGTTTAACAATGGAAGAAAAGTTCTTAATAAACTGCCTATAATAATTAGCGAAACCCAGGAAACGCTGTATGGCTTTAAGCCCCTTGGGTTTTGGCCATTGTAAGACAGCTGACAACTTATCCTTGTCCATGGCAATGCCATCATTGCCAATTATGAACCCCAAGAATGGCACACTGGTTCTATGAAAGTCACATTTTTCCAGTTTACAAAATAATTTGTTCTCACGGAGTCGTAGCAATACTGCGGATACCTCCTTGATGTGCTGTGCCATGTCTTGAGAGTAAATCAATATATCGTCCAGATAAACCACAACACATGTCTGTAACATATCTCTCAGCACATCGTTTATCAGTTCCTGGAAAACTGCGGGGGCATTACATAGCCCAAATGGCATTACAAGATACTCGTAGTGCCCAGCTCGAGTATTAAAGGCAGTTTTCCACTCATCACCTGCTCGAATGCGCACCAGATTGTAAGCGGCCCGTAGGTCCAATTTGGTAAAAATCGAAGCGCCCTTAAGCCTGTCAAAAAGCTCGGTGATGAGTGGTATTGGGTATGCGTTTTTTGCCATTAGTTTATTCAAGCCCCGGTAGTCAATGCATGGTCTTAATTCGCCATTTTTCTTTTTTACAAAAAAGAACCCAGCCCCAGCTGGAGAGGTAGATTTTCGTATGATCCCTCTAGCAAGGGCATCCGAAATGTAATCCTCCATAGCCTTATTTTCCTCACAAGATAATGGATAAGTGTGTCCTTTCGGAGGTACTGCCCCAGGCTGTAATTCGATGCAACAATCATAAGGTCTATGCTGAGGTAGCAAACTGGCCTCTCCTTTGCTAAAAACATTGCCAAACTGTTGGTACACATCCGGTATAGCCAAGGAGGTGCACAGGACCTTAACAGGCTGGATGACGCACTTGTCCATACAAAACTGGGACCAAGCAGCAATTTCACACTTTTTCCAATCAAATTGTGGGTTATGTAACTGTAACCACGGAAAGCCCAATATTACCGCATGGTGCGGAGAATTAATCAGTTGAAACTGCTGCTCTTCTCTGTGAAGTGCCCCAATAGTCATAGACAGTGGCATAGTTTCAAACATAACCTGAGGCGGTTCTAAGGGTCTGCCATCAATCGCTTCAATAGTCAAGGGATTTTCTCTTTCAATGCGTGGAACTCCGTGCAATTCAGCAAAGGTATTATCCATAAAATACCCTGCTGCACCAGAGTCAACCAAGGCCAAAACCTCCACAGAGCGTTGTGCCCAAGATAATACCACCTGTATGGTGGGTTTCATTGTGCCCGACACTGGGGACGATTGTACACCACCTAGGGCCTGTCCCCCAAGGTACCCTAGGTGTGTGCGTTTCCCGGACGTACCGGACAGGAATTTAGCAAATGCCCTTTTTTACCTCAGTATAAACACAACCCTTGTCTTCTGCGATAAAGTCTCTCAGCCTTGGTTAGTCTAGTGAAGCCTATTTGCATAGGTTCACTTGTCTCCCGTACAGGTTCACTAGACTTCAATGCCAGGGGAGGGATGGGTGGGCAAAACATGCCACTAGGCTCATTATTCTTTGACCGTAACTTACGATCTCTGGCAATTGATCTCTCACGTATTCTGGAGTCAATTATCATAACATATTCAAAGTAGTCATCTAGATCAATAGGTAGATCTTTAGCAGCGATTTCGTCGTTAATGTGGTCATTCAGGCCTTGAGAAAAAGCTGCCAATAATGCCTCGTTATTCCAACCTACCTCTGCTGCCAATGTGCGGAATTCGATGGCGTAGTCGCCTACTGTACGCCTGCCCTGATGTATCTTCATAAGGCATTTGGCAGCAGAGGTGGTTCTACCAGGAGGCTCAAACACTCTTCGAAAGGATTGCACAAATTCTCTAAAGTCTTTAGTACAAGGTTTAGCATTCTCCCACAAGGGGTTAGCCCAAGCCAAAGCTCTGCCAGTGAGCAAAGATATTGTAAACCCCACCTTACTACGATCATTGGGAAATGCGTGTGTCGTCAATTCCATAAAAATCTCGAGTTGGTTGATGAACCCTCTGCAGAGACTAGGGTCACCATCGTATCTTAGCGGCAAGGGTGCAGAAGCCGTTAACCCTTTAACAGTGCCCCCTAGGGGTCTGGTATCACTCTCCGGTGTCTGACTTGGCGAGACCACCGGGCTAGAGCTAGATTTGTCAGCAAGTACTGTGCGTTCAAGGATCATTTGAATTGCAACTGCCAACTGATCCAAACGTTGCTCGTGCACATCCACCCTCCAATGGATATTCTGTGCATTACCTTCACCTTTGCTGTCTGAGGTCATGGCCCTTTCGTACTGTCACGGTTTATTATGACTCTCAGACACAAGTTTTAGGTAAAAATCAATTTTATTGAAATAATAAATTGATAACGTAGGATGGCAATCACATACATACAGATATATTCAGAATATAACAAGACAGAAGGCAGACTCTACCGGTCCTGTCAATATACCGGACAGGACAGTCTGAAGTAATAGAATGTTAGGCTCTACCGGCCTTGCCAATACCGGGTAAGGCAACCTGCAGATGGAATCGCATAACGGTTCTACCGGCCTTACCAAATTACCGGGCAAGGCAGCCTCAATAGATTCATAAGGTAGGCTCTACCGGCCCTGCCAATACCGGGTAAGGCAACCTCAGATGGAATGTGGCAAAAGGTTCTACCGGCCTTACCAATACCGGGCAGGGCAGCCCAGAGATAGTAGCAGCAGTCAGATGGTAATGGCAAATTGACAGGATCGTAAGCAACCCAGTGTACACACACTGAGACTAACAGGGGAATCGTAAAGCCGCAAGGCTTTGGAGCAAACCAGCGTCCGCACGCTGGGACCAACACTGAATTGTATAGCCGATAGGCTTAGGAGCAAACCAGTGACCGCACACTGGTGTAACAAGCGAGTTAGTATAGCCGTAAGGCTTAGGAGCAAACCAGCATCTGCATACTGGTGTAACAAGTGAGTTTGTATAGCCGCAAGGCTTTGGAGCAAACCAGCGTCCGCACGCTGGGACTAGCACAGAATTGTATAGCTGATAGGCTTAGGAGCAAACCAGTGACCGCACACTGGTGTAACCAGCGAGTTTGTATAGCCGCAAGGCTTTGGAGCAAACCAGCGTCCGCACGCTGGGACCAACACAGGATAGTACAGCCGATAGGCTTTGGAGCAAACCAGTGACCGCACACTGGTGTAACAAGCGAGTTTGTATAGCCGCAAGGCTTTGGAGCAAACCAGCGTCCGCACGCTGGGACTAACACAGGATTGTATAGCCGATAGGCTTTGGAGCAAACCAGTGACCGCACACTGGTGTAACAAGCGAGTTTGTATAGCCGCTAGGCTTTGGAGCAAACCCGCGTCCGCACGCTGGGACTAACACAGAATTGTATAGCTGATAGGCTTTGGAGCAAACCAGTGACCGCACACTGGTGTAACAAGCGAGTTTGTATAGCCGCAAAGCTTAGGAGCAAACCAGCATCCGCATACTGGTGTAACAAGCGAGTCGCCGACGCGACCAGGCAGGAGGTCGCCAGGATACAGGAGACAGGCGATGCGATGACAGGAACCAGCAACGATCAGTCAGGTCAGGAAACAGCAGAGAAGAAGTTCAGCAGGAACTGCAACACCAGAGACTAGGCCGGAACCAGGACTGGAAGTACTTCAGCATGCAGGAAACACTGGAACAGTAGAGATCAGGAACTCAGGAACACATGAGATCAGGAACTCAGGAACACTGGAACAGAGGCCCAGCTATCACTAGCAAGTGATAGCAAGAAGGTCAGAAACAACACGATAGGGCACTCAAAGGGTGCCCAATCCAGGTTTAAATAGGCAATAAGAGGCGGGCTATCTGCAGACAGCCAATAGAAGCCCCCTACTGGTGACAGACAAGGAACTGCAGCAATCACGGGCACCGTGATAAACGGAGGCTGTGCAACTTGAGCACTGCCATAGCAGTAACGGAAACTGAGCAACTTGAGCACTGCCGTAGCAGTAATGGAGACTGAGCAACTTGAGCACTGCCATAGCAGTAATAGAAACTGGGCAACTTGAACACTGCCGTAGCAGTAAAGGAGACTGAGCAACTGGGCACTGCTGTAGCAGTAACGGATACTGAGCACTTAAGCACTGCCGTAGCAATAACGGAGACTGAGCCACTTGAGCACTGCCGTAGTAGTAACGGAAACTGTTCAACGTGAGCCCTGCTGTAGCAGTAAAAGAGACTGAGCAACTCGCCCTGAGAGGCACCCAACTGGGAACTGCGTGGGAGGCAGACAAATAGGAATGTCGCCTGGGCGACACTGAGGCAACCAAGACCAATCTGCAGCAAGCTGTCCAAGGACTAGACACTACCCTAACCGGAGACCGGCCAGGGCGTGCAGAGGAGGCCCGTCACCACAGCAGCCCAGCCGGGCAGGATCCACACACAGAGAGCAGGAACGTAGGCCAGTCCGAGTCGGTACACAGAGCAGGAATGTCAGCCATGCCGGGTCGGTACACAGAGCAGGAACTTCAGCCAATCCAAGTCGGTACACAGAGCAGGAACGTCAGCCGGGCCGGGTCGGTACACAGGCAGAGACGAGAAGCAGAATGGTCAGGCAGTCCGGGTCGGTGCACAGGCAGGATACAAGATGCAGAGTCGTCAGGCAGGTCGGGTCGATACACTGAGATCTCACAAATAACAGGAACAAGCGCTGGTACTGAAACACCACGAAAGGGCACTGGAGAAGTGCCAGAACCCAGCATTTAAGGACAAATGCTGGGTGGGACAATAACAGAGTAGCCAATAGCATAAGCAGGAGTGGAAACTGACAGAATGTCGCCAAATAGCACGGGTACCGTGATAATAGGATACATATAGAGGCCCGCTTTGCATTTGGACAGCACTGCAGTGCTTAAGAGCTGTGGGACCTAATTTTGTGGAAGAGGCCTGGGAGCTGGAAGTTCGTGCAGACCCCTGGCCAACTGGAGGTTGGCCTATACCTGGAGCAGTAACCGGTTGGACTTGTGATGGCTAGGGCCACCTGAGGAGACAGGCTTCCTTAAAGAGGGAGCGAGGCAGATGCTGTTGAGGGAGGGTTGGGTTCTGGGCAGAATTTTGCTGCTGGTCAGTGGATCATTCACTGATATGGCAATACATGCGATGAAAGTCCGCCATTTTTTTGTATGGATAGGGGATAGTGAGGGGCATGTAAACTCCTTGCAGTGATAGGCCCCTGGCCACTCCTGTCAAAATCACGCCCCCCTGTATCTCCTAGACAGGCAGTATGGAGGGGATTTGAATATCTCCTCCTTACTGCTGCCCCTGGGTGTGTGTGTGTTTGTGTGTGTGTGTCAGACACACAGGTTTATATATATATATATATATATATATATATATATATATATATATATACAGTATCTCACATAAGTGAGTATACCCCTCACATTTTTGTAAATATTTTTATTTTATCTTTCATGTGACAACACTGAAGAAATGACACTCTGCTACAATGTAAAGTAGTGAGTGTACAGCCTGTATAATAGTGTAAATTTGCTGCCCCCCTCAAAATTACTCAACACACAGGCATTAATGTCTAAACCTTGGCAACAAAAGTGAGTACACCCCTAAGTGGAAATGTCCAAATGGGGCCCAATTAGCCATTTTCCTTCCCCAGTGTCATGTGATTCGTTAGTGTTACAAGGTCTCAGGTGTGAATGGAGAGCAGGTGTGTTAAATTTGGTGTTATCACTCTCACACTCTCTCATACTGGTCAATGGAAGTTCAACATGGCACCTCATGGCAAAGAACTCTCTGAGGATTTGAAAAAAAGAATTGTTGCTCTACATAAAGATGGCCTAGGCTATAAGAAGATTGCCAAGACCCTGAATCTGAGCTGCAGATGGTGGGCAAGACCATACAGAGGTTTCACAGAACATGTTCCACTCAGAACAGGCCTCGCCATGGTTGACCAAAGAAGTTGAGTGCATGTGCTCAGCATCATATCCAGAGGTTGTCTGTGGAAAATAGATATATGAGTGCTGCCAGCATTGCTGCAGAGGTTGAAGGGGTGGGGGGTCAGCCTGTCAGTGCTCAGACCATACGCCGCACACTGCATCAAATTGGTCTGCATTGCTGTTGCTCCAGAAGGAAGCCTCTACTAAAGATGATGCACAAGAAAGCCCGCAAACAGTTTGCTAAAGACACTAAGGACATGGATTACTGGAACCATGTCCTATGGTCCGATGAGACCAAGATAAACTTATTTGGTTCAAATGGTGTCAAGCGTGTGTGTCAGCAACCAGGTGAGGACTACAAAGACAAGTGTGTCTTGCCTACAGTCAAGCATGGTGGTAGGAGTGTCATGGTCTGGGACTGCATGAGTGTGTGTATGTATGTAACTTTATTTATATAGCGCCATACATGTACACAGTGCTTAAAAGAATTTGAAATAATACAATACAAAAATACAGAACAGAGTTAAGAGCGTTAAGCTAAAGTGCAATCATTGCATTATTTTTGGGGGAAAGTGCAGCAAGGGAAACATACACTGGGAAAGGGACCCTGCCCCAAGGAGCTTACAATATAATTAGAGTTCATGATGACATACAGAGACAGTAGGAGGATGATTATAAGTGCAAGTACAAGGTGTGGTGAAGGAAGTGCAGAAAGATTCTGGTGTCACTATCGTTGTGCAAGGATGAGGATATTGCTATTGAGATGCCTCCTTGAACAGGTGGGTTTCGAGAAGATGCTTCAAAGTGATGATTGTGGATGACTGGCGAATGGTGATAGGGAGGGCATTCCAAAGTCGAGGTGCAGCCAGTGAAAAAGCTTGTAGACGAAAGATGGCTTGAGTTGAGTAGGGAGAGGACAGGAAGAACCCTTGGGAAGACCGTAGGGTACTGGAAGGGGTGTAGCGGGAGATAAGAGCAGAAATGTAAGAGGGTGCTGAAGAACACAGAGACTTACAGGAGAGGAGGAGAATTTTGTAAGAAATACGATACTTTATCGGTAGCCAGTTGAGGGATTTCAGGAGGAAATGAGAGGGCAGGTATCTGGGAGCAAATTAGGTGATTCTTGCGGCTGAATTGATAACAGATTGAAGTGGAGAAAGATGAGAAGCAGGAAGACCAGAGAGTAGAATGTTACAGTAGTCAAGTCTGGATAGAATGAGTGCCTGAGATAGAGTTTTTGCTGTTGACATGCAGAGGAAAGGACGTATTTTGGCAATATTTTTTAGGAAGAAGGGACATATTCTAGTGACAGCTTGGATATGGGGGGAGAAAGTTAATTTCGAATCAAGTATGACCCCAAGACAGCGTGCTTTGGATACTGAGTGTATGGCATAGTTGTCTATTGTGATGGAGAAGGGGGTTGGTGGATGGGCTTTTGGAGGGAACACCACCAGCTCTGTCTTAGCCAGAGCCGCATTTACATCTCAGGAGCCTGTAGGCACAGAACTGTGAAGCGCCCCCCGCCCCCCGATTTGCCAATTCCACTGGACACCTCCACAATGCTCATCAGCTCCATATTGCCCCCATCAGCTCCAACTTGCCCCCCATCAGCTCCATATTGCCCCTCACTTTGCCCCCATCATCTCAAAATTGCCCCTCACATTGCCCCATCTTCTCCATATTCCCTCACATTGCCCCCAACCCCATCAGCTCCAACCTGCCCCCCATCAGCTCTACATTGCCCCCACCATCTCCATATTGCCCTCCATCGGCTCCAACTTGCCCCCCATTAGCTCCACATTGCCCCCACCATCTCCATGTTGCCCTGACATTGTCCGTTTCCTACCTCTCTCATCTGTGCCTCCTTTGGCACAGTCTTGTAGCTGATGGAGCTCCCGCACGGTCTCCTGTTCAGGAATGCAGAGCGCTGGGAGATGATGTAATCTCCCAGCGCTCTGCATTCCTAAAGATGCAACGAGGGAGCTCACCACCTACAGGACTGTACCAAAGGAGGCACAGACCTGTCCTGCCAGGGAGGTAGGAAATAGGGAACGGGGGCGCCAGCGAGGTGGCTACTTTTTTTTTTTTTAATTTAAAAAAAAAAAGAAATCCCAATGACAGGCGCCCCTCGGTGGCATGCGCCTGTAGACAGGTGCCTACTTTGCCTAATAGTAAATCCGGCCCTGGTCTTAGCCATACTGAAGTTAAGATGGCGGTGGGCCATCCATGATGAAATAGCTGGCAGACATTGAGTGACTCGAGACTGCACAGCTGGAGTGAAGTCAGGGAAAGAGAGATAGATTAGAGTGTCATCCACATACAGATGGTAATTAAACCCAAGAGATGAGATGAAATCACCAAGTGAGAGGGTGTAGAGGGAAAAGAGAAGAGGTCCCAGGACTGATCCCTGAGGAACACCTACTGTGAGGTCGTGGGGAGATGAGAAAGCGTTAGCAAAAGAAACACTGAAAGTATGTGTAGAGGTGTAGGAGGAAATCCATTTTAGAGGTGTGTCACAGATGCCAAGGGTGTGCAGTGTGTCCAGTAGGAGTGCATGGTTAACAGTGTCAAAAGCAGCAGATAGATCTAGTAGGATTAGCATACTGAATTGTCCTTTGTCCCTTGCTGTGTATAGGTCGTTAGTAATTTTTGTTAGGGCTGTCTCAGTGGAATAGTTAGAACGGAAACCTGATTGTAATGGGTCAAGAAGAGAGTTTGAGCTGAGAAAAGAAATTAAGGGAGAGAATACAAGGCGTTCCAAGATCTTAGATGCAAAGGGCAGAAGTGAAACTGGATATATACCTATATACCTATATATATAGGTTTGTAGAAATTTCTGCAGCAAAGAAGATAATGTATAATCCGTTGACTTTCTAAACAACCAAAAATCAGGACTGTAAATGTGACTTAACTCTTTGAGTGCCAGAGTGGTATCGAAGCAATACATTGGATAGTCCTCTGGCACTCAATGGGTTTAAAAGGCATGCTTTAGGCACAATTCAATGGTCTAAAGAGGCACTATTCTTGAACATTCCAACTGCAACATTGGGACTAATGAGAATTATACATTTGCCCATTGACTGAAATGGTCATAATGCCTTGAACGTGAAGCAGTATGTTGGAGATCTCTAGCATTCAAAGTGTTAAAAGTTACATTTGTATAAAAGGGAATTATCATTTCTCCCTTATAGTGCACTTGGTTTGCTCCAGAATTGCACTTCTCTCAGTTTACTGAATTGTACCTTTTGAGCTTTTTAAAATGTAAACCAAAAAGGAAAATGATAAGAAAGGAAAGAAGGAATGGAATGAGTCACTTCTTACCTTGCAGGCCAACAGTTCCTTCTCATCTTGAAAGCTGGCCACAAATTCATAGACCTTTTCCCATTCGCTATAGTACCGGTCTCGGAATCCTCCTCCTCCTGAAAATACCCCCCAAATACGATATGGCAGGAGCAGCACCCACTCCACTGGTGCACTAAGAAAAGGGAAGACACTCAACCAGTCCAACATGGTCCCAATGCTTCCAGCTACATAGCTCACAGTACGGCTTGTGTTAAGCAAAGCACTGTAGGCTAATGGCCCTGTAAAAGCCAAGTATGCTAGCCCAATACGATACAAACGCAGGCTAAGATTTTCATGTTGCTGTCGTTGTACTCTGTATCTCCTGTGTTGCTGTGCAGTGATGCTTGCAGTGAGGCTGATTGGGATCATAGATACAGCGCGGCCATAAAAGATTGGGGAGGTGATGAAAGCAGCTATAAGAGTGTTCTTCAAGTCAGAAGTCTGCTCACCCACACAAGCCACAATATGTACTCCTAGTCCAACAGCAAGGGGCAAGGCTACCACATAGTAACTGCTAAGGGAAGAGAGCCCAATAGATGCCACTATCCCAAAGTAAATGCCAGTAGCCACCTGTCCCATAAAACGGATGGGACTTGCAGGTGGCTCGCCTTCTTTTACAACTCTTGTTTTTTTCTCTTCATGATTGTATTGGGAAACAAACCCAGGGATCTTCCAGAATTCCCACATCCAGCCCATGCCAAAACCCCCAAAAGTAAGCATCCAAAGCAAGGCATGGCTGTCTCGGCCAAGGTAGATATGGTGAAGTCCTAGGGGACCCCCTAGTGCCCAGAGTCCATATGCAACTATGAGTTGTTTCCCCATGCTGCAAAATCTTAAAGTAAGCAAGTGTTATCAAGAGGATAGGATGTTTTTGTGGGCATTTTACTTATCCAGAGAGCTGTCCCTGATTGCACATAAAATGTCCTGCAGTGGCTCACTTGTCTGACTTTTTCATTCAGCTTACACAGGCATGTAGACTTTGGCCTTCTCTGCAGTGACTTCCTGATGGCAATATGTGTAATTGGCCCAAAGGTCAAAGATCTTGCAACAAACCAACCCTGCCCCCTTGATTTGTAATAATCTCCGCAACTGTTTTCTCGTATACACATATAGTAGTGACAGTAAAACTACAATTTTGGTTGCAGATACATCAATAGCCAAACACTTGTAATGAATGGAATCTTTATATATAAATGTTCCACTGCCATAGTAATTGGCTCTCAATCCATAATATTAGTGGTTGACTGGCTGCATTTATTATGGGGGATCAAGGAAAGAAAGCAGGTTGTACAACACACAACTCTCTAGTTGTTGCTGGACTACAACTAACATCATCCTGAGGCTTGTGATATCCAGCTGAGGATAATGGGAGTTATTTTCCAACACTAATTAGTTGTCTGCTGGTTGCCCACCACAAGAATTAAGGGGGTAGATACTTTCTGATGCAAGTAGCAGATCATCAATAGCCATGCCCATTTGCTGTGTTTAACCCCTTGAGTGCCAGAGAGGTATCCAACACATTGCAAAACAATGCATTGGATATCTTTCTGGTACTCAAAGGGTTAAATGAGAACTAACACCTCCTAAACTAATCTCCACTTACCCCATGGAGGCACAATGACAGTTTGGTAGTTTTTTCAAAAAGCAGGCAGAGTACATGGGCCTACTTAGCCCTTTAAGAACCAGAGGTGTGAGCAAGAAATTGACAATTGATGCTCTGCACGCTCTTCCGGTCCTTATATGGTTAAGGATATCATGCACATTGAGCACAGTTTTAAGGTCCTGTGGTCCTGCTGTCAGCTGTCATGCCTGCAACATCCAGGACTGACTGAAGATTTCATTTCTTAAATAAAGGCACAGGGGCAACATTTGTAAGGGATTTTAGGATTTTCTGAATATAGTAAGGAAACTGTAGGGATTTTATTAGGGGGAGGTATTAGTTCTAGATTACACACTCAGTACAATTGGAAACTGAAGATGACCCGTGGAATGGAGAGAACTCAGAAGCTACAAAATTCACGGAAAGAAAAAGCTGTTCTGCTGATTGACTTTGGACACCACATAATGATGCTGAATGGTAACTTAGAATACATACTTCCCAACATTTCACATGGACAAACAGGGGCACTTTTAGGTAAGTTTGCAGGGGGTGTGAGTGGTGGGCAGTACATTACAAAGGATTTTATGGTTATCTTATGACCTATTGATGCCTCTTTGTGTAACCCAATAAATGATGTAGATAGGCCCAAATAATTATATTTACACAGACTAATTTCTAAACAAATATACTGAAATTTAAACAAACATTACTGTAGATTTTCTTGCTCTGATGCAGTGTGATACCCTTATATACACCACAGAGTCTGATTGCCTAAAAAGAGGGACACCAAGATGGGAAAGAGAGACAGAGGGATTTGGACCTCAAAGAGGGATTGTCACTCCTAAAAAGGGACACTTGGGAGGTATGGAACTATACCAAGATGTTCTGAAGCAGCTACAGGCTAATAAAATCTCGCCAGCTCAATTACATTTTGTTGTTTTCTCAATCCAGCCATCCTCTGGTTAGAATCTTATTTTATTCTATGGAAAATGTGCAGGGTAAATTAAATGGGTATTTTGTTTATAGATTGCTTCTCTCAAAAGCTAAATGGGCAGAACTGTACCTGGGAGACAGGCATGTGTTTTCATTTGAGACATAGTTGCAATTGCAGAGGGCTCCAGATGAATACATAATTTTCTTACTGCAGTATTTTACAATAAAATTATTCCTATATATGTACAGTCCATTATGATATTCACTTCTCTGCCTAAATTACAATACATTCTGCAAAAATATCGGTTGCGTTATTCCTTCTGCCAAGAAAGACTCTTGCAGTGTCATTTACTGTATCTTCAGAGCAATTTACAAAACACAGGGCACATTTATCATTTCAGATGCTGTTTTGAAGGCACAAACACTGTTTTACGAGTATTACGATTTACGAGAGCAACATTGGATGCATGGATGCATGTGGTAGTATCTCAGAGGTGATGGGGCAGCAGAATTTGTGGGGTTTTAACTCTTTGGGTTCCAGAGGGAAATGCATCACATTACAAAGCAATATATTGCATGTTCCTCTGGCATTCAAAGGGTTAAAGGGGAGCTTTCTTGCTAATAACATTGCCCGTCAATATATTACTAACCTAGAGATATGCAAAGTCATACTATCCCTAAGCGCTATATGTCAGTGGTATTGCAGTAAAAACAAATCTTCTGCAGGCATTGGGCTGCACAGAGCTTACAAGAGAAGCTCTGTGCGGTCAGTCCCTTCCGGTGCCTTAAGGCACCAAGGAACGTCACTCACCAATGCTGGCAGTGAACGGAACAGACAGCGCAGACTCAGAGGTACATTTCCTCTAAAATGTGTGCGCTGCCTGTCCTCTGGTACCTGCCAAAGATGTGTTTTTTCTGCAATACCACTGAGCTTAAGTATATATTCAGGGGCAATGTTATTAGCATTAATGTCATCTCAGTGGTGTTGAAGTGATCTTGCTCCTAATCACAGAGATATGACTTACGATGATAACAGGTGGAGCACAGACATCAAGTTGCAGACACTTCTCTAGGCAGAGCTGAGCCAGAGGCCTTGAAACTCAAAGCTGGTGGTCGAAAGGTTAATTTTTTACCATTTTAGCTTCGGAGGCCTCTGTCTCAAAATAAATATTGCTTTTGTTAATAGTACGATTGCTAACATCCCAAAGCCCAAATCATAGGTCAGCCCCTACTGTTATCAACCTTAAAATAAGATATTAAAATGGATGCATTTACATACTTTTGGACAGTGGGGTGACTATAGATTCTCTAGCACAGCTCCACTGACATTATACTCCAGCTCCAGTGAATGATCTCATTAGAGCAGGGCTGGGCAACCTGAGGCCCTCCAGCTGTTCCAGGCTACAACTTTCATCATCCCTGTCCAGCTGTTGGCTGTCTGGGTATGATGGGAACTGTAGTCCATAACCTCTGGAGGCCCTCATGTTACCCGCCTATGCACTAGAGTGAATAGTAACTGTAGTGCATACAAGCAAGCAGACACGCTCCACTCTTGTAAAGTCTTATAATGCCAGCAAGCCTTACGCCTATTACATAACATGCTGAAAAATACATGTTTAAGGCATAGAGGAAAGAAACACCAAGAAACACCCATTACCCCCCCCCCCCCTTGGCATAAGTTAATGTGACATATTTTTAGGAAGTAGGCATATTTAGGACTACAAAATTGATTCCAGGTCCTATTCTTGGGTGTAGTCATATTTGTATATTCCCCCTCCCATACCCTCACATAGTTTGAGTTAATGTGCAGGCAGAGACATGGAATAAGTAGTGAGACAGAAAAAACATATGGTTGACATTACAAGATTCTGAACTGCAAAGAATGGTGTCATGGCTGAAAGCTTTAAATGTCAACCATAAGTTGGTCCAACAAAAAGGTATTTCAGTACCTGTTCCATTTCTCTCTCTCTACTTCTTCAAAGGATGTTCCAGCTACTTACATTTATTCTGTAACCTGAAATCGTCAGTATAACACAATGCCAAGCACATGTGCAACTGGCAGTTAAATAAGTGGCTCTTAATGTGTATATCAGAATGTCTTACATTATCTAGGTAGGTGTCCTTCAAACTCCAGTCAGTTATATCTATATGCTTGTTTTATTTGCATTTGATCTCTGTTGTAATCCACTACATATTTTTTCAGTTCATAGTCTGATGGGTTAATGACCCTTATGAGTTATTCACATCAATTGAACCCTATTTTTTGTCGTGAGGACCTGTGATCCATAGGCAAACATCACCAGAAACGACTAAATCCAGGAAACTGAAGATATAATACAAAGAGAAATAGATACACCTGAGTTTTGGATAAAGACACCCACTTAGATAAGTTAACCTGTGAATCGGCGAGAACAGGACTCATATGCAGAATGGACATACTACATGGACTGTGCTTGTGCCAACTGGCTGCAGTGCAAAGACTATGGAGGATTGTTATCAGCTCTTCCTACTGGAACAATTTTTCCAACATGTCGAAGAAAAAAACAAAATGAAGGCACTTCTGATGCAATATTGTTTCAATGGGATGTTCCCACCAACCCGTCACCTTGTAAGAATTATAATCACAAAGATCTTGTTCAATTTAACACTTATGTGTTATCTGAATTCTACGCTCAAGGGATATTATGACTGTCCTCACAACTCCTCAGAACAACTTGACAGAAGTTTGGAACAAATAAAAAAACAAAAAGATGGTGCCCAATAGTGCTTGTTATCTCAGTGGCATATATAATTTCAAGATATCGAATATACTCACAAAGGAGGTGGTTGCAGAGGGGCTTATACCCCACAACAACAATATGAGCCTGCAGAGATATTTCCCTGTCTCTGCTCAGGTATAATTTCCTTGCCTCTGCTCAGGAAATCCCAAGACTGCTGCTCTTGAATCTCCAAAATATTTATTTTAAAAACACATAATATATCAAACAATACAAAATGAATATTAAATGTTAAAAGCAAAGGTTGCAACCTCAGTATAATGATAACCAGAGCTTGCTATAATGATACAAGTGATTCACACCACACTGAAGGGAAGCATGACCATGCTCCCTGGGGCAGCTGGGAGGAATGTGGGAGGAGAATTAAGTAGCAATGGGAAGTCAGCGTGCCACATAATGTGGAAGTGCACAGCTTAAAGAATAAATATCTTAAAAAGTATGTAAATTAAAAAAACAAAACACACGTTTCCTAATACAGTATAATAACTAAACCTATGTTAAAACATTTTTTAGAGGGGAATGTTACCCTTTAAACATATTCAGAGCCAGTTATTATTATAGGTATATTTGCTCTCTAATCCAATGAGAACACTGACCGAATATGCAAATCCATCAGAAAAAGCTTGCAATCCCAGAGTGTGTTTCATTGTGATATAGGCACGAGTACACCAACTGTCTTATAGGGGACAAGTACAACATTCCATTGATTTAAGTGGGGAGTGCAACTTCTTGAATGCTGGAGAGCACATAAAAAAAGGTGAAATTTACTCACCGATATTTGTTTTTTCTCTGTGTCCTTCCACGGCATACCGTGGGTTTTGGCTCCGCCCTCCTGCTGGTAGGACCAATGCAAAATCTTTAAATACCAAGAACCAGATAGGGAGGTTTGCCGTGGAAGGACACAGAGGAAAAACAAATATTGGTGAGTAAATTTCACCTTTTCCTCTGTGTCCAATCCACGGCATACTGCGGGACTTACCAAAGCAGTACCCA
Organism: Rhinophrynus dorsalis; assembly: GCA_037306005.1. Lineage (NCBI taxonomy): Eukaryota > Metazoa > Chordata > Amphibia > Anura > Rhinophrynidae > Rhinophrynus > Rhinophrynus dorsalis. The sequence goes on along the minus strand of CM074719.1, from coordinate 471,890,437 downwards.
GAAGACAGGAAAGGGCTGGTTCGGACTCATAAAGGGATGGCTGCTTCCAGCACCTTCCGCCCAAACTTTGCATCCTCAGATGCCTGGACATCCAGCCTGTAATGTTTTACAAAGGTAGAGACTGAGATCCAGCTTTATGTGCCCATGAGGTAGCCATGGCTCGAGTACAATGGGCTTTGATACCTTCTGGTGGTTGATCGTTTGCTGAATCGTATGCCAGATTTATACAGTCCCGAATCTATCTGGAAATGGAAGGTTTTGATGCTGAGGTACCTTTAATCTTGCCGCAAAAATGGATGAATAAGTTATCAGTGTTGTGGAAGAGATGAGTTCTGTCAAGATTGATTCTCAGACAAAGGATAAGATCTAGATTGTGAAGTCTCTTTTCCAGCTCATGGGAAAGGTTTGGGTAAAAAGATGGCAAAACAATTTCTTGGTTTAGATGAAATTGTGAGACCACTTTGGACCAAAATGACAATTTTGGTCTCAGGACTACCTTGTCTTGATGAAGAACTAAAAAGGTTGGAACCGCCTTCAAAGCTTGTAACTCACTGACCTGTTTAGATGATGTAATGGCCGTGAGAAATACTACCTTGAGTGTGAGATGTTTTACAGAAACAGACTCCAAAAGGTTCAAAAAATGGATATGATAATTTTTGCAGGACTTTCAAGTCCCAAGGAGGAACAATATCCCAAATAGTTGGTTTTATCTTGGAAATAGAGGCTAGATATCTTTTGATAAGATAGTTCTCAGCCAGAGGAGTGGCTAATATAGCAGAAATAGCGTAGAGTTGAACTCTTAAGGATGTAGGTTTTAAACCTTTCTTGAATCCTGCCTGTAAAAAGTCCAAAACGCGTGATGGGGGAATGGAGGTGCGGTCAAGGTTATTAGTAATGCACCAGTTGTAAAAGGTAGTCCACACTTGATACTAGATTTTTGTGGTAGAAGATTTTCTACCTTTCAATATTGTGTCTATAACTTCATTAGATGTTCCCTGTTCTCTCAAAGATTCCTGCTCAGCCTCCAGGCCTTGAGCTTGAAGAAGTCTGGGTTTGTATGAGCTATGGGACCTTGAGTGAGTAGATCTTTTGCGAATGGTAGACGCAGTGGCGGTGTTACTGACAGTTGAAGCAAGTCCGTGTACCATGCCTTTCCTAGCCAGTCTGGGGCAACGAGAATCAATTCTGCTTTGTCTTTCCTGATCTTGTGTACCACCTCTGGGATGAGGGGTAGAGGGGGAAAGACATATGATAGAGGAAAGACCCATGGGCATCTTGTGCCAAGGCTTGAGGTTCCCTCCAATGGGATATGTATGAGTGGCATTTCCTGTTTGTTGTTGTCGCCATTAGATCTCTTATGGATTTCCTAGCGACTGTACCACCAGATTGAAGATTTCTTTTTTTAGACTCCATTCTCCTGGGTCTAATGTGTGGCGACTTAGAAAGTCCGTTTGACAATTCAGGGGTCCGGTGTCATGCCCCGCGTACCTCCGCTTCCCGGCCTGCTCTTTCTTGTGGTTTTTGGCTGCATCTCTTAGCTGCCACTGGGTTCTCCGCGCATGCTCCCACTTCCGGTTTTGGTGCGCATGCGTGATGCCGGCGCACCGCTTCCGTTCCTCCTCTCTATGGTCCAGCCGGCATCCAAGCTTGGCTTCCATGTTCCTTCCAGTTTTGGGGCCTTTATCATCCTGCTCCTTGCTTATCCAGACTCATTTGTATAGCGTCTTTTCCAGTGATCTAGGAAGTGTCCTGTGTATTGCTTGTGCCTGTGTTGCCTTATCTGTGTATGACCCGGATCGCATTTGACCAAGTCTGCTGCCAGTGTTGCCTATCCTGTGTATGACCCGGACCGCATTAGACCAAGCCTGTTGCCAGTACCTGTATTGCCTATCCTGTGTATGACCCGGACCACATTAGACCAAGCCTGTTGCCAGTACCTGTGTTGCCTATCCTGTGTATGACCCAGACCGCATTAGACCAAGCCTGTTGCCAGTACCTGTATTGTCTATCCTCTGTATGACCCGGACCGTATTAGACCAAGCCTTTGCCAGTACCAGTGCTGCCCTTCCCCCGTGTACGACCCGGACCGAATCAGACCCAGTCTTCGCCTGTGCCAGAGTTCCTCAAGTGACTTCATCTTCCCGACTGTGGTTCAGGCTTTGAGGGATCCTTCCACTGTGGAGTCCTGAGTGAGTACCTTTTTACCTTTGGAGTGTTTAGTCCTGTCTCCCTGGGGATTATTGAGTATAGTTTGCCTAGGTTGGGGGTATCCGGGGTCACCCAGCAGCTCCACTGCTGGGGACCACAACATCTGGCTTCGAGGCCAGCACCTTTAGTCGGCTCAGCCGCAGCACAGCCCTAGTCTTGGCAACCAATGCCCCCTAGCACTGTTCCCTAGCCTCGCTCCCTAGCTTCTTGCTCAAAAATCCCTTGTTGGAGGAGTAGCTTGTTCATCTGGCTAGGTTCTCCCGGTCTCCCAGTCTCCATCTTTCCGTCGGGGATCTTACATCCAGACAGAAACAATGCTGATAGATTTTGAAGATTCTTTTCTGCCCAATGCACAATCTTCAGGGCCAGGATGTTTAACTGCCTGCTTTTTGTTCCCCCTTGATTGAGGGGGTATTGGACAGCAGACACATTGCCTGATCGTATCAGAACTGATTGCTGTTGCAGGGGAATGCTGAAGTGGGTGAGCGTCTTCCAAACTGCCAGAAGCTCTTTTATGTTTATATGGAGCACAGACTCCTGTCTGGACCAGGTGCCCTGGACTGAGTGTTGCTCCCAAATCCCTCCCCAGCCTGAACTGCTGGCATCCGTATGAATGATGATCCATTCTGGCTCTATTAGAGGTCTTCCTTTTGTTAAGTGATGTGCTTTCGTCCACCATGATAATTCCTGTGCCGTGGTCTTGAATATTGGAATCCTCAGGGAGGGGTTGTGAGGATTCTGTCTGTAGTACATCAGGAAATTTTCCTGGGACTGTCTGGCATGGACTTTTGCCCAGGGTAGAATCTGGAACGAGGAGGAGAGATGACCCATGAGCCTATGGAAGTTTTTCAGGGATTGTACTTTCTTTCGTAGGAGTATTGAGACCGCTTGGGTAATGCGACTCTGTTGATCCTGAGACAGAGTTGCAATTCCCCTGGAGGTATTGAATGTTATCCCCAAGAATGTTAGAGCCTGGGAAGGAACTAGATAGCTTTTTTCTAGATTTATCACTCAACCCAGGTTGGTCAGAAATGTCTTGCAATTGAGAGTGCTGCTTGCAGAATGTTTCCTGGATGTGTCTACGATGAGAATGTCGTCTAAGTAGGGAATTGCTCGAACCTGATGCCATCTTCTCAACTCTTCCATGGCCACTGCCAATACCTTGGTGAAGACTAGCGGAACTGACACTAGACCAAATGGGAGTACCCTGTATTTATAATGGGTTCCCAGGATATGAAATCTGAGGTATTTGCGGTGAGTCTGTAAATCCAGTCTGGTAAGGTATGCGTCTGGAGGGATTAGTTTCAATGTTGACGAAACTGTCTCCATCTTGAAGCGCCTGTGTTTCAGGAAGGTGTTCAACTTTTTGAGGTCCAAAATGAGGCGTAACTCTCCGGAAGATTTCAAAACAGGAAAGAGTGTGGAATAGAAGCCTGTGGACCTTTGATGATATGGGACTTCTATCACGTTGTTGGACAGTAATTGGTGTATGGAACGTCTCATCTGAAGAAGTTGAGATTTTTTCTTGATGACTGATTTTATGAACTGGTAAGTCACTGGGACAGTTTGAAATTCTAGTGCGTATCCCCATTGAATAATATCTAGCACCCAGGTATCTTGTTGTAGATGATTCCAGATGTGCTCGAACTCCTCCAGTCTACCCCCTACCGGAGGAGGGGAAGGGATAGCACTGACCTCATTGCTGGAACTGCTCTTTCTCTGGAAATCCTTTTGATTTCCTGATCTTTGGCCTTGAGTTGCGCCTCTTCTCGTTTGATAAAAGCTTCTACCTGGTCGGTACCATCTGGCCTCCCTAAAGGACTGCCGGTGATATTGTCCAGGTCTAGTAGTAGGACTCCTGGGATTTTTTTCCTTGGGGAAGAAATAGACTTTTTCCTGCTGATGATCGTTTAATATTCTCTTCAAGCTGGTCTCCAAAGAGCTTTGAACCAGTGAAGGGCAGGGAAACAAGCCTGTTTTTGGATGATGGATTAGCTTCCCAGCTAAGGCTGATGCTCTTGCTAGTAGCCTGATGTTGTCCAGGGAGGAGTCGCATGAATAATTTAAGGTATCCTTGAAGATGCTTAAGTCTTTCAAAATTCTACTCCTGGAAACGGAAGATTAAATTTTTCTTCTAGATCTGTGAGCCAGATTAACATAGTGCGAAACACTGAGGCCATTGCAGTTGCTGTTTTAAAATTCTGGCGCAAAGTGTAGAACTGTTTCTTCAGTGCCCCATCAGCTCTTTTATGCATGGGGTCATGCAGTGTCGAGTCGTCTTCCAGCAAGATAGTCATTCGTCTGGATGTCTGGGCTATAGCTGCGTCCACTTTAGGAGGGGTATGCCAGGTCAAAATATCTTAGTTGGCGAATGGGTACATGCGATGGAACCGATGAGAGAGAGAGAATTACGCTTATCACACTGCTTCCATTTTCCTGAGATTATATCCTGGATGGAAGAATGTACAGGTATTTGAGGGCATGCTTTTTTGTAACCCACAAATGCTGAGTCAATGATGTTAAGGTCCTTCTGTACTTCAGAAAGGCCAAGTGACTTCCGCATGGATTTTACAAGATTGTCCATTTTATCTAAGGGAAAACTACCTGCATCCTCTGTTATTTTCCCCTCCTCTGTGGAGGATGCCCCAGATTCTATGTCCATGTCCATCCTCCTGTAGCCTGGAGGGGCCCTCGTCAGGGTCTGAGTGCCTCAGACGTTTCCTGGCAGCTTCCTGCATGGAGGAGAAGTTCTCTTGCATAGAGCTTCTCATCCATGTAATGAAATCCTGGAACTAGGCTGGAACATCACTAGTAGCAGCTCTTTTAAAGGGATAGTAATACTTCGTTTTAACTTTATTTTATTTTGTAGGCATTAAAAAAACATGAAGAATGATATGTCTTATCTCTCAAGCCTTTATGGTTTAAGAGATATTCACAAGCAAAGTTTCCCCCTCCCGCCCCTTTTTCCTAGTGTAAGCCATCTCTTCTCAGATGTGAATCTGGTTGTAAGACCAGACAGATAACAGCAGGGGACAATCTTCTTTGTATGAAAAGAATGAAAGCCCTTCCCCCCTTGACAAGTTTTTCAGCTTTTTCCCTTATCTTAATTGAAGATTGTCCCTCTCTGCAGTCTACCTGGGCACCCCTCTTCTGCTTTGGCTGAACGGGGGGGGGGGATACTTTGCTTGTGAATATCTCTTAAACCATAAAGGTTTGAGAGATAAGACTTATATCGTTCTTCATGTTTTTTTAATGCCTACAAAATAAAATAAAGTTAAAACGAAGTATTACTATCCCTTTAAGGCAATCTGCACATAACTTAGAGGGATCATCTGCAGGCAGTTTCTGGTCACATCCTAAACGTGTTTTAGAGCTAGGCTTATCTTCTGTAGCAGCCTCAGAAATTTTACTTTTGTCTGATTTTTGATCCTTAGACAAGCAGCAAAAACTAAGCACATAGAGTAGAGAAAACCAGCAGCTCGCTATTTTATAAGCATATAATAGTTACAAGCATCAGAAAAACATTTACTCACTGCCCCACTGCTCCGTTCTTATGGGTGCTTCATAGCATTGCTATTTCTGGATCTGTCAGCAGAGTGCGTGCTTTGGGGGAAGCATGGAACATGGAGACCAGAGGCAACGCTGGTGACTGTGCTTCAAGTGACTGGCCAGACATGCAGGGAGAAGGGTGGCAGACTCACAGTGATCTGGGAGGCTGCCAACGGGGAACCTGAATGCCCCATGTGACTGCGGTAAGGGTAGCCACATAATGTAAAGAAAAAAATAATAAAAAAGGTGAAAGTAGGAGATGGACAGTGTCCCTCCGTCCTCCAGCTTGATAGGACCAAATAACTAAATTAGGGAGGAAGTCAGCAGCATTTAAAGATTTTGCATTGGTCCTACCAGCTGGGGGTGGGAGGAGCCAAAACCCACAGTATGCCGTGGATTGGACACACAGGAAATTAGTTTAGTCTGAATTTTTTTTTACCCATTTAGATTTGATTAGTCAGAATTTCAGTGAACAATTTAATTGCAAGATATTATGAACTAGTTGAACAGCCCGTTACATGGGCCACAGTGCCTCTGGCAGCTGGTCGCGGGGCAGTCACGTGCAGTAGAGACTGCCTGCGCCACTGCTGATACAGAGCTTGACGCTCCTTCGGAGCACCCAGCTCTGTATCAGCCACGGCGCGGGCAGTCTCTATTGCGCATGACTGCTGCACGCACAGCAGTGTCTACTGCGCATGTCGGACGTTACACACGATTTAGCGAATTATTATATAGGATTAGCCCCTTCCTTGTCATAACACTTAACTTGATGTCGGAAGTCCAGCTGTGTCTTCGGGCCACCCCCCCCCCCCATAAAAACCCCTCTAATACTCTGCCACCCCTGTTGCCTCCACCGTCTCTCCAAAAAAAAAAAAAAAACCTTTAATCCTGCTCAAGCCATTGCCCGAGCCAGAATGAAAAAAAGGGAACAGGGATTGGCTTTTTATATGGCCAAACCTGTTTGGATTAGTTCCTACACTCCCATTGGCTGGGATTGTGGAGTTAAGCAGGGAATAGATGATGCCCTGGAGTAACCTCACCTCCCAGCCAATCACCATTTAGCTGGAGGAGTCACGGATGTGCATAACATCATCCCTCCAGCTAGCCAGCTAGCCAATGATTGGTTAATGATTAATTTTTCTCATTTTGGCTCATGCAATGGCTCAAGCAGGATTAAAGTTTTTTTTTGGTAGAAGTGGAGGCGCGCTATTAACCTTTTTAAAATATTTTTTTTTTCAAGACAGACGATTCAAGAGGATCAGTGTGGACACCACTGGACCTCAAGGTAGGTGTGAAATTTCTTATGAATATGGTGTAAGCGTGTGAATGAGCGAATGGATGTGTACAAAAGTGTTGAATGTGTCATTTGTTATTCTCTAATTGTGTGTACCCTGCCATTTGTTTGTCATTTTAATCTCAATGTCACAAAACACACAATTTTTGTTAAATGCTCCATTCATAACAATCTGAATGCACAAGGCTAAGAGAGAGGTCTGCAACACATTGTGGTGCAATGTGTTGGAGACCTCCCTAGCACTCAAGGGGTTAAAAGGGCCATTTAAATCTGTAGACATTTTGAGGAATGTTTATTTGTTCCCTATGATACAACAGTTGGTTTAATCCAGAATTGCACCACTTTGTATATCAGCTGCACTATCTAGTGCCATTTTATACACTGGACTATGGTTCATTTGAGGGCCACTAAGAAATGATAGAACAGTGAACATGACATCATCACCTTAGCTGAAGACATGTAAAGGCAAGACTCTGACTGAACTTTTATTATAATGGCATACACACATTTGCTAAGCGGCATTTTATTATTCACAATTGTTAAATGATTTATTGCTCTTAAAGTGATAGCAACACTTATTATGTAAACAATATATATTCATAGCTGGGAACTTGGTGGGTTTTACCCCGAGACTCTGGATTTTGGGCAGTGTCTCCAGGTCTCTGGATGAAGCTCTAAATTCTCCGGGTTCCAGAGAACATTTTGCTCTCCAGCACAGTTTCTTCTGAAAAGGAGAAAAAATACTCAAAGCCGGTTGGTTGTATCTCAGCGTGAGACTGTCCAATGAAACACCAGCGCTGATGCTCGTGGTGTTTCATTGGACAACAGCTCCACTGTAACATTGCTACAACAATGTCTGAATAAAACATCTCTCGGCAGAGGGAGTACTCAGGAGAATAAATCCTACAATGTATATTCTTACATAGTAAGTGTTTCTGTCCCTTTAATATTAGATCTTGTATGCTAGAGAGGTCTCCAGTGCATTTCAAAGCAATAGGATGGAGACCTCTCTAGCCTTCAATTGGATAAAAGCCCATTTAAATTCATGGGAATTTTGTAAATGTTTTTATCCTATAGAGCAGTTGGTTTGCCCCAAATTACTCCACTTTTCATATCAGCAATTGGCCCCTTGGGTCGTATCTTCTAAAGAAAAGTGGACTATTCTGAGACAAACCATCTGCACCATGGGAAGCACATTAAACATCTCCATTCATTTAAATTGTGATTTTAACCCCTTGATTGCTAGTGAGCTCGCCAACGCATTGCCAAGCAATATGTTGATGACCTCTCTAGTATTCAAAGGGTTAAACAGCCCATTTTTTTTATTTGTTCCCTATGGTGCAGTTGGTTTGCACCCTAATTGAATTACTTTTCTTTTGAGAATATGCCCCAAGGGGGACTTAGAGTGCACACTATTTTTATTGCTCCTTTTTGTCTTGGTTTCACCACGTAAGAGATATGTCACTAACAGATCCATGAAACACAAATATTAAGGAAGAAGGGATTAAGGGCTGGATTCTATTACAGATGCTAATTTTATCTCTGCTTTTATCTCCAGTTTTCTGCATAGACTTTAAAGGGATAGTAATACTTAAAATGTAAAAAAAAATATGTTATAGGGTTTATCCCCCTGAGTAAAACAAGGGTACTCCCACTGCTGAAAGGTGTTTCATTCAAAAGTTATTAATTTTCAAAGTTGAAATTTTTAGGTGCAATATCACAGTGGCCTGAAATTGTACAGTGGCGCTGTTGCTACACGATCCTATGGACAGCTGTGGTCCCGGAACCATAAATCTCCATAGGATGGTGTAGCAACAGCGCCACTGTACAATTTCAGGCCACTGTGATATTGCACCTAAAAAATTCAACTTTGAAAATTAATAATTTTTGAATGAAACACCTTTCAGCAGTGGGAGTATCCTTGTTTTACTCAGGGGGATAAAGCCTACAACATATATTTTTTTACATTTTAAGTATTACTATCCCTTTAATAGGAAAATGTTTGATAAAACGGGAGTTAAAGGGATAGTAATACTTCGTTTTAACTTTATTTTATTTTGTAGGAATTAAAAAAAACATGAAGAATGATATAAGTCTTATCTCTCAATCCCTTATGGTTTATGAGATATTCACAAGCAAAGTTTCCCCCTCCTGCCCCTTTTACATAGTGTAAGCCATCTCTTCTCAGATGTGAATCTGGTTGTAAGACCAGACAGATAACAGCAGGGGACAATCATCTTTATATGAAAACAATGAAAGCCCTTCCCCCCTTGACAAGTTTTTCAGCTTTTTCCCTTATCTTAATTGAAGATTGTCCCTCTCTGCAGTCTACCTGGGCACCTCCCTTCTGATCTGGTTGAACGGGGGGGGGGATACTTTGTTTGTGAATATCTCTTAAACCATAAAGGTTTGAGAGATAAGACATATCATTCTTCATGTTTTTTAATGCCTACAACAAAATAAAATAAAGTTAAAACGAAGTATTACTATCCCTTTAACATTTAGCACCTGCAATAGAATATGGCCCGAAGTGATTCAAACCACGCTAAGAGCTTGCAGACCTGTTTCAGCCAAAATGTAACACCGAATTTGGAAGATAGATTTTTCCTTCTGTAATCACAAAGGCTTAGAATGTGATTTACCAGAAGGAGGCGGAATCTGATCCTGAGTCTGCTTCCTGTTAGAGCAGTCATTAGCATTATGGGTGTAATTAATAAACACAACTGACTGCTGTGCACATAGATATATATTTACAGTTATAGTCACATGTTGTTTGAATTATTATCAGTCACAACATAGCTGACAGAGAAGACTTGGGAATGCCTTACACAGCAATAACTTCTTGCCACCTTTATTGATAGATGTAAATAAACATAAGCAAATATTTTGATATTAAACATTTTAGTTCTGGAGAGGCCTGATTGAGCCCGTAAGTAACGCGGGGAAGATATAGAAAATAAACTTAAACTCTTAGAAATGTTTGTTGCGTACAAAGGGTTATAACCGCAAATACATTAGACTAAATTAACTTTAAGATATGCCATATCATAATTTATTTTTACATATTTTATAATATCTTAAGAAATCACATTCTGTATCTGAATATGCTATATTCAGTGAGTATTAGTTTCTTTAAATAAACACATACATACTTACCTTTATATGATTCCTACAATTCTCATTTTTTGTCATGCCACACAAGCTTGTGCTAGTACAACTTCCAACTGTCAGAATGTTACAGTTGGAAAGTGATGCTGCAGTGAAGCAGGATGTTGGGACTGAGCTGAGAGTCAGAAACCACAAAATGGCAGTTGGAAATGGAAGGCATACAGGCTACTTCTATCTATCTATCTATCTATCTATCTATCTATCTATCTATCTATCTATCTATCTATCTATCTATTCCTGTTTTGGGACTCGGCACACCCAGGAGTGGCAGTAGGGAGGAGTTAATGCATTTTGGCATTTTGTAACTAATTCTTTATTTCCTGGCTGTTTAGAAAATTACAACACGGAAAAACTGAAACAAAGAATTTGTTCCTACTGTATGTATTGTACTGAAATCTTAAGATTGAATAAGAGAAAGGCAGCCTGAGAGATATCCTGAAAGAGAGGGTGTGACGTACCTTGGCAGAGGGTCCCCATTGCCAGGGACGCCGCTTCTACTTCCAGGTTGCAGCTATTTAAAGAGCCGGTAGGCTGTTGTTGGGCGCGTTAGTATAGTGTCCCATAGCTTAGCTTCTCCATTTTTGGTATCTGTTGTGGTCCGTTCCAGCCCAGCCCTTGTCCTTTTCCCTGCCTCTGACTTTGTTCCAGTACTTCCTGTGTATGACCTTGGCTCTGTATCCTGACGTCTCTTCAGCCTCCTGACTCCGTACCTCCATGTCCTCGCTGTGTATGACCTTGGCCTGTTGTTCTGTCTACTCTTCTGCCTTCTGCTCTGATTCCAGATTTGACCTCCTGTGTATGACCCAGCTCGGCGACTACCCTTCTTCTGTTCTCTCCTAGACTCCCGTGAGACCTGAGTGAGTACCCTATCTCTTTCCCGTTGGAGAGTGTTCCTCCCTGGGTATTAGGGTGGTATAGTTTGTTTAAACGGTGTTATTGCGGGCCCCCTTTGGCTCAACTGAAGGGGACTAATTTGGCTTTGCAGCCAGCACCAATATCCGGCTTTGCCACAGCACAACTCCGGGTAAGCAACCACTGGACCCTGGCAGCGTACCCCAGCATCGAACCCTAGCACCTTGCTCCCTAATCCCTTGTTGGAGGAGTCTGACCTTCTTTGGATTCCTCCTAGGGATCTCTCTCACTCAGTCTCCCTGTGGTAGTCTTGTAGGAGTGTGACAGATACACAATGAGAGTGATATGGTGGTGTGTATGTTATTCGCCCTTGGCAAATGCTGGGGATAGTCAGTATAGCATGAACTAGCATTTACTGTTACAGATTTAGTAGAAAAACAATGTATGTATAAGAGGACAGTCTCTTTTAATATTTTGTGTTCTCTTTCTTTTGCTCATATTTTTGAGTGTGATTGTAAACTTCTTTCCTTTCAAAATTGCAAAAGGGAGCTCCCATTTTGTTTACTAATAAGTATCAATGATGAAAGTTGGAGGAGCTATCACACATTATTACTGGTACAGTGCCTTGCAAAATTATTCACCCCCCTTGGCATTTTTCCTATTTTCTTGCATTACAACCTGGACCTAAAATGGATTTTTGGGGGGTTTGTATCATTTGGTTTACACAACATGCCTACCACTCTGAAGATGCAAAATGTTTTTTATTGTGAAACAAACAAGAAATAAGACAAAAAAAACCCAGAAAACTTGAGCGTGCATAACTATTCACCCCCCAAAGTCAATACTTTGTAGAACCACCTTTTGCAGCAGTTACATCTCTATAAGCTTGGAACATCTAGCCACTTGGATTTTTGCCCATTCCTCAAGGCAAAACTGCTCCAGCTCCTTCAAGTTGGATGGGTTCCGCTGGTGTACAGCAATCTTTAAGTCATACCACATATTCTCAATTGGATTGAGGTCTGGACTTTGACTAGGCCATTCCAAGACATTTAAATGTATCCCCTTAAACCACTCGAGTGTTGCTTTAGCAGTGTGCTTAGGGTCATTGTCCTGCTGGAAGGTGAACCTCCGTCCCAGTCTCAAATCTCTGGAAGACTGAAACAGGTTTCCCTCAAGAATTTCCCTGTATTTAGCGCCATCCATCATTCCTTCAATTCTGACCAGTTTCCCAATCCCTGCTGATGAAAAACATCTCCACAGCATAATGCTGCCACCACAGTGCTTCACTGTGGGGATGGTGTTCTCAGGGTGATGAGAGGTGTTGGGTTTGCTCCAGACATAGCATTTTCCTTGATGGTGAAAAAGCTCAGTTTTAGTATCATCTGACCAGAGTACCTTTTTCCATATGTTTGGGGAGTCTCCCACATGCCTTTTGGAGAATAACAAACGTGTTTGCTTATTTTTTTCTTTAAGCAATGGCTTTCTTCTGACCACTCTTCAGTGAAGCCCAGCTCTGTGGAGTGTACAACTTAAAGTGGTCCTATGGACAGATACTCCAATCACCTCTATGGAGCTTTGCAGCTCCTTCAGGGTTATCTTCGGTCTCTTTGTTGCTACTCTGATTAATGCCCTCCTTGTCTGGACCATGAGTTTTGGTGGGCTGCCCTCTCTTGGCAGGTTTGTTGTAGTGCTATATTCTTTCCATTTTTTAATTGTGGATTTAATGGTGCTCTGTGGGATGTTCAAAGTTTGGAATATTTTTTATAACCCAACCCTGATCTGTACTTCTCAGCAACTTTGTCCCCGATCATATATATATATATATATATATATATATATATATATATATATATATATATGTATAGTGAGATCATGTGACAGATCATGTGACACTTAGATTGCACACAGGTGGACTTTATTTAACTAATTATGTTACTTCTGTAGGTAATTGGTTGCACCAGATCATATTTAGGGGCTTCATTGCAAAGGGGGTGAATACATATGCACTCACCACTTTTCCATTTTTTTATTTTGTAGAATTTTTTTAAAACAAGATATTTTCTTCATTTAACTTCACCGGTTTGGGCTATTTTGTATATGTCCATTACATGAAATCCAAATAAAAATCAATTTTAATTCCAGGTTGTAATGCAACAAAATAGGAAAAATGCCAAGGGGGTGAATACTTTTGTAAGGCACTGTATCTCTAGTCAGTAATTATACTGTCCATGACTTATCCTTTATGGGGGTTTAAGAGGTCAGGTGGGTGAGAGTAGCCGTGGGAATTTATATAAAAAAGGTACTCCATCACCGACCTGGCTGAAAATCAGCAATGAAGTAGTCCAGGGAAGAGAGAGTAATGGGCCAAAGAGTCATGGGAATGCTGTTGCATTTTTACTTAGATAGTGTAGCAAGGCCACCATTTCACTTAACCCCTTAACCCTTTGAGTGCCAGAGGGGTACGCAACGCATTGCTTTGCAATGCGTTGCGTACCCCTCTGGCACTCAAAGGGTTAAGGACCAGAGGGGTGTGCAACATATTATTTTGCAATGCATTTCACATACTCTGGTCCTTTAGGTGTTAATCCCCCCTCTGTCTCTCTCTGTCATATTTGATGGTTTGGGATGCTAAGAATTGTAGTCCTAAACAGCTGGAGGGCCTCAGATTCTCTCCCTCAGAATGAAACAAGGGTGTAACTACAGGAGGTACAAGGGGTGCAGCTGTGACTGGACCTGTCATTCAATGGGCCCACTGGCTCTGCAATATCCTGCAACCTCTTACAATCAAAGTAGTCTCCTATATTGGCTGGTGTCTGCTGACATCATCACATGTGTCCACTGCCAGCCAGTAAGATAAATAAAGAGTCAGTGACCTTTCCTTTTCTTCAATAACCATTTGAGCACTGGAGAGTTATTCGATGTATTGCAAAGCAATAACTGAACATCCCACTGCCACTAAAAGGGTTCATTTTCAGCATGTGGGTCACGAATCATGATATAACAGCTCCCTGGTGGTGCAAATGAATCACTTTCCTCTCTGCCTTTCCCAATCACACAAAAGGTCTATGGTCAAAAGAAAAGTGGAAGCATTCTGGGGTAAACCATTTGCATTATAGGGAAGAACTATAAATTCCCCCAAATTTACATTGATTTAAATGGAGACTTTAACCCTTTGCAATGCACTGTAGACCTCACTTTCATTCCCAGGGTACCATTTCTTTTGAGCATATGGCCTGACCTTCTGAGAGCCCAAAGTGGTGAACTGCATTGTGGGTCTGTGTCAGCTCATGGTTTATATTTGTTTCAGACCATGAATGAGGAAGTCTCTGAGTTTGCTTCAGGGCCCAGTATGCCTTAGTTATGCCCCTGGAAGGAACACTGATTGTTACTATCACATTTATGGAGGACTGTAGTCAGTGACTCATCTCGCCAATAGAATGCAGTATAATAACTGTTCTGACATCAGGATAACTGTAGGTGAACTTTCTATACACCATGTGGCACTGCCAGTGTAAATAACAGTTAAACTGTAATAAACTGGAATAGAGTATGTTCCAGCCGAATACATACTCCTCATGTTACTCAGAAGAAAAACCCTACAATATATGCTTTTCTTTTCATAATAAAGATTTAGTACTACTCAGTACTGAATTGATGTAGTTTTCTATTAGGATTTATATGTATCTGTACATGTGGTGAGTCATTTATGTCTGGTCCATTTGCTTTGCACTCAATGGAGGTTATGCATTAAGGTGTCATAAAGTGTGATAAACTCTAAAATTCTTATGTTATTCTATGGAGACAATGCACTAAGGTCTCTTTAAATTGAGATATATTAGCATATTGGCTCCATAGCATAACATTGGAACTGGAGAGGTTTTGGTTTCTTATCACCCATTTATCACACTTCAATGAATCGCCCCCTTATTTATTATGCATGAGTATCATGTATTTATTTGATTGTTCCATCTCTTTATTGGATTGTTGCTTTGTTTTTCTACCACTAGAGGGAGACTACTGGCACTTGTACTTTTGGAGCTATTATGGCTACTTGAACAATTTTATATCTTCTAAATTACATCTGTAACTACCTGATGAAGGGATGTTGAACACTCCTGAAAAGTTATAGGACAGGGTTATTCCATTTTTTCAGCTATAGGGCACATTATCAGATAGTCATATGTGTCAGGGCTGCATTCATTTTCTACTGATATCAATGGCAAATTATAGCTTGCTAGCTTTTCAAAAATATGTATTTCACTGTCGTCCAATACAGGTCACTGGTACTCTGGGAGGCGATCCGCCCCTTTAATAGGCAGGAACAATTATGCAAATGACTGCAGTGGGCGGAGCCTCCCCTCCTACTTAAGCTGCCTTCAGGCCAGAGCCACTAGATTGATTTGTTCCTGTGTGCTGTGCACACCAGGTGGAGAACATCTTTGCATTCATCTTAGTGTTTTGTTATTTTTATTCAAATATGGAATACCACCATTAGGAGGGTGACTATGGCTGTGAATTGCCCTCCTTAAAGTGGCTGGTGCAGCTTCCAGGGATTTTCTGTGGACCTTATGCCCTGAAGAGGGAACAGCTTGAGTCAAGCAGCTTCCCTGCTGAGGAATTTACCTCTGGTCTATTCCCACTTTATCATGGTCACCTGAAGACAGAAGTCCTGCAGAAAGGTGAGCCACCCCTTGAGTGCTGAAGGTCCACTTGTCCCCACAGTGTCCCTTTGATGGGCTTGTATTTGGGAGTTGCATTGCACTCCAGCACTCATAGGGTGTTTTTATTTGCATTTATCATGTTTATGCAATTTCTGTGGTATTCTCTGGGTTCTGGAGCTTTGGGTATAATTTTATTTATGTTTCTCATGTTTTGAGTTACTGTTTAGCACTTTTTAAAGTTTAGTGGGACTTTATTAAAATTTAGTGTTCCGCGCCTTTAAGCGCGCCTTTTCCCGCTTAGACGCCATTGCTCCTTTACTCTCTATGGGATTTCACAGTGTGGGACATATCTCTGCAACCGCTTGTCACAGCAACTTCAGAGATGGCTCATTTTACTTCTAAGCTCCTGCTCTATCATCCGGTGTATGTTTACAGGGTGTGGGGAGTTCAGGGGGGCTTCGGGCACTGTTTGGGGTACTTCTGAGAGAAAACTACATTTCCCATGAGTGCCCGGTTCGCGCTCGTTTCTGATTGGATGACCACCATTTTGTGGTGTTCTTTCTCAGCGAGTATACAACGCAGGGACCGAGCCTTCTCTCCTCTCAGCAGATTAACCCTTCGCTGGCCAGATAAGTCCGTTTTTAGGCATTTCTGGGGTGAAACTTTAATCTTTCACACTTTTACTGGGTGATATTGTTTAGTGGTGTATATTGACGCTGTGAGCATGTCTACTCCACTGGAGCCAGGGGCGAGACCCAAGACTAAAGAGGCTGGGGTGTCTGTTCCCCCCATTGCGCTTTGCTCCTCTTGTCACTCTGGGCTGCCTAGAGATTGTTCTGGTGATTTATGCCCTAAATGCACTGATTGTCGTGATAGCAACCCTGGGCTTCCCAGCCATGCTATTGAGCCAACTTGGGTGAAAGAGTTTAAAGCTGCCACTAGGGATCTCAGATCCACACTCCAACTCTTTCCCTCTCAGGTACAGGGGGCTCTCCAGGTTTGGCAGACCCCCTCTACTATCAGGACTTCCCTGCCTAAGCCACAGGGAGCTCCTGATGTGTCTGATTCTTCTGAAGAAGAACTATTACAGGATTCTGATGCTGAGGAAGGCACTGTTATTGAGTCTAACAGGTCCACTGGGGACCCTTATGAATGTGACCCTGAGGTTTCTGCTGAGGGTCTGATTAGAGCTGTGATAACTACGCTCAACCTTCCTCTGACTCAGGAATCTACTCATGATCCAACTGACGTTTTCCAAAAACCATCTAAGGCGGTTGTATGTTTTCCAACTAACCCTACCCTTGCCCGTCTAGTCTCTGAGGCGTGGAGGAATCCTGACAAATCCTCCTCAGTGTCTAAAAAGTTTGCTAAACTTTACCCTTTTCCTGAGACTGAACTGGCAAAATGGGTTCATCCTCCCAAGGTGGATGCTCCTGTTTCCAGGCTGTCCAAATCTACTGCTTTAGCTGTCTCTGATGCCTCTGCCCTGCAGGATTGGACGGACAAAAAGCTAGAACTTTCTCTTAAGTCTATTTTTGCCTCCATTGGCACTGCCATGCGTCCAACCTTTGCAGTGGCGTGGGTTAATAGAGCTATTGCGGCCTGGACTGAACGACTGACTGAGGCAGTCCGCCAGGATGCACCGGTATCTGAGCAGTTGCAGCTACTTGCTAACATTACTGAAGCACAAAATTATGTTGCTGATGCTGCTTTTGATGCTGTGCGCATGATGGCGAGGGCCTCCACTTCTTCTGTGGTGGCCAGACGTGCCCTTTGGCTGAAAATTTGGTCTGCTGATACAGCCTCTAAGAAAGCCTTGCTTTCCTTACCCTTTCAGGGGAACTTGCTATTTGGTTCTGAACTTAAGGAAATGATCAGCGAGGCTACTGGTGGTAAAAGTACTCTTCTACCCTCAGTCTTCAAGAAGAAGTTTCCAGCCAAACGCAATCGTTCCTTTCGTTCCTTTCAGACTGAGACACGCTCCACGTCCCAGACGGGTCCGTCCTCTGCGCGCTCCTCCTCCAAGCCCAAGCAGTCCTGGAAGCCCAAAGTTGCCCCCAAGGCCAAAACCTCCAAGACTGCTTCGGCATGACTCACCGAACCCGGGTCCGCATCCGGCAGTGGGTGGACGTCTCCGCATCTTTCACCGGACTTGGGAGGAGTCAGTGGCGGACCCATGGGTCATTCAGGTGGTATCAGAGGGATACAGGATCCCTTTCTCTTCCCTTCCTCCTTTTCGGTTCCATTTTACTCGTCCTTCTCAGGAACCTACAAAAAGACGTCTGTTCGACGACGCTATTCAGGATCTCTTGGACAAGGAGGTCCTGGAGTTGGTTCCTCCAGAGGACACAGGTTCAGTATTTTATTCCAACCTGTTCGTGGTGGCCAAAAAGGACGGAGGTGCTCGTCCCATTTTTTATCTCAAAGATCTCAATTCCTTTGTTGTGAGTTCCCACTTCCGCCAGGAGTCCCTGCGCTCTGTGATTGCAGCAATGTCTCCAGGGGAGTTCCTTGCCTCCCTGGACCTTCAGGATGCTTATCTTCACATCCCTATTCATCCAGAGAGCAGGCGGTATCTCAGGATTGCCTGCCACAGGGGACACTTTCAGTTTTCAGCTCTTCCCTTTGGGCTGACTTCGGCCTCTCAGGTCTTTCAGAGGGTGTTGGGTTCCTTGATAGCGGTACTTCATCAAGAAGGTGTCAGGGTGACCTCCTACATGAACGATCTCCTCCTGAAAGCCTCCTCAGCGGAGCTTCTCCAACGACAACTGCAGCTGTGTATTCACACTCTGAACCGTCACGGCTGGATCCTGAATCTGGACAAGTCAGACTTGGTTCCATCTCAGAGGCTCGTTTTCCTGGGTCTCCTGTTCGACACTCGCCAATGCATGGTGTTTCTACCGGAGGAAGTGGCTCATCAGATAGCCATCCGAGTGGCTGGGATCCTGGAGCTGGACAGAGTTCCAGTGCCGAAGTTGACGTCTCTGGTGGGGAAGTTCATTTCCACGATCGAAGCGGTACCATTTGCCATGGCTCACTCCAGGGAACTTCAGAGGTTTGTGATCCAGACGTGAAAGAATCATCCAGATCATCAGCATCTGTCAGTCTCTCTACCTCCTCATGTGGAATCGAGTCTGCACTGGTGGTTGGATCTCTCTCATCTCCTGAAAGGGAGATCCTTTCAGGTTCCCTGTTGGACCACGGTTACAACGGATGCCAGCATCCGGGGATGGGGTGCTGTGTTGGGTCGTTTCAGTGCTCAGGGGAAATGGGGACTGGAGGAATCTCTTCTCTCCATCAATGTTCTGGAACTGCGTGCCATCCGGCTTGCCCTGAAACACTGGGAGTCTCAGCTGGAAGGTTGTCCAGTCAGAGTGGAGTCCGACAACGCCACCGCAGTGGCCTACATCAACAGGCAAGGCGGCACAAGAAGTTGTACCGCCTGGTTGGAGGTCAAGGATATTTTATCTTGGGCAGAAGATCACGTGCCTGTCATTTCAGCAGTTCACATTCCAGGCGTAGACAACGTCATGGCAGACTTTCTCAGTCGTCACACAGTCGACAGCGGAGAATGGGCTCTTCATCCAGAGGTGTTTCACCTACTCACCCAGAGGTGGGGGTGCCTGTAGTGGACCTGATGGCTACCAGACACAACAGGAAGGTGCCGGTGTTTTGCTCCCGGCGGAGGGACCCTCTTGCTCTAGCAGTGGATGCATTGTCAATTCCTTGGGATTTTCCTCTTGCTTACATCTTCCCTCCTCTTCCTCTATTGATCAGAGTCATCCAGAAGTTGAAGCAGGAGCGTTGTCCTGTCATCCTGATCGCTCCAAACTGGCCTCACCAGTCCTGGTATCCGGAGTTGATGGCCATGTCAGTGGCGGAACCGTTTCCACTCCCTGCCCGTCCGGATTTACTTCTTCAAGGATATCTGTGGAAGGAGGATGTTCAGCATCTCCATTTGATGGCATGGCGGTTGAATCCTCGATTCTAGAGAAGAAAGGATTTTCTCCTTCAGTGGTGTCGACGATGCTCAGTGCTCGTAAGCCTGTGTCCTCCAAGATCTATCATCGTATCTGGGCCACCTTTGTGGCTTGGTGTACTGATCGGAAGGTGTCCCTGGACTTTCATCTTCCCACTGTCCTGGCTTTTTTGCAGGACGGTGTTGAAAAAGGGCTCAGTCTGAGTTCCCTCAAAGTCCAGACTTCTGCTTTGTCTGTGTTTTTCCAGGAAAGGACTGCTATCCTTCCTGATGTGAAAGTTTTCTTCCAAGGTGTGACTCATGTTCGGCCTGCCTTTAAGAGTCCTGCTTCCCAGTGGGACCTCAATTTGGTGCTGGGAGTTCTCCAGCGACCCCCGTTTGAATCCTTGGCTTCCATTCCATTACGTCTCTTGACTTGGAAGATGGCCTTCCTTTTGGCTATTGTTTCAGTTCGCCGGGTAGCAGAGTTACAAGCTATGTCTTGTAAACCTCCTTACCTTGTGTTCCACAAGGATAAGGCTGTGCTTCGCACTACCAAGGAATTCTTACCCAAGGTTGTGTCCGAGTTTCACATCAATCAGGAGATGGTGGTTCCCTCTTTCTGCCCTAATCCTTCATCTGACAAGGAACGAGATCTCCATTTGTTGGATGTGGTGCGTTGCCTCAAGTTTTATGTTCATCGCACCGAGTCTATCAGGAAGTCTGACGCTCTATTCGTCATTCCTGAGGGGCCTAGGGCAGGGAGACCGGCTTCCAAAGTTACTATTGCCTCTTGGATTAAGGCTACCATTCGTGAAGCCTATAAGTTGCGGAATAAGCATGTTCCCTTCCGGGTGACTGCCCATTCCACCAGATCTATTGGGGCCTCTTGGGCCTACAAGAATCAAGCTTCTGCTGATCAACTGTGCAGAGCGGCCACTTGGTCCTCTGTGCACACATTTTCAAAGCACTATCGAGTTGATGTACTGGCCTCGGCTGATGCCAGTTTTGGAAGGAAGGTCCTGGAGGCAGTTTTGCCTGTCTAGGCCTTCTGCTCTGTGGTCCTTAGTGCTTCTTTACTGTTGAGCCCGGTTGGCTCTGTTCTGTGTGCTGTGTTAGTTCAGGGGTTGTTTTCCCCTGGTTGGTGTCCGTTGACACTTACATTCTGGGCTATGTAATTAACTGGTTCATAGCAGTTCTAGTGACTTGGGCCTTGCGCCTGGTCCTTGCCTTACTTCCCGCCTCTGGGTCAGCTCAATGTTTGTACATCCCAGAGTACCAGTGACCTGTATTGGACGACAGTGAAAATAGGATTTTAGTCTTACCTGTTAAATCCTTTTCACTTAGTCCATACAGGTCACTGGTCTCCCACCCTGTCAAGGGACCATGCTTGGCTCTCCTGTGGCATTCAGTGGGAGACCTTCGGGGCATGCTCACAGGAGTCTTCCTTCTTGCTTACCTATGGTCAGTTTAGTGTCTCAAATCAATCTAGTGGCTCTGGCCTGAAGGCAGCTTAAGTAGGAGGGGAGGCTCAAATTATCAGGGACCACCCCCGATGATCAGAGGAAAAGAGGGTTCAATTTCAGCAAAAGAAGGTTTTTTTCACAGTAAGGTCTGTAAAATTGTGGAATTCTTTGCCCAAGAATGGAGTAATGGCAGGTACAATGGTTACATTTAAAAAATGATTAGATGTATTTCTTTTATTTCTTACTAGTTGAACAGCCCGTTATACGGGCCACAGTGCCACTGCCACCCGGTCGCGGGGCAGTCATGTGCAGTGGACACTGCCCGCGCCGCGGCTGATACAGAGCTGCGGAGCGGGCAGTCTCTACTGCGCATGTCGCGGCGTTACGAATTAGAAAATTATTATATAGGATAAGAGGGAACTAATACTGTGTATTAGTAGGTAAAACAGGAAGTTCTTATAAATAGATTAATACTCATTTGGTAGCAGGAAAGCTATATAATTCTCATTTTTCTGGGTTTTGACCCAAAGGTTGAACTTGATGGACATGTGTCTTTTTTTTTTACACTAACTTACTAAGATATTGGGGGTTATGCACTAAGGCTTGATAAGGAGGTGATAAAGTGGAGGCAACTTCTCCAGTTCCTATGTTATTCTGTAGAGTCAATGCACTAAGACCTCCAAAGTTGAAGAAATATCAGTGCATTGGCTCCATAGAATAACATAGGAATTAGAGAAGTGATATCACTGGAGAAGTCATCTCCACCCTATCACCTCTTTGTCACACCTTAGTGCATCTTCCCCGTTGTCTCTTGAACCATTCATAGGGGGCCATTAAGATTTTCTGGTCATAGTATGATAAGCAGGAGGAGGGGTTATTATTAGGATCTGCTAGATCACTTTTAATGGCAAATAAAGTGCTAAATCTTCACATGTGTAAGGCGAGGTCATGAAAATAAATGTACTGGTTAACACTTTGAGGGCATTCAAAGGGTTAAAAGAAAGGGATTGTTAACAGTCATCTGGACTTCCCCAGAACTGCTTCGTTTTTGTATTTATACATATACTCTTTTAACCCCTTGGTAGAGAGGTCTCATAATCCTTTACACAGCAAATTTACTGGACTATTTGGAATTAGTGTGAGTTATACATTCTCCTGTCCTTTACTTAACATTCCCAAAATCAGACCAGCAGAGGGCAGTAAAGCATCACATATGTGTATGTACCAGCACATTGTTTTACTTGACTGCAAAATAGACTCTGAACCCTTTTCCAAGGCATAGTTTTTGAAGTACAAGCACAATTTACAGGGGCAGGCTGGCTGCTTTTATCTGAGAGGAAAATTAAACTTAACTTATCGGTCAGACATCAGTTGCTCCAACAGGTGTACAGTCCACTAGTCCAGGATCTGAAAGACTGAAACTCCTGAAGAACCTCTTGCTAATCAAATCTGTTACACTTTGGTCCATGTGAGAAATCAACTGCACCATAAATTTTCCCTCAGTAACCTTTACTTTAAATGAGGCTTTTAACTCTGTCAGTGCTAGGGAGGTCTCTAAACCATTGCTTTGTTATACACTGGAGAGCTTTGTAGAATTAAAGGCTAATGACAGTGGAGATGTTCTGACATATAATTGTGGACATGATATCCAGAACTAATTAAAGATTAATTATAGGGAACCAATCCACAGAGAACTCTTTCATAATGTCCTGTAGAATTTTCTTTCCAGGCAGGGCCGGATTTACATCTGAAGCGCCCCTAGGCACAGTACCCTCTGGCGCCCTTAGATAAGCCTTGGCCCTACCCTCTAGCCACACCCCTCATTTAACCACACCCTCTTTTGGGGCCCAAACCATTTTTAGATTAATTCTTCACAGTAAACATGTAAAATATTGATTTTATTCTGACTTTAAAAGTATTCTGACATTAAAGGGATAGTAATACTTTATTATTACTATCCCTCATATTGGAGATATTTGCAAAAGAAGTTAATAGCCCCCAAGTTCATCTCTCAAACCTTTATGGTTTGAGAGATAATCGAAGGCAAAGTTCCCCCCTCCCTCCCCCTTCCATGAAGTCAGCGTTGTGCTGTCTGCAGGGATATCTCGTCTGTCTTTCATCAGGCTGCTCTGCAGCAGAGCCGCGATCGCGTTAAGGACAAAGAATTATTTCACCGAAACTGTCTTCTACATGTGCTTGCAAACCAACCACATGTAGAAAACCATTTCAGTGAAATAATTATTTTTCACTAACAGGATCTCGGCTCAGCTGCAGAGCCGCAAGCCTGTCAGTACAACGCTCACTTCAGGGAAGGGGGAGGGAGGGGGGAACTTTGCCTTTGGTTATCTCTCAAACCATAAAGGTTTGAGAGATGAACCTGGGGGCTATTAACTTATTTTGCAAATGCCTACAATATGAGGGATAGTAATAATAAAGTATTACTATCCCTTTAAGAAGAACTGGAGCAAAGCAGTTGCAATAGAAGGGCCCAATAAACATTCCCTTAATGCTCACATAATAATGAAGCAACACTAGTGATATCACTGAGTTAAAAATTGAAATGGCACTACATAAGTGATACTACAGAGCTTATAAGTGAAACGGAGCAACACTGGTGATACCACAGAACTAAACATTGAAATGGGGCTATGTAAGTGATGCCACAAAATAATAAGACCTTTAGGTGCCAACTTCCAGGGGCTAATGCATGATTTTGGTACCTGCCCGGCAGTTATAGGGTTAATAATGAGCCAGATGTCATAGGTTTGGAACATTATTAACCACTGGAATGCCAGAGAGGTGCCAAACTTAATAATGTGTCATGCCCCTATTCTGCTTTTCTGATGTTAGACGTGTCCGTTTCTCAGAGCTCTTAAGCCCCTCACAGCCCCTCATACTCTTCCATAATCAGAGCTCTCAGAAACCAACAACATTACAGCCTTCAGCTTCCCCCTTTCCTTCCACAGCAGAGCCTTTAACCCTTTGAATGTCAGAGGGGTGTGCAACCCTCTAGCACCAAAGGGTTAATATCACAGACCCCACTATGTACAGTAGCTTCCTATAAATACAATGATGAGAGCCTAAAGGCAGTGCAGAATTACGTGCTGTGTGTTAAGAGGCTTGGCCCAGTGAGCCTGTCCTATCTTCTTCACCATTGATGGGGCAGGCTGGTCTGATCACTCTCCCATCCAGTGTTTTAATATAAGCATTTTAACCCCTTGAGGACCAGAGCCTTTGCAATGCCTTGTGCTCCCCTGCGGTCCTCAAGAGGTTAAGATATCTATTAAAATCTCACAGAAATAAAAACAAACACATATGATCTAATAATTAACAACAAAGAACTTGGCTGAGAGCAAGAAATTACAACTTGCCCCAAACTCCCTGGCATCCACTGTACTCTTCCACCAGGACATAAGACTATCACAGTGCCTGTGATCCTCCTCTGTCACTCTCGCTTGTGGTAGGCTCTGATTTGCTGAGTTGGTTTGGCCCGCCCCTGGTGACCTTTTTATGCCTGGCCGTGACACCTGTCAGGTGCCTTTTCGTGGTGTTTCAGAGCCAGTGTTGCTGTTGCTGAGTTCCTGTGTTCCGGATTCCTGTGTACCGATTTGGCCTGTTCTGACTATGCTCCTGTGTTCCTGCTCGTGATTGACCCAGCTTGTCTGAGAACCACCTCAGTGATCTGACTCGGCTTGGCTGACGTTCCTGTTTGTGATTGACCCTGCTTGTATCACCTCCGTGATCCGACCCGGCCTGGCTGACTTCCTGCTCCGTGACCCGCAACCGGCCTGTTCCAGTGACCTGCTTGTTCCTGCCTCCCACTTCGGTTGTCGCCGTAGCAACATTCTTACTTCCGCTGCTGCTGTCTGCCAAGCTGGCAGTATGACCTACTTCACCCTTGCTGTGCATTGTTCCCAGTGCTGAGTCTCCGTGCTTACTCGCAGAGCTGTGCTTCCGTCATTGAGCCTCCGTAATACTTGCAGAGCTATTCCGCTATACTGAGCCTTCGATCTGTAAAGCTGCATTTTAACCCTTGCTGTGCTGCCTAATCCTTTGTTAAGCCTACTCTCCCCGGTACAGAGGCTAAGCTATATTGCACTACATTGGCTCTTTCTCATACGTTTGTTCTCGGGCATACGCCCGTTGGGGCTAAAGGCTCAAGCTAGTGCAGCAAAGGGTAGGCTCCAGTAGGAGGCGATTGGTCTCTCCGATTGCAGCATAGTGTGGTCTGCTCTGGCAGGTTGTCGTTGGTATACGCCCGTGGGGGCTATTGGCTCAAACTATCTCTGTTCCGTTGGTCTCCGTTAATACGCCCGTGGGGGCTATTAGCCAGCTCTTGCATTACAAGCTGTACCGTTGCTACGCCCGTGGGGGCTACCGACTCACGCACTTGCGGACTCAGTTGTATCCGTGGCTACGCCCACGGGGGCTATTCTGGGCAACTGTTCTGCTGATTCTACCACTGGTCACATATTGCCTAGCAGCATTCATAAGTGTTGCACCATCTACACTTTTACTTCCTATCACCACCTTGGCCTGCCAAACTCCACAACAGAGACGGAGTGCTTAGTGCATTTAACTCTTTAGTGTATTTTACTACTATGTGCCTGTCCTGAGACAGTATATGTGAGACTCTGATTCTGTATACTGGGCCTGTGGGGGCATATCTGTCCATATTTTGCTATTATTTTTTGTTGCCTGTAGAGGGCGATCGTTTACCTTACTTTTCATTTAATAAAACTGTGTTTTATTTTACCAACTGGTCTGAGTGTCTTAAAAAACTGTTACAAAGACCTATTAATAAACTGTATGGCCAAGGAAGAGTCCAAAGACACTTTACTCTGCTCCCCTTGTTAATAAAAGAATTGCCCAAGGAAGGAATCCAAGGGTCCCTTCATCTACTCTCCTACTTGTACAGCTTAATAAATAATTAATATGGAGTCAAAATACTACATATTAATCAAAAAGTTCACAAGAGAGATGTCTTCCAATACCTCATTCTACTTTGTGTGAAAGAAAGCTAAATTAATATACACAAAAAGAGAGAAAGAGAAGGGCACTTCCTAGTGCAATATCACTGATATATTGAAACCTTCACCACAGCCACCATGGTACTCACATTCTAACAGACCACTAAAAGCAGTCAGTAGTGCCTATGGGGGATTTGCACTGCCCCCAATCAGTCAATCGATGAAGGCTCAGCTGCTGCTGCTACCCGATACAAAACCAGGCGGATCTCCAGGACCCTTGGAAGACACAGAAACACAAAGCCAAAACAGGAGAGCAAACCAGCAGTGTACATCTTAATCTTGATAGCACTGATCAATAGATATCGCAGTTGTAATACTTCGAAATGCATCGTCAGGCATGTTTTGAAGTTGTATTTCATTTGGCATTTTTAATATTAAATATATTCTTTTTACTATTGTTTGGATTCAAGTTTTTAATTTTTATTGAGAAGAATTTCTGCTTACCACATCGGGGTGGTGTTAATTGCCTGTTTGAATACTGCATCTGCCAGGACCAGTGTGAGTATTGTATTACAACTACGATATCTATTGATCAGTGCTATCAGGATTAAGATATACACTGCTGGTTTGCGCTCCTGTTTTAAATTAATATACAATACCTCATTGATGCCCTGGTCCTCTCTTGTACTTCCAAAATAGATTTAAAAAAATATTATAAAAAATATAATAACAAACACCAAAAAGACATCCTTGCTGGGCTGATGCCCGGGCTACATTGCCTTTTTCTGATTGGTGGAAAATCAGCCAGTCAGAAAAGGACAGAAAACTCCCAGCCTATCAATGATTCAGAGTAATAGGTCACTCATGCAAGCATCCCTTCAAATAACATGTTTTGCTTAATGACCTCAAATATCACAAGAAGAAACTGGTTTGCTCACACTGTTTATCTTGAAATAGTGCAGTAACCTAAGCTAACAGGTTTGATGAAGCAAATTTCCTTAGGCATTTCTTGAAACAAAGCAGTTAATAGAGTATTTAACAATTATATTAACTCCTGCAAATTAGATAATCAAATCTTTGATTTCTTGTCCTCTTCCAGAGAGAGAGAACATTAGCATCTTTATCTTAAAACCACCTTACACCAGAGTGCTTAAAGAGAAACCATTATATCAACAAAACTACAGGACAGACTGTATTGTGGCAGAAGCTACAAATCTCTTGTACCTGGAGCTTCTTTCTTAGAGGTGAGCATGTATTTTTTCTGATGGCTACTTCTCAGTTCCAAGTGTTTTCAGGGGAAATGTTGAGTATTTATACCATTATTTATCAAAATGCATACATTTAAAATTTACATGTGAAGATGGTTCAGATTCAGCCATGTGGATAAACTAGCAAAGGCAATAAAATCATTGTACATTTTTATTGTATCACATTTTTTTTGCCTTATTTATAGAAATGCTATTAGCAAAAGCATAAACAATAATATTCCTCTATTACCGAAAAGATCCTCCAAGATCTTCAAACAAATGGGTTCCACTGAGGAAAATGAAAATGGCAGCATATCACCTGGGAACATTAGTTCACTATGACTGTATTTTTGGTAATTTGGCTTCAAAAACAAATATGGCTATATGGCGAGAGAAAGAGCCATATGGAATTGCATTAACATAGTTAAATAGTTACATAGTAGTTTAGGTTGACTTGCATCCATCAACTTCAACCCCATTCCTATTCCTGTTTACCGTTGTTGATCCAAAAGAAGGCAAAAAAATAACCCCCTCCCTCATTACAGCAATTTCAAATTCTGCTTTGAATGGGGAGGGGGGGGTTCCTTCTTGATTCCAAATGGCAATCAGATTTCTCCTTGGATCAAGAAGCACTGAATAAATATTAATTCCAATACGAACATACATAGCCCTCTACTCTCTGCTCATTGTCAGTAGATTAACACAGTGGGATCTTATCCATAAACCTTTGAGAATGTTTTTTTTTAATGTCATTAGAAACTATAAAAATGAGACTCATAATAAAAAAAAATCAAAGACGTGCTCAATTCAGATGGGGATAGGATTTTTTTTTTTAATTATTATGAGCCACCACGGACACTGAGGGGGAGGAGAGCGGGAGTACACACAGAGCTGTTGTTGCTATAGTCCACCTATGCATACACATATATCAGCACGGTATGTTTATGTTCATGCAGGTGCTCAAATGAGCAACACTTAAGCCTGCGACATGAGAATCTCACCCTTTTGATATGGGTAAGATCCTCATGTCTCCCTTTTCATCCCGGCGACATGGTTAATGCGCCATTTAGTTGCTCTCACAATAGTGTGCAACATTTCAAAAAGGATAACTTTTCAGGTGGCAAATACTGATGCCTTCTGATCTGGACATAAACTGACCTCCTGTTCCTCTTCATGTTATCAGTAGCCCTCCTTTCTTCTCCTCTGCCTCAAGCTTACTGCTACAGACAAGAGCAATAAGTCTAATTCTACACTAATGACACCCATGCTAGATGGAAAATAAATCAGCAACATTTCTGAAATGGCTGCAATAAACAATTCACATGACCATTTCAATAACTGTATAATAATATAGTAATCATTTTGATCACAAATGTGAGGCGAATATTTTTTCTTACTTTGTTTTCACTGTTTGATAACTAGTTAAATCATACATGTACTAATGCATTTATGCCACAACTGATAATTTTAGCATTGTATGAGAATTTTTCATAAACTTGCATATTTTTAGAGAATTATTTGACACATTACTTATTTGTTTTCTGATACATTTACATTTGTTTAACAGATTGATTTACCTAAGTAGGTGGTAGGTGCCTTCACACAGCAGTCAGGTATCTATCTATCTATCTATCTATCTATCTATCTATCTATCTATCTATCTATCTATCTATCTATCTATCCATCTGTCTATCTATCTATCTGCCTATCCATGTTTTGCAATATATCTGCAGTTTCCTGTATATAGTGATTACTGTAAAGTCTGCCTCTATGTCACACCTCCTCACAATAAGCAATGGGCTTAAATATACCAAAATGAATCTGTAAAGGACACATGCTAACAGATTGCATACTGAAGCAATTAGCATTGGACTACAAGAAACAGAAACACCTAAAGCATATTATGTGCATAACTGACTGCTTTTTGAAAGACACCATCCTGTGTTAAGTTCTCCTGTTAAACACATTAAGAGCCAATTATTACTTGGGAATAGTTACACTTTAATAGTGATTTTACCGCCAACCCCTGTCTGACTAAAATACCCCACTAGTTTTATTTTTGCGTGATTGGCAACAGAAAAGGAGGTGGAGGAATGTGACGAGGCAGGGAATGATTCATATGTGTTTGTGAGTGTGAGGTATGTGGGAACAAGAGAGAGGGAAAGGCATGAGAGAAGTGTGTTTCTGTGTGAGCAAGAGAGAGTCTGAGATGTGTGTGTGTAGGAGATATATATAAAAGATTTACTGCTGAAAATACAGTTTTTCTTTCACCACCAACTCATCATCAGATAATTTTTTCCACTATGATGACTTTTTGAACATCATGTCCTAAGAGAGTGTGAGGTATGTGTGTGTGTGCATGTATGTGTGCGCAGGTATGAGACAGAGAAGGAGGGAGAGGCTAGTGTTTGTGATACTAAGACATACCTCCCAAGTGTCCCTCTTTAGGAGGGACAGTCCCTCTTTTAGACCTAAATCCCTCTGTCCCTCTTTCCCACTCTGATGTCCCTCTTTTTAGGAGATCAGACTGTGTGGTGTGTATATAAGTGTATCATACTGCTCTACAGCAATATAACTTGCATTATTGTTTGTTTAAATGTCAATATATGTGTTTATACATTAGTCTGTGTAAATAAAATACTTTGGTCTTGTTATAAGTCATATATTAGGTTACACAAAGAGGTATGAATAGGTCATGAAATAGCCTAAAAATCCCCGGTAATGCCCCACCCACCAGCCACGCCTCCAGCAACACCCCCTAAAACACAAGTGTCCCTCTTTGGCAATTTGAAATGTTGGGAGGTATGCTAAGAGAGTGTGAGGATCATGTGTGTGTGTGCGTGTGTCAGAGGTAAACCCAGAATTTCCAAAAAAGGGTTTCCAAACAAATAAATAAAATAAGCAACTGATGATATCTAGTGCTGATTGTGTATACTGTAAAAAAGTCATTTTATCAAAAATAAAATGTACCAGTTCAGGGTATGCACTACAGTGTATGAGTTCTGTAGTACATAATGGCCATTCTCCTCCATGTTAGAGCTTTAATGCCAGGAAGTCCAGTAAACATGCCCCGTAGCATGCACAGAGAAATTACTTTAAATCATGCCATTTCTTCTATGACTTGTTTAGCTCATTGCTATAAACAAGGTGAAGAGGCAAGGAATAACCCCACATGCCCATAAACTGCCCCATTTCCCTCCGTTGGCGTTATAGGGAGGATTCTTTTATGTACATGGCTTAGTAACATTACATCAGGCAGAAGCAGGGGCTAAAAATCAATTCCAGTGCCTGATTTATCACAATCGTACATTTACTCCACTGAGACTGTGACTGTCTACACTTTGGGTGGATGACCTGTGGCCATCCTCCAGCTATTGTTGGACTACAATTCCCATCATCCCCAGATGGCCAGGAAGAGCCAAAAATTATACTTATCTGTGTATCATCACAGCCAGACACGAGGACTTTATCATAACAGCATTTGGATGCTAGAGACATCTAAGCAATGAGATGTCACTACAATCCAATGGGTTTTAAAATCTTATTAACAGAAGAACAGTTACCAAAAGTACTACAGAAACACCACCTTGATGCAAGAATCAATCCCCTGTGGCCAAGTACTGGCAACATACCCACTGTATAGAGTTTTTAAGCTGTGCTACAGGTGAATTATGCGAATTATGTGTAGCAAAAGTGTGCCACCATGTGCTGTGGAAACCATCTCTGTAATGGCAAAATGAAGACAATTCTGTTTTTTAGTTTATTTTTCTCAAATTGGAAACACAGAACCACAGCTCAATGTGTCCCAATGACCTGAAGCCTTTTAGTCAGTAAGTGCAGTATAATCTCTTTCATATGGGCAAACACATTATGGTATTCAGCTGCTAGATGGTAATTAAGCTATGCAAACAATCCTGAATTAACCAATATGTAGCAAAGGGAGATGTAGGAAAACATGGTACAATGGGAAACATCATTCTAAACCACTTTGGATGTGGGAGATATCTCTGAATTCCAAAGAGTTAACTATTCTGAAAAACCTTTTCGTAAGAGAAAAGAGCAACTGCATTGACTTCAGTGGGAATCACCGTCACTGTGAAATACATGTGAATAATGTCATATTTAGTGAGAAAAGATGTGAAATGATCTTTCACTTTCACAAATACATTTTTACCACTTAGTGAAAGGTGGGCAACATATGGCTCTTCAGCTTTTGTACAATTTCAATGGCCTGCTCAGCAATATGAAGTTGCAGTCCAGCAGAACCTATTTTGTGTGATTTATTGCAACAAGTTGTTGCAACACAGTTTCCTGCGTAAAGCCTAATTTACATGGCTGACTGGAAGAAATTAAGAGCCGTTTATGCCTAACATATAGCTTCCCTTTAATTACAGACAATGGTCTCTATGGGACACATATATTATGAAAATGGGTAAGTCACTACACTTCTCTATGAGTAATATCAATAAATACATTATTCAGGGAAATAAGAACATAAGTGGTAACAGTATTGCTAAAATGTTCTTGAGGGTTTGATGGACATAAATCAAATAAATCAATTTAGTGACCACCATCTATTGACTCATCTGCCTTGTCTTGCCCCAGAGCTATTTTAAGTAAGATATATTTAACACTAATTATTGCTATAGGGATCCGTAATTGCTTAGCAGGGAATCTGAGTGTCCTCTAGCTGTAAATGGGGATAATATGCTGTTATTTGACAGGATTAAAAGTGCAGGTTTAACCCTTTGAATGCCAGAGGGGTACGCAACGCAAAGTGTTGGATACCCCTCTGGCATTCAAAGGGTTAATACATACTACATTTGTTTATGCATGGATATTATACATGAGCATGTACATGAACAGCACCAATGGCCCTGCATTGTACACAGACACCCAGACCATCAGTCTCACTGAGGTTGATGTATTAACCCCTTAAAGACATGTGACGTACTATGACCATCACGGTCCTTGAAATACTGAAGGACCGATGAAGGTCATAGTACGTCACGTACTTTTTACTTACAGCGCTCTACCGGGAGCGATCTCTATCAGGCCCCAAAGTGACGCGCCGATACACACAACAGGTCATGTGTACCGGCGCATCGGCGTGCATCAACGTGGTCCTTATGGGACGGAAACGTCCCAGGACCGCCGGTCGCTAAGGGGTTAAGAAGTCATGGGAGGGGGGATGATTAACTTAGTGTTGATAAAGAGGTGAGTGGAGATGACCTCTCCAGTTTATCATTTCTCCAATTCCTATGTTATTCTATGGAGCCTATGCACTACGATTTCTTCAGCTTTGGAGATCTTAGTGAATAGGCTCCATATAATAACATAGGAACTGGAGAAGTGATATCACTGGAGAAGTCATCTCCACTTTGTCACCTCTTTATCACTGCTTAGTGCATCTCCCCTAGGAATAATTCTGGAACAATCAACTAACTGCACCACAGTAGACAATAAAAATTCTCCAAATTCTCATTGCTTTTCCAATTCATTGGAGGCCTCTCTAACATTCAATGGGTTAAAAGTCTGATTTAAATCAACAAGAATTTTTAATTGTTCGTATGACATGTTGGGGGAGATTCACTAAGCGGTGCTAAAGAGGTGATAAAGTACAGATGACTTCTCCAGTTTATAACTTGTCCTATTCCTATGATATTCTATGGAGTCTATTCTTTAAGTTGAAGACATCTTGGTGAATAAGCTCCATAGAATAACATAGGAATTGGAGAAGTGATAAACTGGAGAAGTCATCTCCACTTTATCACAACTTTATCACCTCTTAGTGAATCTCCACTGTTATGACAGAATTGCTTCAGTTCTTTCTAGTACATCTGCCTCTAGTGCATCAGTCTCACTGTTTTGCTTGTGCTGTCTTAGTTTTGGTTTCACTCTGTCTCTCCCTTTGTCTTTTTCACTCTCTCTCTCTCTCTCTCTCAGGCTCTGTCTGTCACTCTTCTCTCTTGTACTCCTTATGTGTTTTACTCAATTTCTTCCTTAGATACAGAAATTCAATTGTTTACAACAATGGTTTAATCCTTTGAGTAACAGAGGGGGTATTCAACACACTTCATTGCAATGCATTGGGTAACTTTCTTGATAACTATGTAGATGTCTTCATAAGAGGATGGAAGAGATTAACACATTAAATACAAACAGATTATAAGAACAAAGTAAAAAGATGGTATTCATATTATCATATTTATAAGAAAAATCCAAGGAAGAATAAGCTAGCCATTCTGGATTATTGAGGCTAAATAGCTAAATTGTATCCCAGAAATGGAAATCCTTGTGTGGATCAAAATGAATGTTGACCATAAATGGAGAAAGTCCACTGGTTGCTGCACTTGATGATACCATTAATCTTAGATGTAGTTGTCATATATAAGAAAATACAAATAGTGCAGATAAAAAGACAATCTGACCTGAGACTAATATATACAAAACCAAACTATCCACTCAGTAGATAAATTCCCAAGTATCATTTATAGCTAGAAGCTATACAGCCTATGCAAAGATCAATGGTTCTTCTTCAAATAATGGTAAACTATAGAGGTTAAATGGTCAGATATGATGCTGACAAGCATTAAACGCCTGTAGGTATACCCTGACAGGCTTGGAGGTTTATGGGAAAATAGGTCCTCCATCACATGCAGAGTGACACTAAGCAATGTCATATAGTAATCCCATGAATTCCTTCCATCAGTGATTAGCATCCTTAATAATAACAGGAGACAGTTCATATTGTAGTGGACTAAGATTCCAACAAAAGAGGAAAGAAGGATAATAGTACTCATACAGATTGTAAACACTAACCAGCAGGACATCCCTTTGAAATAGCACATTTTTAATAGCGTGCGGCTTGGAGCCGCATTAAATAGGTCACCGTTTTCAAAAGGGCGACATGACAATCTCGCAATGCATATCAGTGCAAGATTTCCATGTCGCTTCTTTAAACAGCGTGATCGGCTGCGGGGTTACAAGAATGCTCCATATTAAGTAGCATGTATTTTCAAAGATGGTATAGATCTTGTTATTGGCTGGTAGTAATCAGTCAATCATGCAATGCTAATAGAGTTTCTTCAGTGGGAGAACATTAGCATAGCATACAGTAGCCAAGGGGTTAATGACCGGAGAGCAGGGATGTACCAATGTACTCCTTCTTCCTGCTCTCCAGTCATTAACCTATTCGCTACTGTATGTTATACTAACTTTCTCCCACTGAAGAAACTCTATTAGCCTTGCATGATTGACTGAGTATTACCAGCCAATAACAAGATCTATACCATGTTTGAAAATACATGCTACTTAATATGGAGCGTTATTGTTGTAACCCCGCAGCAGAGTGCACTGTTTAAAGAAAAGACATGAAATTGCTGATATGCAGTGTGAGATTGTCATGTCTCCCTTTTGAACACTGCGACCTACTTAATGCGTCTCCAAGCCGCACACTATTAAAAATGCGCTGTTTCAAAAGGGAACTAACGAGCAGGGCCCTCTCAGCCCTCTGTTTCCAATGTCTTTTAATGTTCATCGTAAATATGCTTATATATTTTGTTTTCATTGTATATTGTTCTGTTGTCTTAGTTAACTATTGTGCAGTGCCGAGAAAGAAGTTTACATCTTTATAAATAAACTAGCAAGGATGTCACGGCTTTGTCCATACATTAACACACTGCGTATCTGGCACTGAAAGGGTTACACGCACACTCACACAAACACACACACACCTCTCTCTCTTGTATATATAATGTGGAGGGGTAGTTAACTTGCTCCATATTTGCAGGGGATTGACATGTACTCTCAGTTGAGAGAGGCATTTTTTTTTATTTATAAATTGTTATAATCATATCACCCCTTAGATGTCTCTTCTCTAATGTAAACAAACCCAGTTTGGCTAGTCTATGTAAATTAGATCCTGCAATCCCTTTATCAGTTTTGAGTGCATCACTATACATTTTCCAGTTCAGTAATGTGCCCAAAACTGTACTCCATATTTTAGATCTTTGTGTCTATCTTTTTAAACAGGATAGTATCCTATCATCTCTTGAAGCATCTGATTGACACTGTATATTGCTGTGAAGTCTATTGTCCGTCAGTATTCCTAAGTCTTTCTCTAAAGAGGATTCCCTAAGATTCATCAAACTGTGATCTTCGCCACGATCATTGATGGATACCTTCGGATATTCATCATTGATTTTGCGTGTTTCCCTGCTTTGCATATGCAAAGCAGGGAAACTTGCGGAAATTGGTCAGTCATGGTGAAAACACACGTATACGCATAAGTGAAAATGTGCATGCGTGTGTTCGTTCCTTGCATTCAAATGGGATACACCAGCGTGAAGGCAGCGGATCACATTTGCGGATCTATCTGGTCATCGCTTATTGAAGAATAAGCGATGGTCAGATATAATCCGAAAGTTGCTGAATGGGCAAATGGTTAATACGCAGAGAGATCCTCTGAAATGCGAGGGACAATACTGTGTCAGTATAAGGAAAACCCAGCCCCACTTTGTCAAGGGGGGCAGGGTTTTCCATATACTGACAAACACAATATTGTCCCTCTTTGTGATCCATCTGATCATGTGACTGGCTTTTGGGTCTGAGAGATCTCTGCCTGATGTAACTGAAAGGGGCTGGAGGGGGAACTTTTTAAATAGAATCTGAAGAAGAATATGAAAGTAACACAGTTTTACAATATGCTATGCATTATAACAAATCGAACAATCGTATACAGTTTTCTTGGGGCATTGCTATCTCTTTAAAAGAACCATTGCCTCTGTGGTGCAGTGCACAGAATACATACAACAAGGACTCCCTCTTTATCAAGTACAACAATTGGGAGATATGATTAAAGTACAAGTTCAGGCCTCTCCCTCCTACATTTGACTTGAATATCCATGTGTTAATGAAAAATCTGCAGCCTCCCTGCCTTTATCACATAGACTGCTACTGATGGCTCATTTCTGCATTGTCTGTAGCCTCTGAGATGTATTCTATAATCTGTGCAAAAGGGTTGAGTGTACATACCAAAAACATGAGGAAAACTGAAGGAATGGACAAGAGTATGGATCCTATAGTTTAATACTGAAAAATGCAAGATAATGCATTTAGGAAACAAAAACCCAGAGGTGGAATACAGGCTTATGGTACTGTGTTGACAAAAACATCAGAGGAAAGGGGCTTGGAATTTATAATTCCAGAGGATTTCAAGGTAGGAAAGCAATGCAGTAAAGCAGTGGGAAAAGCAAACTAGGTTCTTTGTTGTATAAGAAGAGCTATTAGCATTTTATTAATGTCATTTTATAGATCACTATTAAGACCTCTCCTGGGGTGAAGTGTTGCTAGGTAGATGTAATGCCAAAGTATGTGTGTGATGATGTGTAGAGATCTCTTCTTCAGGGAGACTATGACACACTTTGCCATATGCACTAAGAATTAGGTATACAACGGGAGGCGGAGAGATGTTGATCATTAGCATATGATTTTAGCATAAGGCAGGCGATATGTTTGGTAGGGCAAGTGTATGAGCACAGAGGATGCTCGGAACTCAGCACCAAGAATAGCAGCAGTTCTCCCTTAAAACATTCACAGTCTCACACTCAGCTGATCGCTTGGGATAGTCCACTGTTTACATGTAATAGCTAATCTGCCAGTTCTATGTTTACCTGAATCAGCTGTTAAGCAGCTGAGGCAAGAGACTGTGTATGTTTTAACTGGGGTGTGCAACATATTAAAGAGCAAAGAGCTGCACATACCTATGGGACTGAAAGAGTTAAGGGGGGTCTGCTGCTGTCTCTGCTCTCCAGTAGAGACATGGCAGACTGACCTCTGTGGCTGCATAGAAAGCTTTGGTAAGATACTAAAATCTCCATACTCACGGAGGCAAATGTGTTTATGTGTGCTTTGACAGCATTGCCAGCTCTCAGAATTTAGTGTATGTGGCAAATAGCCGCATTAACATTAACAAAACAGTTATGGCTCGTTAAGCACAATTTTAATATGCAACTGAGCCAGTGGAGATGTTATCACGGGGATGAGGTGGCAATGAAACCTAAGTGCATACTAAGATGGATGGATTCAGATCCACTTTGCCACCATGTTCGCAAACTGGACCCTTATCAAATCTTAGTGCATCTTCCCCCCTGGAGTTTGTGTACAATTCTGGGGACACATCTCCAGTAGGACACTAATAATTTGGAGGCAGTTCAAAGAAGAGGCATCCAAATGATGCAGAGACTTCATGACTTAGGGTACCAAAATAGACTTAAACTAGTATAAAAGCCTGTATACACGGGCTAAAGTGCACCCAGCTTCCCCAGCTGCTGCCCTGGAGCCGGGAGCAGAGACAGGAGGTGAGCCGTCCGGATCGGGGCACAGTGAGTGACGCATTCTACCACTTTTTGTTATAAGGATAACTTAATATGTATCACTTGGATGAAAGGAGGAAAAGGGATGATTTGACAGAAACCTTAAGGAAATACATTTAATTCAGGAGGGAAGCATTTTTCAGAAAAAGATGAGTACCAGAACATGATGTCTTAATTTAAAATTAGAGGGTTCCAAATTGAAAAGTAATGTAAGTACTACTTTGTTGAAAAGGTGATAGACTCTCTGAACATCCTCCCAGAAGGGGTGGTACTGTTAAGGAATTCAAAAATACCAGAGACAGTGTGTTCTGGGGAAGTATGTAAGACTGAGTATTTTAATTGGAAATCTGCAGACTGGATGGCGCAGAAGGTTATTTTCTGACATCAAATCTATGTTTCTATATTGCTATCTGTGTTACACTTAGGGCCTTATTCATCAAACTAAAGAGGTGGAGGAAGCCAATAGCAGTGGAAATTACAATTCCCATTGAATTAAATGGACTTCTAACCCCTTGAATACTAGAGGGGTTTCCAGTTTTCCCATTTACGACAATGAGAATTTAGGGAATTTTCATTTTGATTCTATAGTGCGGTTGGTTTGCCTCAGAATTGCTCCTCTTAAGTTTGATCAATAAGGCCCTAGTGTCTCATTCCTATAAATCTTGACTTTGGGGAGAAGGATATTGTTGTAACAGTGCTTTCCACGTACACCGGTCATACAATAAATCACAGAGGCTGCAAGAGATGCAAAAGTGAGACATCAATAACTACTTGTGTGATAAAGAGGGCAGGGAGGCAGGAGATCATGTACTGGCACACTGAGCTCTGTGTTTAATGCAAAATGCCACTAATCTAAATTCAACCCTTTAAGTGCCAGAGGGGGTCTCCAACACATGGCAGATCAGTGAGCTTAAAACCTCTCTGCCACTCAGTGAATGAAAATTGTCTTCTAGAACATGTAGTTTAACTTTGAGTGCAAGAGGGCTGTCCAAACCCCTCTGGTACTCAAAGGGTTAAAACACATAGACCCTAGAGTGTATCAGTGAAGCACTGCTGCCTGGAATTCTTGTTATTTAAGCTTACAACAAACTGGGGCATTTCATGTACTCTCATGTGAAACAAAGCAAGTTATTTTCTTTTAAAATGACCTGAAAGTGAAACACACACACTCAGACACACACACACAGATTCAGACATACACACAGACAAAACACAAATACACACATACATATATAAACACATAGTTCATATTCTTACAGAACAGTGATGGCTCTGTCCACAATATATCCTTAGTTGAGAAAAATATTTGCCCAACCCTGAGCTAGTGGGATCGAAGGGAAGGAGCACTGCAGGCTGGAGGATTGTACACATAGAGTGGACACTTGTACAGAAGTGGGGGAGTTACTAATAACCCTCCCATTGTTTGTCCATCACCCTTCATCCTTCACATTAACTATAACAGACAATCACTTAATTCCCACCTTGACTTCTCAACCTAAACCCATCCCTGCCCCCCTTTCACCCATTTTCAGGGGTGGGCAGCCTATGTACTCTGAGTCTTTGTTGAGCTACAAATCCAGCCATTCTTTGCTTACCATTCGTAAAATGAGAATTATTTGAATTCTAGGCCAACAACAGCCTGTCATGCCCTTCACCCTATCCTTGCCTCTCTCCCCCTTCATCCTAACACTGCATTTCTCATATTTCACCATAACCTTACCTCTTTTTTACCCTTCACCCTTACCCAGTCTCCCATCACCCTGTTACTTTGCACCTTTACTCTGTTACCTGTGTCTCTTCTCTCCAGTCACAATTTCCCCTTTTCTTTTCTGTTCAACCCCACTATCATCTCTACTTTCCTAATTACTGAAACTTTGTCATATGCACTGCCTTTTTGGTGTAAATGCATGTGTTTCTTTTGCAGGATCACTATATGTATTTGCATGTCAGTATTGTTTGTGTGCATCAGTGTGTGAATTAGCCCCCCTGCCTTATAGTCCGTTCACTGGGTCTTGTTACAGTGTTGACATGCTGCTCTTATAAAGTAATTTGTTGTCCTGCAGGTCTTGTGTAACACTCTTCTGGTTTATCACATTGGTGTATTTTGCTGCTGATATCTTATAAAGGTATATTGTCTCGTCAGTCTCTTGTAAGGGTAATTTTCCTTCTGGTTTCTTGTAAACTTATATTGTCCCACTGATCTCTTGTAAAGGTGTATTGCCCACCGATATCTTCATATTGGTGCATTTCCTCTGCATTTTTGCAATGACCTCCTGCCCTGCTACTCTCACAGGACTTTCAGGCTCGATCCAAATGTTGGAGACGGCTGTTTTTTCTGCCGATGGCATTTTTTCCAGCACAGTAAGCTAAATGCTATGAGGGAATTAGAATTGAGTCTGCCCTTATATATGGGCAATCTTACTTCTAATTCTCTCACAGCCATTGGCTGGGATATGCTTACGCACCTCCCAGCCAATCAGTTTAAAGCACAGCCGCTTAAATCTGATTGGCTGGGAGGTGCGTAAGCATATCCCAGCCAATGGCTGTAAGAGAAGTGTCACGGTTTGCAGGCAAAAGAAGGACAGACACAATCGTTTGAAATATAACCACCTTTATTTATAATGTACAGCAATAATAGTATAGCCCACACAACCCCAGACAAGCAACTAGGACCCAAGGTCCCTCCGGAGCTGCACATTGTGCTGTGCCCTGCACTACTCAAATGGGACAACAGAAAATGGTAAAAGGTGTAAGTCACCACTCTATCTGTGACAGAGACCAAAAGCAGACCAGAGCCAGGAGGGACCGAGACTACAGGTCAGGCAAGCAGGTAGTGTAGGGAGGGAGTAGGCAGCCAAAGTCACAGGTCAGACAAGCCGGGGACTACACGGAGCAAGAGTAACCAGGCCACTGATCAGGCAACCGGAGACTATGCTGAACGAGTAGGAGCCAGAGCAACTGGTTAGGCAAACCAAGGACTACAAGGAGCGAAAGTAACCAGGCCCACAAGGAAGGCAACAGGAGGCTACACTGAGCGGGTAGTAGCCAGGGCCACTGGTCAGGCAAGCCGGGGTCATACACTGAGCGAGTAGTCAGCCAGAGCCGCAGGTCAGAACCGTTGTGGGTAGTCAGACAAGCCAGGGTCATACACGGAGCGAGTTAGTCAGCCAGAGCCACATGTCAGAACCAATATGGGTAGTCAGACAAGCCAGGGTCATACACAGAGCGGATTCTCAGATAAGGCACGGGTCACAAAGGAGCACAAAACACACTAGCAGAAACACCAGGTAAGGGCAATGACTCCAAGACCCAGGGAGGTTTACAAGGGAGCAGAAGGAGGCAGGACCCAATTAGGCCACCCAGAATAGGCTCATAAACAGGCGTCCGTGATACTGCCTGTTACCTGATGTAGCAATGAAGAAGTGGCCGGAGGCCATGCTGGCCGGCAGCCATACAGTGGTAAGGAAGCACAGGATAGCCCAAGGGAGACTGTGATAGTACCCCCCTCTTAACGACCTCTCCCCCGTGAAAGAGGACCAGCACTAGAGGCAGTGCGGGAGTGGAATTCATGGAGAAGGGCTGGAGCATGTAGATCTCTCTTAGCTACCCAGGAACGCTCTTCAGGTCCATAACCTTTCCAATGTACTAGATATTGTACCTGGCTTCTGACCCTGCGAGTTTCCAAAATACTTTATACCTCATACTTCTCATGGTCCCCTACTTGGTCAGGTCTGGGACGGACAGGAGCAGTAGTAGATCTGTATCTGTTACAGACCAATGGTTTTAGTAGTGACACATGGAAAGCATTAGAAATGAGCATATTAGCAGTGAGTTCAAGGGCATAGGTTACGGGGTTAATCCTACGGAGAACCTGAAATGGGTCCACAAATTGGGAAGCCAGCTTTTTGCAAGGCACCTGGAAATGGAGATTGCGTGAGGACAGCCATACTCTCTCCCACACCTGGAACACTGGAGACGGTAACCGTCTACAGTCTGCTTGTCTCTTATAATGCAATGTGGAACTCTGCAGGGATCTCTGAACCCATAGCCATGTGGACCGAAGCATTCTCAAGGGCTCCTCCAGAGCAGTAATATTCTGAGCCTCGAAATACTCTGGCAGCAGCGAAGATTGGAACCCGTAGTTCATCAGAAAGGGTGAGTTCAGAGAGGAGGAATTGACTGCACTATTTCTGGCCAGCTCTGCCCATGGTAACAGGTTCGCCCAATTGTTATGATGGTCCGAGATAAAACAGTGGAGGAACTGTTCCAACGCCTGATTAGACCTTTCTGCAGCACCGTTAGACTGTGGATGGTAAGCCGAGGAGAACGAGAGCTGGATGCCCATCTGACCACAGAATGCTCTCCAAAAATGTGACACAAACTGGCTCCCACGATCTGAGACTACCACCTTGGGTATACCGTGGAGACGAACCACCTCCTTGGCAAAGATCTCGGCCAAATCCTTGAAGGAAGGTAGTCCTTTAAGTGGTACAAAATGGGTCATCTTAGAAAATCTATCCACAATCATGAGGATGACAGTGAAACCTTCTGAGACAGGCAAGTCTACCATAAAGTCAATTGATAAGTGCGACCAAGGCCGCTCCCCATTGGGAATGGGTTGAAGGTGTCTAGGGGTCTTAGCCCGAGGACAGGTGGAACAGGCAGCAACAAATGCGGAACAATATGCCCTTAGGCTGGGCCACCAAAAGAGTCTAGTAATAGACCATATTAGTTGGTCTCTCCCAATGTGCCCTGCAGCCTTCGAGGAATGGTAGGTCTCAAGCAGTCTGGTACGGAGGTCATACACAGAGCAGATTCTCAGATAAGGCACACAAAACACAATAGCAGAAACACCACGTAAGGGCAACGACTCCAAGACCCAGGGAGGTTTATAAGGGAGCAGAAGGAGGCAGGACCCAATTAGGCCACCCAGAATAGGCCCATAAACAGGCGTCCATGCTAGTGCCTGTTACCTGATGTAGCAATGAGGAAGTGGCCATAGGCCATGCTGGCTGGCGGCCATGCAGAGGTAAGGAAGCACAGGATAGCCCAAGGGAGACTGTGATAGTAATACTGCCCATATATAAGGGCAGTTTCAATTCTAATTCCCTCAGAACGGAGCGGGCATCGGCCCGTGGACATGAAGAGGTGTGGGGATGGCACATTATTCTGTCTCTGCCGCTGCCTCAGTGGCCTCCCCCAGCGCCAGAGACAGCTACATCAATGCTAAGTATCATGTTGGCATTTTTAACTTATGTGAATACTATTTTCTTGGCATAAATTTGAAACATTTACTATGCAAGGTGGCATTTATAGATTAACAACCAGCACACTACTGCATAATTTAACCCTTTGAGTCCCATAGAGGTACGCAATGCATTGCTTTGAAATACGTTCCATACCCCTCTGGCACTCAAGGGGTTAAACAATGTATTAGTGTGCCGCACATGTATGCTTTTGACTTTTACTTTGTTTTCATGTTTTACAGTAAGAAGTCAGAAGATACAAGAGAACAAAGAAGACAGAAGAAAGAATGAAGATAGAAGGAGACAGACAGTGGATGACAGGTAAGTGTAACAGATTATATAACGATCGGTGCTTGACAGTATGTTTTTTTTTTTCCTTTGAAGTTCCCAAAACTGCCAGTATTTAGCAGCATTTTGGGAAATTAACGCACAAAACGGACGTTTGGACACAACGCCAGTTTTGTTGTCTAATGTCTGTTGTGCTTAATGCCTGTAGGACATTTTAATACCGACCATGACATTTTATTTTGTCGATCTGTATCCATTTTGCCCTACCGGCATTTTTTACTCCAACATTTGGATCGAGCCCTTATTCTGGTGGAAAACAGTGCTAACTTTATAAGCTCAACATTTCAGTGTATATACAGACCTAATAAATCAAATTAAACATTATTTTAAAATTCACTATTTTTTTTAAAAAATGTTTGGGGAGAACCCCAGTGGCTCCCTAAATGACAATGGCACTCTGCACAATTCTACCCCCCCCCCAAGAATGTTCAAGGCTCATTCACCCTTGTACCAGTGGTTGTCTGGATGACATTTGGAACATTCTGACCTCTGCAAATGTGTCTTGTGATGCTGTTCTTAGGAGCTGACTGTCCTCTTCATCTGTAGTCTGATGTTGTGAGTCCCTGGTCTCCAAGTGCTAAGGTTTTTGATCCCAGGGAGTTCGATGGGACCAGCATTATTTCTGTAGTTTGTTGATTCTGTCTTGGGTTTGTCAGTTGACATCATAGGAA
This sequence comes from Rhinophrynus dorsalis, assembly GCA_037306005.1. Lineage (NCBI taxonomy): Eukaryota > Metazoa > Chordata > Amphibia > Anura > Rhinophrynidae > Rhinophrynus > Rhinophrynus dorsalis. The sequence goes on along the minus strand of CM074719.1, from coordinate 471,846,423 downwards.
ACTATGCATGTTCTGAAGCGTCTCAAAGCTGAAAACATAGTGTTAAATGTCTCCAGAGCTAACAGCCAGTATACACAGCAGACAACCTTTATACGAGGACTGTAATAATATACATATCTCAGATGGTATGATGCTTGTTATACTTTGTTTATATTTTGCTATATTAGCTTTATTATTTTATATAAGGAAATTATGAACAGGACTATAAAAGTCAGAAAGATAACGGCTGGAGGTAAAATGGCTGGAAATTACCTCTGTAGATGCCATTGGTTTAATTATCAAGTGCTGCTCAACATGGCCTGTGGCCACATACTGATAGAGATCGATCTACGACTGGTGTCCAAATCATACCTCAGCGATTAGCAATGGACTGTACCGAAATCTCAGACCCCCTCCCACCACACATACACAATCCCTGAATGGTTGCCAGCATTTATCATGTAGCTGTTGTTGCTTTGCTAAATATTTCCAAGATAAAATGTTGTTTTGAATGTATTTTGCTTCCACAACTGATTTTTTTTCTGAGACTCAAACGAAACAGAAAACTGCACTATGTTACTTAAAATGAATCCATTATTTAGATCCCTTACAAAACATGTGTCTAAAATAAATAAAGGTTAACCAATGTTCAGTCTCTACTTTAGTTAAGAATCCAAATACAAAATTATGCCCTATAAATTTTAACTGTCTTCCATGCCTTCTGGCCAATCTTATTTCCAGAGGTAAGGCAGGTGATACTGCACAAGCGCATTAATAAATTAAATTGTAAGTTCTTTGGGGCAGGGTCCCCTTCCCAGTGTATGATTCCCTTTGCTACACTTTTCTACTGCTAATAATGCAATGATAACACTTTAGTCTGATGCTCTTATCCCTGCTCTGTATGTGTGGTGCTATATAAATAAAGATACATAAATACATAATACATACAAGGACATGTGGCTAGTATATAGGCCTCAGATGATTGGAGTAGCTGTGTGGGCTTAATTTCACCATCTGATCATTCCTAAATCAATTTTTTAAATGGTATGAAGAAATGGAAGAAGAATGTTTAGCCTGCAGTTAAAAAATGGCCAAAGTAGCAAACCCTGAAAATACTGGTTTGTCACCTTACTAAATGGTCAACAGAACAATACAGGCAATCCACTATGTACTTCTGCAGATCTGAGTTCAACGCCAGCTCTCCATGGTACAGCCACCACCCACCACCTCTACGACTATACCAAATGCAAAATAAATGTTGTTAGTATGGTGCATGGCTGCCAAAAATAAGACTGTGGATTAAAATAAGCTTGCTTCATAAATGATGAGCTCATTAGGCCTGGATAATGCCTAGTGTCCATTCTCTAACATAGTGTTGTCTCCAATGCTGGAGGTCCTGATGCTTGCAAGGTTATGCACAGGCATACCTAAGCTTAGATAAATAGGAATTTGGGAATGTTCATTTGTTAATTGCTCAATTTTTCCTTTAAAGGGATAGTAATGTTTCATAATAAAAGCAGCTCTAATTAATCATCATAGTATTTGGACTTTGGAGAGTGTTATTTCAGTTCTGTCAGAGTTGTAGTTCAAGAGTTATTCAATGACAAAGTCTCCCCTTCCTGCCCATTTTACTGATGTAACACTCTTCAGACAGAGCAGAAGGGAGGTGCCCAGGTAGACTGCAGAGAGGGACAATCTTCAATTAATATAAGGGAAAAACCTGAAAAATGTGTCAAGGGGGCAGGGTTTTCATTGTTTTCATGGAAAGAAGATTGTCCCCTGCTGTTATCTGTCTGGTCTCACAACTAGATTTCCTATCTGAGAAGAGATGGCTTACACTAGGTAAAAGGGGTGGGAGGGGAAACTTTGCTTGTGAATATCTCTCAAACCATAAAGGTTTGAGAGATAAAACTTATATCGTTCTTCATGTTTTTTTAATGCCTACAAAATAAAATAAAGATAAAACGAAGTATTACTATCCCATTAAGCATAAGGCCCAATATCCCTTCTACTCCTCTTCATCTTACACAGGGAGTTAGGTTAAATCTCTCAAAAAATATAAGCCCATGTGTCAAAGTACTGGCATTATTAGTGAATTAATAAGATTAACTGGATAATTCAAGAGTAAAGCAGCTGTACCACAGGGGATAAAAGCTCATTCTCCAGATTTCCATTGAATTAAATGGGACTTGCTAGAAAGGTCTCCAATACATTGCTTTGTAATGCTTTGGAGATGTGTCTAGCATTCAGGGGGTTAAAAGGCCCATTTAAATAAATAGGAATTTCTACTTATCTCCTATAATGCGGACGATTTGCATCATTCTTATTGAATTACTCCAGTTTTTTAGTGCATCAGCCGGATTGAGACAAATTCCCATTCAAGGTAAATAAACATTAGATAACTAGTGGTCTGACTTCCTGGCCACTCCAGAGCTGGTGACAGGGGACAATTTTTAAAGGAGAACTACTACCTCCAAATAATAACCCCCTGCTTACTTTACTATGGCCTGAAATTCCTAATGGCTTGTATGAATTTTACCATTGTGTCTTTGTTCAGGAGATAACATATTCAATCAGTCCTGGATGTCATGTCTTTGAAGGAAGACATGACAGCTGCTGGTGTGTTTTTAAATCTGAAGCAGGCAGAATACATGAGCTTACTTAACCCTTGAAGGAACAGAGTGTTTTGCAACACATTGAAAAGCAATGCACTGTATACCCCTGTGGTTTTCAAGGGTTAAGATTACAATGTGTCATGGACAGTGTCTGTGCCCTGCCAGCTTCCATGGACATGAAGCTGACTCCTCTTGAACCAGGAAGCAAGTGAATAATTCATGGGGGCCATTAGGATTTTCTGGCCATAGTAATGTAAAAGGGGATTATTGTTTGGAGGTATTAGGTCTCCTTTAAGGTTTCGGCAGGTGTAGTCTTCACATGATGTACGGTATGGTCAGCATCTGTGCAATGCTCCCTGTGAAGGCAAACAAAGCTTTTCTGATGGAAAGTAAATGGTGATGGATGTTGTGTTTCCCATATTACCATATTATTCTGTTATTCCAAATTAAGCTTTCTCGGGGATGAGGGAAGGAAGCTCCATTCCTAAGCAATACAAATTTAATAAGGACATTGTCACTATATAAATAATGCCCCCTCCCTCACCATTGGCCCCAGGGGGATGGCTGGTATTGGGCGGCCGTACACAGTCAGATCGCGCTGTCTCCCCTATTTACACAGATTAGCATCGAGCACGCAGCCAGCTCCAGCCAATTTGTACTAATTTATTATTAATCAGAGAATTCTCCTTCGTTAAGGACGCTTGGGGTGGGTGACTTTGCTGCTTTTAACCCTTGATCTGCAAAAGTACGTACTTCTCTCCCTTGGGTTTATGTAGAGGAAAAGAAAGATTTATGTCCCAGTAGGCTATGCAAAGTATTTAAGACTAAATGATTAATATCCTATGTGTTAGGGACTAAGTGGAGGCTTTATGAGGAAGCAGGTTATGTAAAATGCGTGGGTACAAAAGACAAACATGCCGCTGTGTTATATAGTTATATTATGAAGGATTTAAACAACAAGGCTGATGCATTCAGTAGAACTGGGGAAAATTTGGGGCAAACCAACTATATCATATGGTACAAATGAAAATCCCCATTGCGTTAAATGTGGCTTTTACCCCTTTGAGTGCCAGAGGGGTATCCAATATATTGTAAAACAATGCATAAGATGGTCCTTTGGCACTCAAAGCATTAACACCTTGAATGGTAGAAAGTTCTCCTATGCATTTAAATCAATGAGGATTTCGGGAATTATTATTAGTCACCTAATAATGGAATGAAACACTAGCAGTTTATGTAGAATATATACTAGGGACTAATTAAATTTTTTAAAATTATAAAGGATTTATGACTAGAAACATAAAATACAGGTTGAAATTCTCTATGTGAGATACTAAGGATTAACCTTGCAATAGGCTAAGCAGCATTAATGAGCAAAAGGATAAATATTCATAGAAGCTCTGCACAATCTATACAAAAAGCATTAACTAACTAATAGGAAAGGCGACTTGCCGCCCATCTTATTATGTTAACTCTGTGGTTGCTAGAGAGGCCTCCAATGTATTGCTTTGCAATGCATTAGAGACCCCTAGCATTCAAGGGATCTGTTGATAATAATAATGAGCCGTTTTTGAGTGCATGCACAATACACCGAACAGTGATAAACGATTTCTTTGAAAGACTTGGCAGAACATATGTGGAATATAGAGGGCAATGTACACATCTTCCAGCAAAAGTCATTTTCTATAACTATATTAAGGAGACTAGACATTCCATTAACCCGGTGAGCGCCTGAGAGGTCTCCAACATATTGCATTGCAATGTGTTGGAGACCTCATTGGCACTCAGAGGGTTAAACATTGTAATACTGCATGACTGCATAAGAATCAGAACAACCACGTAGGGTGTGTTTTTCAAAAGCATTCTGCAATTAATCCTTTTACTGCCAGAGAGGTATCCAACACATTTCTTTTCAATGCATTGAATACCCCACTGGCACTCAAATTATAAAGGATTTCAGGAGGTGATAAAGAGGTAACAAAGCGGAGATGACTTCTCCAGTGATATCACTTCTCCAATGTTTATGTTATTCTATGGCTCTAATGGACTAAGATTTCTCCCATTTGAGAAAGCTCAGCACACAGGCTCCATAGAATAACACAGAAACTGGAATAGTAAGGTCACTGGAGAATCATCTCTAGGAATGGGCGAAAGTTTATGCCTCAAAAGAGAAACAGAAGAAAAATTGCATTTTTCAGTGAGAGGCAATTTTTTTGTGAAAAGTGCATTTTTTCCTCTTTTTTCGCCTAGCTCACTACATTGAATCAATGGGAAGACTGAATTTCTCCCCACCACATAGCAAGTTTCCTTTATTTTCCCACAGGCATAGTATAAAAAGGGGTGTCAGGTTCCTGTAGCATGCCATTTTGTGTTCGTGAGAGGAAGAGAGAGCAGTGCATTTTTCAGCTAATTAAGTGTAATAAAGTGGAGTTGAAGCATAGTTTAGTTGGTTCACTTTTAAAATGTAGCACAGAAGAGTGCACGCAACTAAATGGCGCATTCACCATGTCGCCATGATGAAAAGGGTGACATGAGAATCTCGCCCTGCATCAAAAGCACCAGATTCTCATGTCGCCGGCTTAAACCTCACTTTAACTTGCATCTGATATTGTAGTGGCCACAACATACCTTTGCAAGATCTTTGATCTGTGTGCTCCAATGCTCAGCATATTTTTTGGTGTCTTCACAGGATCTGGCATTTAGTATGTTACTCAGGTGCTGGGGTTTCATATTTGGTTTTGGAACTTCAAGTATAATAAACCCTTTACAGTTCCGGACTTATCATCTGTCTTTCTTGTCTCCACCCCATAAACGTTTTAATATGTGCATTCAATACATATAAGTTCCAAAGAACTTCAAGTACGCTAATATATTTCTGAACAGGGGTCAATCCAGGGGTCTCATAGGCAGCAGTCCAACATTTGTGGTGGTGGTGGCACTGGTGGTGATACATCTCTGTAGGACTTGCTCCCAGACCAAAGGTTGGTAACTGATACACACAAAGACTGTGTAGCTCCTAGGAGTGGTCCCATTGCATGTGAGATGGGTTCAGCATACTTACAGGAAAGCTACATTCTCTGCAAGTACAATGTGGAAACCCTTAGTTGCCCACCAGCAAGAGTTGTCAGAGCAGGTTTTCAGTGAAGCCAGTTATACTGTAAATGTCCATAGGACAAGGCTATCAAGTAGCAATGTTTGGAGACTAACACTCTTAAAAATGAAGCAAAATCTAATAGCATCTAAGTATAAGGTAGCAGAAGTGAACAAAACCACACATGGCAGATAAAGCCAGGGCACATATATTATTAACAGCAGCACAGAAGATAAAGAAGAGGAGGGATATGAAGGGTTGCTGCCATCTACCACCACACCAGTCCACCACCATCATACACATCTGCCACATTCATTATCGGTTGTACCCTTTTTTTAAATGTCTTTTAAAATAATGCCTAGCCAGCACTGCAGCAGGCTTACACAGAGAAAAGCTTGAGAAAAATCTCTGTGTGCAGGACTCAGGTTAGCCAAATAAAAGCTCAGAGTAAATCACTTTTTGCAGAACTTGTCAAAACAAGCCCTTAGGTAATAACTTTTTTGCAGGACTTAGCCTTGCAACATACACAAGCCCAGAGGTTATTCTTAATCAGGGCTGTTGTGCCAAAGTTTGTCTCCTCCTTTCCCTGTTTCACCTCCTTGCCACAAATAGTGTACAGTTGCTGATAACTGCATTATGCCCACCCTAAGGGAAAAATATTCACACACGCATGATTTAAGTGAAGTAAAAGGTGGAGAAGAATGGATTTCTTCTTCAGAATCACCTTCACTAGCTGGGGCAGGTGATGCTGCGGCATTAACATCATTACTGCAGCTACGATGAAAATTGATTGCAAATGGAGCAGGCCTTAGTCCCATATCCCTGCTTGAAGGAACCAGTTCCACAATGGCCATGGTGCTCAGACTGTGGCACACTAGCCCTCTCATCACCATCTTTCTGTTGAGACAGATGAAGATCACAAGGGAGGGACAATGTTGGGGACTCGGCCTCATTGGGTCTGATGAATGTGGCCTCCCAGTCCCTTTAGTATTGTTGGTGCCACTGCTAGTGTTAGTGACTGACTTCTCCTACTCAGAGTAACTAGCCTCAAGGTCCATCCAGCTTCTCCTTAAAACAAAACAAAACACAGTGGTGGTGTTAGCTAGCAGTATGAAACAATAGGTAACCACTTTTTTATATTTGATTTCAATGTATTTATTTTTTTCCTCTCTCTCTCTATCTGTCTCCTTCAAATATACCACACTACAGTGGGTTTATTTAGTATATGGGCAGAAAGTTTTGCCCCATCGAACTGAATAATCTAGGCAGGACATGGAATAATTCTTGCAAACTTTTCTGTGTACTTAGGAAAAGTCGCTATATCTATGGGTTTCTCTATGGTCAAAATTTCCCATGGGAAAAGCAGAAAACCATGTGTATTATGCAAAAGTTCTCGTGGGAGTGAAACAGGACTTTTAATCCATCCCTGCTAATGATGATTCCTCTTCCTAAGAGTCATTAGCCTCAGGGTCCATCCAGTTTCTCCTTTTTTTATAAACAGTGGTAGGTTAATGTGTCAATTACAGTGTGTAATCATCAATATATTAAAAATGCTTGTCCATCAATTTGTTAGTTCATGCAAACCAAGGAACTACAAACCTCCATAGCCTTGGAAGCACCCTAAAAGTACTTTAGCCCTTTAGATGCCTTTGAACATAAAGCAAAGTGACTATCTGGGGCTAATGTAGTTAGCCATCACAGACAGACAAACACACACACACACACATGCATGCACTGAGTTCTCCAAGCTGTAACCATCAACTCTGGGGTCAATCCAGGGTATCCAGCTATTCAGATTGGAAACAGAGTACCTCATCATGTCTGATGGGGTAGTGAAATGGAATGTTGATATGGTGACCTCCTAATGTAACCACTATGAGGTACTACATTGTCCTTGATCTAATATGTGGGGCAGGACATAAACTTGGAAGAGAACCTAAGTGAAGAAAGTCTGGGCATACTCTGCATAAATAAAATAAATGGGGAAAAAAGTAAGATAGAAAGAATTGGACCATATGCCAAGATAGACAAGACCCATTCTGTGTATGGGATGATGTATAAAAAGTGTGATAAAAAGCATCACCAACACCCAATTCACTGAATTTTACTGTAATTATTAAAATGCCCAAAAGTGTGAATTAAAACAATCGATTACCCATTTTTTTCTATGTGATAGTCATAAAACCGTCACTAATATGTGACTAAAGGGTCTGTTCGAAAAGAAATGAAGTGTTCCTCTAGACAAACATATAGGAGTAAATTGTTAGGACATATTTTTTGCTGTACTTCACCCCAATACCTATAATTTGCATAAACAAAATAATAATGGTAATCAACTTAATATTGCCTCTTAAATTGTGTAAAGAGAATAATTACTGTATTGGTCGATTGAACTCTGCTGGTACTAAAAGAGCACCACTCGTGTACAATCTGCTTATAAGAAGAAAGGCTATATTCAAAGAGAGGCAATATTTGTCTTCCCAGAATTTTGCTCATATAAACCTCATATGCGTCAATATTGCTACCTAGTACACAAATAGCTTGATCATGCTAGTGTAATCCAAATAAGTATAGTATAGAGGACAGTCTATAAATTATGGTTTATCACATACACAAGAAACAACTCTATTAGAATTAACTGGGAGATGGTAGTCCTGCATTAATTCACAGTCGTGTCTCCCTAACACAGTACAATATGTGTATTGATTCTAGTAAGTCACATAGCAGCGAAAAACCCAATACCAAACTAAGTCACATCAATTAGGAGTAGCGTCTCAAAGAATTAAGTGTGTTGTTATCGAAGTGGCACCACTGAGGGGAACAACATACACAGCCGGACATGGAAAACCCTAGTCCACTAATTGCCCTACGTGTTTTGTTGGACAGAGCTGGCTTCTTCAGGGACACTATATGAGACATATATTAACTCATATAAATATTATATGAGCAAATGCTGAGTAGACAAATATTATCTCGCTTTGAATTTGTTGTAACCCATTTGCACCTATATGTTTGTCTAGATGAAAACTTCAGTGCTTTTCGGACATGTACTAGTGATTTTTTTTTGCTATAACATATAATGTATGAATAGTCAGTTGTTTTAATTCCCACTTTTTGGTATTTGAATAATTACAATAAGATTCAGCGAATTGTGTTTTGGTGATGCTTTTTTATCACACTTAGGTATATACAGCAATTAAATATGCAGTATTGCTGCTAACAACTCACTGAGTATAACACTCTACAAGAAAGAAGCCTGTCAATCTGCCTTTTCCTTCACAGCTCCAAAAGTCTGGAATAACATAGCCAAAAAATCAGATCTTCTCTCGGTCTAAAATCCTTAAAAATAACTGCTTCTTTATATCTAAAAACAACATGTAACTGTATATATGTGATGACGGGTACTAAGAGACAGGCTAGGCTAGAAAGAGATACCCCAAACGCTAGAAGAAGATCAGTCTCCTCCAACAAGAAATTAGGGAGCAAGATGCTGGAGTGTGACGCTAGGGGGCGTAGCTCATGTACGGAGGCTACCTACCAGGGGTCGTGCTGCGGCTGTGCCGTATAAAGGTGCTGGCCGTGAAGCCAGATTAGTCCCCTTCAGTTGAGCCAAAGGGGGCCCGCGATAACCCCGTGTAGCCAAACAACTACTACCCTAATCCCCAGGGAGGAAATAAACTCCAAAGAAAAAGGGTACTCACCCAGGCCTGACGGGTACCCAAGGTCAGCAGGAAAAACACCAAGACTCGGGAAGCAGGGAGATGTCTGAAATAGGATCAGCCACACACTGGAGAAGTTTCAGCAATCAGGAGATGGCGAGAGTAGTCAGTAAACAAGCCAGGTCATACACGTTCTACTGAAATGGTACAAATTCAGGAGACAGGAGAGTAGTCAGGGATCAAGCCAGGTCATACACGTAATACTAGAATGATAAGAACTCAATACTAACTAGACGCTATACTAACACGTCTGAAACCCCTGAATGCACCCAATAAGAAGCCGTATACCGGAAGTGACGCGAGCACCAAGCAACAGGGAAACACAAGCCGCTGCTAGGCAGCACGTTGCATCCGGCGAGGAAAGAAGCCACCGCGACAGCAAAGAAGGCGTCGAACGACGGAGATAACCAAGAACCCGCAAAGAGGCAGTACGTGACAATATAACATTTTTAGTGTGTGTTTGTGTATAATGTCTCTGTATTTGCACAAATACGCAACACATTGCTGTAAACACTCCAGGACATACTTGAAAATTAGATAAATTTCAATGTATTCTTCCTGGAAAACATTTTTCTAAATAAAAAATAAATACAAATATTGAACAGGTCGTCTATCTTGGCATATGATCCAATTCTTTATTTCTTTTTCCAAAGTATTTTATTTATATAATTATTAAGACATGCGATACGCTCTCCCCTACCTCATACACTTCCATACTCTGCACAAAACTAGCTCCTATTGTGTTTGCTCTGTAGTTAGGTGTATATAACCTGTTTAGGATAGACAGACAGACAGAACCACAATAAGATGAAGGAAGTTAATTCTGGAAGAAAATGGGGAGAGGCACCGAAGTGTGATAAAAAGGTGATGAAAAGGAGAAAGGTGTTGAAGAGGAGATAATCTCCAATCCCTTTGTTATGCTATGGAGCCAATACACAAAGATACCCCTCACTGGAGAAATCTTAGTGCCTAGGTTCCACAGACTACCATAGGTACTGAAGACACAGGGCTCGATTCTATTACCAGCGCTAAAAATAAAACAGGCGTTGTTTTTTAAGTCAGTTTTTGCTATCCTGTTACCCGACTTGTGAAAACACTTACCGCCTGTCTAAAAAAAGCCCACAGGAAACAACTAAAAACAACATGCAATTAGTATCCTATTACCCACGCTCAGTATTACTGGCTGTTTTGTGGTTACATTTAAGTCAGAAATTCTGCTCCTAAGAGGTTGAGGCGTAGAAGCCATAACGACAGTTTCAAAACCATCGTTCTTCGAACAAAAGCAGTGCAGAATACAGTATACAGCATAGAAATCCAACATAAAGTGCCCCTCTTCGACATATTAATCCCCCTTTTAAAAGTGGACTTGCAGTGCTTTCTTTCACCACTTTAATTCAACTAATATTGTTCATATTCCACATTTTAACCCTTCCCCTTCAAAATTCGACTTACAGTACTTTCTTTCACCACATTAATTCGACAAATATTGTTCATACGACATTTTAACCCCCTCCCCCTTTAAAATTCGACTACAGTGCTCCCATGACTTTCTTTCACTATTTTTATCCAACATTTTTCTTCTCTTTTTTATTCGACATGCACTCGTATTTTGTTTTGCAAGATTAACCCTATGAATACCAGAGAGGTAGCAACACATAGCGATATGTTTGCTACCCATCTGGCACTCAAAGGGTTAAAAGAACTAGTGGAAACAGTGCTCCTCAATATTACATAAACCTATATCTTGTTTCTAATGAGTAGCCTAAACTCTATTTTATGAGATCAACTCTTAGTAAATAACAGGGATCTAACTTCCATTATCTTTATGAGCCACCCTTACACTGCCAGTTGCTTGTGAGCCCTGGGCTGTAAAAACCTCAGAATTCTCACAGCCAGCGTGTGTATGTATGGCTTGTTGCCAAAAGCCGACAATAAGTTCCAATCTACCCTTGCAACAAAGTATTTAGTCAGTGTGCTCAAGAAGACTTTGTTGCATCTTGTTTGAGATTACATAAAAAGAGATAAGCATCTGAGGCTACATAAATCCACTGAAGAACTGTAGTTGGTTCTCCAAGATGTTTGGAACAACCAACCTGCTGAGCTCCTTAGAAAACTGTGTCCATGTTTACCTAGAAGAATTGATGCTGTTTTGAAGGCAAAGGGTGGTCAGACCAAATATTGATTTGATTTAGATTTTTCTTCCGTTCACTCACTATCATTTTGTTAACTGATAAAAATAAACTATTAACAGGTCTATTTTAAAAGCATTTTTACTTTACAGCATTTTTTCCTCACATGCCTAAGACTTTTGCACAGTCCTTTATATATTATTTTAAATATTAAGTGTTACTATTCCTTTAACCCCTTGAATGCTAGAGAGGTCTCCCATTCTATATCAGGCAAAGTGTGGGAGACATCTAGCATACAAGGGTTTAAAATCCCAACTGAAATCAATGATAATTTGTATTTTTATTTGTCCCCTATGTTACAGGGGAATGTAGTAATAGGAGTTTGCACTAAAATCAAAGAAAATCTCCATTTTATGCTGCATGTGCCAAAGGGAGAGTAATGTGATGCATTACATTAATATGCTCTTTGTTTAACTTTGAGTGCCAGAAAAGCATCCGGTTAGGGCCAGAGTAGGGTTTGTGGGGCCAGGAATGCAATAATTTGCATGGGGGGATGGTGTTAGGCAAATCAATCAACATTACAGTAGAAATTGATCTACATTAGTGATATTATGGAGCGTACAATTGAAATGAATCTACTCTAGTGATAACACAGAGCATACAATTGAAATGGTACTGCTCTAGTGATACCATAATAGCCATTGACCCACACATCCTTGTCCCACATACTGACCCAAAGCCTTGCCTCACTGACCTCAATGCCCCACTGCATTGGTAGGTCTAAACCACACATACTGATCCCCAGCCTTGTCCCACTGCACTGCTAGCTATAAAACCACACATACTAACCCCACCCAGCCTTGACCCAATGCACTGGTAGCCATAGAACCACACATACTAACCCCCAGTCTTTTCCAGCTACACTGGTAGCCATAGAACCAGAGATACTGGCCCCTAGAACTAGAACTGTCCCACTGACCTGCAGCCTTGTCCCACTTCACTGATAGCCGTAGAACCACGCATGCTAAAGGACAGAAGCCATAAGTACTCTGATGCAGTTTATTAGGAAAGCTGAACTTACCTTATCAACACTTATCAGGTCCTTGAGGAGGACTCCTCTTAAGTCTGGAGCACTGGAACCATATGGGATAAATCTGAGGCAGCCCATGGCTATTTTGACTTGCTATTGTAACTGCTTGGTGGAAGGAATGGAGTCTACTACTATGTGTCGATATGATAAGTTCAGATTTTATAATAAACTGCACCAGAGTTCTTATGGCTACTGCGCTTCAAGAAAAGGTGAATGGATAAAGATCAGCACTTACACTGGCAGACTCCATTCATTCCACCTAGTAGTTCCAAATACGGTTAAGTTCAGCCAAGTTCACCACCACGAAAGATGACTGATGAGAGCTCTAAAACAACTGGGATGGCTTTATTACCATACTGCCTCTGGATTGGCTGGTGGGAGAAATGTCCCTCAATTCACATCATCCAATCCAAACACAGATGAGTTTAAGACCATCCCAGTTACTTTTTTGGGAGGCTTTCAGATGCAGAGTGGGGCTGGTGACAACATGGTGTCAACTGGCACCAGTCTAAATCCGGCCTTGCATCCAACACATTGTGTTGTAATACACTGGATACCTTTCTGGCACTCAAAGGTCCTAAAATGGCTTAGAGGAGATTGGTGTAAAATGCACCCTTTTTCCTGCACTTGCTACATTGGTTATGTTTGAGGCTCACATTAAAGTCTTAATGATGGCGGAGTATGTGTGGTGGTATGCACTAAAGTCATCATACAGCTCGTCCATACCCCAGAGGGCAGCTGCAGGATTTTTGGAAAGTGTTTTCACGCAGAACATGAGCCACCTTTTCAGTTTCATAGAAACCCCACACACACACACACACACACACACACGCTCTGTGTTGCACACTGCTATGGTTCTCAAAAGGTTAAGCTAGTGTAAAGGGGCTGGGGATATGGGGTGTGATACAGAGCTGTGAAGCGTACTCCTGCACAAACCACTTCCCCCTCCCTTCTCCTGCTCATATGTCACTATTATTGAGCTGTCGTTCTGCTACAATTGTTTTCCTGAAATTGTTGTTTTATTAACTGGCTGCCTGGAGTTTTGGGCCTGTGACCTTGCCGAGTGTGTGTGTTTTTGTATTATACGCCATTGAGCTTCTACATTTGTATGTATGTGCCCATTCATAATCATAAGTGGACATTTATATAGCTCAGCCTATCCACACACGATCACAGACTCAGTGCAGGTGTGCCATCTATCTAGCCACCTCTAGATATAAAGCATTTGCATTAAGTGGCCAGGCAGGTAGCACACATAGGTACCCATCTCTACCGTATGTTATTACTGAGATAAGAATACAAAGCATTGCACTGAATCAGGTCAGGTTACAGGTGCCTAGTATCTGGTGAAAAGAATATCAGCATTAACAAATACTGTTAACCATTTGAGTACCAGTGGGGTTTGCAATGCTTTGCATACCCCGCTGGCATTCACAGGGTTAATATTTGTGATTATGCATCATTATATTGAGATCATAAGAGCTGTGAATGCAACTGAAATGATTTATTTTCATTAAGCTGATATAGCTATGTTGGGCAAGTGTAACAAATATAGTTTAACTCTTTGAGTGAAATAAATTGTTCACCCCGCTACTGGAAGAAGCAGTACATCAGATACGCTGCTCTCTGACTCACTAATTGAGAATAAGCTTTGGGTGCTTATCAATGGGAAATGGCCTTTCACTGTCGTCCAATACAGGTCACTGGTACCATGGGATGTGTAGTCCCCTTTAATAGGCAGGAACAATTATGCAAATAATTTGCAAGGGGCGGAGCCTCCCCTCTTACTTAAGCCACCTTCTGGCCAGAGCCACCCATATTGATTTGTTCCTGGTGTGCTTGCACACCAGGCAGAGAACAGCTATGCTTCTTAGAGTTTTATTATTTTTTATTCAAATATGGAATACCACCATTAGGAGGGTGACCATGGCTGTGAATTGCCCTCTTCAAAGTGGCTGGTGCAGCTTCCAGGGATTTCTGTGGACCTATACCTGAAGAGGGGACAGCTTGTGTTAAGCAGCTCCCCTGTTGGGGAAATTACCTCTGGTTCTTTCCCTCCCTATCATGGTCACCTGAAGACAGAAGTCTGCGAGAAAGGTGAGTCACCCATTGAGTGCTGAAGGTCCACTTGTCCCCACAGTGTCCCTTTGATGGGCTTGTATTTGGGAGTTTTAATACACTCCAGCACTCATAGGGTGTTTCTATTGCATTATCACTATTTATGCAATTTCTGTGTTATTCTCTGAGTTTTGGAGCATTGGGTATTCATTTATTTATGTTTCTCATGTATTTCATGCTTGTTTGGGCACTTTTTAATGTTTTACTAAACTTTATTAAAAATGGTGTTCCGCGCCTTTAAGCGCGGCTTTTTCCCGCTCAGCAGCAGAGCTCCTTTACTCTCTATGGGAATTCACAGTTTGGGACATATCTCTGAAACCGCTTGTCACAGCAACTTCAGAGTAGGCTCATTTTAATGCTAGGCTCCTGCTCTATCATCCGGTTGGTGTTTTATTAATGTAGGGGGCTCAGGGGGGCTTCGGGCACTGTTTGGGGTACTTGCATAGGGAAAACTACATTTCCCATGAGCGCTTAGCTCGCGCTTGTTTCTGATTGGCTGTCATGACGGCCGCCATTTTGTGGTACTTTTCCAAGGCGAGTACACTACGCAGGGACCGAGCCTTCTCTCTCCTCACCAGATTAACCCTTCGCTGGCCAGATAAGTCCGTTTTTAGACCTTTTCTGGGGTGAAACTTTAATCTTTAACACTTTTCTGGGTGATAGTGTTTTTTGTGGGGTATATTGACGCTGTGAGCATGTCTACTTCACTGGAGCTAGGGGCTAGACCCAAGACTAAGGAGGCTGGGGGGTCTTCTACCCCCATGGCGTTTTGCTCCTCTTGCCACATTGGGCTGGATTGCGATAATGTGGGGGATCTATGCCCTAATTGTACTGATAAAGATAGCAACCCTGGGCTTCCCAGCCACGCTATTGAGCCATCTTGGGTGAGGGAGTTTAAAGCTGCCACTAGGGATCTCAGATCCACGCTTCAACTCTTTCCCTCTCAGGTACAGGGGGCTCTCCAGGTCTGGCAGACCCCCTCTACTATCAGGACCTCCCTGCCTAAGCCACAGGGAGCTCCTGATATCACTGATTCTTCTGAAGAAGAACTTTTACAGGATTCTGATGCTGAGGAACGTACTGTTATTGAATCTAACAGGTCCATTGGGGACCCCTATGAGTGTGACCCTGAAGTTTCGGCTGAGGGTCTGATCAGAGCGGTTCTGAATACGCTCAACCTTCCTCTGACTCAGGAATCCACTTATGATCCTACTGATGTTTTTCAGAAAAAGCCATCTAAACCTGTTGTTTGTTTTCCAACTAACCCTACTCTTGCCCGTCTGGTTTCTGAGGCATGGAAGTATCCTGATAGATCTTCCTCTGTCTCCAAAAAGTTTGCCAAACTTTACCCTTTTCCCGAAGCGGAGCTGGCAAAATGGGTTCATCCTCCCAAGGTGGATGCTCCTGTGTCTAGACTATCCAAATCTACTGCTTTGGCTGTCTCAGATGCCTCTGCCTTGCAGGACTGGACGGATAAGAAATTAGAGCTCTCTCTTAAATCTATTTTTGCCTCTATTGGCACTGCCATGCGCCCCACCTTTGCGGTGGCATGGGTTAATAGGGCTATTGCAGCCTGGACTGAACGACTGACTGAAGCGGTTCGCCAGGATGCGCCTGTATCTGAACAGTTGCAGCTTCTTGCTAATATCACTGAAGCTCAGAACTATGTTGCTGATGCTGCTTTTGATGCTGTGCGCATGATGGCGAGGGCCTCCACTTCTTCTGTGGTGGCTAGACGCGCTCTTTGGCTGAAAATTTGGTCTGCTGATACAGCCTCTAAGAAAGCCTTGCTTTCCTTGCCCTTTCAGGGGAATTTGCTCTTTGGCTCTGAGCTCAAAGAAATGATCAGTGAGGCTACTGGCGGTAAAAGTACTCTTCTACCCTCAGTCTTTAAGAAAAAGTTTCCAGCCAAACGCAATCGGTCCTTTCGTTCCTTTCAGACTGAGACACGCTCCTCGGCCCAAACGGGTCCTCCCACTACGCGCTCCTCCTCCAAGCCCAAACAGTCCTGGAGGCCCAAAGTTGCCTCCAAGGCCAAGACCTCCAAGACTGCTTCGGCATGACTCGCCGAACCCGGGTCCGCATCCGGCTGTAGGCGGTCGTCTCCGCATCTTTCGCCGGACTTGGGAGGAGTCAGTGGCGGACCCATGGGTTCTTCAGGTGGTGTCAGAGGGATACAGGATCCCTTTCTCTTCCCTTCCTCCTTTTCGGTTCCATTTTACTCGTCCTTCTCAGGAACCCTCAAAAAGGCGTCTGTTCGACGACGCTATTCAGGATCTCTTGGACAAAGAGGTCCTGGAGGCGGTTCCGCAGGGGGACACAGGTTCAGGATTTTATTCCAACCTGTTTGTGGTAGCCAAAAAGGACGGAGGAGCCCGTCCCATCTTGGATCTCAAAGATCTCAATGCCTATGTGGTGACTTCCCACTTCCGCCAGGAGTCCCTGCGCTCTGTGATTGCAGCAATGTCTCCAGGGGAGTTTCTTGCCTCCCTGGACCTTCAGGATGCTTATCTTCACATCCCTATTCATCCAGAGAGCAGGAAGTATCTCAGGATTGCCTGCCACAGGGGACACTTTCAATTTACAGCGCTCCCCTTTGGACTGACTACAGCTCCTCAAGTCTTCCAGCGGGTGCTGGGCTCCTTGATAGCGGTGCTCCATCAGGATGGGATCAGAGTGACACCCTACATGGACGATCTCCTACTGAAGGCCTCCTCAGCGGAGCTTCTCCACCAGCAGTTGCAGAGGTGCATGCACACCCTGAACCGTCACGGATGGATCCTGAATCTGGACAAGTCGGACTTGATTCCTTCTCAGAGGCTTCTGTTCCTGGGTCTCCTGTTCGACACTCGCCAATGCATGGTGTTTCTTCCAGAGGACGTGGCTCACCAGATAGCCGTCAGAGTGGCTGGGATTCTGGACATGGACGAAATTCCAGTTCCGAAGTTGTCGTCCTTAGTGGGGAAGTTCATTTCCACGATCGAAGCAGTACCATTTGCCATGGCCCACTCCAGGGATCTTCAGAGATTTGTGATCCAGACGTGCAGGAATCATCCAGATCATCAACATCTGTCTGTTTCTCTTCCTCCTCATGTCGAGTCGAGTCTGCACTGGTGGTTAGATCTCTCTCATCTCTTGAAAGGGAAATCCTTTCTAGTTCCTCATTGGACCACAGTCACAACGGATGCCAGCCTTCGGGGCTGGGGTGCAGTCTGGGGTCGCTTCAGTGCTCAGGGGAAATGGGGTCTGGAGGAATCCATGCTCTCCATCAATGTTCTGGAACTTCGAGCTGTCCGGCTGGCCCTGAGGCACTGGGAGTCTCAATTGACCGGTCTTCCAGTCAGAGTAGAGTCCGACAACGCCACGGCGGTGGCTTACATCAACAGACAAGGCGGCACAAGAAGCGGTTCCGCCTGGTGGGAAGTCAAGGATATTTTGTCTTGGGCAGAAGATCACGTGCCTGTCATCTCTGCAGTTCACATTCCGGGCGTGGACAACGTCATGGCAGACTTCCTCAGTCGTCACACCGTCGACAGCGGAGAATGGGCTCTTCACCCAGAGGTGTTTCACATGCTCACTCAACGGTGGGGGATGCCAGTGGTGGATCTGATGGCTACCAGACACAACAGGAAGGTTCCGGTGTTTTGCTCCCGTCTGAGGGACTCCCTTGCTCTAGCGGTGGATGCCTTGTCGATCCCTTGGGACTTCTCCCTGGCTTACATCTTCCCCCCTCTTCCTCTATTGATCAGAGTTATTCAGAAGTTGAAGAGAGAACGTTGTCCTGTCATCCTGCTTGCTCCGAACTGGCCTCGCCAGTCCTGGTTTCCGGAATTGATGGCCATGTCAGTGAAGGATCCAATCCCACTTCCAGCCCGTCCGGACCTGCTTCTTCAGGGGTATCTGTGGAAAGAGGATGTTCACTCTCTCCGTTTGATGGCATGGCGGTTGAATCCTCGATTCTAGCTCAGAAAGGCTTTTCTCCTTCTGTGGTGTCGACGATGCTCAGTGCTCGTAAGCCTGTGTCTTCCAAGATCTATCATCGCATTTGGTCAACTTTCGTGACATGGTGCTCTGTCAAGCAGTTGTCTCTTGACTTCCATCTTCCCACTGTCCTGGCCTTCTTGCAGGACGGTGTGGACAAGGGGCTCAGTCTGAGTTCCCTCAAAGTTCAGACCTCTGCCTTGTCTGTGTTTTTCCAGGAACGGATTGCCATCCTTCCTGATGTGAAAGTCTTCTTCCAAGGTGTGACTCATGTTCGACCTGCCTTCAAGAGTCCTGCTCCCCAGTGGGATCTCAATTTGGTGCTGGGTGTTCTTCAGCGACCACCGTTTGAATCCTTGGCTTCCATTCCATTACGTCTTGTGACTTGGAAGATGGCCTTCCTTTTGGCTATTGTGTCAGTACGCCGGGTGGCAGAGTTACAGGCATTGTCTTGTAAACCTCCTTACCTGGTGTTCCACAAGGATAAGGCTGTGCTTCGCACTACCAAGGAATTCTTACCCAAGGTTGTGTCTGAGTTTCACATCAATCAGGAGATTGTGGTTCCCTCTTTCTGCCCTAATCCTTCATCTGACAAGGAAAGAGATCTCCATTTGTTGGATGTGGTGCGTTGCCTCAAGTTTTATGTTCACCGCACCGAATCTATCAGGAAGTCTGACGCTCTATTCGTCATTCCTGAGGGGCCTAGGGCGGGAAGACCGGCTTCCAAAGTTACCATTGCCTCTTGGATTAAGGCTACCATCCGTGAAGCCTATAAGTTGAGGAATAAGCATGTTCCCTTCAGGGTGACTGCCCATTCCACCAGATCTATTGGGGCCTCCTGGGCCTACAAGAATCAAGCTTCTGCTGATCAACTGTGCAGAGCGGCCACTTGGTCCTCTGTGCACACTTTTTCTAAGCACTACCGAGTTGATGTACTGGCATCGGCTGATGCCAGCTTTGGAAGGAAGGTCCTGGAGGCAGTCTTGCCTGTGTAGGTCTTCCGCTCTGTGATCCTTAGTGCTTCCTTACTGTTGAGCCCGGTTGGCTCGTGTTCCGTGTGCTGTGTTAAGTTCAGGGATTGTTCCCTTGGTTGGTGTCCGTTGACACTTACAGTTTGGGCTATGTTATCAACTGGTTAACAGTTCTAGTGACTTGGGCCTTGCGCCTGGTCCTTGCCTTACTTCCCGCCTCTGGATCAGCTCAATGTTTGTACATCCCATGGTACCAGTGACCTGTATTGGACGACAGTGAAAATAGGATTTTAGTCTTACCTGTTAAATCCTTTTCACTTAGTCCATACAGGTCACTGGTCTCCCACCCTGTCAAGGGACCAGTCTTGGCTCTCCTGTGGCATTCAGTGGGAGACCGTTCGGGCATGCTCACAGGAGTCTTTCTTTTTGCTTACCTGGGGTCAGTTTAGGGTCTCAAATCAATATGGGTGGCTCTGGCCAGAAGGTGGCTTAAGTAAGAGGGGAGGCTCCGCCCCTTGCAAATTATTTGCATAATTGTTCCTGCCTATTAAAGGGGACTACACATCCCATGGTACCAGTGACCTGTATGGACTAAGTGAAAAGGATTTAACAGGTAAGACTAAAATCCTATTTTACTGCCATAGGGTATGTATTTATTAACCATGTGAGTGCCAGAGAGGTGTGCAATGCATTGCTTTGCAATATGGTCACACCCTCTGGCACTCAACGGGTTAAGCCAGAGAGGTGTAATTCTCAAGCAATCCAACATCACCATAAGGAAAAAGTAAACATTCCACAAATTACCATTGATTTAAATGGCTTTTTTAACCTCCTGAACGCTAGACACATTGATAAACAATGCATTGGAGACCTTGCGAGGATTTGAGGACATTTATTTTTATTTCTTGCTTATAGTGCATTTAGATTATCCGTTTTTTTTGTTTTTTTTTATTTTATGTCACAGTTTGGGGATAACTACATGTATCACAATAATCCTTATGCTTTGCCTTGACTGATGCCAAAGACAGAATAGAAACGATTCATAGAGAGGCCTTGTTGACAAACAAGCATAGAAAATGAATAGTAGATTGAAGTTCATATTGACATATAATAACCATTCGAGAAGTGTCACAAGGGCTATTCTCAGGAAAGGGTCTATTTTACAGAGTAATGTGACTATTGGCCATCCTTTCAAAGAACAACCTGTATCACATATCAAAGATCTAGAAGTGTGAGGGATAGGATTGTGAAAGAAGAAAGGGCTGGCACTAAAAATACAGACATATATTTCTGAACAGGTGAATGGCACATACCCGTGCCATTCTTGCATACATTGTAATGGTATTATCAAGGGCGACACTGTAACACTAGTACTGGCAGAAAGTTTAAAATTTCTGGGTTTTTCACACGTATGAGTACACATATGGTTTACTTAATAAAATGTCCTTTCAGGTTGGAGTTTGTGGGTAAGACCGCAAACTCACTCTTGGAGAGAATAGGACAACATAAGTCGGCCATACGGACAGGAAAATATAGATCAGTGACTACACATTTTCTAAAGATGGATCACCATATGTCACAAATTAGATATCAATTATAGGAACATGTACCTCTCCTAAGTAGGGGAGGAGATAGAGATAGGTGGTTACTATAGAAAGAAGCTGAATGGACTTATAAACTAAATACATTAACACCGTTTGGTCTAAATGATTATCATAATATGGAGGGCAGGTTCATATGTTAAAAAATGAACTACAAGCAAATGTTGTGAACAAAATTAGTCATTCATTAAAAATAATTTGATATTTCTATTTGTTACCTCCTTGCCACTGCAGGTATTTGTTTATGCTTTTAGTTGCTTAGCAGTAAGTAGCCTCATGTTTCCATGTTGTCCAATCATGTTCTTAATGTATGCCAGATTAGGAGACACATGCTAGCAGAAGTGCAGAAATAGAGGTGGATCTCCTTCCTTATGGTGCTCTGGGTGATGGGCCTTTTGTGTATAGCAGGCTGTGTTGAGGAAGGGGACAGTGTGGGTTCCCCGAAACGTTCTATGACCTGACATTCCGGACCTGTATCTATGCACTGCAAATCTGTATCTCTACAATAAATCATCCTGGTGATATGAATGCAAAGTCTGGGTTAGTGACTTTCTCCTGGTTTCTACAAGGTCCATTGAAGCCTATTGTTGTGAAGAGGTGCGATCTTGAGGCAGACTTCAACGGAGATTACTATATTGTTAGGGACCAGGAACCAGACAGACACAAAAATGTAAAATGCAAAACATGTTTTATTAAAATAACCAAAGCAAACAAAGCAAAATCGGGATTCAGAAGCATAAACCAAAAGACAAGCCGGGGTCAGGAACCAAGCCAGGTACTCAGACAAGCTGGAGTCAGGAATACAGAGATCAGCGGTGTCAGGAACAAGTCAGGAGCCAGAAGGGTCATCAGAGGAAGCCAGGTCATACACGGATAAACAAGAACACAGGAGAATTGTCACAATTTGTTTTGACTCTCAGACACAGAGTTAAGATAAAAACACAACTTTATTGAAAAGTTAACAAGAACCCTCACAGGTCCTGACATACACATATGATACAGACACACAACTGGTTCAAAGAAGTAGTAAACAATAGTACAATATATATATAGGCTCTACCGGCCTTGCCAAATACCGGGTAAGGCAGCCTGAGACTGGCACGATGAGATGAATTAGGCTCTACTGGCCTTACCAATATACCGGGCAAGGCAGCCTGGAGACTGGCATAACGAGAGGAAGTAGGCTCTACCGGCCTTGCCAATATACCGGTCAAGGCAGCCTTGAGACTGGCACAACAGGATGTAGTAGGCTCTACCGACCTTACCAAAATACCGGTTAAGGCAGCCTAACAAGGAGTATGGAAACCGCACTGATGCTGTAACGGAGGTAGCCTCAGCAACCGGTGATAGAGTGGAGCGAACCAGTAACCTGTACTGGACTAACAGGGAGGCCCTACCGGTGCTGTAAGGTTGGTAAAACAAGCAACCGGAGTAGAGGTGGAGAAAACCAATACCACGTACTGGAGAACACAGAGGCCCTACCATGCTGAAATGGAGGCAGCAAGCAACTGGTGTAACAGTGGAGCAAACCAGTACCGCATACTGGACAACACGGAGACCCTACTGGTGCTGTAAGGGAGGCAACTAGCAACCGGTGTACTATGGAGCAAACCAGTACCGTGTACTGGACAACCGGAAAGGCCAACCGGTGCTATAGAGTTGGTAAAACAAGCAACCGGTGTAAAGGTGGCGCAAACCAGTACTGTGTACTGGACAACACGGAGGCCCTACCGGTGCTGTAACGGACGCAGCAAGCAACCAGTGTAGTGTCGGAGCAAACCAGTACTGTGTACTGGAGAACATGAAAGCCCTACTGGTGCATAGTGGAAGCAGTAAGCAACTGGTGTAACATTGGAGCAAACCAGTACCACGTAATGGATAACACGGAGGCCCTACCGGTGCTGTAACAGAGGCAGCAAGCAACAGGTGCAATATTGAAGCAAACCAGTACCGCGTACTGGACAACACGGAGGCCCTACCAGTGCTGTAACGGAGGCAGCAAGCAACCGGTGTAATATTGGAGTAAACCAGTACAGCGTACTTGACAACACAGAAGCCCTACTGGTGCTGTAACAGGGGCAGCAAGCAACCGGTGTAATATTGGAGTAAACCAGTACCGCATACTGGACAACAGGGAGGCCCTACCGGTGCTGTAACGGAGGCAGCAAGCAACCGGTGTAATATTGGAGCAAACCAGTACTGCGTACTGGATAACACAAGGCCAGAAGCCTAGTATAATAGGTGTCACCAACAGAGGAACCCAGTAGTCAGAATGTCGCCCAGGCGACCATGTCAAAAGGAAACAATCCCAACAGGATCCAGGAGCAGGATACCGGAGCTGCAACGACAGTCAAACCGGGTCAGGAAAGGAAGCAGGAACGTCAGCCAAACCGGATCAGGAACGGAAGCAGGAACGTCAGCCAAACCGGATCAGGAACGGAAGCAGGAACCACTTCTGCAGAGTACACTGGCTGTCAAAGTAGGCACGCTGACACTGGAGTAGTAGAGGATTCACGCAAGGCCCAGTGAACACAGGAATCCATAGGCAGGTGATCACTGACATAGAGACACCACGAAAGGGCAACCAAAGGGTGCAGAAACCTAGTCTATATAGACAATACTGGGCGGACTAAACACAGGCAACCAATGGAGAGCCCTCACAGGTTACTGACAGAAAAAGCCAGCAATCACGGGCACCGTGATAAGAATACACAGCAGTCAGCAACAAACACAAGGGCAAGGAGGAAGTGAACCTAGCTGCTTTAAGTACCTTGGAAGGGGTTGGCTGATAACAGTCAGGTGAGTAACCATGGAGACTGAGAGATCAAGGCAGTTCGTTAAGCATCAGGCGACTCAGCCTGACACAGGGAAGGAAAGACAGCAGTAATCAACAGCCAAGTATTAGACCAGTCAAACCATAACAGTACCCCCCCTCAACGACCCCCCCCCCGCGGGGCAAGACCAGGTTTGAGGGGAAAGCGTGCATGGAAAGCACAAAGGAGGGCGGGGACATGCAAGTCCGAGGCTGGAACCCATGAGCACTCCTCTGGACCTTACCCCTACCAATGGACCAAATATTGAAGCCTGCCTCAGAACCTACGAGAGTTGACTATGGAGTGGACATCGACCTCCTCATGGCCGTCAATGGGCACCGAATGAGGTCGAGGAGTGACCGTAGTAAAACTATTACATACCAGGGGTTTTAGCAGCTAGACATGGAACACATTGTGTATCTGCATATTGGCAGCGAGGTCTAGGGCATAGGCCACAGAGTTCACACATCGGAGGATACGGAAAGGCCCCACAAAACAGGGAGCCAGTTTCTGAGAGGGCACTCAGAGGTGGAGATTTCTGGGGGATAACCAGACCCTCTCCCTGACCTGGTAGGAGGGTGTGGGTAGGCGTTAGCCTGGAGCTCCTGTGATTGTTGTGAGTGTCACAGTGACTCTTGGACCTGCACCCATGTGGAACGGATCTGCTGGAGATGATCCTCCAGTGCCGGAATCCCCTGGGGAGTCAACAAATCTGGAATCATGGAGGGTTGATACCCATAATTCGCCATGAAGGGGGAGAGCTGGGTAGCAGCTGAGACTGTACTGTTATGAGCAAACTCATCCCGAGATGTAGCATCACAGGAATTACTCCAAGGCCTGATTAGCCCTTTCCGCAGCCCCATTCAGTTGAGGGTGGTAGGCAGAAGAGAAGGAGAGTTGGATACCTAGTTGCGCACAGAAGGCCCTCCAGAATCTTGAGACAAACTGGCTACCCTGGTTGGAAATTATGACTTTGGGAACCCCGCGTAGCCGATAAACCTCTTTAATAAAGACCATAGCCAACTCTTTAGCGGATGGGAGTTTTTTTTTAATGGTATGCAGTGAATCATCTTAGAAAATAAGTCAACAACCATGAGGATGACAGTGTTACCGATGGACAGAGGGAGGTCGACTATGAAGTTGGTGGCAATGTATGACCATGGCTTCTCACCATTGGGTTTGGGTTAGAGAAGGCCCACTGGAAGGTGATGGGGTGATTTAGTCTGCGCACAGACTGGACAGGCAGCAGCAAAGGCAGCAATATCACTATTAAGTTCTGGCCACCAGAAGAGATGGGAAACTGACCAGAGAAGCTGTTTTTTTTCTGAGATGCCCTGCTGACTTTGTATTATGGTAGGTTGAAAGTACCTTGGTACAGAGGTTAGCAGGTTCAAAACAGCGCCCAGCTGTAGTCTCAGCAGGTGCATCTACTTGGGCGGCCCTTATTCTCTCCCCGAGGGGAGATGTTATGATGGTACGTATGGTGGCCAGTACTCGGTCCAAAGGAATAATAGGACTAGG
Organism: Rhinophrynus dorsalis; assembly: GCA_037306005.1. Taxonomy (NCBI): domain Eukaryota; kingdom Metazoa; phylum Chordata; class Amphibia; order Anura; family Rhinophrynidae; genus Rhinophrynus; species Rhinophrynus dorsalis. The sequence goes on along the minus strand of CM074719.1, from coordinate 471,820,795 downwards.
AGGGTTCTCCTCCTTAACATCTGAAAACTGTCTAGATAGGGCATCAGCCCAGACATTTTTGGTACCCAGCAGGTGTGAGACCACCTAATTAAAACGGGACAAAAATAAGGCCCATCAGGCCTGTCTTGGAGTCAAGTGCTTAGGCTCATACAGGTAGGTGAGGTTTTTATGATCCTTGGGGATTAGGATTGGCACAGAAGTTTCCTTGAGCAAATGCCTCCATTCTTTGAGAGTGAATATTATCGCCAGCAACTCACGGTCACCAATTTCATAGTTGCACTCTGCAGGACTTAGCTTTTTGGAGAAATACCCACATGGGTGCAACTGGCTCTCAGGAGTAAGACATTGAGACAGGAGGGTGCCTGCTCCTGTCTCAGACGCATCAACCTCAAGTACGAATGGAAGCTCGGGTTTCGGGAGTGCCAAAATGAGTGCTGCTGCAAAAAGCGACTTTTAATGATTCAATAGCTTTGATGACTTCCAACTTTTTTGGTAATATCAGTGAGGGGTTTTACAATAGTGGAAAAATTGCGGATACATTTCCTGTAGTAGTTAGTGAACCCGAGGAAACGTTGAAGAGACCGGAGACCTACGGGTCATGGCCACTTGAGAACAGCTGAGAGTTTCTCAGGGTCCATAGCAAAACCGAACTCTGAAATTATGTACCCCAAGAAGGTGACCTGTTATCACGGTGCCCGTGATCTTCTTATGTCACTCCTTGCTGTGGTGCGCTCCCATTGGCTGAACTTGTCTGGCCCGCCCATTATGGCCTTTTTATACCTAGCCTTGGCACCTGTCAGGTGCCCTTTCGTGGTGTTCCTGAGCCAGTGTTGCTGTTGCTGTGTTCCAGTGTTCCTGATTCCTGTGTACCGACTTGGCCTGTCTGACTACGCTCCTTGTCTCCTGCTCCGTGTTCTGATCCGGCCTGGCTGACATTCCTGTTTCTTGACCTGACCCGGCTTGTCTGAGATTCCTGCTCCGTGATTGACCCGGCCTGGCTGACGTTCCTGCTTCATGACCTGACCCGGCTTGTCTGAGTATCCTGCTCCGTGATTGACCCGGCCTGGCTGACTTCCTGCTCCGTTACCTGAACCGACTCGTTACTGACCCTGCCTCTGTTCCTGCCGTTTGCTGCTTGGTGTCGCCCTGGCGACATTCTGACTTACGCTGTGCTGTGTCAGGGCTGATCGTGTCATTGCCTCCGGTGTACTGGGCCTCTCCATTTCCTCTGCTGAGCCTGCTTACTCCGTTTACTCCTCAGAGCATTGTGCAGTACGTTAACCCTTGCAGAGCCGTGTCTCTGTTCACTGAGTCTTCGCTACACTTGCAGAGCTGTTATCTCCATTCCCTGAGCCTCCGTTTACACTTGCAGAGCCATTGTTTCCGTTCACTAAGTATCAGTAACACTTGCAGAGCCGTTGTCTCAGTTCACCGAGCCTCCATTACCACTTGCAGAGCCGTTACCCTGCGTCTTCCGCTACACTTGCTGAGCCTAGGTGATCTTGCAGCGCCTATGTAGGTGGCTGTGGCTCTTTCTGTTTGCATTGCAGTGTAGTCGGTCTCCGTTACCGCGCCCGCGGGAGGCGCCATTGGCTCTAGCTCTTGCAGTGTTATTAGTCTCAGTTACTACGCCCGTGGGGCTATTAGCTCTGGCTCTTGCAGTGTTCTTAGTCTCTGTTACTACACCCGTGGGGGGCTATTGGCTCTAGCTCTTGCAGTGATTTGTCTCCGTTATTACGCCCGTGGGGGTTATTGGCTCTAGCTCTTGCAGTGATTAGTCTCCGTTACTACACCCGTGGGGGCTATTGGCTCTAGCTCTTCAACACTAGCAGAGTATTTGGCCTCAGTTCCTGTTCAGCATAAGCAGTAGTCTCTGTTCAATAAGACTGCAGGTGTTGTCTCATCTAGCACCACTTACTGCTCCTTTACCACCTTATGGGTGTGTCGGTCACACCACAACAGAGACTGATTGATTTACATGTACTTTAACCATTGGATACCCTAAAGCTTCTATGCCTGTCCTGTGATAGTATATGTATATTTATTTCCTCCGTATACTGGGCCTGAGAAGGCATCTACACGCCACTGTTCTTTCAATTTACCTGTATTGCCTATAGAGGGCGGTCTTTCTTGTTTTATTAATAAAACTGTGTTTTATTCTAACCTGCTGGTCTGAGTGTCTTACAAAACCGTTACACCTGTTTGCAGTGGATCTCACACTTCTATAATTTGCAAAGTAGAGAGTGCATCTGCAACATACTCCTCCATGGCCTTAGTCTCTGTGACAGAAAGAGGGCACCCAGTTGCAGTTCAATGGTAAAATCGTATGGGCGGTGAGGCGGGAGCTCACCAGCCCGGCCCTTATCGAATACATCACGGAACAGTTGGTACTACTCAGGCAGTGAAGAAACTGGGGATGTGGTTAGCACCTTCACCACTTTTACTAGGCATGTCTTGGAACAGTTGGGTGACCATACCATGACTTCGGCCCTTACCCAATCGAACGTGGGATTGTGTTTGTGCAACCATGGATAACCCAGGATCACAGGATAGTGAGGAGAGTGGATCACCTGGAATTGTAACATTTCATGATGGAGAGACCCTACACCCATAGACAAAGGAGTGGTTTTGTGGGTGACCTGCGGCGGCTGTAGGGGGTCTGCCATCAATCGGCTCAATGGCAAGTGTAGTAGTATGGAGCTGCAATGGGATGGAATGCTTCTGGGTGAAGGTACTGTTGATAAAGAGGCCCGCTGCACCGGAGTCAATGAGTGCCTCTGTAATAATGGAAATCTTGCCCCAAGAGAGCCCAACGGAGACTTATCCTTATGGACAGCCGGGGACGCCGAGACTCCACCTAAGGTCTGTCCCCTATAGAGCCTTAGGTGTGGGTGTTGCCTTACTGCAGTAAAGGCACAGGCCCTCCCTCCTCCTAAAGGCCCTCTCAACTGAAAGGCGAGTGAAGCCAAACTGCATGGACTCCACATCGTCTGGGGCCTCGAGAGTCGGAACGCACGGGATGAGAGGGAGGCATGGGTGGGGACAAAAAGCTCAGGGCTAAACGGATGGGATGCCTCCACAGGTGCTCCCTGAAGGAAGGTCTCTCACAGATTCGGGAGTCAATCAGGATGCAATATGAGACCAGTTCCTCTAAATCTCTGGGGAGGTCCCGGGTTGCAATCTCATCTTTAACCGTATCCGAAAGCACATTAGAGAAAGTAGCCACGAGAGCCTCATTATTCCAACCAACCTCGGCTGCCAGGGTATGAAACTCTATGGCATTATCTGAAACCATCCTTGTACCCTGCCGGATGGACATTAATTGCTTGGCAGCCGAAGTGGAGCGAGTGGTACATCAAATACCCTTATTAAGGATGCCACAAATTCAGAGTATTTCTATACAATAAGTTTCTGCATCTCCCAAAGGTGATTAGCTAATGCCAAGGCCCTGTCAGAGAGTAAGGAAATCATGAGGCCCACCTTACTCCTATCAGAGGAGAAGGCCTGTGGTACCATCTCCAGATAGATACCGACTTGATTCAGGAAACCTCTGCACTGGTTATGGTAGCCCCCATAATGCTGGAAGCTGGAGGACCCAGTCATGCCTCTCACAAAACTGGGATCACCATTGGCAGCCAGAGCGGGATCAGCAGCAGCTATAGGGGAAGCCTGCACTGTGGGTTGCTGAGGTGGTGGAGCCAGATGCGCAGTACGGAGCAGCAAAGTCTGGAGGGCTAAAGCAAACTGGTCCATGCACTGGTCTACCTGGTCCAGCCAGAAAAAACATTTGGTGGATTGCCTGCTCCTTCTGGGTTCATGGCACTTTTGTACTGTTATGGACCAGGAACCAGATAGAAACAAAAATGTAAAATACAAAACACCTTCATTAAAATAACCAAATCAAACAAAGCAAAATCATGATCCAGGAGAGTAAACCAAAAGACAAGCCGAGGTCAGGAACCAAGGCAGGTACTCAGACACGTCAGAGTCAGGAATAGGGAGATCAGTGATGTCAGGAACAAGCCAGGAGTCAGGAACCAGAAGGGATGCCAGAGGAAGCCAGGCCATGCATGGATAAACAGGAAATCAGGACAAAGCATTTGCAGCCAGAAGCAGACATAAGGGCAAGAAGGAAGTGAGCCTAGCTGCTTTAAATACCCTGGAAGTGGTTAGCTGATAACAGTCAGAAGAGTAACCATGGAAACTGAGAGATCAAGGAAGTTAGTTAAGCATCAGCTGACTCAGCCTGACACAGGGAAGTAAAGACAGCGGTAATCAATAGTCGAGGGTTAGACCAAATCAGTCAAACCATGACATATATACAGGAAACTGCAGATACAATGCAAAAATATATATAGCTATACCAAACTGCTGTATGAAAGACACCTGCCTTGGTACATCCTTTTGTCAAATAAAAAGGGACACTGTATTATCTAAAAAATAAACTTGGTTGTTTTGAAAAAGTTTTCAAATTTACATATATGTTGTATATGTAAGAGAGTATTTTTATCCGTGGGTTTCACAAATAAACTTATAGAGCTTTCTTTATATACCTTTGAGACTCTCACATCCAAGAAATTAATACTCTGGAGGTCCGTCATGGAGGTAAAGGAGTTAGTCTCATGTCTAGAATTCAGAATTGTAAGGAACTCCTCCAGTAATTCCCTTCAACCCATCCAAATCAGGATTTTGATAAGTGTATTATGATATATAAAGTTATCCCCAAACTGTGACATAAAAAGATTGGTCCCCATAGGAGTACACTGCTTTTGTTCATAAGTCACATATTTGTATATAAAGTAATTTTTGTCGGCATACTACTCAAAAGTGTGAGGACAAATGTTGTTAGAACATTATGCAAGTCTGTCTTCTCTAAACATTCTCTAACACATCTAATATCTTCCTCTTGTGATATAGTGGAGTACAATGAATGTACATCTAAAGTGCATAGGAGGGCTCCATCTTCCAGTCTCTGCAATAATTTCAATTTATTCAGAAAATCAGTGGTATCTGCTAAATATGCTTTAGTGGAGAATACATGTGGTTGTATCAACAAACATGGCCAGAGGTTGAATGATGAAGTCCATCCCTGGTGGGTTGGTAAGGTTTTTAAGAACCTTAGGCAAGTTGTAAAAAAACGGGGTAACCGGATTCTTGTTAAGCAAGAAATCAAACAAAGATTTATCAATGACATTAGACTTCAGAGCATTTTTCAAAATCGTCTGCACAATTCTAGATATCTTAAACATGGGGTCAGTTTGAAGGACTCTGTAGTGGTTTCTATTGCTTAGTTGTCTCATGATAGTGCGATTCATCCATCACCCGTATAGATAACCTGTTGTCTGCAGGTTTAATTACAATAGCCTTATTTTCTTCCAGTTCCTTTATTGTTCTTAATTAATTCTTAGACAAATTAAACTTCCTCATTGGTTCACTCCACTTGATGCACTCCCCCTCCCTGGAAACAACTTGGGAGTAGGCAATCAAAGAGGAGTGAGTCAACTGGGGATTGTAAGTGCTTTTCAATTTACATTCAGATAGGTTATACATGTAGTACTTCGGAAGAGGTCCCAGGAATTCAGGTTCAGCGGGAGGGCTGTCCTGCTTTTTTCCCTGGGGTGCCTTGCCTGAAAATAGAATACAACGATTAATGAAATGAAATAACCTTTTAAAATCTACCAAAGTAGAGAAACAATCCCCTTTATTTGTTGGTACAAAACTGAGTCCCTTTTGCAAAACTTTGTATTGGAAATCAGTTAACATTATTGAGGACAGGTTGTATACCCCTTCTTTTGCTGGCATGTCCGTATGTGAGGTTGTGCAGTAGCTTTTGGATCCTTAACGTCTTTTGCTGCACATTGTTTTCCGATGACCGGAGCCTTGATTCTGGCTAAAAAGGAGGATCAACTTGTTGTGGCCCACTCTCTGAATCAGAGGAAGAGATGGAAGCAACTTCTGTGTCTGTAAAAGTCCAGGAGCATGTTCTTTCTTGTTAATCTTTTCTTTTCTGAAATGTTTCCAATTATAATCACTGTTGTATTGATAATCAAGTGTGTTCATTTTACATTTCTTTCATTTAAAGGCTTCCAATTCTGTTCTGTACTTTTCTACCAGGACCCCTCGTTCAGCAAGTACTGCCGTATTATCCTCTGGCGACAGTTGATGGTTCAATTCAGTTTTTCAACAACATAATCTTTCATTAATATAATCTCTTTGTTAAGACTTTCACCATCAAAATTTTAAGGTCTTTATTCAAAATCTGATGCCATCTTTTAGTATTTTTTTTTGTTCAGTTTTGCAAAGCGTTGGCTGTAGGTTATCCCGTAGCCCCCTTGGGATAGGTCGGACTTTACGGATTGTAAGAGTCAGCTGTCTTAATCAGACTGAAAATTAAAGTATCCAGTAATAGGACAATAAAAATGTAAAAAATGATGTAGCTATAACTGAGTGATATCAGAAATGAGGTGCCTTTCTGATATCAATTATAGTTCAGGTTTTATATACAGTAATAATTATAGGCTATAATTCACATATGTAAACACATCGGCATCTTGGTACAGAGTCAGAGAACATATTGTTTCAAAGAGCCCATCTTATGTGACATGGTGTTCACTCATGTTTAACATGCCTGGAACTGTGCATAAATAACAGCATTCAACTTGAGACTTTGAGATCAGAGATGGCACACTTTGGCTGTTTAGCTGTTACTGGACTGCATTATCTGACTACTGACTGGTTAATGATGATGGGATTTGTAGTAAGACAGCTGAGGATACATGTGATTCCAAATGCAAAATCCAATCATAGGGCTAATAGGGCTGCTGTACCTCTGCTCAGTGTGATACAACCTCATGTAAGGAAATGAGCAACAGCATCATGCTTACACCTATTCACTCTGTTGTGGTGATGCTGTATAGCCGTGGTCTGATAACCCTTTGAGTAACAGAGGAGTGTCCAATACATTGCTTTGCGCTGTGTTGGGTACTTCTCTGGCACTCAGTGTAAAGAAAACATGTTGTAAGTATGTGTGTCTTACAGTAAAAAGATAAGAAGTGGAGTACAAGAATTTCCCTGGAAATGGAGCCTTGAAGAGGAGAATCATGTTAGGGCTAGGGTCAAAAATGAAGGGCACTATGTAAGCGTTCCGCTTACCTGCAGAGACGTCTGCTGGGCATCTGTGGGTGGCCGGTCTCTTGCATGCTGCCTTGTGGCTCTTTTGCCGTGTCTGTTCCCCAATAGCCGGCCGCCCTGGTTTCCTGGTGGGCAGCCAGCTTTGTGCTTCCTGCTTCTGGCAGTACTGTGTTCTACCAGTAGAGTGCGGGCGCATCTTCAAGGAAATCCCCTGTGACGTTGCGACCCGGCTCTTAAAGGCATATTACCTAATTGCTCCACCTTCTGGAGGTGGAGCAATTGGTATTTAAACTGCCTGGACGCCACATCAGTTGCCCTTTCGTGGTGTTCCAGTGCAGTTGTGTTTCCTGAGCTCTGTGTATTACTTGGTTTGTCTGACTAACCAATCTGGTGCTGACCTGTGGCTCTTGCTGACTACCTGTTCCGTGTATGACCTGGCTTGTTTGACTACCCACTCTGGTGTTGACCTGGAGCTCTGTCAACTATGTATCCATCATACCAACGCTTCAGTGGATATCCTATCTGGTGCAAACCTTTGACTCTGGCTGACTACCCGCTCCGTGTATGACCTGGCTTGTCCGACTACCCGTTCTGGTGCTGACCTGTGACTTTGTCTGACTACCTGCTCCGTGTATGACCCTAGGCGAGTCCGACAACCAATCTGCTGCAAACCTGCGGCTCTGGTTGACTATCCGTTCCGTGTTAACTTTGGGTTTGTCTGGTGATCGTCTATGTGCGGACCTAGGCTCAGACATTCCTTACTACTGCTGCCTATCGATTAAGTCTGGTTTCCCTACAGGTGCGGACCTTGGGTTCAGACAGTTATCCTTCCTGATTGCCTTTCTGTATAGTCTGGTATCCTCCAGGTGTGGACCTGTGGCTCTGCAGACTACACATTTGTTTCAGCTACTGGGCCAGACTGATAGAGTTTCTCACGGAGGCAGTCTCCTACTCCAAATAGGTGGTGCTAGCTCCGTTGAATACGAATCCCACTGTTTACCATTTATTGCTGATACGTATTTTACTGAGTTATTATTTGTGCTTAAAGGGATAGTAATACTTAAAATGTAAAAAAAATATGTTGTAGGGTTTATCCCCCTGAGTAAAACAAGAGTACTCCCACTGCTGAAAGGTGTTTCATTCAAAAGTTATTAATTTTCAAAGTTGAATTTTTTAGGTGCAATATCACAGTGACCTGAAATTGTACAGTGGCGATGTTGCTACACCATTCTATGGACAGCTCTGGTCCCGGGAATATTGTGCAACTGAAGATTGCACAACTGGCCTCTCTGTTGTTTATCTTGCTACGTGACTGCAGAGAGTTAGCCCCTAGCTGCCCATGAGGAGACCACCAAAAGAACCACCCTTTACACTCCACTCTTGGTCTCCTCACGCCGCAAAGGTAAGGCCACCTCTACAGACGTAGAGCAACAACGTGAAAGCAAACACCAAATGCATTTCCACACAAAATACACAATAAGAGCTATTATAAACACATGTAACGGGATCTGAAGGATACCAGCAAACCAACCTCCCACACCTTTAAACCAGTTAACAGGATTGAGATTTCCTAACCAATCCAGCCAACCTGGGATTTCGGTATGGTGCTCAGCTGCAAAGCGTTCCTTCAACTGTTCAACCTGTTGAATGTGAACCTCAATTGCATTAGATACATCATCAGTTTGATTAACATAATGACAACAGGATGGGCCTACAATAGTACATATGCCCCCTTGACTAGCAGTAGGATAATCTAGTACAAAAGTAATTTGTGCTAACTGTCTATGGATCATTCTCAAATTTTCTGCAATTAAGCGGAAAGCATCATTGTACAGTTCAGTAATATTATCGATTAACCAAGCCAGATCTTGTATATAACCCTAGACCATTTATTATGTTGTTTAGAACTGGCCATAACAAGTCATGTGATGAAACCCAAAGTTCATGATTCTGTCCTCGTGTTACAGCTTGAGTAGGCAAGCGAAGCGTAGTTTGTCTGTTATAGGTGACCCTATGCGTTGCATTAGCAATCCACAAACGTGGTCTTTGTTCGGTTTGGTTTGCATATATCTTGAAGTTAGCTTGTACACACGGTTTAGCAATCTCCACCTTGATTTGTGGTACAATTGTGGTGTTGGGCCAATAACACCACAAAGGAATCTGAATATGCTCCCATATGGGAATAAACACTGTGGTGGTATTGTATGTCGGGTCACTATATATCTTAGCCATTACAGTCTCCCCAGTAGGTAGCTGCATCTCAGTTGGCTTTATAGACTTCAATTGCCATAGGGTCCGCACAGATGCAGGAATAGCAAAGTAATGCCCGGCAACTGGTACTGGACCATGTGAGCACACCCAACAATCTTTTGCATTAGTAATTTTTGCCAGACCCCAGTGGGCTTTGAATAAAGCATGTTCAGTTACATGTCATTTGATCCGATTAGGTACAGCTATATTAGCATCATTAGGTGTTTGAGCAAATCTTCTGTTGAAACCCCACAGGAGCAATGCCATTAGAAAACCGAGAAGTGGGATCCATGGCATATAGCCATCTATATCTGGTGTTCCCTGCTCCTTGTTTCTGGACACAGATGGTTTCCCAAAGGGATAGCCAGAAATCCAAATCATGGTAGAAGCAATAACCTGTGGGAAGGAACTTAAATCGGGTTAGTTTCTTTTATGAACCCCAGGAGGAAATGGGACCTACACAGAGCCCCCTAACCAACCCGAGGAGTGAGGAAGGTCAGACTCCTCCAACAAGAGATAAAGGAGCAAGAAGCTGGGGAACGATGCTAGGGTACGAAGCTAGTGAACGGTGGTTGCCAAAAGGGAGTCGTGCTGCGGCCAAGGCCATATAAAGTTTCTGGCCGCAAAGCTAGATTGGACCCCTTCGGTTGAGCTAAAGGAGTCCCACGATAACCCATCCGGACAAACTATACTACCCCTATCCCCAGGGAGATAACAAACTCCAATATAAACCAATACTCACTCAGATGGTCAGAAGAGCATGCAGGAGGTCCTTCCTAGGAATACTGAAGAATGGTCAGTCAAGCCGGGTCATACACAGGAGAATCAGGAACAATACAGGAGCGGCAGGCCAGAGCGTAGACAGGATACCAAGCCGGGTCATACACGGAGATCTGCAGAACACAAGGGACACAGGAGAGGCAGCAAGGTCAGGCAAGGCCAGGGTCATACACAGGAGGTAAATCACAAGAAGCCAGACCAGCAGAGTCAAACACAGGATGTAGAGTTACAGCTAGACTGGAGATGCTATACAAACACATCCCAGTGAAGAACTTACCCCTAAAGTAGAGGAAGAAAACGTAAAAGGTAAGGCTGGAGGTCCAGGACCGTCAATGCCGACCACGCATGCACCCAATGGAGAGAGACAGAACGGGATGTACTGCGCATGTGCTAGGGTAGCTGAACACAGGCTACTGTGCATGTGCCCGAAAGAGAAACAAGATGACGCCTCATAGGTTGATATGCACCCGCCACCCATACACGACCCTTGGCAGTAATGGTGGCAGAACCGTCCGTGAACCAAGCCTGCTCTTTTTGCTTAGCTGCTAGCTTTTCCCATGTCTCTGCCTCTTTGTATGGCCAACCACAAACTTGAATTGGTGGTAGATCTTCTTCCACAGCTTCAGAGTTAACAGCTCCAGCCAGACGTTTATTGATGTCAGAAGATTCTTGTCCAGTCATATTTCCTCTTTCCTCCAGGTACCATTTCCATTTTTGTAATGTCTGCTTCTGAGCACCTGCAGTGCGAGCCACAAGGCCTTCTTGACGCACCCAGCCGCTGATAAGCAGATCAGTTCACACAGTTACTGGTTGTAGTCCCGTGGTACCTTTGGTATAGTAACATAGTAACATAGTAGATAAGGCTGAAAAAAGACATGCGTCCATCAAGTCCAGTCCATGCCAAAAACACCCCTGTTGATCCAGAGGAAGGCAAAAAAGCCCTCTGGTGCCAAGTGTGTGTGTGTGTGTGTGTGTGTGTGGGGGGATTATTCCTTCCTGACCCCAATTGGTATCAATATCCTATTTGCTTTGAAGCCATCTGTCATAATTGTCAATATTGTTCTGTGCTAAATAGGCATCCATTGCTTTTTTTGAATGCAGTTGCATTATATGCAAGAACAACATCCCGAGGCAAAGAATCCCATTGCCTTACTGCCCTTACTGTAAAGAATCCCTGCCTTTGTTTTACTCAAAAGCGCCTTTCCTCTAGTCTTAAAGGATGACCTATTGTTCTTAGCTCAGCTCTTTGCATAAATAATTCATTGGATAGTTCTTTGTATTGACCTTGAATGTTTTTGTAAATGGTAATCATATCACCCCTTAGACGTCTCTTTTCTAATGTAAACAAACCCAGTTTGGCTAATCTCTCTTTGTAACTCAGATCCTCCAATCCCTTTATCAGTTTTGTTGCACGTCTCTGCACCTTTTCCAGTTCAGTAATGCCTTTTTTTAGAACAGGCGCCCAAAATTGTACTCCATATTCTAGATGAGGCCTAACCAAGGATTTATACAGAGGTAGGATAATATTAGCATCCCTTGCTTCTACACCTCTTTTTATGCAGGCTAGTACTCTATTTGCTCTTACAGCAGCTGAGTGATGCTGCACACTGCTGTGAAGTCTATTGTCTATCAGTACTCCTAAATCTTTCTCTAATGAGGATTTCCCAAGTTGTTTCCCATTTTGAGTATATGTAGCAAGTTTGTTTCTACAGCCCAAATGTATGTTGCAAAGCAGTATAGGCTGCCAACAGTTGTCTTTCCAGAGGACTGTACTGTCTTTGAGCTGGAGTAAACTGTTTTGACCAAAAGCTAATAGGAGTCTTTTGTACGCCAGCAGTTGTAGACGCTTGCCACAGTCCCCATGACATTCCATGGTCTGTCATGGATACATCCAGGATAAATGGTTGATCAGGTAGTATAGGTCCGAGTTTGTTATTGACCCATACAGCTTCTTTGGCTAGTGTCAATGCTTCCTCTTGTTCTTTGCCCCAAGTAAACACTACTCTTTTCCATGTGACATTATATATGGGGCGCAGTAAAGGCCTAGATGAGGTACAAATGATCTCGCGAAGCCAAAAATGCCCAATAGAGCTTGTGCTTCCTTGACATTTGTTGGTGCTTTCAGATTAGCAATTGTATCCAACACAGGCTGGGAAATGCTCTTCTGGGCTCCATGCCATACCATTCCCTCATTGACAGCCCACCCTCAGTGTTTCATCCACATCAACAGAGTGTCCAGGTCCCTGGCCACTTGTTCTTCTGTTGCACCAGAAAGCATGATATCATCGACGTAATGATACACGTGCACTGTAATAGTTTCATAGCTTGCAAGTCTCTGGCTATGAGGCTATGGGAAATCGATGGTGAATGTAAATAGCCCTGTGGCAAAACAAGTAACGTGTATTGTTGTCCATTCCATGGAAAAGCAAACTGATCTTGAGATTCTGGAGCAATGGGAATCGAAAAGAAAGCATTTGCTAGATCAATGGCAGCATACCATTGTCGTGCAGTCTGTGCAATTCTTTCCACTAATGTGATCATATCCGGTACTGTTGCAGACAATGAGGGCGCTACTTTATTGAGTCCTCTGTAATCCACAGTCATGCGTCAGCTACCATCTGGTTTCTTCACAGGCCATACCGGACTATTGAATGGGCTGACAGCAGGCCTTAACACACCTGCCTGCAAAAGACCATGTATAGTCTCTTCTGCATGTCCTTCAGGAAGCCGATATTGCTTCAAATTCACTGGCTGCACTGGTGGTGGGATGTACACTGGGGTCCACTTGGCATGCCCTCTGACTATCGGCTTCAGGGCTGAAAGATACAAAGTACGGATCGCAGTGCCGAATATATAACATCCTGTTTCTGTGTATACTGTGTGCCCCTTTAAGATGTCCATTCCCAGAACATTATCAGGTAACTCAGAGATCAGAATCTCCGCCGGGAAAACAGGACCCTTCCCTATCTGCATTCGGCACTGCACCCGATACGCAGGTGTTTTCCGTCCTCCTAACCCCTCAACCATGACACAGCCTGTGGTATACTTAGGATTCCTAGCATTGCTATGAAATAAGGACACTTTTGCCCCAGTATCCAGTAAAGCTAACACATATTTTGGTCTCTTATGATGTCCGCAGTATAACAACAGTAGGTTTTGGGGACGGGGACCGGCCAACAACGGTTCAGGGATCGTCCACGTCCGTTGATGTTCATGTAATGCTTCAAATGCTTCCGTGCATGGGGTAGTCATTGTTGGGGGTGGTGCCGTGGGTGTGGCAGGGAGTGTGTCAGTCAGTACAATGTCATCCTCCCTTCCTACATCTATGTCACTAGTGGCTACCTTCTTGGGTCTGGCTGTTTGTAACTTCCCTGTTTGTTTCAGTTCTTGCCAGCGTTTCAACAAGGCATGTGTAGGCATTCTATCAATCTCTTGTTTCGAAACCCCACTCGCCAACAAGTCCACAAAGAGTTGTCAGCGAGAGATATTCATTCTAGACCCACCTCCACCTGCCTTGTCAGTTATGGATCGACTCTTCGCTGCTGGCTGTGTCTGACCCTGGTCAAGTGCACTCAATCTCCCCATAAGACTGCTAGCTGAGTACACTGTAGCACCAAAGGTATGAGCACCCAGCAAAGTGAACAATGGAGCCCTGAATCTGGGGGGTGCTCACTGCAAAAGCTTGTTACATATCAAAGGCACAAACTGCTCGGCATCTGGACCTTGCCAGTCTTTCTTTACTCCAATTCTCCCTTGCTCATCCATTATCCACTGACAACCAGTCACACATGCCATCTCCCGCAATCTCTGAATCCCATCCCCCATCGTAGTCCATGGTGTAAGATCTATTAATTCAATCGAATGTTCATGTACCTGGGCTATAGCATCACGCATCAAATGCAACAGAGTGAAGGGCTCATTTGTATCCCTAGCTCGTCACATTTGCAATCTGACCAAAGGATCTACACAAATGCTACCCAATCCTACCTCCTCTTCCTTGGTCAGTGTAACACATTCACCACCAGCATCCCAGGCACGCAAAACCCATGCCAACAGATTTTCATGCATAGTTTGTTTGTACGACTTGCTTAATTCTGCTAGTTCTGTAGCTGAATATGACCTTGTTTTCTCAGTATATTGTTCCTGCATGGCAGTGGAAGCAGCGGGCACAGCTGCCGCAACCTCATCCCCTTCAGCTGTTGGGGTCTGAGGGGTTTGCATACAATTAGTCAATTCCTTCCGCTGCCGCTTAGTAACAATAGGTCAAGCCCCATACTCTGGGACATCTGATGGACCGTCCGATTCGCTTTCCTCATCGGACAGCCCATCCCATTGGGAAGTTTCATCCCACTTCTCCTATGCTACTAATGTTCGAATGTGGACAGTGCTTTGGGGAGACATCACCCGTCTTTTTCCTCTCTGTCTCCTTCTCGCCTTTGCCACAGCACTCACCACATACAACGCATAACTTTCCCCAATTTGTTCTAACCTTTTTTGTTGCTCCCGTAATGTACTCTGCATGATAGTACATTTATCCTGTAACGCTTGATATTCCCCTTTAATAGTGTCATATTCCTTCTGTAAGTCTTGTAAGGCTTGCAACAAAATCCACCCAGTATGCGCAGCAGCTTTCTGCTCTGCTGCAGAATACCTAGATAAATCTAATCTGAGGGCAGCTTTCTGCGGCTCTACCAGCTATTGCCCATCAACATATTTATACAATTCTTGGGGAATTGGGAACCACGGTCCCGGCTCAGCCCATGTTGATAACAGTTCCCTATTGCACCTACTCCCTGCATGGGTCAGTTTCAGTTTCTTTAATTTTTTAAACATGCTGTCACTACCACACAATCCCTTATCTGAACCCTGCTCGCAGCGCCAAGTGTTTTGCTAAGTTTCTGGATTTCACTAAAGATAAAGAGACACACACGCACAGTGGCAGTGAAAACTATAACTACTATTTATTGAAACATGCTTACATGCAAAAGATAAGTGATAAAAATCAGAGAGATACTTAGCTACAAACGGAATGGTTTCATCAATGTGGGAGAGCCCTCCACACGAATCCCGCAGTGATATCTCTACACACAAGCTTGAGATCAGATACACACTCTCCAAGTCCCAAGATGGCTCTGAACTCAGAGATGTGTTGTAACTTGTTATTATGGGGTAAATACAGACTACGCCCTAAAAGGTATGCTATACACCTATCAATACGCATGCTCAACTAATATGTTATATAATGCGTATATATTGCGCAGCCAGAGATTACACAACTGGCTTCTCTGTTGTTTATCTTGCTACGTGATTGCAGAGAGTTAACCCCTAGCTGCCCATGAGGAGACCACCAAAAGAACCATCCTTTACAGAGGTCTATAGGGAAACCTCGAGATAAAAGAAGTGGTAAGATTAGTACCTATAATAGAATCCAGCCCCTGGTGCCCAAAACTGTACTCCATTTTGTAGATGAGGCCTTAACCAAGGATTTATATAGAGGAAGAATAATATTAGCATCCCGTGCATCTATGCCTCTTTTTATGCAGGATAGTAGCCAATTTGCTCTTGCAACAGCTGAGTGACTGCACACTGCTGTGATGTCTATCATATATCAGTACTCCTAAATCTTTCTCTAATGAGGATTCCCCAAGCTGTTCTCCATTTAGTGTATACTAGCAAAAGGGGCATGGCTTTGCCTGTGGAGATTAAGGCCTCGATCCATATGTTTGCGCTAATAAAGTCGTTAGGGCAAAATGGATACCGACTGACAAAAAGAAAATGTCTTGGTCTGTATTCAAATGTCCTACCGGCTTAGAGCACAAGGGACTTTAGGCTACAAAAATGGTCTTGTGCTTTAAGTTCCCAAAACTCCGCTAAATAACAGCAGTATTGGGAACTTAACATTAAAAAAGCTAACGATCAGTGCCTGACACTGCCAAGCACCGATCCTTAACTTACTTGTCATACTCTGTCCTTCTCCTTCAGTCTTCTCTTTTCTGCCTTCTCTTCCTTCTTTCTTCTGCTTTCTTCTGGCTGTAAAATAAAACAAAAGTATGAATACAAAGCATTAACTATGACATGGTTTAACCCTTTGAGTGGTAGAGGGGTACTCAACGCATTGCAAAGGTGGTTTTGAACTACAACTCAGGTTCAGAAACATATGTTACCTACTTCCTTATCATAATAAGTATTCACATTGATAGTGAGGCTCTTCCTATCAGAACACATTAAGATTGCTCACCCAGGCAGACAGTACTCCTTGGTCGCCTGCTGCTGCCTTACACCCCTCCATCAGCTAATGTGCACCAAAAAGACGTTTGGAGGAGCATGCAAATATTGGGCTGAAAAGCACAGCAACAGATAAAACACGTTTGTGTAAACACTTCCTGATCGCAGCATGTGACTGACACCTGAAGCTAAAGCTGCCATGCTTGTTGAGGGCACTCTACGAACTGTAGTGTCCAATGTAGTGAAAAGTTATGGAAATCAATTTTAAGTGGATGGATCAGTTTCAGGAGTTAATTCATGTTAGGCTCAGCAATATTTGTTACCAGCTGCGTTAACCCTTTGGAGCGTGTGTTTACATGTTGAGTGAAGGGCAGGTCCTTATTAGCCTTGGGGGTGACATGCGAATTCCTCCCTAATATTTTCAGCTGGGATTGACGAAGCGTTTGCATGAAAGTGCAGTAGGCTGGAGTCTAGAGCCACAATGTCTCCACTCTTATCAGCCCTCTTAATAGGGTTGCCACCTTTTCTTCAAAAAAATACTGGCCATGGCATTCCCTCCATAGACTTAACATTGGACAGAAGCCAATTTTTTACCGGCCTGCTGGTAAAATACCGGCTGGATGACAACCCTACCTCTTAATCACTATGGATTTATCCTCAGCTAACTCCTTTATCACATTTCTTTTTTTACTTATCTAAGGAACTGAGATGGGTTAACTAAGTAAAGTAATAGGGCTGTACCCTTTGTAATGCGGTAACATTCAAAATATGCCATCCTCCATGTCGTAAGGTCCTGTGACATCAGAAATAAAAACTTCTACACTCCTTTAATTGGTTTTAAATATATTTGAGATGGGTAAATATAAACCCGCAATGTCCACTCATGAGCCTATGATGAAGAAGTAACATCAGTCACAAAAGTGTAAGGTAGGTAATGTTTATGATAGCCTTAAAGTGTTTATTGTTTTTATATTTTATGTATGATTAAATAAAGATGGAGTTTTACTTTAACAATCTGACTCATATGATCTTGAGGCAGCTCCACTCAGTACTCCCATCCTGTTTCATCACATCCTGTATTTAGTTTTGACTTTCATGTAATAAACAATGCATTTTATCAGTTGGAATCTGATTAGCGACAAAGTAAGAGATATAGAGAGCATGATTTTTAATGGGCTATAAAAATGCCTTGAGGTATCAATATGTCAGTTATGTTCAGTTATAAACTACAGCTGAGTTCAAATGCAAAAATACAGTAAATAGGTATAACTAAAATAGTGGTGATCAGAAACTTCTATTATACAAACTAGAGGGCAACTATCACTTACATAGTGCCCCACTGACTCCCCGGCTAACAGACATACCAGTGAATCCAGGAGTGCATTGTAAGCCCCAGCAGACCATAGGGGTAGTGCAACATGGGTCTAAAAAAGAGACCGCTAATGGCCTGATGATGAGCCCACATTTAAAGCCTTAACTGTAGAACTGACTTCTCATAGTGCAGTTTCCTGTTCTGAAACATGCAGTTCCCCATAAACCTACTATATCTAGTTTGAAAGCTGGACATAAAAGGTACATGGGACTGTGCATCTCACTTCAGGATTTCATTCCAGCCCAGAGGGTCCATTTTATGCCCCCCCCCAATGGCTGATAGGAATGGAGTTATTTTAAAGTGCTAATTGCCCCTTAAGAGCCACTTACATTAGTGGTAGAGTTTTTCTTAAAGGGATAGTAATGTTTACCAAAACAGCAGCTCCAATTAATCTTCATAGTATTTGAGCCATAGAGAGTATTATTTCAATACTGTCAGAGTTGTAGTTCAAGAGTAATTGAATTATAAAGTATCCCCCTCCCACCCCCTTTAGCTAGTATAAGACACCTCCCCTCAGATGTGAAATCTGATCTTGAGACCAGACAGCTCACAGCAAGGGACAATCTTCTTACTGTGAGCATAAGGAAACCCTGCCCCCCTTGACAAGTTTTTTAGATTTTTTCTTATGCTCACTGAAGATTGTCCCTCTCTGTGATCCATCCGGACAGTCTTGCTGCTCTGAGGTGAGCAATGTTACATCAGTAAAAGGGGTGGGAGGGGGATACTTTATCATTCACTTACTTTTTAATTACAACTCTGACAGTATTGAAATAACACTCTCCATGGCTCAAATACTATGAAGATTAATTGGAGCTGCTTTTCTTGTGAAAGGTTACTATCCCTTTAAATATCACGTATTCATATCCAGCATTTGTAAAATGTGATTTTCCTATGCAGGTATAAACAGCTATATATGTGCATTTGCCCCACTGTCACTTGAAAGCTTCCAATACTGCAATGTATATCATTCTTGAAGTGTATCGAACTATAGGAGATACGTTTCTGAACAGAAAAGTGGACAGTTCTAATCTTAGAGTAATTGTTTAATTTAGGTTTTATCAGTTTTAATAAGTCTGATAGTTGTAGCTGACATATTTATGGCAGTTGTTAAAGTCTCATATCAAAGAAAGTGTTTGTTTTTTTTACAAATATTGGTTAGGATTGTATAATGTTTAAATAAATATGAACCCTGTTCTTTTTAGGTGATATTACTGTCTGTTTAAAGTGGAACTATAAACCTTAAAGTGGACCTGTTACCTAAATAGATTCAGTCTCATTAAATATAAAAAGATAAACAGAAAGGCACCCAACTGTACAAATATTACTCTTATATAACCAAGAGAAAAATGTTATGTATGTTGCACTCACATTTATATACAGTTGGAATGAGGATATACTATAACCAACAAACAAGGCATCTGGAGAAAACCCCTATCTCCACACAGGAACAATGAATCAGCAAAATGAGGATCAGCTGCTTTCTCCATGTTCAAAATCAGACAATTTTATTAAGACAATAAAAAATGCTAAAAAAAAACCCCACCAAAAGCATTTCATGACTCCCTGCCACTTTAGCAACGTGTGGCTATTACAATACTATATAATATATAAGGCCTTTAACACCACAGACTTATTTTACTGCCATCTATACACCACCTGACTACCCACTGTCTACTGATAGATGCAGAGCCACATACGGCACACGCTCTCTCTGCCACTGCAACCTTGTTCCAGTATCTCACTGTACTCACAGAACCACACATATAGTGTCTGACACTCATCACAGAACCAGACATACAGTGTCTAACACCCGCCTTCTTCTACTGCCCACTGGTAGTCACAGAATCACACACACAGTTGTTTGATACCCCAGCCTTATTTCAGTGGTTGTCACAGGACCACACATACATTGCCTGACACCCCAGTCTTGTTCTACTGTTCACTGGTAGTCACAGAACCACATTTACACTGCTTGACAACCCAGTGGCCATTTTCTGGTTGAGCTTTAGTCCAGCAAAAGTTGGTGTTCTCCAGGTTTTCTATCCTGTATTACATCCCAAACAACCAGACAGGCAGGTCCTAGTACCTAAGTGTGCATTTTAATTTGCAGAGAGAGCTCACATTTCTATACCCAAGATATGTAACATGGATAGGGGGCAAGTTCGAGCTGGAGGGGGCAAAGTGGAGCTGGTGGGGGGCATATCTTATAGGCATCTCCAGACCAGGGGCAGACTGGCCCAGGGGCAGAGGGAGGACAATCATGAAAAGAGGTGGGGTATAAGTAGGTGGGGTATAAAGGAGTGGCATACAAGGGGCGGAGCCAAATGGGCGGCAAAATTAGGTTTTGCCTAGGGTGACAAAAATCCTTGCACCAGCTCTGCTTACATTACATCTAAGACTTGGATCTTCTAGTTTTAGACTAGGACCTGTTGTCCTAACATTTCTATTCCTTTGAAATATAATTCTCTCCTGTACTTTGGTGTATCACTTTAGTATCTGAATGTTTCTATCATATCCCCTCTCTCTCTTCTCACATAGAAGCTATACATGTTCAGATCCTTTAGTTTTTCCTGCTAATATTTATGCTTTAAATCATTCACCATTTTAGCAGTCCTTCTCTGAACTCTCTCCAGAGCAACTATAGCCTTCTGGAGACGGGGTCTTCAGTGCTATACACAATACTCTAGGTGAGATTTAACTAGAGATCTGTAGATATAGAGTTGGACTAATTTTATCTTGAACTCATTGAAGAAATCAAAGGGGCCATAGTTCTCTTCCAGGGTGGGTCTGGCTTCTTAAGGTTTTAATCATTTGGACCTATGGCAGGCTATCCTTGCATTTTCAGATGGGATGGTATAAGTTCAGTGCTTACCGTATATTGCAAGTTAATTAGTTTGACATGGTCTATTCTTCTTAAATCCATGCTGGCTCCTACTAATAATATTGTTGTTCTTCACATAGTTGTGAAGTTAGAAACTCTTCACATAGTGTCAGTTAGTAACTCTTCTAATATCTTACCCTCTCTTAAAGGTAAGCTCACAGGTCTATAATTCCCTGGTTTGGATCTTGTCTCCTTTTTTGAACAATGGTACTACAGCAGATTTCCTTCAATCATATGGCACCATGCCTGATGGAAGTGAATCAATAAATATTAAATATAATGGCCTTGCTATTGCTGAACTAAGTTCTTTAAGTACCCTTGGGTGTATACCATCAGGTTCAGGTGCTTTATTCACCATAACATTTTCCAGTCTCATTTGGACTTTATCCTCAGTAAGCCATGTACATGATGGAGGGAATTCTGTTTGTTGCCTGTTTTCCCATAGGCTTCCATTGTTGCTTCCTCTGTATATACAGAAAAACATAATTTATTTAAGGTATAAGCCATAGCTTTATCCTCACTAATCAATTCCCCTGTCTCAGCCTTAAGAGGCACAATATCAACCTTAATATTTTGCTATTTATAAACTTGTAGAATTGTTTAGGATTTTTTGTTCTCTTTCTTGCAATAATCTCATTTTCAATTTTAGCTAGCCTAATTGCTTGGATGCAAATTATATTACATTCTTTATATTATTTAAATGATGCATCTGACCCTTCTGACTCAAACACTGTTTCTTATTTCTCATTTCCCTCTTTATTAAGCCACATTGGTCTTAATTTGCTTCTTTTGTACTCATTGCCCAGTTGTAAAAGAGCAGAACATAGAGCGCTATGTATGTTAGTATTGGGATTAATATGTGCTTGTTGATCCATGGAGAATCTGATTGCCATTTGGAATCAAGAAGGAATTTTTCCCCCTATTCAAAACAGAATTTGAAATTGCTGTATTGAGGTTTTTTGTCTTCTTTTGATCAACAGCGGTAAACAGGAATAGAAAAAGGGTTGAAAGTTATGGGTGCAAGTCTTTTTTTTCAACATAAACTACTATATAAACTATGCAAACTACTATGTATATATTGATGGGTATATGTATATAAGAACATTTTTAAAAAATTCCATGATTCTTTGCATTTTTATCTTTGAAGATTACATCTCACTGAATATTATTAAATACTGCTTTTAGCTTTGTAAAATTAGACTTTTAAAATTGAATGTTTTGATAAAATCTTGCTAATGGGTTTCTCATAACAAATTTCAAAGAATACCATATTGTGGCTGCCTAAATGTTCCCTGTACTGTGTATAATGTCAGAATTGTTTGAGAGCACTAGGTCAAGCAAGGGCTCTTTTCTAGTTGGCTCCTCTGCTACATAAAAATTGTCATTAATCATACTTTTTTCCCCTTTCTGTGCTGGAACTCATGTTTTTCCAGTCAATTTCAGGATAGTTGAAATATCCCATTATGATTACATTTGCTGACCAAGAAGCCTTTTCCATGTGCACTAACAGTTGGGCTTTCTCAAACTTCCCAGTATTAGGTGGTTTGTAGTAAATCCCCATTAAAAACTTTTTTAGTATGTGTGTACGTACCCAGTGTGTATTTCAACCCACAGGGCCTCTACATTCTCAATGGACCCTTTATTAATATCTTCCCTTATACTAGGTTTTAAGTCATGCTTTACATACAGCCATACACCCTACCTTTATATTAACCTTCTCTCTCATAAAAAGTGAATAACCTTCTAGATTGACTGTCAAGTCATATGTATCATCTAATCAGGTTTCAGACACAGCAATTAGACGATACTGCTCATACACTACACAGTTCTAGAGTTCTAGCCCCCACATCTTACCAGCCAGACTTCGACCATTTCAATAAATTCGATTTTATTACCATTCTGAAACTTGCATTATTTGAAACATGTATTTGCCTTTTATCAGGCTATAACCTCCCTATTAGATGAACTAGCCCATTCTCCCACTCCACCCCATGCCTATTCTCTAATCCCATTCCTCATTTACACCACCATCTCTCTCCTATGTTGCATCACCATCCCCCTTTCCTAGTTTAAAGTGTCCTCCAACCATCTAACCATCCTTGCCTGATGACTTTCTGATGTAGCTCATGGCACAGACAGTATTTCAGAAAACACTACCTTAGAGGTCCTTTGCTTAAGTTTATAACCTAAATCCCTAAAATCCTTCTTAACGTACCTCTATTTTCCACCGATGTTATCATTGGTACCAACATGTTCCATGACAAGCGGTCATATTCAGCCCCTCCCAACAATCTATCAACCTGATCTGCCACATGTTGAAGCCGAGCACCAAGGAGACAGCAACTTATTCTATAGACAGATTACCCCTTCTGTCTTCCTAATAATGGAATCTCCTACCACGACCATCTGTTTAGGTTTTCCCAAGTCCCGGATCCCAGCAGTGCCAGAGGGACTGTTCTCCCCACTGTTAGAGAGAACAGTGCTCTCCAACAAAGGCATTCCTATGCCAACATCACTCAATGTAGCAAATCTGTTAGTGTGAGTAAATACAGGAGTGTCCTACCTAATCCTTTGTCCCATTCCTTGCTACATCTAACTATACGCTATCTAGCTACCCACATTTCCTTTGTGCAGTCTCTACCCCCAGAACTTCCTACAACAGCTTCATTCTGCTCAGTGAACAGCAAACTCTTCTCAAGATTTTCCGTCTCCCTCAGTGTTGCAACTTGCTTCTGCAAGTCCTATGTTATTCTATGGAGCCAATTCACTAAGATTCTCCAGTTTTGGAGATTTTAGTGTATAGGCTCTATAGAATAACATAGGAACTGGATAAATTATATCACTGCAGAAGTTATATCCACTTTATCACCACTTTATCACATCTTAGTGCATGACCTTCAATGTGCCTATCTCTCAGAAAAGTATTCTACAATTCAGGTGCCACTGTTATGGGAAATAGATCCAAAAAGAGCAGGTTAGAGGTTAGACCCATGTCCCTACCAGTCCAGTGGTCAGCATTCCATTTCATGTCCAGAATCTCCCCAAATCCCAGAGAGAGTGCTACATTAGTGTGCAGCTTAAAGTGATAGTAATGTTTCATAATAAAAGCAGCTCTAATTAATCATCATAGTATTTGGACTTTGGAGAGTGTTATTTCAATGCTGTCAGAGTTATAGTTCAAGAGTAATTCAATGACAAAGTGTCCCCCTCCCGCCCCTTTTACTGATGTAACACTGCTCAGCCAGATCAGAAGGGAGGTGCCCAGGTAGACTGCAGAAAGGGACAATCTTCAATTAAGATAAGGGAAAAAGCTGAAAAGGGGGGCAGGGCTTTCATTGTTCTGATAGGAAGAATATTGTCCTTTGCTGTTATTTGTCTGGTCTATGGACTGCATTCCACATCTGAGAAGAGATGGCTTACACTAGGTAAAAGGGGCGGGAGGGGAAACTTTGCTTGTGAATATCTCTCAAACCATAAAGGTTTGAGAGATAAGACTTATATCGTTCTTCATGTTTTTTAATGACTACAAAATAAAATAAAGATAAAATGAAGTATTACTATCCCTTTAATCTCTCAATTTGTCACAAGCAGGGCCTGCCAGAGAGATTTGTCATTGTGGTTTACCAAAAACACTACCACTCTCTTAAATCTGCTTTTAATGCTTAAACGGATAAAGTGATGCAGCTGACGAACACCTGACATAACTTAACCCATTAAGGATGGCTGATCGCGCATGTGGCCATCACTTAAGGACCACTGACCTTTTTTTTTTCTCCGCAACCGGTTCAGAGCTCCCCAAATGGTGTGCAGCCGCGCGGGGAGCCCTGAATTCCATGACGGTCCTGGAACAACATGGGTCATTAAGGGGTTAAGCAATCCGCCAGCTGAATGCTTGTACCATTGGAATAATCCTACAAAGTTCAGTTTTCTGTGTAGCAACTAAACCTGCCTCAAAATCACCTTTTTCACCTCCAAGGAAATATGAATTAACACCCATAGATCCACAGCTTGTCTTTTGGAAGACTTCACTCTATTGCTATGTAGTCCGGCTCAATCCCCAAGAAACTCAGACAGGTGGATGGGCCCTCCATTTTTCCCTCCTTCCTTTCCCAATTTCTCCTTCTACAATCCACTGGAGATCCACTGAGGATGTCAGATTACCTGAAAAATGTCCCACTTCCTTGAAAGGGTATTCAAAAATCATTGAAGAACCCTCCTGCTGGCTCAGAACCTCAAGATTGCTGTACAACATGAGATACAGGCTAGTTCTGTCTATGTACACTGATGTCTGCCCTTTTTCTTCCACTTCACCAACCTTGATGCTAGTCTTCCTCTTCCTGAAACACCTACAGAGTAAGGCCTCGATTCAAGTTAGGTCTGTGAAAAAAAACAGCTGACGGCATTTTTTCAAGCACAGCAAGATCTTCAATTACCTGTGCTATGAAAAAATGCCGGCAAAACGTTGGGTGATAAACGTAGCAGTGTTTTAGCTAATTGAAAATAAAAAAAATGCCACAAGATGCAACCTCAAAACAGCTGATGCATCAATTGAAAGAAAAAAAAGTAAAAAAAAGCTCCGTAGGAACACATCCAAAACACTTAAAAAATGTGTCCAGTGTTAGCAGCATTAACCCTATGAGTGCCAGTGGGTTATAATTACCTCACTGGCACTCACAGGGTTAATTCAACTAAGGTGCAAAGCAACAACCCGTGAAAACAAACACCATTAATCCTGATGTCCAGCGGAGTCTTCAGCACTGTGGTCAGCTAGTCTCTGTCTTCTTCTTCTATCTTCTCTCTTCCTTCTTTCTTTTTTCTCTCTGTTCCATGATTCCTGTGAAAAAAGAAAAAAGATATTAAATGATGTGTGCCCAAACATAACTCTGACATCTGTGCATAGTTTAAACAGTGCACAGATGTCAGAGTTACATAGATGGAGAATGCCATAACCAATGAATTTTCCCATAAATCCGGTTAAAATCAAAATATGTGGTCCCAAAAAAAGTTAACTGTGTCCAAGTGTCCAAAAAAATATTGAAATCCACATGTTCTCATTGTTTTCTGTCGCCGGTGGTGGCAGCGGCAGAGAATGAGCAAATGAGCATACTCTCCTTAGTAACTGACGGGCTGATGCCTATTCCATTGTTAGGAAATTTTGAACAGAGACCACTTTTATATATGGGTGGTCTATGTTCAAAAGGACTCACAGCCATTGGCTGGGATGTGTGCTTACGCACCTCCCAGCCAGTCAGCTTCGATGAGGGGATTGACTGACCTGCTCGAAGCTAATTGGCTGAGAGGTGCGTAAGCACACATCCCAGCCATGGGCCATGAGTCCTTTTAAACAGAAAGTACCCATATATCGGCCTGTCAGGTAGTAAGCGGGGGGGGGCTTATTCTCCTTTGCCCATTCACTGACAGTGATGGAGAAAACAATGGGGACATATGGATTTCAATATTTTTTGGACACTTAAGTTAACTTTTTTGGGGACCACGTATTTTGATTTATGGGGCAATTCATTGATTATGTTGGCATTCTCTATCTATGTAAATGTGACATCTGGGCATAGTTTAACCCTATGGGTGTCAGAGAGGTACGCATTGCTCTACAATGGGTTGCGTACCCATCTGGCACTCAAGGGGTTAAAATATGCTGTCAGAGACATTGCCATTATGGGGAGGAAATGGTTGATTTTTCTTTTTAAGTCAAATTCCCTGAAAGTCTGTTTTTAAGATGAGTGTAATGATCTCATGTTCAGACAATGGCTCTTTTCTTTGATATGGGAGTGAAAATATCTGGGTGAATTTTAGGGAGATTGATGACTATTTCCCAGACAATAAGTCTGAAGCAGAATCATTATCTTCTGTGAAAATCTGGGACAAAGTGTACTCCCATGTATGAAAGTCTGGCAGGATGACACGTTTATGTGACGTATGATAAGGCCACAAATTCTTATCTTTTGAGAAAACACAGACCAGATGTCATTTGAGGTGCGAATTTTAATGTAGCGTAAGCGTGCCATCTCCAGAGTACATAGCGTTATTATTAGTGCTTGAAATTTTTATCATAATGTATTCGTGATGTCATAGGGAAATTAGGAATTAAGAGTATCCAATCAGATCATACTGATTATGTCACTGCATAATGAAATGGATCTTTAACCAATCAGAGGAGATTCTGATAAGGGTAATTTTACATTATAAATATGTAAGTTTTGAGAGAGAAGGGTTTTTTTTCATCTTGGTTTCCTGGCTTCTAAAGTGATAGTAATACTTTATCCGACTCGGATTGGCTGACGTTCCTGCTCTGTGTACCGACCCGGCCTGGCTGACGTTCCTGCTCTGTTACCGACTCGGATTGGCTGACGTTCCTGCTCTGTTTACCGACCCGGCCTGGCTGACGTCCCTGCTCTGTGTACCGACTCGGATTAGCTGACGTTCCTGCTCTGTGTACCCACCCGGCCTGGCTGACGTTCCTGCTCTGTGTACCGACCCGGTTTGACTGATGTTCCTGCTTGGATACCGTTTCCGGTTGGCTGTTGTTCCTGCTCTGCGTACCGACCCGTTGGGCCTCCGTTGCTGCCTGTCCAGGACTGCCAGCTGCTCCTTGTATCTCCGTTGGGCTTGGCATCCAGACTGTGTTGCTTCCAACACACCCATTTACTGCAGTCCAGTTTCGGTTACTCTCCGTGTCGCGCGGGCGACACTCCGCTTTTGAGCCTTATACAGCAGCCTGGTCTTGGTTACTGTCCGTGTCACGTGAGCAACATTCCGGAGTGTGCATTCCATTCTGTGCCTCTGTACGCTAGACCTATACTCCTGCCATCAGCTGAGTTTGGGTTTCATTGGGCGCCTCAGGCTACTTCCACCTCGGCAGTCGACATAGGTCTAAGTGTTTATCTATTCCCTCCAGGGATAAGGGCCGTTCTCCACCGGTTGTTGGCATTGTGGTCTCCGTTGGGCAACCTCTGAGCATACAGTCTGTCCTCCGCTACTGCTACGGCAGCATATAAGTTTGCTAAGGGCCTTCGCTTATTCCTGTGGCATTACTCGCTATTTGTACTCTCCCTCTTTGGGGAGAGTCTTAAGGGCCTCGCTCTGATAGGGCCTGTCAATCTTCCTGGACTATTAGTAACCCGTTCTTTGCTGCCTTGTCTGAGAATCACACGTAATACCTGACCTGTGTCTGTACAATTACTGGACCCGTGTGGGTATTTATTTCTGTAACCTGTACTGTGTCAGTACCACATTGTATATATATTACTGGACCCGTGAGGGTTACTGCTAATTTCATTTTTCAATAAAACTGTGTTTTTACCTCAACTTACTGTCTCTGAATGTCAAACAAACCGTAACAGTACCGCTGTACTGGAGTGGGTGAGAAGACTAACAGCTTGCATAGACCCAGTGTTCACTGGTGCTCCACAGCTAAATGAATCAGAGCAGCATCAGCTTCTGCAGGGGTGGACACCTTCACCAACACCTGCACAGCAACATCATTCAGGAGGGCCCCCCATCCAGCACTATCCTTGCTGACTCCCTGTTTTAGCAGCCTCACCCTGCTGGGAAGAGCTCTGTTGGAAGACTCCAAAAAGAGCCCCGATTGCAGCGTTATCAATTGCCCCTGTACCATAGCTTTCTGTGGGGAGGGGACTGCCCTGGGGCCTTATTGATTGGTTGCTGGGGCTTGGCCCTAATCCTCTTCCCTGGGCTGTCAGCAGAACCACGGTTTGCAGAGGGAGCCTGGCGTGGCATTTTTCCTGCTGTGCTCAAAACCACTGGCCCCATCAGCTGCTGCCACCTTGCAGATTCCTTTTTTTTTTTTTAGCGCTTCCAGGTCTGACATCACCCAGCCACAGAAGAATTAGTGAGTAGAAATTATGATGTATTTGGGACTGGATGTGGCACTGAGAACACAGCAGGTAGTCCACTTGGCAACACTGGCCATAGCAGCACAGCATATGTCTTTTCTCCCTGTGTCTTAAAATCCCACTTCCTCCTAAGCCCCTCTCCAACCCTTCCAAGCATGCTTAACCCCTCCCCTGACATGTCCCCTTTCATCTTCGGGGAACCTGCTACGCAACTAATTTCTTAACCCCTAGAGTGCCAGGTGGGTACAATGTACGAGTGAGCACAGCTGGGAGATCAATATCGCCAAGGGAGAAGGTCTGAGAAACAGAGCTTCTCCCTCTTCCGCCCTCCTACCCCGAACTTCCGGGTAGGAGTGGGCGGGACCGGGGGAAACCTCCTAACGTCATCGGTGACATGATCACCGATGACGTAAGGGAAGTTTCCCTTAGCCGATTCACTCCTACCAGTGGTAGGAGTGAAAGGCAGGAGAGCTTCTGCTCTCCTGCAGTCGCCAAATTGATCTCCCAGCCTATCGATCAATAACTGGGGGGACACCAGGAGGGGTCCTGATGTCCCCCACGAGGTCTGAATAGATTTAAAAAAAAAAAAAAAAAAAAAAAAAAAATGCAATAGTAACCCTGTGAGTGCCGCAGGGGTCCCCAGCACATTACTTTGCAATGTGCTGGAGACCCCTGTAGCACTCACAGGGTCATTTCTTTGGAGTTTTTTTTTTTTTTTTTTTAAAGACCTCATTGGGGGGATCAGGGGGGATCCTGATGCCCCTCAATGAGGTCTATTATTAAAAAAAAAATAAACATTTTTTTTTAACCCTGTGTGTGCCACAGGGGGGGTCCAATGCACCCCCCCCTCCTGTGGCACACACAGGGCTTCTATCATTACTTTGTTACTAGAGATTGTTGGGGGGCCATCAGGATTGGTCCTGATGGCCCCCCAACAAGCTCTGATTACAAAGTAATAATAAAAAAAAAAATTAACCCTCTGAGTGCCAGAAGGGTCCAATGCATTGCTTTGCAATGCGCTGGAGACCCATTTGGCACTCACAGGGACATTTATTTTGATTCCTTTTTTTTTTTTTTTTTTAAGACCTCATTGGGGGGAATCAGAGGGGTCCTGATACCCACCAATGAGGTCCATAATAAAAAAAATGTAAAGAAAAAAAAATTAACCCTGTGTGTGCCACAAGGGGGGCCAATGCAGCCCCCCTTCTGCGGCACACACACAGGGCATTTATCATTACTTTGTTATCAGAGATTGTTGGGGGGCCATCATGATTGGTCCTGATGGCCCCCCCAACAAGATCTGATTACCAAGTAATGATTAAAAAAAAATTAACCCTCTGAGTGCCACAAGGATCCAATGCATTGCTTTGCAATGCGCTGGAGACCCCTGTGGCACTCTCAGGGTCCCTCTGTTTGAGGACATATATATATTTTTTTTACTAAGACCTCATTGGGGAGGGATTAGGGGGTCCTTATGCCCCTCAATGAGGTATATAATAAAAAAAAAAATTAAAACACAAATTAACCCTGTGTGTGCCACTAGGAGGGGAGTTCAATGCCGACCCCCTTCCTGTGGCACACACAGGACTTTTTATCATTACTTTGTGATCAGAGCTTGTTTGGTGGCCATCTGAATACAAAGTAACGATAAAAAAAATTAACCCTTTGTGTGCCACAGGGGCCCAAATGCATTGCTTTGCAATCCACTGGACCACCCCCTTTATTTTTTATTTAGACCTCATTGTATGGGTTCTGATGCCCCCAACGAGGTCTACACAAAAATATTGTGGGAAAAAGCCCCAAAAAATGCACGTGCCACAGGAGGGAGGGGGTCCAACGCAGTGCTTTGTATGAGGGGACATACATTGCACACTGGTAGTCACAGATCTCCCATACACACTATCAAACACTGCCCCACCATCACCACCATCCTTGCTCCTCTGCTCATACCCACACACACTGAGTAATCCCTCACCCTCCCACATACTTTGTTACACTTGTAGTCACAGGTCCGCACGTACACCGGCTGACGCCCTAGCTTCTTTCATCTGTTAGCCATAAAATCACACATACA
Source organism: Rhinophrynus dorsalis (assembly GCA_037306005.1). Taxonomy (NCBI): domain Eukaryota; kingdom Metazoa; phylum Chordata; class Amphibia; order Anura; family Rhinophrynidae; genus Rhinophrynus; species Rhinophrynus dorsalis. The sequence continues at coordinate 471,790,211 of CM074719.1, read as the reverse complement.
CTGTTTGCTTTACCATTTCTGTTTCACTGGTAGCTACGCTCCTGTAGCGTAAATTGGTATGTCAACCCACAGCAGTGGGGTACCATTTTTCTTAGGCTGGCAAGAAGTCCTCCTAGGAAATCCCACGCCATTGAACCATTTTAGTATCTTTGAAGTGACTGATGTGTAAAACAAATTTTTTTTTTCCTGTAGCACCACATTCTGGAAATAGTTGTGCCAACTAACTTAGGGGTAAAAAGGCAAGTGACCCCTCATTAGATGCGGCAGGTTGTCTTCTTTCCAAAATGGTATGGTTTATCTACCTTTTCTTCAATTCTGAAGGTGTTATAGTCATTTTCGTACAGGCAAGTCAGGTTTGAGAAAATGTTAGAAACATCAGAGGTTGTAGTAGGTGTAGTTTTCTACTTCTAGCACCCCCTAAGGTAGTTCAACTCATACCAATGGGGTGTCATTTGACTCCTAAGAGCACTAGCAAACAAATGCAGTTGAAAATTCCATGGTTTTCACAGCGCTCCATACATTTGAAGGGGCAGAAATGTAAAAAAATGCAATTTTTTTCCTATATCGCCTCCTTCTGGAAACATTTATGCACACCAGTATTGGGGTAAGAAGGCAAGTGACCCCTCATTAGATGCTGCAGGTTGTCTTCTTTCCAAAATGGTATGGTTTATCTACCTTTTCTTCAATTCTGAATGTGTTATAGCCATTTTTGTACAGGCAAGTCACATTTGAGAAAATGTTAGAAACATCAGAGGTTGTAGTAGGTGTAGTTTTCTACTTCTAGCACCCCCTAAGGTAGGTCAACTCATATCAATGGGGTGTCGTTTGACTCCTCAGAGCACTAGCTAATGAATGCAGTTGAAAATCCCATGGTTTTTACAAAGTTCCATACATTGGAAGGGGCAGAAATGTAAGAAAATGCCTTTTTTTTCACTAGCGCCACCTCCTGGAAGCATTTGTGCATACCAGCCTTTGGGTAAGAAGGCAAGTGACCCCTCATTAGATGCGGAAGGTTGTTTTCTTTCCAAAATGGCATTGTTTCTCTACCTTTTCTGCATATCTATTATGGTTATAACCATTTTAGTGCAAGCAGATAATTTCAGAAACAAAAGTGTCAGGTTTACGTACGTGTTCCTAGCACCCACATATTGTATGTTAACCCACACAAATAGGCTACCATTTTTCTCATGTTGGTAGCAGGTACTGAATACAGCAGGAAATGTTATGGTTTTCAAAGATTTTAGTATCTTTGAAGTGGTGGAAATGTAAAAAAACATGTATTTATTCCCATAGCGCCACCTTTTGGAAATATTTGTGCACTTCAGCCCAGGGGGTAGAAAGGCAAGTGACCCCTCAATTGATGCGGGAGAATGTCTTCTTTCCAAAATGGTATACCTTTTATACCTTTCCTTCATGTCTCTAACAGTTATGGACATTTCAGTACAAGCCGCCATTTTCGAAGAAGCAAACAGGTAGGTGTAGTGATGTGCTTCTGGCACCCCTAAGGTAGGTCGACTCATTCCAGTGGGGTGTCATTTTTCTCCTAAGAGCACTAGCTAATGAATACAGTTGGAAATGCCATGGTTTTCACAAATTTCAGTACATCTGAAGGGGCAGAAATGTAAGAAAATGCCTTTTTTTTTCATTAGCGCCACCTTCTAGAGGCATTTGTGCACTCCAGGCTTGGGGTAACAAGGCAAGTCACCCATCATTAGATGCGGCAGGGTGTCTTCTTTTCAAAATGGTATGGTTTGTGTACCCTTTCTTCACTTCTGTAGTTGTTATAACCATTTGGGTACAGACAAGTAATGTTTGAGAAAATGTTAGAAACATTTGAGGTTGTAGTAGGTGTCGTTTTGCACTTCTAGCGCCCCCTGAGGTAGTTGAACTCATACCAATGGGGTGTAATTTTTCTCCTAAGAGCGCTAGCTAATGAATACAGTTGGAAATGCCATTGTTTTCACAAATTTCAGTACATTTGAAGGGGCAGAAATGTATGAAAATGCTATTTTTTTTCCTATAGTGCAACCTTCTGGAAGCATTTGGGCACAACAAGCTTGGGGTAAGAAGGCAATTCACCCCTCATTTGATGCGGCAGGTTGTCTTCTTTCCAAAATGGTATGGTTTGTGTGCCCTTTCTTCACTTCTGTAGTTGTTATAACCATTTGTGTACAGACAAGTAATGTTTGAGAAAATGTTAGAAAAATTTGAGGTTGTAGTAGGTGTCGTTTTGCACTTCTAGCGCCCACTGAGGTAGTTAAACTCATACCAATGGGGTGTCATTTTTCTCGTAAGAGCACTAGCTAATGAATACAGTTGGAAATGCCATGGTTTGCACAAATTTCAGTACATTTGAAGGGGCAGAAATGTAAGAAAATGCCTTTTTTTTTCATTAGCGCCACCTTCTGGAGGCATTTGTGCACTCCAGGCTTGGGGTAACAAAGCAAGTCACCCATCAATAGATGCGTCAGGGTGTCTTCTTTTCAAAATGGTATGGTTTGTGTACCCTTTCTTTACTTCTGTAGTTATAACCATTTGTGTACAGACAAGTAATATTTGAGAAAATGTTAGAAAAATTTGAGGTTGTAGTAGGTGTCGTTTTGCACTTCTAGCGCCCCCTGAGGTAGTTAAACTCATACCAATGGGGTGTAATTTTTCTCCTAAGAGCGCTAGCTAATGAATACAGTTGGAAATGCCATTGTTTTCACAAATTTCAGTACATTTGAAGGGGCAGAAATGTATGAAAATGCTATTTTTTTCCTATAGTGCCACCTTCTGGAAGCATTTGGGCACAATAGGCTTGGGGTAAGAAGGCAATTCACCCCTCATTTGATGCGGCAGGTTGTCTTCTTTCCAAAATGGTATGGTTTGTGTGCCCTTTCTTCACTTCTGTAGTTGTTATAACCATTTGTGTACAGACAAGTAATGTTTGAGAAAATGTTAGAAAAATTTGAGGTTGTAGTAGGTGTCGTTTTGCACTTCTAGCACCCACTGAGGTAGTTAAACTCATACCAATGGGGTGTCATTTTTCTCGTAAGAGCACTAGCTAATGAATACAGTTGGAAATGCCATGGTTTGCACAAATTTCAGTACATTTGAAGGGGCAGAAATGTAAGAAAATGCCTTTTTTTTTCATTAGCGCCACCTTCTGGAGGCATTTGTGCACTCCAGGCTTGGGGTAACAAGGCAAGTCACCCATCATTAGATGCGGCAGGGTGTCTTCTTTTCAAAATGGTATGGTTTGTGTACCCTTTCTTCACTTCTGTAGTTGTTATAACCATTTGTGTACAGACAAGTAATGTTTGAGAAAATGTTAGAAAAATTTGAGGTTGTAGTAGGTGTCGTTTTGCACTTCTAGTGCCCCCTGAGGTAGTTAAACTCATACCAATGGGGTGTCATTTTTCTCCTAAGAGCACTAGCTAATGAATACAGTTGGAAATGCCATGGTTTTCACAAATTTCAGTACATTTGAAGGGGCAGAAATGTAAGAAAATGCCTTTTTTTTCATTAGCGCCATCTTCTGGAGGCATTTGTGCACACCAGGCTTGGGGTAAGAAGGCAAGTTACCCCTCATTAGATGCGGCAGGTTGTCTACTTTTCCGAAATATATAGTTTTATATAGTTATTCCACTGTTTTAGGGTAGTTTTACCACAAAAACTCTAGAATGCGCATATTAGTTTATAAAGTTGAAAATGTAATTTTGCGCTGCTGGTGATTAGGGCTCTACGCTAGCCATGGACGTAGGTAAAACTATACAAATTTGGTATTTTTTTACTCGGGGGACTTGGGGCTTTTTCAAATAATTGAAATTTTTTCAATCAAGGTAAATGTTTTTGATATATATTATGTGATTTTAGGAAAATGAGTACATTTTCACTTTTTTTTGTCATTATGACATCATAGCTTTTTGCACGATGTAAAATTCTCTTCATGTAAGGTACCACAAGAAAGCTCAATTCGTTCTGAAAAAAACAATATATAGTTTTCCATATTTAACTAAAAATCCCCAGAGGAAATCAAGCATAAACAGAAGGATAGCAAAAATGCTGAAAAAGTGTCTGGCCTGCAGGGTACAGGAAATGGCCCAAGCCTCTGGCACTGAAGGGGTTAATGAGATTTATTATTACAATAATGGGTCAGTGCAGGAATGGGAGATGTCATTCTATGGCTTCAAAATCTTGTAGACCTCAAATTTAGTGAATCAGAAACAGCTCACCCTCTTAAAATATAAGTAATTTCCCAGTGGATTAAAACAATGTGATATTTGAACTGTATCTAAAAACATAAACAATAATTTTGCTTGCTGTGCAGCAAATAAATATTCCTGTACTTTTAGCCTTCTCTGATAATTGTGCCAGGAGCTTCAATATATCTTAAAATGTCCCTGAACATTCATACTATTCTACTATTTTTATTTGTTCATAAATTATTTCATTGACTTGAGAACTGAATACAATCACTAATTTTATAAAGATAAGGCTGCAAGTAAGTCAACCCAATGCACAACCCTTCGAATCCTCTTAACCAAGGTGTGAAACACATTGGGAAGAAATGTATTTCACACCCATCTGGTCTTCAAGGGGTTAATGCTGGTGACAGCAGGCACATTTATGTATTTTGCATAAAAAACTGCCTCACTCCTCTCTGACCATAGAAAAATAGATTTTGACAGCAGGTAAGAACTACCTGGCCCATCCATTTCTTTGTATAATTGTTGCGTCTTTGCCTCCAGCCATTTCGGGATGCGGCTCAGTCTGCTCAGAGTTCCGTCTGACAGTGTGTCATGCCTAATCTTGGATCATGTGATCCCCTTGCTAGGCACGTCATCTGTGCTCTTTCGGGTTGCAGCTATTTAGGGGAAGCATCTCCTATGTCGGGTGTGTTAGTATAGTGTTGAATTGAGTGTCCTTGTTCTCCTTAGTGCTGGTTATTGACCTTGCTTTGCTGACCCTGTTGTTGCCTCCTAATGCGGTACCTCTTCCAGTATACTTCTGTGTATGACCCAGATTGCTTCTCTTAATCCTTCTACCTGCTGATTTTGATACCTGCTCTGAGTCTACATGTGTATAACGTGACTTCGCTCCTGATATTCCCTACTGCCTGCTGATTCCGATAATGGTCTTTAGACTCTGGCCAGTCTAGCTTTGCAGCTAGCACCTTTATATGGCTAGGCCCCACCATGATTCCCTTTAGGCAACCACCACACCCTAGCAGAGAACCCTAGCACCGCTCCCCAGCATCTTGCTCCCATATCTCTTGTTGGAGGAGACTGATTTTCTTCCAGTTATCATTCTACGAGGTACTGTCTCCTCAGTCTGTTATCTATATCACAATAATATAATATAGTCTTACATACTTCTCAGAGCAGAGTTATGTCTATCCCAAGCATTTTTAAATTCCCTAACAGTATTTGCAACTAGCCTCTGCTCGGAGGCTGTTCCATGAGCCGATCACTCTTTCTGTAAAGTACTACTTTACATCTGGCCACATGGTTAAATAGGCTCCTTTCTGTAAATATGGGGCTAATGGAAAGCCAAGGCAAGGCCCCAGTAAATACTGGGTATGCCCATGCATTAAAATGTCCCTATCAAGCAGAGCTATTGAAGGCTTAGTGTTCCAGATCTGTGGGCACCACACTGTTATCATAAGCAAAGAAGCTTTCTCACCAATCTATTGTTATTTATGTACACTGCTATATGACTGTTTTAACACATAAACTCTACCCTCTCAAAAGGCCAAAGATTTCTAAGTAATCATCAAAAGTCAACTTAAAAAAAATGAAATTACAAAGAATTCACACTTTTCATCAATATTGTGATGTTCCTTGCTGTGTTATTTGCCATAACCTTAAATATATATGTATATAAAATCAGATATCCTCAGATGTACGTCTTTATTCAGTATAAGCAAACACAATGCAACTATTCTGTCCTCACAACTAAAACTTTCTATTCCCTTTATTAATTTTTTTGTTTGTCTATGATCCTATTCAGGTCCATAAGGTCTTTTTTATGAACTGGTGCTTGAAACTGTACTCCATATTCATAGTGAGGATTTACCTAGGATTTATAAGGTAAAAAAATAATATTCTTTCTTACAATCAAGCTATGCCTTTTTTCAGGCCCATATTTCCCACTAGATAAAGTAAGCTTGTGAAGATTTAAACAAGAAATTGGTTAAATTTAGGTGGCACCAGAAAATTACTCCATCATGGTGAATCTTTGTAATCTGACAATAAACAATTCTAAAGTTTAGCATTCCACTGAATAACAGGACCAATGCTACACTGTGAGATCACTTTGGGTTAGGTTTAGGGATGAGTGAAAATTTTCACCTCAAACCTAAATTGGTGAATAATGATACTTCCCCCTTGATGAAAAGTGTATTTTTTCTACTTTTTTCACCTAGCTCATTGCTTTTAAATCAATGGGACCATTTAAATTTGCACACAACACATAGAAAATGTATTTTTTTCCCAACGGCATAGTATACAAGGGGTATGAGGGTGCTTGTGTTGGTGGAGTGCGGGGAAACAAACAGTTGTACAGCGATTTTTTGGTGTGGATTGTTTACTGGGTTTAGGGGGACAGTTAATAAAAAATAAGACATGGTGTAAAAGGGGTCTGAAGAGGGTGCCTGTGTTGGTGGGTGTAGTCTGGGGAAAGAATTTTATTTTTAATATAATTTATGTATTATTTATTAACCAAAAAAGGTGGATGTTTGCTGACTGGTATGGGGGGGCAGTTAATAAATAATACATAAAATATATTAAGAAATTGGTACATAACGTGACAGAGATAGGGGGCTCCCGACTTAAGCTGTAACTGGGGTAGTCTGATCCTTGACGGGATAGAGTATTTTGTAGATGATGATTTGTAAGACTTAGACTTGTCAAAGCCCTGAGGAAAAAGTGATTTGTAGGACTTACATTTGTTTGGCAAATGCCCTTAGAAAACATTGATTTGTAGGACTTGGGCTTGTTAGAGACCCAAGCCCTGAGGAACAATTGATTTGGCTAGGTAGCATCACTAGCCCTGAGGAATCATATCTGAGATATTTTTTCACTCAGGCTTGTTAGCATCACAGGCTCTGAGGAATCACACCAGATATAATTTTTCACTCAGGCTTTTAGCATCACAAGCCCTGAGGAATCACACCAGAGATCATTTTCTTCACTCAGACTTGTTAGTGTCACAAGCCCTGAGGAAACATTGATTTGTTGTAGGACTTAGGCTTGTGTTAGGCCCAAGCCCTGAGAAAACATTGATTTGTAGGACTTCAATTTTTTAGGCCCAAGCCCAAAGGAAACATTGATTTGTAGGACTTAGAAACATTGATGTTTAGTACTTTTTTAGACCCACTCCCTGAGTAAAAATTGTTTTGTAGGACTTTGGCTTGTTAGCATTACAAGCCCTGAGTAATCACATGAGAGAATTTTTTTCACTCAGTCTTGTTAGTGTCACAAGCCCTGATGAATCATAGATAATGTTTATCAATTCAGCTTTATGGACATCACAAGCCCTGAGGAATCAGATTTAGTTTTTATCACTTTAGCTTGTCAGCTCCACAAGCCCTGAGGCATCACAGATAATTTTTATCAATTCAGCTTGCTAGCATCACAAGCCCTGAGAAATCAGTGATTTGTAGGACTTAGGCTTGTTAGAAAAACCATATATATATACAGGGCTCAAAATTTCCACTCGCCTACTCGCATTTTGCGAGTAGATATTTAGTGAGGGCGAGTGGAAACTGAAGCCCTGTATTCAGGTTGAATATAAGCTTTCCCTTTAATCTCGCGGTGCTAGGGTGCTAGTGTCCCACCTCCTCCACTCTGCAGTTTGGCGACATCTCGCAAGGGGGCAGCGCCAATATGACAAGTTCCATCCTCCCGCATCATCACGCGCCCCTGCGGGCCGTGATGACATAACGACAGAGAAGAGGAAGAGGGCAGAGGCACCGGAAGAGAAGCGCTTGCTGCCAGCAGACTGATCGTTACTGTCTGTAAGCAAGCGCTTCTCTTCCGGTGCCTCTGCCCTCTTCCTCTTCTCTGTCGTTATGTCATCACGGCCCGCAGGGGCGCGTGATGATGCGGGCGGGCAGGAGGGATAAAGAGAGGTGCAAGGGGGGAGAAAGAAGTACAAGGTAGGAGAAAGAGACACAAGGGGGAGAAAGAAGTACAAGGTAGGAGAAAGACACAAGGGGGAGAAAGAGACACATGGGGGAGAAAGTACATGGGGAGAAAGAGAGATACAAGGGGGAGAAAGTACATGGGGGAGAAAGAAAAGGTACATGGGGGAGAAAGAAGAGGCACATGGGGCAGAAAGAAGTACATGGGGGAGAAAAAGAGGCACAAAGGGGAGACAGAAGTACAAGGGGGAGAAAGAGAGGGGCAAGGGGGAGAAAGAAGAAGTACATGGGGGAGAAAGAGGCACAAGGGGGAGAAAGAGGAAGTACATGGGGGAGAAAGGAGAAGTACATGGGGGAGAAAGAGGCACATGGGGGAGAAAGAGGCACATGGGGGAGAAAGAGAGGCGCAAAGGGGAGAAAGAGAGGCGCAAAGGGGAGAAAGTACATATGGGGGAGAAAGAAGTACATGGGGGGGAGAAAGAAGAAGTACATGGGGGAGAAAGGAGAAGTACATGGGGGAGAAAGAGGCACATGGGGGAGAAAGAGGCGCAAAGGGGAGAAAGAAGAACCTGATATGGGTGGAGTTAAAGGCGGGGACATGGGTGGAGTTAAAGGCGGGGCTATGGGTGGGGCTAGGAGTGGAAACTGGTGGCGAGTAACTTTACAGGCCTGGCTAGTAGCTCAGGACTTGAAATTTTGAGCCCTGATATATATATATATATATATATATATATATATATAAATATTTTTTTTGTAGGTATCAGGTTTGTGTTGAAATAAATATGTCCTAGTGTAGGTAGATGCCCTGTCCTGCTCACACCACTGCCCTCTGCCTGTGACACAAATTGCCCCAAGATACCTATGGATGATGTGGGGGGACTGGCCATCATTGGATCTGGGAAATCAGAGCCTTCAATGTTGGTAGTGGTCATTTCCTCCTTCTCAGACTTACTGGATCAAAGCAGTGTATAACCTGTCGATATATAATGCATAAGACAGTAAAAGGAAAAAGTGGGTGATAAAGAATCAGATTACTTGGAATACAACTCATGTGGTATATAGTATCAAATGCCCGTGTGGAAAATTATACATTGGGAGGACAAAAAGGAAATTGAGGGAACAGGTGTCAGAAAATCAAAGGAGCAAATTTCCATTAAGTAAACATTATAGGGAAGAGCACAATAGTGATTTAGGTATAACATAATTATCGCAACTTGAATATAGCCCTGACACTATTATTGGGGGGGGGGGGTAGATTTAGGTCATTGAAACCAAATGGACACAAATGATAAGTTGGACACTTTCACTTTTATATAATGTATTTAATTTATATTTTACCTTTAGGTTGGTGTATTTTTTCTGATCTCTGTCAGACATCTGTTGCTCTTAGATGTGGAATAGGGAGTTGGGATATTTTAGAATGTGGTTCATTCTAGTCCTCTGGTTGACTTAACATTGGACATCTACTTTAACCTTCCCTTAAGGACCGATTTGATCCTTTCTGATGTGGCATATACATGACCTGTAATGCATACCGGCGATCCGCATTGGGGTCTGAGAGAGACCACTCCTGTCTTGGAGCTGTCAGTTTCAGACGCCGGAGGAGTAATGTAAGTAAAATGTACATGACGTACTATGAAGTAGGTTTGATTTTTAGTTTTTTTGTTTATTTGGATTTTTTTGTTTGTATTTTATTCCATTTTACTTTTATATTTCTGTTTGTTTATTATTTATATTTGTTTTTGTATATAATGCTATGATTGTTTCCACTTGGGGGGGTCTCTGTACTTATATTATATTGTATTTTTTATTTCCTTTGTATCTTTAGGGGGTGTTTACCCTTTGTGCTATAGAGATTACTGCACTGTGGTTGCGCTTGTGGTATGCTGCATGCCCCCTGGGATATGGTATTCTATGTACCCTCGGACACTGGGGGCAAGCAACATGCTTATTTGTTACTGGTGCACCTTTTGCACCATGGAATTTGATGGGTTAAGTGTTACATATAAATTAGTGTGGGGTGTTATCTGGGGTGCTGGGGTGAGTGCTGTGGTGTTATTTTGTGGTGTGCTGTGTGCCCTCCAGGTTTTGTTTGGTATGATTAACCCCCTAGATCTGGGGGGGGGGGGGTGCTCAGTAATCTGCATTTACAGTGGTGCATTTTCTTTCCCTGTTCGGCACTTGGGGAATCAAACTTAGATGGAGGCATATTCCTACATTAGTATATTGACCTCCGGTGGTGATGGGGTGTGGGAGCCCCATCACTGTACTTGATGAGCTATGTGATCCCTGGTGGATGGAAGGTCTATTGGACTTATTGTAGGGGGATGCGATAAGCTGCATTCATGCACTATGGTACTTAGAGGGTCAAGAGTGCTGACCATTTGGTGTATCAAGCACAATGAATATTCTAGTTGTGGTGGCCATGTGCCCCTTTAGTATTGGGTGGTTGGTTGGACTACAAGGGTGCTGGGGGAAGAGTGGTATGTTGCATTTATATTTGTGTTCATTCCCTATTATGGCACTCTAGGGGTTAAGCAATGATGGGGAGAAACCATGGTTATATACCTTATTATTATGAAGATTCTTTTGGGGGTTTTATTTAATATAATATTTTATTATATATATTATGTATCAGAATCTAGTGTATGCATAGGGTTAAATGGTTTAGTATTGCATATGTATAGTGTGCTGCGGGGAGTCCAGTTGAAGTCCATCTATAATTAGTTGGTCATTGGCTGCTCTCTGGGCAGGAACAGCTACTTCCTGAAGAAGTGTCCATGAGACACGAAATGCATTGAAGAGCTACGGTCATGTTTTTATCTAAGTATGTAGGCCATTGTTGTGTAACTGTGAATAAAGCTATAACCATACCTGGGAACTTTCAGAAATGGCTCACCCTGAGACTCCCCGCCCCCCCCCCAAAAAAAAAAGACACCTTGCTACTGTGTTTAAATTATAATAAACCACTGATAATTCAGCAAGTTGGAGCTAGTCAGGGGGACAGCCTGTTTAAGCAGGGCCCTGGCTGTCTGGGGGTTAGTAGTACTTACTTGTTTGTTCCTTTAAGCTAGGCATTTGAAATAAATACATTTCAAGGTTACTCACACATATACTAAACGCCATAATACATTTACCAATGGTACTGATAGTGTTCATTTGTTTGCAAGCACACGTAGAAGACCATTTCAGTGAAATAATTCTCTTTTACTAACGTGATCTCGGCTCTGCTGCCTGTCGTACGACAGACTTCCCCTGCAGTCAGGTACAAAGCTGACTTCAGGGAAGGGGGAGGGAGGGGGGAACTTTGCGTATGGTTATCTCTCAAACCATAAAGGTTTGAGAGATGACACTGGGGACAATTCAGTTCTTTTAAAAATGGCTACAATATGGGGATTAGTAATATTTAATTATTACTTTCCCTTTAAGGACTTAAAAGCCCCAATTTAAATCAGCTGGACTTTTCATTTGTCCCCTATGGTGCAGGTGCTTTGACTTAACCTCTTAAAGCGTAAGTAACACCAACTTAGCTTAATTTGAAGGACCTTGCAAAATCACCTGTGTTATCAATTTAAAAAAAGTAGCTTATAAGATATTTAGCTTTATTTCTATGTCAGCTGCAAGTTAGACAGTGTCAACTGGCACAATATGGTGTGCCAGATTGTTATTATCTGGTACACAGCTGAGCCAGCCAGTACTGTCTGTCTAGCTTACATAAACTGACACATACATAAAGCTAAATGTTACCTTTCACCATGGATAACATAAGCAATGCAGCACTGATTTGTTTGTGTGAAAGGGGCCTAATGTGTTTGTGGCACCTTTGGACTTCAGAGGTTGATTCATTACAGTTGCTATCATCCTTAGCTGGACATTGGCCAGAAGAAGATGATGAATGGTTAAGTACAAAAACACCTGACTTCCTGTAGGTTGCTTACCACTGTTGGGTTATTGATAAGAATTACCTATTTTAGTAGAAAAGTATAAAATAATGTATAAACCTAAAGTAATAGTAATGTGTCCCTGATTAATTCTATCCAAGTCTGGTAGCTCTGGGTTTGAGATTTACTGTGTCAATAACTTGATCCTGTACTGAATCCTGCAGGGGCAACGTTTCCTCTACTTTTTGCTTGTATGGAGATTGGATAAAACGTGGTCTATTAAGGTCAAACTTCCTGACTCCTCAAATACCATGTTACTACTGCAACTGTGCAGAGCCAAAATCAGGGCTCTGAGCAGCTAAAATAGTATCATGGCATTTGAGAGGTCAGGAATATTTTCCTTCTCACATACCATATTATCTAGTCTCTAATCAGGCAGGAAGTAGAAGAGGCATTCACATGAACCTGCAGGTGAACATTAACCCATGAGCTCTTGGCCGGAGAGAGATAGTCATGGACACACACCCATTGTTTTCAGAGAGATTCAAATTTGGGTTTATTACCTTATTAACATAAGAAACAGCTGATAAAAGCTGAGGGGGGTTAACCCCACTAAACAAAAAGAAGTCCATTCACCTTTGGTGTATAGGGTTGGCAGTGCTCCAAGTTTGCTAGCTCAGACATGACTCCAGACCTGACAGCTGGCTCCAGGAATCTCTGTTCTAGTATTGGAGTTGATTTTGCTTTTACCTGGTTCCAGCGGGTCACGAGTAACAAAAAAGGTTCAGATTAGGATATATCTGACAACATATCCACCTGATATTTCTTAATTTACATATTTTTAATTAGTACCCTTACTCTATTATGCTTCCTAACATAAACTAAATGGAATGGCAATGCCACCTAATAATAACCCCTACTTGTAAATGAGAGAACCCTAATCCTTGGTATAACTAATCATTGGAGGGCCTGGGTACAAATATCTTTGAACCTCTAATTAGTATTCAATATCATGTCATGGAGATGGACATGATTCGGACCCTAAATTCCTTCTACTGAAGTCTTCTTAGGAACAAAGGATTGTACCCCCCTTTGTGGATATATTGTCTGTTAAAGGTTATGTTTTGTGGTAACTAATACTCATAGAATTTATTCATATTGGTCACTGGGATTTTCTTCTCAGATTTAGGTAGTTGGAGATTTATTATTAGATGTTAGTGCTCCTGTAATACATCAGAATGTTATAAAATTAGAGAATTAGGAGCAAAGCCAACTCCTTAGCTCTGGAGCATTCTGATGAATAGAGGTCAGCTCCACTCTAGTAATCTAATTCCAGAGAACAAAAACAAACATGGCCAACTCCACCCCTGCTCTCTGTCTTTGAGCATGTGCATCAGTGGGCAATGTGAGGCCCTCTAGCTGTTGTTAGACTACAAAACACTTCATCCTCCACCAGCCATTGGCCGGTGGAGGATGATGGGATGTGCAGTCCAACAAATGCACACAACCCCTCAGTGCAAGACTCTAAAGCGAGTAAGTCCTACGTCATCCCTATAGCATGCATAAGAAAATGGAAGGATTGTGATCTGATTTCCTCTATACCTTGTTACTACATGATGTGATCCAAGGTGCAGAGGAACAGCACAACCTAAAACACTCACATACTTCCGTACTACATGCACCTTGGCAGAAGTGTCCAAAAGAGCAGAACAACAGACTCTTGTCTTATTTTAGTAGTAAAATCTATTTGTACCTAACCCTGTCTGTCTTTATGATTTTCACACTTTCCTTGAGAAGAGTTTTTTTCATTTTCTCTGTGCAGAATTTTCTCACTCATTTCCTCATATTTGTGACTCTTTATCTCTGTCTCATTTCCTAGCTATTCATTTTTTACATCTTTCCATTTGTTTCTCTTCACATTTCCCATATCTTTTCTGCCTCTGATCTCTGGGTGAGTGCAGATCAGCTGCTCCCTCCTCTTCCCCTGTTATATATGCGCAGCCAAACGAGGCAAGGGAAGAAGTAGCCTAATTAGTTTCCACCTCTCTCATCCCTTCTGCTCTCGCACCCTCTCCTTCTATCCTTCTTCATGTAATCCACACTCAGGGTGAAGGTGGGCAGCTCTCCCCACCCCTCTAGAAAGAGAATCACTCTCCTGTGGCATCCTCCTTACTTCGGCGAGCCGTCTTGACCTCAGTGTGGGAAGAGGTCAGCCAAAGAGGTGACAGAGAAAAGCAGGGAGACTGAACGTTACAAGGGAACGGATCACTTCCACAGTCCTTAAGTCTGACAGGCTGCAAGTGACATAAATGTGGGAAAGGGGCATTCAAAATTTAAAGGGCAGATTAATATTAAAAGGCGCTTTGCCTTTCTGTATAACTCAGCAATTAATTATGTATTAAGTTTAACAGCCGCTCTGAATAGCAATCGCACACAATATATACACAGAGACACACACATGCTGAATAACAATCTCAAACATAGAGATACGCACACACTGAATTAAAATCACACAATGAATAATAATTACATACACAGAATGATTTAAATCAAAACACAAATGAAAAGAGAAAAAACAGATGCAATGACCCATTGACACTCAACAGGTTATATATTAATGAACAATCACACATAAAGCGTAATCCAATTTTATAGAATTATATAGGATCATGTTTAGCAAACTGCAAATGTGCACAATATTGATCAAATTCTAATTTTATAGCATCTTTAATTAACGTTCAGTGAGGTAACATCAAAGCAGAGATACTGTCTGTGTGATGACTCCTGCGCATACAATAGCATGACAGTCAGACTGGACTGTTCACATGAGCAAGTGTTGCCTGCAAATGAAGCAGCTCAAAGTAGCATGCTTCACCTTTAATGTGTTATAAGGTACCAATGCCCATACTCTTCTGTTCCCACTCCCTACCCCCTCCCGCTTACCCCAGAAATAAATGACACAACACACATAAACAAGATCACAGACAACCATGTAGGTGGAAAATAAATAGGTCACAGCTTTATTAATCGGGTTTGACCTAGTTAAGGCACCACGGGTCCACCCCCCAAACACCCAACGCAGTGCCCCGGACACGTAGCCATGGGCCTCACCATCGCCATGACACCTGCCGCTGGGAAGCTGAGAGCTTAATGAACTTCCAGACACCTTTGCAAACAGCATGCAAACAATAAGATCCTAACTCCTGTACCTAGTGCCAACTTTTAATCCCTAAATCCCCTCCCCTTTCCCTCACCTACTTCCTAACCTGCCCCTTCTTTCCCTCCACCAGGGAGGGGAGAGAGAGGCCATCCTTTGTCCCACCAGGCCTCCCCCACCTCCCCCAGACGAAGAGAAAGAAGAAGGCATGACCTGGCCCCTTATGATGGCCTTTGGGTTCATTACTGAATCTTCACCCATTTTATAGCAATATTCCTGGGAATTATCGGGGGTTTGACGGTGAAACTCAAAGTTTTCAACCCAAATCTCATGGTCTCTGGGTGAAGAGACAAATTCTCAGGGAGGGAGAGTCCAGTGCTCTCTGTTCTACTCCAATTAACTGAAATTGGTATCACTTGTACCAGGAAAGTATAGGAAAAGTCCTACTTGTCTGTGTGTTCGTACAGTGATATATTTAAGTTGTTGCATGTTAATGGTTGCACCGCTTGATTAGGACAGATCTCTGATAATGTATATTTTATGAACTTTAAGGGTTAACATTTACAATATCTCAGGGTCAGCTCATTTTGAAAATTCCCAGGTAATGATAGCAGACTGCAGGTAAGTTGCAGCAGAGTAGACTTGTGTTCCATGGGTCCACTGTGTAGATTGTTCGCCAGGCCATTTTGTATGTTGAATGCAAATCTTAATATCTAAGGAATAATGTGGCCACATGGGAGTTTATCAGTCATATGTAACAAACACCAGAATAGGCCAGCCATAAGTTATCCTCTCCCACATCCACTATGAGATTGCAATGACAATGCAGGTAACCAATATGAACGAAATAACAGAGCTGCCAAATTCAGGTAGCCAGTCGGCAATATGGCTGTGCTGCTTTTACACTCCACAGGAGATCCAATCACATTTGAGGTTTGGTGAAAGTGTGACAGATAACTGGCCCACATGGATATCAGCCATATATGTTTGGTTCACATCCACATCAACTGACAAATTATTGGAGCATGTGATGAACATTGCAGTTTCCAATACTGCTTGCATGAATGAACTGCATGTTGTTCATTGCATATCAGGAATGCTGCAACAAAAATGTATCAATAGCAAACTGCGTGCAAGTTGCAGTTTTTCTGCATTCCAGTGTGTTACTTGAAAGTTCTCAAGTACCAAGTTATTTAACACAATGGCTGGGGTAGAGCATTGGTGCCCCTTTTGTAAGTGCCTATTTCTAAAGTGCCTACAAGAGTTTAACAACTGAGTTCAATAACAAGGACAACAAAGAAGGCAATGGAACTCTTCTCTCTATTACACATGCTTGCTGTTACACACTTTTATCCCCTTCTGCCTCTACAAGCAATTTTCCAAAACATCAGTATAAATTTCGCTCCCATATTTCTTCAGTTTGTCTTAACCTACTGCTTGCTGAAAGGGATATTGCCCCAATCCTGTCCCAAACTTTATACCCACCTTCTATCACCTCCTGACTTACCATGTCCTCCCTCTGCTTCTTGAAGTGTTCTAACCCTTCTATTTTCAAAAGGATTCCCCTTCTTTCACCTTCTTTTCTCCCCTTCTCCTGCATTCTTTTGAACACCCACTCCATAGTTAATAAGACACCCCTCATTTATGATTGTTTCTGTGAGCAATCCCTGCAGATATTTGCCTTCACAGGAACTTTATTGTCTTTACGTGACACAGTGTTGGATGCTGCATTCTTATGGAGGGTTCTGCTTCTCACACACACACACACACCTCGCTCTCCTTGTCTGGGTGGGTTGCGGCAGGAGGTAGGGATCCTTATCTCCTTCCACTGCTGCTTCCAGTCCCTCTCAATACCACCATCTGTTCACTTTTCTTCTTTTGAAGTACCTGCAGTCCAGCTCTATTATCCTCTGTCTATGCACGTGGCTGTAACATACAGGCCACCTAACTCTCTTCTCTTCTCCTGCAAGCTTTCTCTCCGATTTTGAATCCTAGCTCTCCTTTCTTTCTACTGACAATCCTGTCCTTATACTGGGTTACGTTAACTGTCATATTGATGATCTCTCCATCCTTTGGGCTTCACTTCTTCTAGAGCTAATCTCCTCATTTGATCTCTGACAATGGACTGACTGAGCCACTCACAAAGCTAGCCACTTCCTGGACCCTGTCTTTACTAAGAGCCTGGATATGTCCTCTTTCACAGTTTCCCCATTCCCTCTATCAGACCACCATCTTAAACCCATCTCTCTCTCTCCCACTCTGCCCCTCCCCCACACCAACAGATGTATGAGAGATACCCTCTCGCTTGATCTCCCTGGGATGAAAAACTCAATTAACTCCAACCTTTCCTCCATCTTGTCCATCTCTGACACTTACATTCTTGCTAACTCCTACAACTCAATCCTATCCTCTGCAACTGATTCCTTTGCCACTCTGAAACTACAATGGGTTAGTCAAGTCAATCCACGATCCTGGCTTAACTCCCACACCCACTTAATACTTTCTTGCATTTGCTCTGCTGAATGTCACTGGATGAAATCTCGTTTGCATGCAGATGTAATCCACTTTATATTTCTGCTGTCATGCCTACATTCTGCCTTATCATATTCTAAACAGGAATACTACACCACACTTATCCAACAAATCTAACCCTCACCATCTTCTTCCAGTCTTTGACTTCTTGAGCCATCCTTCCTCAGCTTCCAGGCACTCCATACATTCTCCACAAGCTTTGGCTAGGTACTTCAAAGACAAGTTGGAATCTATTCAAAAACAGTCCTATTCTTCCATAAGTCTCTGAACTCTCTCTCCCCCTTCATCACATTTTGACCATTTTACTTCAGTAACAGAGGCAGAAGTTTCTCAGCTTCTCCTTTCCACCCTCCGCATCATCTGCTCCTTGGACCCTATGCCCTCCCACTTACTGAAACCACTTGCACCAGTCCTTACACCTATATTAACACACATTTTAAACACCTCTCTTTCCACAGACACTTTCCCTTCTTCATTCAAACAGGCACAAATTAAACCCCTACTCAAAAAGTCTAACCTCAAGCCCCTCCTGTCTTTCTATGTATCAACTTGGCTCCATTCTAACTCTTACTTCAAAACTCTTAGGACTCCTTGTCATCTCTCAAATAACCAAATTCCTTGATTGTAACAATCTTTTGAACCCTTGGCAGTCTGAATTCCAGTGTGGTCATTCAACTGAGACAGCTCTCTATAGAGAGGCTAATGATCTCCAGACTGTAAATTCCAAAGGGCAGTACTTTACACTTATACTACTTGACTTATCCTCTGCCTGTGGAATCTTGCTCAGATTCTCCACAATCTTGGTTTCTGCCATCAAGCTGCTTCATGGCTCTCCTCCTATCTCTCACAACATTTTTTGGGTCTTATGGCAATAACACCTCCTGTCTGTGGGGGGTGCCTCAAAGCTCCATTCTGGGTTTGCTAATTTTCTCCCATTACACCCTTTCATTTTGTGAACTTATTAAGACAGACTCTTGGCCATATCCTCCTGGATGGCCCACAGCCATCTGAAGAGAAACATGTCCAAAACCAAACTTGCATATTCCCTCCAAGATCTTGCTCCACACCCAGATTCACCATTACTGTTGATGGAATTGACAGACTGCCAAGGGTCTAAAAGTGTGTTACAGTCAAGGAATTTGGTTATTTGTGAAATGACAAAGGTCTCAAACTGCATCCCTAGAGGGCCAAGAGAGTGCATGTGTTTGTGCTTGATTTTGCACAGGTAGCTCATTTAATCCTTTGAATGCCAGTGCGTTGGCTTCTTCTCTGGTACTGAAATGGTTCAAATCTCTGAGCAAATTAATAACAACTGTGCAAAATCAGTTATCCCAAACGAATGCACTCTTTTGGCCCTCCAGCGATTCAGTTTGAGACCACTGATCTGACACCTAGAAAAGGCATTATTTATTGGTATAATTTACAAAGAAAAAGAACAAAGAGTAAATAAAAAATTATAGTTGTGTAAAAAGAGCCTAAAAAGCGCTTTGGGGCCAACGACAAAAAGTATATCAAATTTTGACTTTAAAAATTAAGTCAGAATGGTTACTTTTAAAGAAAATTTTGTGTTTACTTTTTTAAAATCTGGAAGTAATGAGAAGGGTGATGCTGAAGTGGACATGATAGCTGCAGAAGCACATGCTATGCATTTATATTAAACCCAGTTACAAATACATGTCAAACTCAAATACAGTCAAGGGCTTATGTGTGTGTAGATAGATAGATAGTGTATGTGTGTGTGTAATATGAATCTGTGGAGTCTGTCATACACTGACACATATTCCACCACCCAACTGGTTATCACTGAACCACATATATAGTGTCTGACACTCCAGCTGCCTTCTACTGCCCCATTCGCATTCACAGGTGCACACATACACTGTCTGCATCCTTGCTTCCTCATCCATGACCCACTGGTAGTCAGAGAAACACACATTTACTGTCTGACACTCCAGCCCTGTTGAACTGTCCCTGTGGCAATCACAATCCTACATATAGCCACATATACACTGGCTGGCAACCTAACATTGTTTCTCTGGTAGTCATAGAAACACACATAAACTAAATGTCAACCCGGCCTTGTTCAATTGTACACTGGTAGCCACAGATTCACACATACAGTGTCTGACACACTAGTCTTGTTGCATTGTTCAGTAGAAGTAAAAGAATGGCAGTCATAGACCCACATGTATCAGACTTATATCAGGGGGGCAGTGTATGTCAGATTACAGGAGGGTAGTATGTTGGATGGGGGTGCAGTGTATGTTAGATTACAAAGGAGGGGGGTAGTATGTCTGATGGGGGCAGTGTGTGTAGGATTTCTAGCATGTTGGCCAGCATGGGGAACAACATCATTGTGTATTAACCCCATATGCACTGCCTGACACCCCCGCCTTCTTCCCTTGCCCAGGCAGTGCCCATGGGAATTTGCAGCTAGCAATGGGCAAGGTGAAAAGGCTGGAGAGGGTCTGACAGTGTAAGTGGGGATCTGTGGTTCCCAGTGGTCAAGGGAACAAGTCTGGGGGCCAAGTATATATATACAAATCCCCATAGATGCTGCATGACCCCCAGTCTTGTTCGTCTAGGAGACCACAACATGTATAATATCTGATACATAACTAAGGGGATAATTGTGTAGTACTTGATGCACAGCCCTATGGCACTCAAAGGTATGTATAATGGAGTGTTGCTGTCCTGCTGACCAAGTAGGAAAGCAGAGAGAATGCTCTTCAACTTCAGAATCGTCGTAGTGTTGGTGAAGGGAGGAAATCCCTTCCACACCGACAACAGTTCACAGCCCTCCCTGCTTGTGATTGATTGAGGGCTGTTACTCCATAGGAAAGTACAGGGAGATCCTGTCACGGACTCTCAGTAAAGAAACACACGAAACAGTACAAGTGAATTTAAACCAGTTTATTGAGCAATAGATAATAAGAATACTAGTAGTAATAATAAACACATCCTCAGTCAGTGGGGACATAGACATGAGGACATTGTCTAGTCCACTACCCAGGAGATGAAGCTGAACCACCGTAGGTCTATGGTACTGAATCTTAGAACCAGACTTGGCTTTACCACAACAGGAGGGAACGATAAGACTAGTACAGGAGTGTACCCAGCGGAGGCGCAGAACGTGAATAGACCACCGATACCAATAGCGTAACTGATAACACCACTCAAGGCAGCAGAGTAGGTGCTTAGATAGATGCAGCCAGATAGGAACGCACTACTTAGGCAAGGAGCGAGACAAGCTGCACTCTAGGCAACTAGGAGGCACAGATCATAGGTAGCACCACAAGTGCTAAGCCAGGCAACAGGTAAGTGTAAGAGGTGGATGCCCAGGAGCGAGAATAAGTTGCACTAGCTGCCCGGAGACAAATGGAAGGCACCAAGCGGAGGCAACCTGTAAGCAACCAGCTGGTGGCTGAGCTCCGAGGTAAAGAGCGCGCCCTGGATCGGCCTAGTGGTAGTCAGACAAGAGCGAGGCACAAATGGACCGTCGGTCAGAAAAGCCACAGTCAGGAATCGTATCGAGTAGTCAGCCACAGCAAAGGTCAGCACGGAGCGGGTAGCAGGACAAGCCAGAGTCATACACAAATCAGGAAGTTAGCCACAGAAAAGGTCACAACCGAAGCAAGTAGTCAGAGAAGCCAAAGATCGAACACCAGGAGAGAGCTTAAGCCAAGCAAGGGTCAGAGGAAAAAACTAGATGCACACAGGAACACCACGAAAGGGCAACAAGTCCTAGGCTCAATAAGGTTTATAAAGCAGCAGAAGGAGGCGGAACTCAATTAGGCCCAACAGAATAGACCCATAAACAGGCGTCCGTGCCAGTGCCTGAAACATTACTATAGCAATGAGGAAGTGGCTGGAGGCCATGCCGGCCGACGGCCATACAGAGGTAAGAGCACAGGATCCCCTAGGCCTCAAAGGGAGACTGTGATAGATCCCAGGTTCACCCTCCTTAGGCAGGTGAAGTTGCAACTGTGAGGCTGCTATCAGAGTTTAGTGAATGTGTCAAAGTGTCACATTAACATATCAACACACCCCCTTGCATATGAAACTGTCTCATTATTCAGCATTTCCAAATAAGTCATTATGCTTCATTTCCATATGGAAATAGGCCATTGCCGATGTGATGAATGAAAATTTGTAAACCTGTCAAATGGATGTTGATGCGGGCATATTTTTGTCGGACTGACAGTGATGTGATGTCCTAGATACTTTAGTGAATACTCGCGATGTGCCTTTGACTTCTCCGACAGGACATCGACATTTTCAGCCCTCTTCAAATTTTAGTGAATCTAGGCCAGAGACTCACCAGCTCTGGTTATGTTTGATGCTAGCTGCATTAGGAAAGAGAAGGCTTCAGATTTGTACAGGGGAGAGGGGATCTCATCAACCTCATGCATGCTAGAAGGTTTTCCAAAGCATTGCTTTACAACTTGTTATAGACTTCTTCTAGTATCCAAGGATCCTTCACTAGGGTTGCCACCCAGCCGGTATTTTACCGGCAGGCCGGTAAAAAATTGGCTTCTGTCCAATGTTAAGTCTATGGAGGGAATACCATGGCCGGTATTTTTTTTAAGAAAAGGTGGCAACCCTATCCTTCACTGAGGCCACATGCTGCTTGTGTGCTGTATGTTTTCCATGCCTGCTGTTACTTATCCATTAATGGGCTTGATTCCATTAAGTTTGTGAGGCAGCAATCTGAATTTTAACTCCTTGAATCCTAGAGACATATCCAGTGCATTGCTTTAAAAGCTTTGGACATATTTCTAACAACCATGGGGTTAAGAAACCCTGCGTTAAAGGCATAGTAACTTTCTGTCAGAGATGTAGTTCAAGAGTGAATGATAAAGTATCCCACTCCCGTCCCTTTTAGTGATATAACACTGCTCAAATCAGAGCAGCAGGGTGTGTCTAGGTAGATTGCCGAGAGGGACAATCTTCAATTAAGATAAGGGAAAAAGCTGAAAAACCTGTTAAGGGGGGCAGGGTTTTAATTGTTCTCACAGTAAGAAGATTGTTCCTTGATGTGAGCTGTCTGGTCTATGGACCAGATTCAACATCTGAGGGAAAGGGGCTTACACTAGGTAAAAGGGGCTGGAGGGGGATACTTTATCATTCAATTACTCTTGAACTACAACTCTGACAGTATTGAAATAATACTCTCTATGACTCAAATACTATGAAGATTAATTAGAGCTGCTATTTTTGTGAAACATTGCTATCCCTTTAAAGCTTTTCCTAATTCCCTTGGTCTATTGCTGCTGAGATGCCAACAAGATTAACCAAGAAGAAACACTTCAGAGCAACTTTTAATGGGATAAGAGAAATACCATCACATTACACTAAAATACCTACTTGAACTGTTGGTTTCAGAATAGGATGTATTATGGTTGCTGTGTAGACATACCAAACATAGTACAACCCAGTGTACAAAATCAAACAGTCAAACTCCATACCCTTATAAATATTTCACCTATATCGTTCCTGCCTCCACCTCCCCATCAGGACTTATTTTTAGCATGGACATCTATTAGTTAACTTGTATAACTATGTTACGTTACTATATATGTGTGGCTGCATATGTGTATATGTGTGTGTGTGTGTGTGTGTACATGAATATTCCAATATGTGTGTATAATAGTACATATGTAAAAGATTACAAGAATATCTACATATATTTGTTTGTGGAGTAGGTGGTTGGTGTGAGGGATCAGAGAGAGGTTTTGGGGTATCTATGGAGGAAATTAGGTTGAGTGGTGAGAAGTTATGGGTTATCTGTGAAGTAGGGTATCTATAAAGGTCTTAGGGTGGTGGTGGCAACATGTTGAGCAGCCCAAGTGCTAGGGGTGAGAGTGTTGGAAGTGAGTCACACAGACACAGATTCTTCCTTAGATATACTTTTAACATATGTCCTCCATATATACTCAAAAGTCTTTCACTGTCCTCCCCGCCACTCGCCTTACAATCTTTATAGTTACCCCTTAGACATTATGTGCTCCCTCCTACCACTCATCTCGTGTTCTCCATAGGTACACCTTAGTTTCACACTTCTCCCTCCCAGGGCCAGATTTGCCATAAGGCAAAGTAGGCACCTGCCTACAGACGTACACCACCGAGGGGTGCCTGCCAATGCTTGTCAGTGGAGCTGATGGGGTCAATGTGGAGCTGATGGGGGGCAATGTGAGGGCAATATGGAGTTGAATGGGGCAATGTTGAGATGATGGGGCAAGATGAGGGCAATGTGGAGCTGATGGGGTGCAATGTGAAGATGTTGGGGGGCAATGTGAGGGCAATATGGAGATTTGGAGCATTGTGGAGATGGCCGGGGGGGGGGGGGGGCGCTTCAGATATCTGTGCCTACAGGCTCCTGAGATGTAAATCCGGCCCTGCTCCCTCCCATCACTCAATCCAAAGTCCTCCATCAATATCCCAAAGCATTCACTGCTCACATGAGTAAATATATATGTAGTAGACTAGCGAATGTTGCATGGTGTTGCCCATGGGATTCAGTACTTCATTTTGCATTGTGGTCTATATGGGGGAACCACCTGGCCACTGTTGTAAAATCACCACTCCGGTGAATCTCTCATCGCTGGTCTGCCCACACTCCAACCCTCTGCCTCCCTGGAGAGGAGTGGATAGAGTGCCAGGAACAGTTACATTTATATATATATATATATATACATGTGTGTATGAGGCAGAATATGAAAAACTTGCAATTAACATTTGAGGTGAGAATGTGCATAACAGGAATGTGATACAGGTGGCTAGATGAAGAAGCATACCATCAATAAGATGGTCAGTCATTTTTTGGGAAATGTTAACCCATGCAGAATAGACTTGGGCGCACATTGCCTGCAGAGTAGACTTGGATGGGTTCTGAAAAAGGTGGTTATCCATAAGGTTCCACTCATTTTCAATAGAGGAACGGTCTGGGGAACATGCAGGGCCATGGCAGTGTGTGTCAACATCATGGCGTTTCTCCTTAGCAACATATACATTTTGTGGGTGGGCATTGTCCTATTGCAGTAAAGTACTAGGAATATTTTACAGAAATAGTCTGATGATGGATTGTTCTTCAAATCGCTAGTTGTTACAGTTATTTTATTTCATGCAGAACATATTTGAAGAAAATGACAGATCTTGGTATGGATAGTTTGGTGCTTTTTGGCACCCTCTACGATGTCTGCTCATACCAATGTGGTGTTATGTCTCTTGAGAAAGTAGCTAATAATGAATACAATATCCCATAGTTTTCAAAGATCTGAGGAACTTTTGAAGGGGTAAAATTTAAAGAAATCATATTTTTCCATTTAGGGTGATCTTCTGGAAACAAGTGTGCAAACCGGACTAGGGGTAGAAAGACAGATTGCCCCTCATTTAATGCAGTTGGTTGTCTTCTTTACAAAACTGAATGCTTTGTCTACCTTTTCTACTTGTTTGTAGTTTTTACAAAAATGTAAGTGCAAGGAAATTGACAGATTGTACTATAGGTAGTTTTGTGGTCCTGGCACCCCCTACAATTATCTCATACCAGTAGGGTATCTTTTTACTCAGGAGGCCTCTAGCTACCTAACATAATATGGTATGCCATCGTTTTCAGGACTTTCAGTATAATTAAAAGTCTGTTAATGTGAAAACTTTTTTTTGCTATATCACCATCTTCAGGCAATTTCATATAAACCAGTGTAGGATACAAATGTAGGTAACCAGTCCCTAAAATTTAAATTTTGTGTACTGTCAAAAATATATTGCATGTAGGATTACGTGGTTTATTTCTGATTATTGTGTACCTGAAATGTAGAAGAATGCAAAAAGGGAAAAAAAGGCAATGTATTTTTTTTTCCAATTACTACATTTTATAGGAAGAACTATACACACGATAATGAATTCTGGCATCTTAGAAATACTAATACTAAACTAAGAATTATAAACCTTTGCTAGTGATAGTTGTTTGTCATTTATTTTATTGAAATTTCATTAAAAAATTTTTTTTTCTGCATTCTAGGTCAAAGTCAAAAGCACCAAAAAAAAAATTATGGAAACTGCGACAAAACTGTGAAAATATGCTCAGCACTGGGGGGATGAAAAATGTAGTGACCACTGGATAAGTGGCTAAAGTGGAACTTATACTTTATAATGCCTCGGGTGATTTTGAAAGAGCATTCAAAATCACTTATATATATTTTTTTAATCCTTCTTTACATAAACTATAGTGTACAAGATATTTAGCTTCATTTATCAGCTCTCTACTGCGCATGACAGCGGCCGTTGCTTCCTGTCACTGTGACCCATGTACATGGGCTGTTCATCTAGTTATTTATATTAGAGAGTGCTGGCTGATACAGCCTTGTGTGTAAAATTCCACTTTCCATCTTAACTGCCACTTCCTACCAGGAAATACTAGGTAATTTGCATACATTGACAAATAAGTAAAGCTAAGTAACTTGTACCCTATTAATTGAAATTAAAAATGGTTAAAGGGATAGTAATACTTAAAATATAAAAAATATATGTTGTAGAGTTTATCCCTCTGAGTAAAACAAGAGTACTCCCACTGCTGAAAAGTGTTTCATTCAAAAGTTATTAATTTTCAAAGTTGAATTTTTTAGGTGCAATATCACAGTGGCCTGAAATTGTACAGTGGCGCTGTTGCTACATGATCCTATGGACAACTCTGGTCAGTTGACCATAAATCTCCATAGGATGGTGTAGCAACAGCGCCACTGTACAATTTCAGGCCACTGTGATATTGCACCTAAAAAATTCAACTTTGAAAATTAATAACTTTTGAATGAAACATATTTTTTTTTACATTTTAAGTATTACTATCCCTTTAACATAGATTTAGTTGATTTTGAAAGTTCTTTCAAAATCACCCAGAAATCCTCCGAACCCCATGACCACATACACACTCACTCCACCACACACTCATGCAGCCCCCCCTCCCACACAAACAGGCTTTCAGAATGTATTAACCCCTTGAAAGCTAGACCTCTTGAGCAACCCAGGGGTTAAATGACCATATTTAATCACATTTCAAATGTAAACAGATTCTGGACTTGCATGAGTGTGCCTAAATATACAAAGGCCTGTACAATAAATAAAAATCAGCATATCTAGAATTAAATAAAGCAACCCATCTAAATAAAATATCACAAAACATTGCTAATTTGCACCCAGATTATTAATTGTCTGGTATCTGGTGCAGCTGAGACACCTCCATTTGACTGTAACAATTGCAGGCAGGATCAGGACAATTTAACCTAATCTATAAACTAATATAATGCGACCACATAATATATAAATAATATAACATAGAATATAAATCAACTTGAAATGTTCTCTATAGAAAAGATCGTAATGCTATAAATTCATGAGACTTCTTACATAAAATTCGCAAGAAATCAGCCAAAGGTCACATAAAATCAGCAATAGGTCACAATAAATCAGCATAGAGTCACATTAAATCAACTAGTACTGTCTGGACCTCTCACTCTTTAATTTGTGGGGACAATCCCAGACAGCCAGAGATCAAATATAATAAAAATAACCAGACCATCACTTTAAAAGAGGATCCACCAAGGCTTACACACAAGCAGTCAAGGATCACACAAAATCAGTTAAGGGTCATGTAAGATCAGCCATGGATCACAAATTTAGCCAGTTGTTACAGAAAATCATAAAACACTCCCCACGCCACACTGTAGAAGCCCTGACCAATTTAATGTTAGCCACGGGTGCCTGCATCTCTCCTTGCAATTTATAAGGTCAGGCTCACCTAATTAAGGCAATAGTGATCTTCTATTCAACCATGTCTCCCTTCTGTAAATAATACAGTTTAGTAAAATAGTAGGGGAGATGTAAAAAGATTCCAAGCTAAAATAGGAGTTGGAACCAATTTCACAGTGCTATGTCTGCCTTATTCCAATTTACTAAAATACTTACTCTTAAAATGCTCCTCTTTACAATGATTGTCTGGGGCTGATGGGAAATATAGTCCTTAACAGCTGACAGGCTTCAGGTTACCCATCACTGAAATAGGTGCTGGTTTAGATAGACCTTGGGGAGCAAGAAAAGGCAGTTCAACTTAATGAGGCAGATACAGGAATGTTGGTGAACAACAGGTAAATTGTGAAGTATGCTGGGCAAGGAGTTGGTAGGCTGAGATTACACAGTAGACAGAGTAGGCACTTGCCTAGGGGTATCATATTACCCTAGCTAAGAAGTTCAATGGAAATTCATTTTAGGCACATTGCAATAGATCTGTGCATGTATGAAGATCTGCAGGGCATTTTCATATCTTGTGACATCAGCAGTGACCCAGTGCTGTGATGTACATATTTCCACTAAAGGGCAAATCCAAGCTAAATCTGACTCTGTGAATTGTTTATTGCTATTTGATTGGGCCTCCTTACATAGTCGAGTTGAAACCATTTTGTCAGTGAGATACTCCCGGTAAAACCCTTAGGACAGGGCTCAAAATTTCCACTCGCCTACTCGCATTTTGCGAGTAGATATTTAGTGAGGGCGAGTGGAAACTGAAGCCCTGTATTCAGTATGAATATAACCTTTCCCTGTAATCTCGCGGTGCTAGTGTCCCCCCTCCTCCACTCTGCAGTTTGGCGACATGAAAATCTTGCAACGGGGCAGCGCCCATATGACAAGTTCCATCCTCCCGCATCATCACGCGCCCCTGCGGGCCATGAGGACATAACGACAGAGAAGAGGAAGAGGGCAGAGGCACCGGAAGAGAAGCGCTTGCTGCCAGCAGACTGATCGTTACTGTCTGTAAGCAAGCACTTCTCTTCCGGTGCCTCTGCCCTCTTCCCGCAGTGGCGCGTGATGATGCGGGCGGGCAGGAGGGATAAAGAGAGGTGCAAGGGGGGAGAAAGAAGTACAAGGGAGGAGAAAGAGACACATGGGGGAGAAAGAAGTACAAGGGAGGAGAAAGAGACACATGGGGGAGAAAGTACAAGGGAGGAGAAAGAGACACATGGGGGAGAAAGTACATGGGGGAGAAAGCGAGAGACACATGGGGGAGAAAGGGAGATACATGGGGGAGAAAGGCGCAAGGGGGAGAAAGAAGAAGTACATGGGGGAGAAAGAAGAAGTACATGGGGAGAAAGAGAGGCACAAGGGGGAGAAAGAAGAAGTACATGGGGGAGAAAGAAGAAGCACATGGGGCAGAAAGAAGAGGCACATGGGGGAGAAAGAAGTACATGGGGGAGAAAGAAGTACATGGGGGAGAAAGAGGCACAAGGGGGAGAAAGAGAGGCACAAAGGGGAGACAGAAGTACAAGGGGGAGAAAGAGAGGCGGAAGGGGGAGAAAGAAGAAGTACATGGGGGAGAAAGAAGAAGTACATGGGGGAGAAAGAGGCACATGGGGGAGAAAGAGAGGCACATGGGGGAGAAAGAAGAAGTACATGGGGGAGAAAGAGGCACATGGGGGAGAAAGAGAGGCTCAAGGGGGAGAAAGAGAGGCACAAAGGGGAGAAAGAGGAAGTACATGGGGGAGAAAGAAGTACATGGGGGAGAAAGAAGAAGTACATGGGGGAGAAAGAGAGGCGCAAGGGGGAGAAAGAAGTACATGGGGGGGAGAAAGAGGCACAAGGGGGAAAAAGAAGAAGTACATGGGGAGAAAGAAGAAGTACATGGGGTAGAAAGGAGAAGTACATGGGGGAGAAAGAGGCACATGGGGGATAAAGAGAGGCACATGGGGGAGAAAGGGGGAGAAAGAGAGGCGCAAGGGGGAGAAAGAGAGGCACAAGGGGGAGAAAGAGGAAGTACATGGGGGAGAAAGAAGACGTACATGGGGGAGAAAGAGAGGCGCAAAGGGGAGAAAGAAGTACATGGGGGAGAAAGAGAGGCGCAAGGGGGAGAAAGAGGAAGTACATGGGGGAGAAAGAGAGGCACAAGGGGGAGAAAGAGGAAGTACATGGGGGAGAAAGAGAGGCACAAGGGGGAGAAAGAGGAAGTACATGGGGGAGAAAGAAGTACATGGGGGAGAAAGAAGAAGTACATGGGGGAGAAAGAGGCGCAAAGGGGAGAAAGAAGTACATGGGGGGGAGAAAGAGGCACAAGGGGGAGAAAGAAGAAGTACAAGGGGTAGAAAGGAGAAGTACATGGGGGAGAAAGAGGCACATGGGGGAGAAAGAGAGGCACATGGGGGAGAAAGGGGGAGAAAGAGAGGCACATGGGGGAGAAAGAGAGGCGCAAAGGGGAGAAAGAAGTACATGGGGGAGAAAGAGAGGCGCATGGGGGAGAAAGAAGTACATATGGGGGAGAAAGAGAGGCGCAAGGGGGAGAAAGAAGTACATATGGGGGAGAAAGAGAGGCACAAGGGGGAGAAAGAAGAACCTGATATGGGTGGAGTTAAAGGTGGGGACATGGGTGGAGTTAAAGGCGGGGCTATGGGTGGGGCTAGGAGTGGAAACTGGTTGTTAGTAACTTTTCAGGCCTGGCTAGTAGCTCAAGACTTGAAATTTTGAGCCCTGCCTTAGGACTATACATACAAAGATGTGGAGCAACTCTGGGGCATACCAATTCCACCTTAGGGAACAAGTAAACAATACCCATGATACTATTTAACAACATTGGGCTATACACACCTCTGTAGCACCAAAAGCTCCATGTTACAAAAATGATGATTTTATTTGAACCTATGGTGCAGTTGGATTGCTTCAAAATTACTTCACTATTATTTGAGCATATGGCACTTATTTTAGTGTTGTACTTTAAGGGCCTTAGTCATTAAGTTAAATACAAACCAACGCCACCATAGGGATCAAATACATTTTTATCAAATCCCCACTGATTTAAATGGGGCTTTTAATTCTAGAGAGGTCCTCTGTATCAGTCAATGAGTTAAAATCCCCATTTAACCCCTTAACGACTGGTCGTGTGGCATACAGTCAGTGGTTAAGGTCCGTGGAACTTTTTTTTTTCCACAATTTGGATTCAGGGGTCCCCGAGCGACGTACAGTCTTGTAGGGACCCCTGAATTCCATGACATACCAGGACTGTCGCTGCTCCTTAAGGAGAGTTTACCCATGATGGTCCTGGCATGTCATGGGTCCTTAAGGGGTTAAATCAATACAAAATTTAATTTCCCCCAATGGTGCTCTTGGTTTGCTTCAGAATACCTCTTCTTTAGCTTGATTAAGGCTGTATATCTAGGAACCCCCCCACTGTAATCAGTTGGATTTAGTTTCTTGATACGTATTGTGCAGGTGTTTGGTCTAGTCTTATTTAACCTTTTGAGTGCTAGAGGGGGTATTCAAAGCATTTCAAAGCAATGTTTTGTGCACCCCTCTGGAACTCAAAGGGTTATTGAATGCTTTGATATGGTTTGGGTGCCAGAGAGGTATTAAACGCATTGCAACCTCCCTGGCAGCCAGAGGCTTTTAAGTTATAAGTGATTTCCACCTAAAGGTTCACCAGTTCCTACTTCCTGCTGGGAAACTTGTTTGCCTTAAAGGGATAGTAATACTTAAAATGTAAAAAAATATACGTTGTAGGGTTTATCCCCCTGATTAAAACAAGGGTACTCCCACTGCTGAGAGATATTTTATTAAAAAATTATAACAGCTCAAACTTGAATTTTTTAGGTGCAATATCACAGTGGCCTGAAAATTTACAGTGGCGCTATTGCTACACCATCCTATGGACTGCTCTGGTCTGTAGACCATAAATCTCCATAGGATGGTGTAGCATCATCGCCACTGTAAATTTTCAGGCCACTGTGATTTTGCACCTAAAAAATTCAAGTTTGAGCTGTTATAATTTTTTTAATACAATATCTCTCAGCAATGGGAGTACCCTTGTTTTATTCTGGGACATAAACCCTACAACATATATTTTTTTACATCTTAAGTATTACTATCCCTTAAGTAAAACAAATGAATGGTGATTTGAGAAGGAAAATAAGACTATAATAAGCAACGTTTATTTTGAAAAAATGTTTTACCAGGAAGAATACGAGTTGCTTATTTACACAGAGAAACATTTTATATATGTATATGTATATATATATATATATATATATATATATATATATATATATATATATATATATAAATACACAAACATGTAAACTAAAAATTTATATACAGTTATATATTGTTTTAGATATAAAGAAGAAGTTATTTTTGAGAATTTTAGAGTGGGAGAAGATCTGATTATTTGTGTAGGTTATTCCAGGCTTCTGGAACTCTGAAGGAGAAGGCAAATAGGCTGTCTTCTTCCTTGTAGTGTGGAATACTCAGTGACTTGTTAGCAGTGGAGCAGAGGTTATTGTTAGTATAGAGAGCTGGAGTGCGCATACTGCTCGGGTAGTCTGGTAGCTTTCACATGACTTGCATATTCCACACCTATGCTTTTGGGTACCTTCATGGATGTCAGGAGGGGGGAGGGTATAAGGGGGAGCACCTGCATCCTCCATATAAACATAGGGGATGAGAGGACTGGCCTTGGAGTCATATTATGGCTTTGCCCCCAACCCCCTTGAAAAATTCCTGAGGATGCCCCTGGCACCTTCATTTGCGTTGATAACTTTGGGTTGGATACCACTGCAGATGATCACGTTAGCACTGGTTTTATCTACAAATTCCCCAACAGACTTTATGAAGAATCAGTGAGATTAAACCAGTGATAACGTTTTTCACCTGTAATGTAATCCAACCCTCGACTAGTACCCAGCTAGGCCATGATTCCATGTGTTTCGCTAGTAATATATTTTTCATAAATTCGTGGCAGTGTTTTCAACAGCCAACTATACTTGTAAAGTAGAAATGTCACAGCAATTAAATTAATATTCCAGCAGATTCAATGTAGAATCTCAAACCAGTGATTTCAGAACCAGAAACCTATATCAAAAAGGAAAACAGTATTAACACAAGTTATATCTACATAAAATCTGCTCTTCTCACACTGAAGTCTAGGTGTCAAAGGTCCTTGATTCCATAATAATTAAATTAGCTACCCTGTTAGACTTTTCAACATTACACATCTCCTTTACATGAGAAGAGGTAGTCTAGGTTTTATGTTTGTTTTATTCTGTCCCATCTATATTAGTATTATTAAACAGTCTTTTTTAGCTTGTAAGTTTTCAATCATCAAATGTGCATGCTCAGGTTTGTTTTGGCAGAATTATTGTATTGCTTTCTTGCCTTCATCAGATCATGTCACAATGCACTGACAGAATTGAAGAAGGAAGGATATCACTAAAATGACAGTGACACAATGTAGAAGGCTTCTTATCTGAAGTTATATGTATATCCCCAAATTGGTGCTACTTCAGCAGATTAGAAAACATTGCCTTGAATTTGAAGATCTGCTTTATGAAAGGGTAGCTGCTTAGAATTACAAGTTTCCTGAGCTTAAAGGAACAATAACAAGTACAAATGATATGTGTTGATATGCCTTTAGATATTATGTGCTGTCGGCTAACATTTGTAAAAATATTTATTTTAGGTACAGTAGATCCCAAAATATAATCCTAAACGTGCTTCTTTATAAATGCATGTGTACACTGTCTTATTCAGACATCTGGTTAATTTTGTTTGTGCTGTTATAATGAGAAATAAGAGCTAAGTCAGTTTGTTACTTTAGATTAGTACCAGTTGTTTTTGTATTTAGAAAGGATGTTACCTCATCTCAGGTCATTTACATACAATACTGCATAATCACTCCTAAGACACCGAGAATCCACACCTAGTATAGGTAAGCTTAGATTTAAAGGGATAGTAATACTTCGTTTTAACTTTATTTTATTTTGTAGGCATTAAAAAAATATGAAGAATGATTTAAGTCTTATCTCTCAAACCTTTATGGTTTATGAGATATTCACAAGCAAAGTTCCCCTCCCCGCCCCTTTTACCTAGTGTAAGCCATCTCTTCTCAAATGTGAGTCTGGTTGTATGACAGGACAGATAACAGAAGGGGACAATTTTCTTTGTATGAAAACAATGAAAGCCCTTCCCCCCTTGAGAAGTTTTTCAGCTTTTTCCCTTATCTTAATTGAAGATTGTCCCTCTCTGCAGTCTACCTGGGCATTTCCCTTCTGATCTGGTTGAACAGGGAAGGGATACTTTGTTTGTGAATATCTCTTAAACCATAAAGGTTTGAGAGATATGACTTATATCGTTCTTCATGTTTTTGTAATGTCTACAAAATAAAATAAAGTTAAAACGAAGTATTACTATCCCTTTAAGGCCTAAGGAACTGAATAGATATATGCTATTATAAACTACAGGCTATTTAGCGTGTGTGTGTATATCCTATATAATAATTCGCTAAGTTGTGTGTAACGCCCGACATGCGCAGTACAGACTGCCCGCGCCGCGGCTGATACAGAGCTGGGCGCTCCGAAGGAGCGTCCAGCTCTGTATCAGCAGTGGCGCGGGCAGTCTCTGCCGCGCGTGACTGCCCCGCGACCGGCTGCCAGAGGCACTGTGGCCCGTGTAACGGGCTGTTCAACTAGTGTATATATATATATATATATATATATATATATATAAAACAAAATTATAACACAGTGGCACTCATATATTAATGAACATGATAATGGTTGGTGCACGTCCCATAGAATAAATAAACACACAAGTATACTGAGCCACAGGGGTTCCATAGACCAAGGAGACAGCACAGTGCTGTCTCCTTGGTCTATGGAACCCCTGTGGCTGAGTATACTTGTGTGTATGTATATATATATATATGTATATATGTATATAGAGAATTTAAGTGTATATGACCCCAGTTCATTTTAGGTGTTAGTGTTCCTTCAGTTGTGTTCTGGGGCATCTATCAATCTCAGCCACAAACAGTTATGTTATGTGTAAAATATAACCAAATGAATACCAATGTAAACACTGAAAAACAGCTGGTCAGCTACAAGTACTTCTCCAAATTTTGCATCATATATTGTGATTTTACATTATATGCAAACAGAAATTGTTGCATCTAAAAAAACACATGAATGCTAAAAAGGTTTTCAGTGCATTTCTTTGCAATGAGTTGGTGACTGCTCTAGCATCCAAAGGGTTAAAAACTTGTTTAAATCCTGCAGCCCAGTGTGGTAACTGGTTAAATACACAATGTTCCCTCTCATTTCCCATTACCCTTCATCTGTAACTTAAGTCCAAAAACAGCTAGAGAGCCACAAAATTGTCCTTGCAAACATACTGAGAGTCCAGGGGCTGTGAGGCAAGTAGGGTTGCCACCCAGCCGGCATTTTACCGGCAGGCCGGTAAAAAATTGGCTTCTGTCCAATGTTAAGTCTATGGATAGAATGCCATGGCCGGTATTTTTTTTAAAAAAAGGTAGCAACCCTAGAGGCAAGCACAAGTGAATTGCCTATCAGGCACTGCACCAAGTCCACCAAACTTAGGCCTGGACTCTACTGCTGTTGGTTTTTATGTACACATTTCTCTATTGGTGTTCTGATAGCTGTATAAGCATACATAAGTCTATTGCAGTGGTTGTCAATCTTTTTGTTCGGGGCATCCCTAACACATAATCTACAACATTCAGGGCACCTCTAACATATTTAATATACTTTATCAAGGGCATAAGAAAGGTACAACACATAAATATACAGTTATGATTAGGTTTTATAATCATAATAACAAAACTAAATCTATTGTGCATAACAATTTCTATACATCTTTATTTAAAAGTCCATTTTTGTCAGTCTTCATAGAAAACATGGGGTATCCTAAGCAGATGTCTGTGGCACACTAAAGTGCCATGCACCCTGGTTGAGAATCACTGGTCTATTGTAAAAAAACAGTAGCTGTTGCTTTAATTAAGGAGCCATTACTGCAGTGCTCTGCTTCACTTCCTGTTCTAACAGCCAATCTGCTTGATCACCTTTTCAGAGAAGGCTCTGGTAATGAACTCCACACTTTCTTGCACACTGGCCTTGGAAAGATAAGTCTGTAAGTAGGCTATCTTTAGTTTTAAGTTAATAGTATATATTTTATGCAGTTAGCTACAGTCTGATGTTTGTTTGCAGCATCTGCAGGGAGTTTTGTACTAGGCCTCATTTTCTGTTAGCTATTGATTTAACAGTAATGTATCATGCCTATCTCTATTTGTATTTTGTGGTTGTAGGCAGATAATTTGCTAATACATATTTTTATAATTTTGTGTTTTGCAGTTTTACAAATGTAAAAAATATTTTCAGTAAAGATTTCAATTGCTGTTCCTGCCTGCTGGATTTTCATTGGGAATTTGCTCTCTGTCTGCCAAGCCTTGTACTACAGACACATTGTGAGGGCAGAACAGTAAAAAGACTTGCTACACAGCAGGCCTAGCAAAAAGAAGATTGGGTTCATTCTACACATCAGTTAACCCCTTCAGCCACAGACTCTGCAAAAAGGAATCTGCCTCATCATGCAGCACACTGACGTTCAGGATATCACATCAGTAATTCCTCAGCATCCAGACACAAGGGAAAGCATATATACCATGCCCAGGACCAGGTTATGGTGCACAAGCTCTAGAGCTTCTAGTCAATTGTAACTGACATCAGCTAGTGCTGAGGCTGCCAGGTCTAAGCGCACTAGTTCTAGACATTCAAGCTGCTCCATCCTGTCAACAACCAGTGCTGCAGCTGCCAGAGCCTGCGCAAAAGCAGAGGCTGCATAAGCACTGGCTTCCTATGCAATACGCGAAGCTGAGATGATAAGAGAACAGGGATGCATAGAGGGAGAACATCATAAGATTATAGCTAGAAGTAAAGCTGAAGTAGCTAGAAGAAAAGCAGAGGTGAAAGCATCTTTATATATTCTCAAGCAAGAGAAAGCAGCCTCTGCAGCTATAGCTGAAGCTGAGGTTCTCATAAGAGCTGCTGAAGATCAGTACAGGAAGCCGTGCCCTATGATAGAAACCCCAATGACACCTCTCAGTGCAATCCAACACACCCGCAAGTATGTACAATTACACATGAACATATATACTGATCAACAGTCTAATGAAGCAGTAAAATCATCAAAGGTCTCACTAGCAACAGACAACCTTGATATAACTAGATGCTACAAGATTGAACCAGGACTCCAATACAACCAGCTAAGTGGTTATGGACACAGAGACCTATCTGTTGGAGCTTCAGGAAATCAAAGGAATGGTGACATAATCCCTCCTCATGTAAACAGCAATCTGGGATATAGAGGAGAGATTTGCAGTGGAATAGAACAACCACAAGACCAGACAGGATTTAGCCGAGCCCCCCTGCCAATTTACCAGCCACAATCATACCACGTGCCTATCCCCAAAGGATACTCATCTGATGCAGCAGGAGCTACAGATGTGACAAAGTACTTGATACACCGTGTGAGCTTTGGTCTCCTAAAGTTTGACGACCGTCTAGAAAACTATTGGGCCTGGAAGTCATCTTTCCTTAGCAGCACCCAAGAGTTAAATCTGACAGACAGAGAGAAGTTAGATCTACTCTATAAATGGCTCGGACCAGAGTCTTCTGAGCAAGCCAAGAGAATCAGAGCAGTACATGTTCACAATGCTACAGCAGGGCTTGCAGTGGTATGGCAGAGATTGGAAGACTGCTATGGATCACCAGAAGTAATTGAAGACACCCTTCTGAAGAAAATTGTCCAAAAATATCAAAGACAATCAGAAGCTGAGAGAGCTCGGAGACTTGCTTCTAGAGCTGGAGGCAGCAAAAGCTGGTGGATGCCTGCCAGGCCTTTCATATCTGGATACAGCACGTAGAGTCAACCCCATAATAGGGAAACTTTCTTACAACTTACAGGAAAGATGGATCGCGCAAGCATCAAAATACAAGGAAGATCGTTGAGTTACATTTCCACCTTTCTCCTTCTTTGCCAAGTTCATTGTGAATCAAGCCAAAACATACAATGACCCAAGCTTCACCTTTTTGAACATGTGAGGTTCAAGCTCCATAAAGACTGAGAAGCAATCATCATAATAAAGAACACAGAACAACAGTGTCTATAAGAAAGACAGAAGTGCCATCTCAGTCTGAAGCCAACTAGGATAAAACTCAGGAATGAAAGTTGAGGTCCTAGACAAGCAGTGTCCATTACACAACAAGCCTCATCCTCTGAGAAAATGTTGCAGTTTCAGGAGCAAAACAATAGAATAGCGCAAATCCAATCTTAAGGATAAGCACATTTGTTTCAGATGCTGTGCTTCAACTCAACATCTTGCAAAAGACTGTGCGAAAGCAATACACCCAGGGCCAGCACTATGGAGAACAGAGAATCCAGTAACTCAAGAAGATCATGGTGGGGAGCAAAAGGAGAATGCAGCACCAACAGTAACCTCAAAGTGCACTGAGATCTGCACAGAGACATTTAGCTCTAGATCATGCTCCAAGATATGTCTAGTCAAGGTGTATCCTTCATTCCTCAGAGAGAAGGCATTCAGAATGTATGCTGTCTTAGATGAGCAAAGTAACAGGTCTTTGGCATGAACAGAGTTCTTCAATATCTTCGGTGTTGGAGGAAGTTCAGCTCTGTATGCTTTGAAGACATGTTCAGGAGTAATGGAGACATCAGGGAGGAGAGCAAACAACTACATCATTGAGTCAATAGATGGAAAAACACAGCTGACGCTCCCCACTTTCATAGAATGTGATATGATACCAGATGATACATCAGAGATCCCTACACCCGAAATTGCACATCACCACCCTCATCTGATGCAAATCACAGACAAGATTCCAGCACTCGACCCAGACGCTGCAATCCTCCTTCTACTAGGAAGGTACATACTGAGAGTGCACAAGGTCAGAGAGCAGTACAATGGGCCACACAATGCACCATTTCCACAACATCTTGACCTTGGATGGGTCATCATCGGTGATGCATGTCTGGACAGAGCTCACAAGCCAGCGAAAGTGAACATCTACAAAGCAAACGTGTTGCAAAACAGACTGTTGAACAAAATACAAGAAAGGGTTAACAGGAGACCCAGTTAGGTTGTATCTCTTCACATAAATAGTTAAATAATAAATGTGAGATCTTTACACAATACTAGGTATTGACACGCTACTTCACAGTAAAGAATTGATTAAAATAATCAATTACACATATCTGTGCAAAAATATATATAATTTATTTAAGTAAAATATGTTATATATATATATATATATATATATATAAAGTGTAATCAACAATGATATAAATGAGTGAACTCCAATTTCAATAGAGATACATTAACTCAGACCAAAATTGTCACAATTAGTATTACCAGCAATTAAAGGGTTAACCACACATAGGCATATTCAGAGGTATTAAATAACAATAATTGAACTCAGCAGCATAGAAAAGGATAATTGATCCTTACAATTAATTAAAATACAGTTGGCAGCAGCATATATGAATACATCTGCCCCAGAAACTATATAAACTATGCTAATTGAGGTTTAAGGTATGTTGTCAGGTGAGTAAGCTTTAATCTTAAACCAGGTCCTCTGACAATCTCCTTGTACCATATGCAATAGCAACATTTAGAGAAACTAACTGGAATAAAATCCCAGACTTAGATCACTATAATTTAATTATCTACCAATTTCAATATGTATACCTCTGAATAAAACATATAAATTACATTTATTATAGTCAATGAGATTGTACCAAGATTATATTCAGAATCAAATATAATAAAATATGTCATAAAGAATAACAAAACTTCATGCAACATATATCATAAAAATAAATCATAGCAATCCTATGTAAAACCTATAAGGTACTCGAAGGGTTAATCCACAGCTATAAATATAGAGAGCCCCACCCAAGATGGTGGCTTCTTTTGTCTAGTAAGAGTGTTAAATAAACTTCCCACTTTGCAAAAGTTAGACTCAAAAACAGTTGTACAAAGAAATCTTTAGAACCACCTGAAAATAGACAAATAGCAGTTGAAGGGTTAATAAATAAATTCAAAGAATTCCCCAGATCAAATATAAGCTAAAATGACCTTTCCAGAAAGACAATATATATTCTAGAAATATCAGGAATTATATTAACTAATACAGAAACAAGGCTATATAGATCTCACTGTTATCAACTATTTCTACAATTATCTGGATAAAATAATTAATTAAATAATTAATTCTGATTAATTTCAGAATACTAACTAAAGCCAAATATTGCTTATATATATTTGCTGTAATATAGCTGGCCAGAACAATATTTAGCAAAACAATATAAACTTTGTCCTTAAATATCAAGGAAATATTTATAGGATCCTGGAAATTTAGCAGAATCAAAATAAAGAAAAATATAGTTACCAGATAATCAAAGTGTAGGTTTTCTTAGAATTTCTTTAGTAGACAGCAAGAATAGAACACTTCAGCTAAGGTCAAGGTGATCAGGAACTCAGGAACCAAGACCCTTTTCTCTCAAAGCTTACATATTTATAATGTAAAATTCCTGTTATCAGAAGGCCAGCCCCATCTCCTCTGATTGGATCAAGAGATCTCATTATACAGTTATATCAGTCTGATTGGCTTACTCCTATACATAATCTTACTATGATGTCATGAATATATTATTTTAAATTATTTGAGAAAAATTAAAAACACTAGTAATAATGCTATGCACCCTGGAGATAGCTCTCTTACTCCATCTTAATATTTTCCCTTATAACTGTTTTTTTCAATAGACAGGAATTTGGGGAGATTTCATACGTCACATAAACATGTCATCCTGCCAGACTTTCATACAAGTTATGACCCATAATCCCATTTTTATCTTCCCCCTAGCCATTAGATATAATTGTCTGGATTTTAGCCTATAACTTACCATAAAGTCAGTCAACTATTTTCACCCCTCCATTTAAGTAAAGAGGCCATTGTGTCTAAAATGAAGTCATTTACACACATTTTAAACCAGACTTCCATACAATTCTGTTTCTAAAATTAACCCTCTAATCTCCACCAGGACAAAGTCTCTGACAGGATGCACATCATGTCTTAGCCCCTGTACCAACAGCATACAGATCAAAGCAAGACTGGACAGCTCAACACAGCACCAGAGCGTTCAGAGTCGCATGGAGGCTATAGTCTCAGCTGAAGATGCAGATGAGCTTGGACGCAAGGTGTTCGAAAAAACACAAGATGGTGACCAACCAGCACCATCTGTTGAAGATAGCCTTTTCCTTGAAATCATGGATAAAGAAGTCTTCAAGGATGAGTCGCACAGCTGGGTATCTCCCCTACCTTTCCGCTCACCCAGACAAGCAGAGAAGGGGAGTATTCTGATAGCTATATAAGCATACATAAGTATATTGTAAAAACAGTAGCTGTTGCTTTAATTTAGGAGCCATTACTGTCGTGCTCTGCTTCACTTCCTGTCCTAGCAGCCAGTCTGATTAGCTCTTCAGAGAAGGAGCTGGTAATGAACTCCACACTTTCTTACACACTGGCCTTGGAAAGATAAGTCTGTAAGTAGGCTATCTTTAGTTTTAAGTTAAAGGGATAGTAATACTTCATTTTAACTTTATTTTATTTTGTAGGCATTAAAAAAACATGAAGAATGATATAAGTCTTATCTCTGAAACCTTTATGGTTTAAGAGATATTCACAAACAAAGTATCCCCCCCCTGTTCAACCAAATCAGAAGGGAGATGCCCAGGTAGACTGCAGAGAGGGACAATCTTCAATTAAGATAATGGAAAAAGCTGAAAAACTTATCAAGGGGGGAAGGGCTTTCATTGTTTTCATACAAAGAAAATTGTCCCCTTCTGTTATCTGTACTGTCATACAACCAGACTCACATCTGAGAAGAGATTGTTTACACTAGGTAAAAGGGGCGGGGAGGGGAACTTTGCTTGTGAATATCTCATAAACCATAAAGGTTTGAGCGATAAGACTTATATCATTCTTCATGTTTTTTTAATGCCTACAAAATAAAATAAAGTTAAAACGAAGTGTTACTATCCCTTTAAGAGTATATGCTTTTATGAAGTTAGCTACAGTTCAGTGTTTGTTTGCAGCATCTGCAGGGAGTTTTGTACTAGGCCTCATTTTCTGTTAGCTATTGATTTAACAGTAATGTATCATGCCTATATCTATTTGTATTTTGTGGTTGTAGGCAGATAATTTGCTAATACATATTTTTATAATTTTGTGTTTTGCAGTTTTACAAATATAAAAATATTTTCAGTAAAGATTTCAATCGCTATTCCTGCCTGCTGGGTCTTTATTGGGAATTTGTTAGCTGTCTGCCAAGCCTTGTACTACAGACACATTGTGAGGGCAGAACAATTGGATAAAACCCTTGATAACCCCTATCAGCTGAAATGTACTTTAGGCATTCGTTTGAATGCATTGTACTTAATGGTCAAAAACAGTACACACAGTTTACAAGAGATACTGACCAACACATCTTGCAATCTATGGAAACTAAACCACCAAGTTTGTAATCTGTGATGGAAATGACACACAAAATTTGAAACTAATAAGCTGGCCCATAGTGCTTGCAATCTATAAAGGATAAGCAAGAGTCGGCAATCCACAAGGGTAAAATAACCATCCTGTTGGTTCAGTAACAGTATTTCAGTTTGCAAAATCACATAAACCTAAGTATTAATGTTCTAACACAAATAAAATATAAGGCTTTGAGAATGGTCAACTAATCAATGTTGTGTTCAATAAATGGTTAGACCATAATTTCACCCCACCAGCCAAGCCAGACATCACACAAGCAGCTTTGCATCCAGCTTGTACTTGTTATCAATCACTGTTAGGAACTGTCAATTCAAAAATATTTACAGCTTTCACTGCAAGTAGCTTAGTTATTAACCCTTTGAGTGCCAGAGTGGTACATGCATTGCGTACCCTTCTGGCACTCAAAGGGTTAAAAAAATTCAAGGATCACAACCAGAACTAACAAACAAAATTTATGATATTTTTATGCAGGTAAATATCTTGTCAATCTCCGGAAATTTTCCAGAAATATATTCTTGCTTTGTTTCACTTGGTAGCACCAGTTTCCTTAGCGAAAATGGCTTTAACGCTTTGAGTACCAGAGAGGTATCCAAATCATTGCAAAACAATGTGTTGGATACCTCTCTGGTACTCAGAAGGTTCATATGATATCCAATCAACACTCATAGTAAATATCTAATCATCACCCATAATAAATATCTAATCAAAACTCATCCTATATAATAATTCACAAAATGTGTGTTTGTCAGAAGCCGTCATGCACAGTAGAGATGGCTGCGTGTGGTGCAGTCATGCACACTACAGACTGCCCGCACCGCGGCTGATAACGGAGTGGGGCTCCGGATTCAGACCATAGTCCTTTCTGCTCACCTTCAGCGAGCAGAGAAGAGTACTGTCTGATTGGGAGCGCCCTGCTCCGTATCAGCTGCGGCACGGGCAGTCTCTACTGTGCATGACTGTACCGCGGCCGGTCCTGGGTGGCACTGTGGCCTGTGTACATGGCTCTTCAACTAGTAATAAATATACCGATAGTCACTCTTTTTCGTCACTGTTTTCCAAAGTCCATTAACCCTGATGCGGTACACACTGGAAAAAGAAAAAGGTCTGTAGCACGACTGTCTGTGAATCTATGCTTTGATTTTTAGATAATAAAAGGGGAAT
Source organism: Rhinophrynus dorsalis (assembly GCA_037306005.1). NCBI lineage: Eukaryota > Metazoa > Chordata > Amphibia > Anura > Rhinophrynidae > Rhinophrynus > Rhinophrynus dorsalis. The sequence continues at coordinate 471,746,906 of CM074719.1, read as the reverse complement.
ATAAATATATATATATATATATATATATATATATATATATATATACACAGGGCTCAAAATTTCCACTAGCCAATGGCAAGTGAAAATTTAACCATGGCGAGTAGAAATTCAGCCCTGGTGGGTATGTTATGGCTTGCAGTGGCGAGTAACTTTTCAGGTCTGGCTAGTAGCAAAGGACTTAAAATTATAAGCCCTGATATATATATATATATATATATATATATATATATATATATATATATATACGAAGGTCCCAGTTCCCTATCCCATTGTTATTCTGTGACATCTCATTTTTCCCCAGATGACTGTAAACTTAATAGAAAAGTAGGTTTGATGGGAAAAACACAGATGTCGAAGCAATTTTACTCATTTGAGTGTTTTTTTCATCTTCTTCTTTAGGGTGCTTAAGTTTTTGAGTGCCAGTGGAATATGTATAATTCAGTTGTTAAAAGGATGGTAATGTATCACAGAAACAGCAGCTCCAATTAATCTTCATAGTATTTGGGCGGTGGTGAATGTTATTTCGATACTGTCAGAATTGTAGTTCAAGTAATTGAATGATAAATTATCCCCCTCCCTCCCCTTTTAGCTAGTGTAAGCCACCTACCCTCAGATGTGGAATCTGGTCTTGGGGCCAGACAGCGTACAGCAAGGGACAATCTTCTTATTGTAAGCATAAGGAAAACCCAACCCTACTTGACAGGTTTTTCAGGTTTTTCCTTATACTCATTGAAGATTGTTCGTTCCTCTCTGAGATCCAACTGGACAGTTTTGCTGCTCTGAGGTGAGCAGTGTTACATCAGTAAAAGGAACAGGAGGGGGATTCTTTATTATTCAATTACTCTTGAACTACAACTCTGACAGTATTGAAATAACACTCTCCATGGCCCAAATACTATGAAGATTAATCTGAGCTGCTTTTATTTTGAAACATTACTATCCCTTTAAAGAAGCAGTTAATGCTATAAAAAAAAGTGTGAAGTCAAGAAGGCATGTTGCCCTGAACATATCAGTATCAGTTTTAAATACTCACCTGATACCTCACAGGATTTTGATGACTTGGGTGAAGCCTCTCCTGTCCTCAGACTTGATCACCACAGGGATTACAGTGCCTGACCTGGGACTATCTTCCTTCCTGCTTAAACCTGTAATAATACCGTGTATGCACAAGCATGTCCAATAGAACTATATCTCTGAGGAGGAAGATTATCCATGCCCAGATTAATCAATGGAAGAAATGTTTTACTCTGCCCTTCAAAATTGAGAGAGTAATCTTGGGAGAAACAGTAGGTAGGAAGCAGAAAGAGAAGCATGTACTAGAACTGGATGGCAAGAGTAGTGGTACAGGCTGGGTCGAACACAGAGAGACAGCAGAATAGTCATGCATGCCATGTCGAACACAGAGAGACAACAGGATTATTTATGCAGGTTGGGTCGAATACAGAGAGGCTGCTGGGTAGTCATACAGGCCAGGTCGAACACAGAGAGACAGCAGGATTAATTATACAGGCTAAGTCAAACTGGTCTGACTGTACAGGGTCACAGGATAGTGCAGAACAGACTATTATCCTTGTTGGATACTGAGCCCTGTCACAACTGCACTCGCTATACCCATACCTGGGAACTTCCAGTTGAGGGCTACCCGGAGGGTAGTCCTCTGTTCAGCAGGGGGTGACAAAAATGACGCTAATCGTGTCAAAAAGGGGCGGGGCTTGCCGCGAGTGTGTGTGGGGACTTAACCCTTTGAGTGCCAGAATGGTACGGAATGCATTGCAAAGAAGGCTGGGGAAGGAGGACCAGCGGGAGAAAAAGCAGATGTGGCAGAGTTTCAATAGAAACTCTCCACATCCGGAGGAATCAGCCTCTGCCCCGGAGACCCGGTAAAGCTCTGTCAGAACCGGAGTCTCCGGGGCAAATCCGGAGAGTTCCCAGGTATGGCTATACCCCCAGTATTTATGCCACTATTTAGAAGAAAGGAGGGAATGGTTTGGCATGAACAAAATGTTTAAATATATCTATTATAGTTCTGGAGGGAAGAAGAATACTAGAAAAAGAGGTCACAATCTAAAATTAGAGGTATGAAAACTCAGATATTCTACTTTATGGAAAGTATGACAGACCCACAGAACAACCTCCCATCAGAGATGTTAGAAATGAATAATGTGAAGGAGTTCAAAATACCTGGGATAAACTTGTCTATTTTAAAAAGAATGTAAGATTTTGTGTTTTAATTAGATAGGAGACTGGGCAGACTGGATGGGCCAGTTGGTCCTTATCTGCCATCAAGATCTATATTCCTATTAAAGAGCTCAAGGGAAGATTTATAATTATAAAGGGCCTTTACAGTGAGGCAGAAGAAATAACATGTGTGATGATGGAGAGGGAATTATCTACTTTTGCCCTGAACCAGAGAACAGACTGAGGGCCACAGGAGGTCTGCATGTGACCATGACCACCCGTTTCCCACCACTGCTCTATACTTCTCTTTACTATAAAGGATATCCTATACTTTTTAAACATATCTATTGCATCTATCAGAATATCTTTCTGAGTGAAGGAATTCTACACCCTTACTGCTCTTTAAGGAAAAAATGATTTCCTTTGCTGTAGATGAAAGTTATGTTTCGCTAATCTGAATGGATGCCTCTGTAATTTCTATTTGGATCTTTGTTTAAAGAATGTCCCAGATAAATCTCTGTATTGGCCTTGAATATATTTATGCAAAATAATCATACCCCCCTTGAGAAGGGAGTACGTTCTCCTACACTTATGAAATTGATCATCTTCTAAGAATTTATGGCATAATATCAGGAATTCCTATGGGGACCATTGGTGGCAACACTAGGCTCACTTCTGTAGTGTGAAAGATCATTTGTCATTGATTTTTCACCATAAAGATTACCATGTCTGTTCTTTCTGATTGTCACATGCAGAAAATGGATGGATTATTCATGCAAGTCTCATGTGAATTTGAGATTGACATACTTTTCTTTTAGTGTATATATAAATCTGCTGAAGATGAGATGGTATCCTTCTTATAGGACATCATATCACATCATCAACACAATAAAGCCATAAGAGAATGTTGGAGATGTGCAGTCATCTCCCTCTCATACCATTTCTAACTCCCAATAACCCCCAAAAAATGACATGTCAAGTAAATCCGATGTACTAAGAAGAAGTGGAGCAACTCTGGCACAAACCAGCTGCAACTTAGGGGACAAATTAAAATGTTCCTAATCCACTATGATTTAAATGTGGTGTTTAAATGGAATAAAGTGCCAACCCTGTGTGGGGCATGGGATTGGCCATATTTACCTGCACTGCCAAGCCTGTGCCCTACATGTGCTTGATCCTTCCCCTTTTTTCAATTTATTATTATTCAGACCTTGTTGGGGAAGCATCAGGACCCCTGCTGATGCCCCCCTCTGTAGCTATTGATCTCCTAGCTGATTGCATTGGGAGATCAATGCAGGCAATGTAGTAGTTCTACATGCTCTCCGGCTCCACTCATAATCGAGCTTCTGGGATTGAGTGGATAGAATTGGGAAAAGCCTTCCTGTGTCACTGGCGATATGATCTTCATTGACGTGGAGAGGCTTTACTCTATCCTGCCCACTCCTACCTGGAAGTTCTGGTGGGAATGGAAACAGGAGAGTATGTTTATCTCATGCGTCGGTTGTTTTGATTTCCCAGTGCTGTTGCCTAGGAGATCAATAGCTGGGGGGCTTTGAAATGTGTTGGACACCTGTGTAACATAAACACTGCCATACCTCCTCCCAAATGTCCCTCTTTTTCCCTTGTGCTCTGGTTCAAAATATAACATTTAATTAGCCTTGGATGACATGTCCATAGAAAAGGACGAGCTTCTTTCTTGCAGAATACACTTACTAAAATGTCTGTTTTCCAAGACAGAAGCAGTCAGGGTATCAATACTTCCATAGGAGCAGCAGGGGGGCTAAGGAATTCAAGTCATAACATCCTGACTGAAGAAGTTATCTCTTGAACCAAGATGTAAGTGGACAACTCACTGATGTCTTTAGGATTTTATGACCTTAGAAAGGTAAGTGGAGGCTTATAGGAGTTCTTATTGGCCCACTATTGTAAGCACTACTCACCGAGTTTGTAGTTATAATATTCTTGAATGGATGATGTAAGTGCTCAATGATCTTGTCTCAATGTGGATGAAACAGATGAAAATATTAATGTGTGTGCTTACCTCTCCCCAGGTTCTGCCACTGCCTCCAAATAAAGGCAATATGTTTTTGAAAAATATAGGAGTTGTCAACAATCTCAACAACTATGATTGTGTGCTTGAGGCAATTACAACTATTCAGAAAGCAAGGGTGATTTTCAGGTGAGACTGAACCCATGCCTAGGCTACGATACCCACAGGGCATCAGGGCCTGCTGCCTATCTATGCTTATTATCCTCTCAAGTCCTGAGTTTTGGCAGCATTCCCTGGTAGGATTTTTTCACTTACAGTTGCAGAGCAATATCACTTGCCTTTCAAGCAGATCCATTTTCATCATTTAGTGACAGTAACCCCCCCCCAAAAAAAAAAGTTCCTAAGGCCACTGAGTTACAGGGAGTAATGTTTCATCTTGCCCTTTGCCACTTGCAATTTAAAAACCTGCATCTATGACAGCATCATGTGGTATAATATGAACAGAGTAAAATAACCCTATATATCATTATTTATAAATGTGCAGATGATATAGCATGGGTTTATCTCACTGTAATTCTGTATATTCCACAGAGATCTTTCAGTAACTGCCCTTGATCTTAGCAATACACAAGATAATGGTCTGGTATATTCCCATTTGTAACAAGGTCATGGGGAAACTACAGTTAGAGATAATGTTGAATTTGCAGGTAAATTGTAATTGTTCATAATTGTTAATTTCACAGCTTAATGAGCAAGGCTTCATAAGTTCTGTTTGGCAAAATCATATTCTATGTATGTGTTTTGCAAATCAGGACTGGGTAACCTGAGGCCATGCCTGGGGCAAACCCAGTATTTCCCTAGAGGTGTTTCCAGAAAAATAAAATAAATGCAGAATAAAAATACCTAGAATTTTGGATAATTCTGTAAGTAAAAGCTATTACAGCTATCTATGCATAGACCACTAGTTGGCAACTGACCTTCTACCAGTTTTGTTGGGTTACAACGCACATCATCCCCAGATGGCCAGTGGCTAGCTGGAGAAAGCCTGTGGATTGCCTACATGCACAACAGTAACAAACATTTTTAATTCCATTGTTGTATAATATAAATAGGTGAAAGCTTGAAATGAAAGAAATAGTTAAATAAATATCAAATTAGTGAACTAAATAATACTTACAACTCTAGGACAACATAAACCACACGTTCAAATATGGATATCACAGAGATAAACAATGTCAGGGGATTCATTGATACACAGCTTAATTGTGCCCGGGTTAGGTTAACACCACCCTGGTTGAATTTAAACTGTGAGTACCGATTATTCATCTGTCCTTTGTGTTCTACGCAATTCACTACCTTTGAGAAGTTGGCTGAGTGAGGGCAACCATATATCCCCACATGCTAGCTGAGCTTGCCTGACTGAGTGTTAGCCAAGCGGGGGCCCCAAACGTGTTTCCTTTGTCTTTGGAAAAATTACAATTTTGGAACTATTCTTTGATCTTAAGCAACATCAAGATCTACTTTTATTTCTATTAAATATGTGAACAATGCTACTCTATTAATATACTCTCGTATATGTATCATGGGTTATTGATTTTACTTATACTATTATGAGGGGATAATTGATATGTTTGTTATATTGTAACAGATCATGCAATGTTCCATCCTTTCTCTTTTGGATTCTATATATACCCTGAGATTGTTTATCTCTGTGATATCCATATTGAACATGTAATGTATCTTGTCCTGGAATTGTAAGCATTATTTTGAATATATATTAAATGAATGTATTAATTTCTCTGGCAACGTGTTCTTTTTTCCATATTGATAACATATATTATTGTTTATTCTATCTGATTATATCGGCTATTGAACACAAATATTGTAGTCCTGTTTATTTGATAATATATTTCACTGATAACTTGCACCTTCTTTCATATCGAGTACATATATTATTGTTTATTTTGGATTATTTAGCACAAATATTGTTACTTATTTTATTCGATTGCATCGATTTTTGAACATAATCACTGGCAATACTAGTTATTGTTATTGCACTATTTACTATTTTTTGATGGTCCGCCACTGTATTATGACATTTTGAAGGAACACAGTGGCTCTCTAGCAAATATAGTGTCACTATATTTAGTTCACTAGTTTGATATTTATTTAACTGTTTCTTTCATTTCAAGAGCTGACCTATTTTTATTATACAGCTCTTGTTTAAACTTCTTTGATAGAGGTTTTGAGCAGCGAACATTTCACATATTTCATAGTTCACATAAGTCACAAATTTTATTTTATTAATTAGTTTATAGGACATATTTAACATACACTAGTGTCACTTTAGCACCTCCATCACACCATACAAGTTTCCATTTCTCATTCTAGGTGGTACAAAATCTTTGGAGTTGATGAGTGAATATGATGCCTAAACCAGGCATTGGAATTTAGTTTGTAGCACTATGCCTACCTAATGTCATTTTACCAAGCTACACTACTGTTCAAAAATTTGGGGTCACTTAGAAATGTTCGTTTTCCATCAAATGAGTTGCAAAATGAATAGGAAATACAGTCAAGACGTGACAAAGTTAGAAATAATGATTTTTAATTGAAATAATAATTGTGTCCTTCCAACATTGCTTTTGTCAAAGAATCCTACATTTGCAGAGAGAGTTCACCCATGCTTCCTGAAGCACCTCCCACAGTTTGGATTGGCTTGATGGGCACTTCTTACGTACCATAGAGTGAAGCTGCTCTCATAACAGAAACAAGGAAATTTCTAAGTGACCCCCAAACTTTTGAAGGGTAGTGTAAGTATGCCAAAAATGCCTTAACGCCACTTATTCCAAGGGGAAGTCATTGGGCACTGTATAGATCTTTCAGAGTGTTTCCTTCCATATTAAAAAAGGTGCAGAGAAAATGGTACAATGTTAATCCATTTTCCTGTGCATGCTATGTGGCAGGCACACCGGGCTTGCTGTTATTCAATTTTTAACCAATGGCAGAGTGTGTACGTTGGTATGCAGTAAATCTCTCTTACACTCTATTCCATGCTCTGAAGTATAGTCTCTGGAGCTGGAGGCTAACGCCATTGAAGCTGCACTGGTGGATTTATACTTTCCCCCATTTTCCTCACCCTACCATGATGAGTGAAAGAATGCAGTGGTGGTGTGTCTGAGGCACATGGAAACCTCCTTTCAGTTTGATCTTTCATCTAGCTGTTATTAGACTATAAATCCCATCATTCTCAGTCAGCCAACAACTGGGGTTGCCCACCCATATTGTAAGCTAATAATTTAAAATGTAATTGAAAAATTTGAAAATAGTTTATCACTATTTATGTTACAAATATTTTTCTAGACTGAGAAAGGTCTACTGTAAAAGGCATGCTGTCTAGATGAGCTTTTATCATACTTTAATATCTTACACTGGCTCAAGGTTTAATACTAATTTGACAAATAAAGCTGTTGAAGCCCCTACTACATTGCCCAATACAGACATCAATCTGACCATCTGCTGGGATATTTATTTCAATTTACTAACTCATATTGATGCTGGAGAAAATTGAAGGCATAAATATTGACAGCTTGATGCATTACCCCTTCATCTTTATATTTTATTTTAAAGTGTAGTGCTTAAATGTATCCAGATTAGGGTTTCACACACTTGAGCCTGGTACTCTAATGTCCCAATAAAAAGAACAAGCATCAGTGCCATCTGAGGTCAGAACCACATGGGGTGAGGGGTGGTCTTCAGAAACCCTTTCATTCTGCTCTCCTCATTTATCCTCAGTTCATAACAATAATATGGACTTCTCTGATTTGCAGCAGTCTGTGTGTCTCTCATCATTCAATAGTGTTGTCTTGCCCCATGAGATTATGAAATAAGCAGGAATGCAGGTGTGTGTTCTGTGTTCCACTCCATATGTAACAGATAAAATATAGTTGTTAACCTAGGGATTGGAAACCTGAGGCTGTCCAGTTGTTGTGGACTACAATTCCCAACAGGAGCTGTAGACTACAACAGCTGGAGGGCCTTGGTTTGCCTCCCTGCTAACCTGTATTGCCTCTTTAAAATATTGCAATAGAAAGTAGAGTGAAAACACAATATTTCCAATTTCAGTCCAAATGTCCATTATCTTATCATATGCTACATTCATGGTACAGAAATGCTGGCATCTCTTGTATACCTTCCTAATACCATAAGACAACATGAAAATGAAATAAGGATGCCCATAATCTGGAGACTAAGCCCTCCTTTTTAATATCAAAACATTATCCTCTTCTTCACCCCCCTTCTCCATACACCTTATTAGTGGAGTCAAAATCTTATACTATGCAAAGCAAGGCAAACTCATATCAGGGCCTAGTTTCGATGCTGTGGCGATATGATATTGTCGATGTGTTCAAAACACTTTGACATTTCGATACACACACACATCTACATATTCGTTAAATTGTCGGATGCAAGGGGAGAGTTGGAGAAGGTCCCTATTAGCATACAGGATTGCTGAAGTGCTGTCGACATGGAAGGGATGTCCTCCTTTCACACATCACCAACACTACTACAATTCTGAAGTTGAACAGCATTCTCTATCTCTGTTTCCCTACTTGGCCAGTAGGGGAGTGGAGAGAACAGTTTCAGCACCATGGACAGCATTGAGTGCCATAGGGATGTGCATTGCTCACCCATCTGGCATGCAAAGGTTTAAAATAAAAAATATATAGTACACCAAGCACTGCACAATTATCCCCTAACCTATGTATCATATATTATACACGTTGTGCACTCACAGCGGAACAAGACTGGGGGTCACTCAGCATCTGTAAAAGGAAGGAATGTTTGCTCCCTAAGAGCAAATGTAAGTCTAGATTTTAGGCCACATAAAACAAATAGAGTTTTTTTCAAAATGGTAGCATTAAGTACAGGGTGTTACGTTTATATGACTCCAGTTTAAATTATTTATTGGTATTCTTTTAAAAAGTGAAACAGATAACATTCACACTGTTTAATACTCACTAGTTTAAGTGCTATGTTTAATTTGATATGCCCCTCCCACCTTTACCCTGACATCAGCCTGTTCTGCAAATAAGGAGCTGAAAAACATGACTGAACAGTTGCCATGGCAAAAGGCTCATTGTTCACTCATACAGAGAATTTGTCTCTGTTATGAGATGTTTTAATGTGTCCTGTTCACTGACTGAGTTTTAGACAGTGCTCAGAATGCATGAAAAATACTCATAGAGACAAATGTGTGTGTGTGTATGTGTGTGTGTGTGTGTGTGTGTGTGAATAGCTGGTGGCGGGTTGCCATGGCAACTGATCTAATGGTCTTTCAGCTATTAATAGGGAATATTAAATGCTAAATAACTCTTAAACTAGTGAGTAGTAAAGAGTGTGACTGACATTAGTCACACGCTTTTAATACTTTACAGTGCAAAGAAATTAACAAAACAATTATCCATTACTATTTCTTTACGAAGTATTTGATATGATGCCCATTTGGGACGACCTGATTCTTTGTTGCTGCACTCCAGCGGTGCATCCCCAGTGAAGTTAATTTTCAATACCATTGGCAGCATTTAAGAGTATTCTCTACAGCATATGATTGCTTTAGTGTATATAGACAGATACATTCCAACAAAGCTAGACATCTTTTTCTGCTAGGGGCAATATACCTATATAAATAATTGGTTCTTAATTTGTTTAATAGAAAGACATAACTAGGATTACTAGGTAGGCGTACACCATAGGGCAGAACTGTACAGTCCTTTAGACATTAGTTGCATTATATCCGTTGCTTGTATTTTCTGTGTTTTATTTCAGTAGTGTGTTGCCATTTGAAAGGATTGCCTTTTAAATATAAATTTCATTGAGATTTCAGTATGAATACAACATAGAACTGTAAAGTAACAATATGATGAAAGACATCAATAGAAAACATCAAATTAGACACAAGATGAGGCATAGTTACACTTGCTTTGTGGAACCTATGTTCCTCCACAGAATATAGAAACGGGGATAAAAGGTTGTGGGGAATGGGGGGGGGGATACTAGAGTGTCAGATCCAGTGCCTGATGGTAGGTGGACCAGAGCAGCAAGACAAGCCTGAACTTGTCTCTCCTATCTTTGGAGATGGCACTGAGCCATTCCATCTGGTACAAAAGGTGTAGGCATGTAGTTATCACTGTGCCCGTGCTTTTTCCTGTCAGTCTCTGTGTGTTGCGCTCCTATTGGCTGAGCTTGATTTGGCCCGCCCAGTATGGCCTTTTTATACTGGGCCTCTGGCACCTGTCTGGTGCCCTTTCGTGGTGTTCCTGTACCAGTGCTTAATTGAGTTGCTGTGTTCCCGTGTACCGACTTGGCCTGTTTGACTACTCCACTTCTGGTTCCTGCTCCGTGATCTGACCCGGCCTGGCTGACGTTCCTGCTCCGTGACCTGACCCGGCTTGTCTGACGTTCCTGCTCCGTGATCCAGCCCAGCTCTCCAGTTCCTGCTCATCGTGTCGCTGGGCGACATTATTACTTCCGCCTAGTCTGGATCTACCAGTCAGAGTGTCACCGTTTCCTCCGTTACTGCTCCGGCAGTAGATATTCCGCTGAGCATCCCGTTAGCTCTTGCAGAGTTACTGTTGCCTCCGTTGCTGCTGAACCCTCCATTATCTCTTGCAGAGCCACTGTTGCCTCCATTATTGCTGAGCCTTCCGTTAACTCTTGCAGAGCTACTGTTACCTCTGTTACTGCTGAGCCTTCCGTTAACTCTTGCAGAGCTATTGTTGCCTCTGTTACTGCTCCGGCAGTGTGATCGTGGTTGCGTTTCCGTTCAGCTCTTGCAGAGTACCGTTGCCTCCGTTACTGCACCTACCGGGTGCCATTGTTTCTTTTCAATTCAGCTCTTGCAGAGTACTGTTGCCTCCGTGTCAGCACCGGTCGGGTGCCATTGGCTCATTCCTATTCAGCTCTTGCAGAATATCGTAGCCTCCATGACTGCACCGGCAGGGTGCTTGTGGCTCTATTTCATACAGCTCTTACAGAGTATTGTGTGGCCTTCATTACTGCTACGGCAGGGGGTATAAGTCTCAGCTCTGCTACAGCAGATCTAAAGTGCTTGTCTCCACTCTAGCACCTCAGTCTTCTGATTACTGGGCGTTACTGGACACACCACATCAGAGACTGATTATATCGCTTGGACTTTAACCCATGCTGTGCTGAGTTATCCTTGTATGTCTGACCTGTGACAGTATATATATATTATCTCTCTTATTATTATACTGGGCCTGTGTAGGCATATGTCAAAGTCCTATATTATACCTGTCTATTCCGCTGTGATACGCTATAGCCCACCAAGGGTATTTTCATTTTGTCTTTAAATAAAACTGTGTTTTATTCTAACCTACTGTGTCTGAGTGTCGTACAAACCTTTACAGTAATGAACTGTGACTACCTTAATTTTGTTTTTATAAATCAAAAATGCCAAAATCCCCTATATGTGTGTTTCTTATATTACATATGTACAACAATAGATTAAGAGATATTTAGATTTATTTATGTGTCAGGTTATGCGAATTAGGCAGTACTGACTGGCATAGCCTAGTGTGTCACATGCAACATTCCCCTCTAGCTCCCAACTTCCATTTTCAACCAGAAAATGGTGGCTAATTTACATAGATTGAAAGATAAATAAAGATAAACATCCAATAAAATGTGGTTTAAAATAAAGAATGGTTAACATAAACATAGGTGATTTTGAAAGCCCTTTCAAAATCAGCCTAGTTATTATAAAGTGTTAGTTCCACTTTAACCAGGCTCATCAAGACACCTATCCTTCTCCCCACCTGTTGTTAGGAAACTGAAGTAAGTACAGAATTTCTTGCATCAGGCATTCTACTTGCTACCACAGGAGGCAACCAATCCACAAGTCAACCAGATGTGTTTTAAAATAGCCTTCTTCACAAAGAATCAGAATCAGAGGTCAGAGTTATTTGCAATGTTTTGTACATTTGCTCTTGGGTGATGAAAGCTGATTGCACTAGTAGGTAAGATTGTGCCCTCAAGTTTATTGCTATGGGGCCTGAGTGAACATTCATCTGAATGTAAGGTCTCCTGCAGGGTACTCTCCTAATACCTCATGATATCAGACTACTGGGAGAGGATGTTGCACAGCAGGATATTGTAAATGGTAGACTTAGCGCACTTAGCACACCTTTCTCCATAATGTTGGGGATGGAGGCACCTCAAGAGTAATTTTTTTTAAAGTCCATCAGCTTCTCTCTTAAGTAGTTCCCCATTTTACTTGAGATGATAGTCTGGAATTTAGCATACATATGCTTTTCCACCACTGGCCAGTGAAGACATTCCCTTGCAATGTGCCATGAGAGAAACATGCCTGCACCACATGAACCACAGTGCGGGTGGGGTTCTTAACTGTCAGGGCATCAGAAATTGTTTCACAGATGGGAATGAAAGACAGAGGTGCCAGCAAACTTGAGTAATGTGAGAGGTGATAGTAGCCCTTAATATTGTGCTTTAGTATGGCCATTGTCTTAGTGAGTTCACCACCCATCAGCAGCAGTTTAAGGAACAAGAGCACCCAGATTAGATTGTACATCAGGATATGGATCCATCAGAGACCATTAAGGGTTAGCCCATCTTGGACAATTGGCATGAGAGAGTTCCTCCATTTGTGTGAGCCTGTGGCTCTGCAGTATAGTTTTAAGCATGAGACCACCACACCACCTGTTTCCATGGGAAGATACAGCATAGAAGCTTTAATTCTGACTATTCTGCTCTTCATAGGTACCGCATCATAAATGATCGAGAATGGAGATCATTAGAAATGTATAGAAAGACATCCATGGGGAAGCTCACAAACTGGTAGAGAACATTTGGGAGGACTATAGTTTTAAGTCTATATAGCCACAATTTGCACCTTAAGTCCCATTAATCAAGCAGAGTTTTTAGCTCTGAGAAAATTATGGTATAGATTAGCTGCAGTGAGTCCTCAAAGTCATTTGTGATCTTGAAGCCCAGGCATTCTATATGTGTGCTGTTCTGGCAGAACTTGCAGCTGTCCCGAGAGCATTGTAGCTCCTAATCCTCTATGTTAATATAGACCACCTAGTGTTTTTAATTTATTTGTAACCCTGAGAATGTGTAATTTCAGTCTGAAAGGTTTAGGCGAGGAAAAATGTAGCTGAGTTTGTGTGGGAGATAAGTTGTTAGCAAATAAACTAACCTCTGTATTCCATGGATATTACTGTTGCTTCTGATCAAATTGATGAGTAGCTCTATGGTCAGTACAAAAATTAACGGAGAGTTGAGACAACATTGATATATCCCTCTCTAGAACTAAAGACTTTTGATATTACACCCTGCTCCAGTCCTTATTAAATCAACCTCATAGTCATTAGGTGGGTGACCTCTTCAAATGCCAGTAATACAAATGTCTAATACAAGACAGAGACAGGTACAAGATCCCAAGAGTTGCATAGTGCAAAACAGGCCAATGAGTCCAAAATTGTGGACAGTCTGTAGGAGGCTATATCTTAAAATGCCTAATGATGCCTCAGGTGTCCTTAATTGTGTAGGTTTGTGTTGGTGGGAAAATGCACAGACCAAAATAACAGGAATTCCTAACAACTAAAACTCTTGAAGGTGCACCAGAAAGAAACCACTAGGGCCTGATTTCCCTATAGGTAGATTAGGCAACCTCCTAAAGCATCATAATTTGAAAGGAGCCTCAGTTTTGTTGGCTGTGGTCACATTCTGAGCTGTGGACTTTGCCAGCGCAATCCAAAATCGCTAGCAGCAGACACCCTCTCCTGGTTTTTGTTGACAAGTTTATTTACCAGTTTGGCCAGTTATATACCAGTTTACATAACCCTTTATGGCCATTATCTAATTTCATGGATGCTAGAAACATCTCCAATGCATTTCAAAGGAATATGTTAGAGACTGCTTTAACACCCAAGAGGCTTAGTGCTTTTTTGTGTCATGGAAGGAGTAAGACTATGGCCATTTTCATGACTGAGTGGCTAAAATGTCGACTGTAGGGGCATCTGCAATGTTAATCTGGTCTTGGACACTAATGCGTTGTTTCTAAAACACTAGAATTCTAGAACTGGACACTGTACAGTGAAGAGCAACAAAATTAAAAGGGAATTGAGAATTTGAGACCTTGATGTATGAGGAATGACTAGACAAACTTTGTTAATTTACTCTAGAGAAAAGACGACTAAGAGGAGATCTTATCACAATGTACAAGTATATTAGAGGTCAATACAGGGATCTCTGCGGTGAGCTATTAATCCCAAGGCCTGATCAAGTAACTAGGGGACACCCTTTGAGAGTAGAGGAAATGAGGTTTCAACTTCAGCAGAGGAAAGGGTTTTTTTTACAGTAAGGTCTGCTTAATTATGGAATTCATTGTCCAAGGATGTGGTTATTGCAGATACAATGTACACTTTTAAGGGAAGATTAGATACATTTCTTTCAAAAGGGAACATTTGGGGTTATACTGTGTATTAGTTGGCAAAACAGGAAGGTCTAATAAAGACTTACTTATTTGGCAGCAGGAAAGCTATGCATATAATCCTCATGTCTCTGGGTTACGAGGCAAAGGTTGAACTTGATGGACTTGTGTCTTTTTTGACCTAATTTACTATGTTTCTACAGTTTCCAGCATTTACTGAATTTCCTTTTAGTGTACCTTTAGTTCATACTTCCTCTCAATCGATAATGGGTTCTCAGAGTATGAATGAAATTCTTATAGTGAAAATCTGTAGAATTATGTTTAACATTTTCAGACAGCAAAATCTAACTGTTCAAATGTCCTGAGGAAGGTCCTTAATGAGGAGAGAAAATGTTTGGTACATGGAAGCACTGCTTGAATAAAAAACTCCTTTCGTGGAAGATATCTGTGTGCTGTCTCCTCTACTAAAGCCCAGATTAAATACACTTTGGATATACCATTTGCCATACATTGCTAATTGAATGCAACTGCCAAGTCTTGCTGTGTATATATATATATATATATATATATATATATATATATATATATTTTTTTTTTTTTTGGAGGTGGAATGCACGCAACAAAGATGTGGTAAATTGATATGGATGCACACTGAAGAAGTAAATGATACATCAACATGTCGCTTTGCAGTGTGTGTTGGAGACATCTTTTAGCAACAAATGGGTTAAAAGATAAGGCTAAAAGTGATAGGAACAAACAAACAAAATAATTAACCCTTTGAGTGCCAGACGGGTATGGAATGCATTGCAAAACAATGCATTCCGTACCCCTCTGGCACTCGAAGGGTTAAACCTTGCAAATAGTGAGGCCAATTAATAGTCTGTGCAGTTGAGGAATGGCATGTTTGCAGTTGTGTATAGCATGTCTGCTGAGCCTCCAAACTCTGGGGACCATGAAGGAGAAATGATGGTAACTGACAGGTTCAGGGTGGCAGAGAACCAAAGCCATGAGTGATTAGAGTTGCAAAACATTAGAAGAAGCAGTGGCACCTGGATTAAGATAAATTAAATATTCATATACAATATAGGCAACAAAGCATGTATTAACTAAAGTTATATTGAGATGACAGGTCCATTTTAGAATGAACCATTTGAGCCCATATGCAGACCTGCAACACATTGTGCCAAGGTCCACAGCACATCCCTATGGCACTGAAAAGGGTTAGTTAGAGTAAGGCTTGATTAAAGTAGAACTAACACCCTAAAAATAATACCCCACATACCTATCTTTTTTTTTCTTTTAAGTAATCTTTATTGAGAAAAAAAATGGAAGATACATTGTATAAAGTGTACATCATCCAGAGAGTAATCTCGAGATTACAAATATTAACAATAAAGTGATCAGAGAAATAAACACATTACTAAATGCTTCAGTGGGATAGTTGTTACAAAAATATATCAGTAAAGGTAATACAATTACCTAGTTATATTGTAGTCAACAAGAAGATAGAAATCACTATTGTAGCAATCAAATGGAAGTTCGTCTGCAAACAGACAGATAATGGGCAAAACAAGGAAAGAAGAAGATAAAGAGGGAGATAGAAAGATGGAAGAAGAAAAAAAGCAAACAAACAAAAAAAAAACACACACCACATCACCAACAGATCCTCCACAGACAAAACACTACACGACAAAGTCCTGAATTAAGGCAGGGAGAGAGGACCGCAGGAGAGACCCCATCTCATATCCCCCAGGAACACGTCCAGAAGGGAAGTCCAAATCAGCATCTCAAGTGGATACATCCAGCCAGCACCACAGTCCAGCACCCCTAGGCACCTCCTCACGTAGCGTATGAGGACATCTGCCAATGGGACCAGAGCTCCCGAAATCGGCCCAGCTGTAACAGTCGCCGGGCATGAAGGCGTTCCATATCCCTGTAAGCCTGGACCCTAGTCACCCAGGCAGAAATCGGCAGTTCGATGTCACGAGTCCAGTGCGCTGCAATGTTCACCCTAGCCGCCAACAACATGAAATGAAGCAGAGCGAATTTGCTAGGTTTCAGCACTTCATGATAAGAAAAGAGGCATAGCAGAGGATCGATCGGGACCAGATAACCTAACACCTGAGACATGATACCACATAGGCGAGACCAATATGTCCGAATCAAGTTACAGTCCCACCACATATGTGCCAAGGATCCCCCAGGATCACCACATCTCCAGCACGTATCTTGTCGATCCGCAAACATCTGCGCCAGTCGCCTCGGAGATAAGTACCACCTAGAAAAGAGTTTAAAATGGTTTTCCTGCGTCGGAGTGTCCCTAGGAAGGCAAATCGACAAGTGAAAGATGGCTGTCCACACTTGTGGATCCCGTAATCTATCATCTTGAAGTTCAGTAGTCCAGGCCTCCGTAAATGACAGGAGTCTGGAACAATTCTCAACATTCAGAAAGCGATACATTTTCGACAGAGACTTGACACCATTCGTAGGAGCAAGGAGAAAATCTTCCAAAGGTGTCAATGGTCTGGTCGGGTCGCCAAGCCTAAGTAAGTGTAACAAATAATGATGTACCTGTCTGTATCTCCAATACTCCGACCCAGGGAGGCTAAGAGTAGTCTGTAGAACAGAGAAATCCGTTGGTCGACGGTCAGTAATAAGCATCTTAATAGAATGCACTCCAGCTTCTCTCCAAACTCGGAAAGGAGTCACACTCCAATCCAGGAGGGAAATCTAGGTTTCCGAATAAAGACAGTAAAGGGGATGGAAAGGGTGCCCAATTGTGCCTCTCTGCTCTCCGGTGCCACATCTTCAGCACTAGCCCTAGCACAGGTGATGCAAGGAGCGCCCAAGGTACCGAGGAAGGGCGAACCAGCAAAAGCTGTCTCGGACTCAGTGTCGTGTAGTCCATCAGTTCAATATGGAGCCACTGGGCCCCGGCCGTGGACGCAGCCAAGTCCGGCAGGCGCGTAAGCACTGCTGCCTCATAATAGTCGAGGAAATTTGGAAGACCCAGACCTCCTGAGCCTCTACGCCTACACAATATCAATTTATTGCATCTTGGTTTCTTTCCATTCCAGACATAAACAGAAACAGCGGACTGCAACTTCTGTAAAAAGGATCGAGGTACCTTGACCGGCAGCGTCTGGAAAAGGTATAGGATTTTCGGTAAGAACATAATTTTAACAACATTCAGTCGCCCGAACCATGAAATTTTAGGGCAAGACCACGACTTCAGATCGGATTGGAGTTGAACTAAAAGCAAGGGAAAGTTACTACGAAACAAGTCCTCAACTTTCGGAACCAACTTAACACCCAGGTAGGTAATAGATTTCTTCCATTGAAATGGATATTGTGATTGCAACTCTTTTTCATCGAGTGGGGTACCAATACCTCCAAAATCTCTGACTTAGAGGTATTGATTTTAGATCCCGCCAGTTCCCCATATTGTTCCAAAAGGGACATGACAGCAGGCAGGGATCTCAGTGGGTCTGTTAGGGTAAGTAAAACGTCGTCGGCGAAGGCCGAAAAAATAAATTGTCGAGCGGAGCCCAAGATCCCTTTGATAGCGGGGTGGGAACGAATGGCATTTAATAGAGGCTCCAGAGTCAATACATAAAGGAGTGGCGACAAAGGACAGCCCTGCCTCGTACCATTGGAAATAGAAAATGGATCAGAAAGAACCCCATTTACCCGTACACAGGCCGTGGGATTCGCATAGAGTGCCAAGATACGATGGAGGCACTTCGGACCCATCCCTAGTTTCTCAAGCAATGCCCTGAGAAAAGGCCACTGCACCCTATCAAATGCCTTTTCCAAATCAAGGGACAAGAAAAGCGCTGAGGTCTCTGAAGAATGGACTTGATGGAGAAGAGCAATAAGCTTCGTTGTGTTGTCTTTAGCCTGTCGGCCCTGTACGAATCCCACCTGGTCCATATGTATTAACCCTGGTAACAAAGGCTGCAATCGTTGGGCCAAAAGCTTAGCATACAATTTGAGGTCTACATTCAATAATGATATAGGCCTATAGTTAGAGCAAATCGTTGGATCCTTTTTATCCTTGGGGATAACAGTAATATGTGCCTGCAATGCTTGTATGGGAAAAAGCTGACTATCTGAAATAGAGTTGAAGGATCGTGTCAAATGTGGGATTAAGATGTCACTAAAGGTTCTATAGTATTGCACCGTAAATCCATCAGGACCCGGGCTTTTCCCAGAAGGAAGCGACTTAATCACTCTCAACAGTTCGTCCTCAGTGAAGTCCTGGTCAAGAGCCGTAACCACCTCTTCAGAGAGGCGATTTGGGAAGTGTCGCATTAAGAAATCGAGTATACGCTGTTGATGGTCATGGTCCAAAATTGTACTACTATGAGGAGTTTGATTGTACAAAGCAGAATAAAAGGATCAAAAAGAATCTGCAATGTGATCCGATCTATATGACTGGGCTAGTTTCTCATCTCCAATACACCGAATCCTCGTGGCCCGTTGTTTGCGTCTAATAAAAGTCGCCAAGAGCTTGCCCGATTTGTTACCGTGCAGGTACATTTTATATCTAAACCATTGGTATGATCTAAAGGAGGCAGCCTTCAAAATTTCGGCAATGTCAAGGCGCAACTTCGCCAACTCCTTACCGATTTTCGGCGACAAAGACGCTTTATGACTGCTGTCAAGTTGTCGCAAGTGAGAGAGCTTCGAGCTAAGCTCTGCCATTTTCTCCCGTTTACATCTCACACTCCATCTAATCAATTCGCCCCGGATAGTGGCTTTATGTGCTTCCCACACAACAGGCGACTGCACCCCACACGACGAGTTCAGGACAAAGTAGTCTGTCAGTGCTGAAGATATCTAATTCCGTATCTCCGGGTCGTCCAGCAAGAGTTCATTCAGCCTCCAAGGCCCACGTCCTGCCCTCTCTCCCTGTACCCGCAAGGTAACATAAATCGGGCTATGGTCCGACCAGGTGATGGTCCCAATGGCCGGGTCGACAAGAGATGACAACGAGAATTGATCACAATAAAACAAGTCAATCCGAGAATATTTGTTGTGCACCGGCGAGAAGAAAGTAAAATCCTTCCCTGTCGGATGTTCCAGGCGCCAGCGGTCAAGAAGATGATATGAGGCTAGTAAGAGAGAGTACCACAAGAGAGTTGACTTAGGATAACATGTATGTGGCGGGCTACAATCCATCAATGGGTCAGGAGCAAAATTAAAATCCCCCCCCAGGAGAAGAAGGCCCTCCCGAAACGCATCTAGCCTGGTAAGAAGCGGAGACAAGAACGAGATCTGATTTTCATTGGGTAAGTACATATTCACAAGAGTCACCATAGATCCAAGCACCTTACCTTTAAGCATAATGTATCTGCCCCCGTGTCAATAAGAGCATCTACATGTTCCCATGGGAGATCCCTATCAAGTAGAATGGCTACTCCTTTGGACTTAGTAGAAGTAGACGAGTACCACTGGTGAGGGAAGTGGCGCTGGCTAAGAACAGGATGGTGATCCTGTTTAAAATGAGTTTCCTGTACAAAAAGGATCCGGACCCCCTCCCGAACCGCATCCCTCAATAGCATACTCCGTTTTTCCGGGATATTCAATCCCTTCGCATTGAGAGAGCAGCAGCGAAAAGACACGGAGTCTCCCATGATGGCGGATTATAGCCCACCCAATCCCCAACTCCATTCCCCGGACCAGCAACAAGAGACACACACAAACACCAAATTCGCACCAACCCACACACACACACACACACACACACACACAAAAAAAGGGGGGAAGGACTCAAGAGGAGAAAAACAGAGAGAAGAAAAGAAACAGTGAAGAATAAAAAGCAAATGAAACGAGATAAGACTTGAATGGACTAGGGGAGCAGTCCAGACAAAGGAGTAATAGAGTGGCCAAAGAGCCATAAAAGCAGGAAGGGACAGCGATGAGAAGCATTACTATACTATACAGTGCGGGGGAACCATTAATAAAAACAAAAAAGGCCAACAGTAGCCGGCTCAAAACTTTTGAAGGAGACGGAATATGTCCCATGGCATCACCAGCAGCAACAGCACCCGCCCCAGTATAAATTTAGAGCCCCATCAGGAGGCACTAACATTATGACTCATGCACCGTGTATCCAAGTGAGTGACAAGACAGTAAGGTGAAATAAAGCGACTCCGCCTAAGTTGCCCACCTCCACCACCAGCGCATCAGCCCCAGGCGGGGATAGGCGACATTATCACAAGCAGAACCAATCCCGCCCATCACTCACCAGGGCACAATATCACAGAGTAGAGAAAGCTCAAGGGAGCAGGGAACGCGCCGCCAGTAACACCATAAGCACAATCCTCTATAAACAGTAAATAACATTGTGTAGAGAGTATAAATAATACATTTAACAAACAAATTAAGCATTAATAGCAAAGCTGTAATATCAAGGGCTGGATTGCGGACATCGGCAGGGCCAGAGACCAGACCCAGACCCCGAGCACCCAACAACAGCTGAGGCGCACGAGCGTCCACCCCAGAAGGCCGACCTGCCAAGGCCCACAATACCAGCCCCCATCATCTAACCCCCAAGTCCGTTGTAGCCCACCACCCTCCCACCTAAATCCTATAATAGTACAACAGAACGAACACATATCCAAGGGTGGGTGGCGACACATAAGAGCCCAGTGGAGCAACAACCGTCTACCATGCCACCGACCCCCCATGAACTCAGTAGAAAAAATCAAAGTATAAAGAGGGAGGGGAAGGGGAAGTCTCCGACCCCCGAAGGGAACAGAGAGCCCCAACCCCATCTGGTCAGCTGCCAACCGCCCATCCATATCTGCATGCCCACCAATCTCATCCCCCATACGGAGAGATCTAGTAAATCAACCAGGGCTAGGTCCTGGATAACGCTACAGTGGGCATCTGATAGCTGCAGCACGGGTGGACGGCAAGCCACAGTGACTGATGAAATATAAAAAAGAAAATCTCACACATTGAGAGTCAGCAGCAACCAAGAGCAAGTAGTTCGGGCTGACATGGGCCCAGCGTCCGATCATGCGGCAACCTCTGCAGAGAGTTTCTTGGAGACAGTCTCTGCTACCCCGCGTCTCCGTTTCTGAGTTCCAACCCGAGGGTGGTGGGAGGTGGTCGGACGTTCCTCCAAACCTATATCCGGCTCGATCAGCGGGGCAGGAATCTGCAAAGCTTGGCAGAAGGTTTCAGCCTCTTCAATAGACCTAAGATAGGCCACCGTCTCTCCTTTCCGCGCCTGCAGGTGGAATGGGAATCCCCATCTATACTGGACACCAAGATGTTGAAGGTGAGTTGTTAGGGGTTTTAACGCCCTACGTTGTTGAAGTGTAAAGGGAGACAGGTCATTGTAGAATTGAAGTTCCATGCCATCTCGTATTAAAGGCTCAACCTCGCGACTCCTACGTAGAATCAGATCCTTTTCAGGGTAATGATGAATCTGGCATATCACATCCCTAGGCCGCTGGTTAGTCCCACCACGGGCACGGAGGGCCCTGTGTACCCGGTCTAGGCGCACCGAGAAATCATCGGGTTTTTGAAGAAGCTGCCGAAAAATTGCCTGTAGAGTAGGCTCGAGGTCTTTAGCAGCTACATCCTCAGGTAGATTCCTGATCCGAAGATTACATCTTCATCCCCGGTTATCAAGATTGTCCAGTTTTAGCTGGAGTTGCGTTATAGTATCCTGTTGCTCCAGAACTTGTTGTTCTAAGGAATACAGCTTGTCATGACAGGATTCCTCATTTGACTCCAAGGACTGGACTCGGGTAGCCAGGTGGGAGACTTCATTTTGTCTTTAAGGAAACATCTCTTTAAGTTCAGATCTGGTCGGTAAATTAAGGAGAGAAGGGGCTAAAGCCTCCTCCTGTCATGGTACCCTGAGTAGCCATAAGCTTTTGAAGTACCTTGTTCTTCCTGGCGGGTAAGTGCGATCCACTATCAGGACGCCGCGTCACTAAAGATGGCGCCGAATGAGCTTCCAGGTCTCCAATCGCCGCCTCAGGCCCCCGCTCCAAACAGCTCACGCCTCTAGCCAGTGTACTTCAAGCACAAATGGGCCAGCTAATACTGTGAGTATACATGCCATTTATCCATTGAAGGTTATATCAATAGCATTATGTGTATTTATAGTGCCCCTACAAGAGTGCTGTTCTTTTATCCTGTGTATGGTTTTCCTTTTTGAGGTGGAGACCATAAATGCAAGAGGGGAGCAGCTGTGTCACGTGAAGTATCTGTGTAGAGGCAGTAGAGTATTCTCCACCAGTTTATCGGCCACTATAAATCCAAAACAGTGTCTCCTTATATTGTGAGTATGACTAATGTATTTTATAATCTCTCTCTCTGTGTCTCTCTCTGTCTATATATATATGTATAGATCAAGGCTTAAAACTGGAAGTCCTTTGCTACTAGCCAGACCTGAAAAGTTACTCGCCACTGCAAACCAAAACATACCCACCAGGGCTGAATTTCTACTCGCCAGGGTTAAATTTTCACTCGCCATTGGCTAGTGGCGAGTGGAAATTTTGATATATATATATATATATATATATATATATATATATATATATATATATATATATATATATTAGGGTTGCCACCTTTTCTTAAAAAAAAAAAATACTGGCCATGGCATTCCCTCCATAGACTTAACATTGGACAGAAGCCATTTTTTTACCGGCCTGCCAGTAAAATACCGGCTGGGTGGCAACCCTAATATATATATATGTGTGTATATATATATCTTGTATAATATAAATTGCTAGGCTGCTAAGCTCCCTGTGTGCGTAACAGCACATGTGCAGTAGAGACTGCCAGAACTATGCAGTCACACGCAGTAGAGACTAATACATATACATAAATATTTATCCTCCATACCTGGGAGTAACTGCAGGGGGAGCAGAGGGTGCAGTTGCATCAGGTACCAGCATCCAAGTGGGCCCCATCTGCTCCAGGATCCAAATGGCTCTAGTTATGCCTCTGTAAAAATATTTTTGTGTTGGGCCCTACCAAAAAAAAAAAAAACAACATCCCTTACAGGCCCCAAAAAATGTTTGCCCCAGGGCCCTCCAAAGACTAGCTATGACATTGCTCCATACCTACATACATACATTTAGATTCTAAAGGAACAAGGCCTCTCTTTGATGGAATCCACATTGTGGATCCTTTTGGGGCCTTATGCTTAAAAGGGGTAAACCAACAACCAACAGTCCCATTGGGGAGAGATAAATGGAGCTTTTTAACACAAAGGTCTCCAGTACATTTCTCTGCAATGCATTTGGAGATCCCTTTAGCATTGAAGGGGTTACACCTTTGAATGCCAGAGAGGCATCCAATGCTATGGCATTTGAAGTGTTAAAGGGCCCATTTTTTTTCCCTTATATTGCAGTTGGTTTGCTCCAGAAGTGCTTCTCTTTTATGTTTGTGCATAAGGCTGTACTGAATAGGATAAAAAGGTGTACTTTTGGAGCAAAACAACTGCACCAGAGCGGAACATGAAACAAATGGGGCTTTTAACCCTTTGAGTGCCAGAGGGGTACGTAATGCGTTGAGTACCCGTCTGGCACTCAAAGGGTTAAACCTTTGAACGGTACAAAGGTCAACAGTGCATTGTGAAGCCCCATTCAAGTTGTTAGGAGTTGTGAGTCCTCCCCTATGGTGCAGCTGGTCTGAGCCAGAATTACATCTCTGTAACTTTTTGAATACAGCCCTAAGTACCTTATGCATGTGCAGTTTTAACCCTTTGAGTGCCAGAGGGGGTACGCAACTCTGGCACTCAAAGGGTTAAAGCAGACCGTGACTTTCTAAAATGCAGTTGATTTAAATGGGGCTTTTAACCCCTTGAACCCTAGAGAAATCTCCACTGCATTGCGTTGAACACCTCTTGTATTCAAGGGATTAAGAGCCCCATTTAAATCAACTGCATCTTAGGAAGTTTTTATTTTCTCATGTGATGTGGTTGGTATGTTCCAGATCTGCACCTGTATAAGACCCTAGAGCCTTATTCATCAAGTTAAGAGGTGCAATTCTAGAGCCAACCAATTGCGCCATGGGGAGAAAATGGGTTGGGATTCGTTGGAGACATGTCTTGCATTCAAGGGGTTAATACCCCTTTAAATAAATGGGAATTTTCCTTCCCCCTCAGGGTGCAGTTATTTGGCTCCAAAATTGCACCCCTTTAGTTTAAATGAATAAGGTCCTTAATGTTTTCTCTATTAAAAATCCTCTTTACATTACTCTTTTATGCGTCTCAATCTTGCCTTCAGTATATTGTCAACACAAAGCCAACAACAGCACGAGGGCTATTAAATGAGGCAGTTAAACGTTGATCTTAAATAGATGTCACATAAACCTTCACCTTGGAATCCAATTACCAACGTTTTCTAAAAAGTAGGACTAGTGAAAATATTTCACTGAGAACTGAATGAGTTAAAAATATCTCAAATGATTTAACAGCTACAGCAAAGTCCAGATCGCTTCCCAATCACAAAGATTGATCCCCTTGTTCTCCTGGGGGCTATTGAGTTTTTAAGTATCAGGATTTAAAAATGTCAGATTTGCCTTCCTCCCATTCAGCCCGCCCTCTATGGCTGCGATGTGAAATACAAATGGAGCAATCAATGCCGGCATCTGCCAGCTGTGTGTGGAATGAGAAAGCGGGAGAGTCGTGCCTGGAATTACATCAATTCTTGCGCTACATACCCACCTATCACCCCTACCCCTGTCCTCTCTGGATCTACTGCTCTCCCCTGCTCTTTTCTTGCCTTCAGCCTTCACTGTGCTCTTATCCTTCCACACTTATGACCTGTCTGCACAGTCTAAAGAACAGAACATATCATAACTAAGAAAGTAGGGCTTATGTCAGGTGACCAGACCATCCCTTTAATACAGGACACACAGAAAAGGATATTTTTGCAGATGCAGAGC
Source organism: Rhinophrynus dorsalis (assembly GCA_037306005.1). Lineage (NCBI taxonomy): Eukaryota > Metazoa > Chordata > Amphibia > Anura > Rhinophrynidae > Rhinophrynus > Rhinophrynus dorsalis. The sequence continues at coordinate 471,721,338 of CM074719.1, read as the reverse complement.
TGAATAAGTGTCCTACAGTAATGGGGTAACCTGGTCACTTTAACCCTTTGAGTACCAGAGGGGTGGGCAACACATTCTACCCATCTGGCATTCAAAGGGTTAAGTGCAAGAAATTGAGCAGATTTCACCAATATTAAAGGAGAACTAATATCACCTAAATATAACCCCCACTTAAATTAATATAGCCAGAAATTTCTAATGGCCCATTTGAATTTTGCCCTTTCACCTTGATCAAGAAAGAAAATCTTTAATGATGCTCATGGAGGCAGACATGACAGTTTCTAACAGGACCACTGCACATCACACTGTGCTCATAGGGCAGGCTTAACCCTCTATGGACCAGAGTGTGCTCCGAGGCATTGTTTTGCAATTCAGTGAGCACCCCTCTGGTCCTTAAAAGGTTAAGAAGACTCATGCATTGTGCCTGCTTCAGTATAAAATAAAAACCTGCCATCAAAAGCCTAATTCCACTGACACGACATCCAGGACTGATTGAACAAAGTCACAACAGCAGCATTCAAAGGGAGCATAAAACAACAAAACAAAAGAGTACCACCTTATAAGGTAATAACTTTTAAAATATATAGACTACTAGCAATATTGGGTGTTGCCCATGAGGTTAATTAAACAACGACTGTGTTAATGACTGTGTGTGTATCTAGTGTGTGTTGCGTGTGTGTATATTGTGTGCTTGTGTGTGTATGTGCATATAGTGTATGTACACATAGTGTGTGTGTGTGTTTATATATATTGTGTGTGTATATACTATGTGTGTGTTCACTGTAGCCCCTGCATCTCCCTGCAGAGATTTTGACAGGAGTGTCACCTGTCAAAATTACGCCCCCATGCTTACAACAATGGGACAGGCAGCATCTATCTATCTATCTATCTATCTATCTATCTATCTATATACAGTTCATGAAGAGAGACGGCACTCACAAGACTTCGATATGGTGTAAAATGCTGTTACATTTTTATTGAGAGCGACGTTTCGGCTATCAACGTAGCATTTTACACCATATTGAAGTCCTGTGAGTGCCGTCTCTCTTAATGAACTGTATGTATCATCTTTATTCTTTGATGAGCACCCAGGCTGATGTAATTGATCTACATCGTGTGCATCCCTCCCCAAAATAACTATTTTATATATATATATATATATATATACATATATATATATATATATATATACACTAGTATATATACTAGTATGGGCTAAAGTGCCATCCAGAGGCCTCGGCTGCTGCCCTGGAGCCAGGAGCAGAGACAGGCGGTGAGCCGTTCGGAGTTTCCTACTCCGGATTAGCGCGTTCGGCCAGTCTCTACTGCACACGACTGCATCGTTCCGGCAGTCTCTACTGCTCATGTGCTGTTATGCACACAGGGAGCTTCGCAGCCTAGCAAGACAAGACAAGATATATATATATATGCATTTATGGTCTCCACCTCAAAAAGGAAAACCATACACAGGATAAAAGAACAGCACTCTTGTAGGGGCACTATAAATACACATAATACTATTGATATAACCTTCAATGGATAAATGGCATGTATACTCACAGTATTAGCTGGCCCATTTGTGCTTGAAGCGCACTGGTTAGAGGCGTCAGGGGAATGGAATCCTGCCCCTATTCAGAAACTGTATATAATTCAGATTTTATTACAAGTTAAAAATATGGCCATATTACCTCTATTTGTATGACCACAATGCCAACGGTTTCTCAGCACTTCTATGCTCTTTTATCTCTTTAAAAAGCCAAAAAAGCTAATCCAGGAAGTATTAGGATTTTCTGGCAATAGACAGGTAAGTGGGGTATTATTTTTAAGGTGTTAGTTCTACTTTAATCAAGCCTTACTCTAACTAACCCTTTTCAGTGCCATAGGGATGTGCTGTGGACCTTGGCACAATGTGTTGCAAATCTGCATATGGGCTCAAATGGTTCATTCTAAAATAGACCTGTCATCTCAATATAACTTTAGTTAATTTTAAAGATAGTTAAAAACTACCTATTGTGCCGTACTAGCCATTTATTTTTAATGTAAACAGTTTTAAGATGTTAATCTTTTACATGGTGGCACAGTATGGCACTGTATGCAAATTAGTCCATGTGCTATGCAAATATTCCAAATACTTTGCATACCATCCAATTATCCTTCTTTAGTAGGAGCAGTCACTCTGTGAGACCAAATGTTATGTTCTAAAGGTTAATGTTTAGAATAATGTTCTGAATCTTATATTACCCTGCACTGCCAATAGGATCAGTCATTGCTGAACCTTCTTGGATGCAGACCTCTCCAATGTGCTGTCTCAAGCATCCAAAGGCTTACAGATGAACCCATAACATATATGTATATGCAGATAGCTAGCTAGACAGACAGACAGATATAGACAGATAGATAAATGATAGCTTACAGATAGAGATAGACAGATAGATAAATAGAGATAGATAGATAAAGGGCCCCTGGTCCAAAAAGAGGTCTGGGCCCCCTGCCCAATTACATCATTGGCCCATCCCCATGCATCACTGGCCCCTCCCCATGATAGCATTTACCCCTCCCCATGACATCATTGGCTCCTCCCCATGATCAGGTTCAGTACCCCCCAGGCCATCCATTACCCCCCCAGGCCATCCATTACCCCTCCCAGGACATCCAGTACCCCCCAGGCCATCCATTACCCCCCCAGGCCATCCATTACCCCTCCCAGGACATCCAGTACCCTCCAAGCCATCCATTACCCCCTCAGGCCATCCAGTACTACCCCCAGGTCACCCAGTACCCCCCAGGCCATCCATTACCCCCCAAGCCATCCAGTACTCCCCCCAGGCCATCTGTTAGCCCCACAGGCCATCCATTACTCCCAAAGCCATCCAGTACCCCCTAGGCCATCCATTACCCCTAAGGCCATCCATTACCCCCCAAACCATCCATTACCCCCCTAGGCAATCCATTACCACCCCAGGCCATCCATTACCACCTAAGGACATCCATTACTCACCCAGGCCATCCAGTAACCCCCTCCAGGCCATTCAGTACCTCCCAGGCCATCCAGTAGCCCCCTCAGCCCTCCCCCCAGCCTCAAGCTATCCAGTACACCTTCAAGCCATCCATTACAGCTTACCTGTGCTCTGTGGACTGTGGTGGGTCTTCAGACTGTCACTGTCAGTGTCACACAGGCTGCGGATTTCTCTGGGTCCTCCTGGTGAATCTTCAGCTCTGAGACGACCCAGCTCCTGTAGTCCTGACTCCTGAGACTCCTGTCCTGACTCCTCCTCTGCTGGTCTTGTGTCCTCCTTAGCGGGCGTCGGGCTGAAGACTCCACTCTACCCCCCTATCATCATGCACCCCTGCGGCCCGTGATGACATCAAGCTGCACTCTGCGGAGATCAAATTGCGTAGACATGCACAGAGCGGCAGAACAGAGGAAGAGGCACAGTCTGCCTCTTCCTCAGCACTTGCTGAGTCTCTCTGGACTGAGTCTGGCAGCAAGCGGAGAGGTGGATCTGGAATTGGATCTTCTTCTTCATGTTGTGTGGGGATGGGACTGGGTCGCGGCATTACTGCCTGGCAGCATCATGTTAATGTATATAATTTTATGTTTATTTTATGTGGTGGGCTGGTGGCAGCAGCAGCATGATGAAGGATGATAATGGCTGGGCTGCCTGGGCATACCGCGTGACGCGTCGGTGCATAATTAAATTACACAGTCACACACTTGACTCAGTCAGCGGGTTCCAGCTCAGTGACGGTCAGACTTCGTTGATCTCCGGAGCGAGTGGTGAGCCAGTGCTCACTGTGGGCGGCATAATTTAATAGGCGGCGGCCGCAGGCCCCTACAGTCAAGCAGGCAGGCAGGCAAATGAATGAGCCGGAGTAGGCCATTAAAAGGGACATTACATTTTAATTGCTGGTGGCAGTGGCGGGCCCCCCTCGGTTGCGGGCCCTCGGTCCGTGACCGAATGCCCGATGGTCAGTCCGCCCCTGGATAGATAGATAGATAGATAGATAGATAGACAGACGGATGGACAAACAGATGTATTGTGATGTTCTTGCTGCCATCAACTAAAAACAATTGCTGCCTGGACACCAGATGGTGTATTTACTATGAGTTTAACCATTCATAATGTGTTGCCCATCCCTTTGGCACTCAAATGGTTAATCAAAAACAAATAAATAAACAATTTGTGCTTTTAAAACTTTTGATTGAAACATATACCAGCACTGGACGTACCATTGCTTTACTCAGCAAGGAAATTCATTACCCAGTGGCATCGAAATGGTTAAACTTGACATTACAAGAACCTCTAAACAACCTATAAGCAAACCAGGCACACTGGGCCTTACTTAGAGGAGTGCTGAGGCTAGGCAACTGCACTGTACGGGACAAAACAAATTGGGGTTTTTTACCCCTTATATGCTAGAGAGATATCCAAGACATTGCTTCACAATGCTATGGAAACCTTTCTAGTATTCAATGGATTAACTCTTTGAGTGCCAGAGGGGAATGCAATGCATTGCTTTGCAATGCGTTGTGTACCCCTCTGGCATTCAAGGGATTAAAATCCGCATTTAAGTCAAAAGGAATTATTGTGGTGCATTTGGTTTCCCTAGAATTGCTTCTTTTTACCTATGGTTTATTGGGCCTGACTTGGATATGCCCATAAGTAGGCATGGTAGGATCAGCCAGCAAGTATGAGCCCCCCCACCCCGGATGCACACAGACTATTAACTTCTAAGTAGCTGTCTGTTCTGCCTTATGGAAAATGCAGCTCTGGATTTACTGTGTCCATGGATCTCTATTAATATGAGTACCTATCTTCTTTATTTTTTTATATCATATAATCCCATTTTATAGCTACAAATATTTCTACACAGACTAACGCAGATCTGTTTAAACAATGTACTTTTCTTCTTGGATTTTAGTTGTCATGGAAATATTGTATTGGCAGGTCTCAGAGGGGTCTATGAAAGAGGAGGTGAAGAAAGATGAGGTATGGTCATCCTGACATGCAGAGGATAGATAACACAAAGGTGTATGCACAGGGCACATGGTGCATTGTGTGAGTACTACGCAAACAGGACAATGGAGAAAAGAGAAAGCCAAGCAGATAACAGAAGAGACAGAGATTAAAGGAAAGAGACAGAGATAAAGAGAGAGGGAGACATGGAGTACGGGAGAGATAACAGAGATCAGCAGAGAGCAATTTAGAGAAAGAAAAAGACAGCAAGGCTGAACATTTTGAGGGTCTCTCCCTCAGCTGCCTGTCAGGCAGATTCAATGAATTAGGCGTGTGGTTGTATGCTGCAGGAGGGAGCTCAGTGCTGTGAATCAGACCTCGGCAGCCAGCTAAAGGTCAGAATTATTGATTTCTTTCCATGGAGGGGGTTGAAGCTGTCCGTCACTGACAGCCCCCTCTATAAGCAGATGGTATGAGCAATACTAAAGAGGCAGCCAGCTCAGGAGTTAGTTATTACCAGCACTGTCCGGCTATGAAAGAGCTCATCCTCTTGAAGAGAATTGGTTGGAGTATGTAGATCTAGCAAATATGATGTTAATGGTCCATCACGCTAGAGTTCTTTCTATGAATAAGTAGATATGGCAATGCAATACCTTCCCAGTGATTAGAAGGAATGCATATAAAAAAATAAGTTAGTGTTAGTTAAAGAAGCAGTAAACTTTTTATGAAATATATATTTTATAGGACTTTTCCTGCTGTAGAAAAACAAGGTATTTCTACTGCTGGAAGATATCAGATTCAAACATTATTACAGCTCATCCTTATTTAGTTTGTAATCAAAGTGTTAGCAGCAGTGTTAGCCGATGTCCAAAAAGCAATTTTGATTTTTAAGCAGAAAACCAAAGTAGCACAAGTATGCTAGGTCCAGATAAAACCTCACTCCAGCAGCCTCAGATTAAAGCTGTGCTCACTATTTCCTCATATAATTACAAATTAGACATAAATCGGCACTTGAAACGAGGAAAATATAGATATATTCCTGGACTGAAAAGATATCAACAATCCACCAATGAATGTAAACAATCAATATTTCATCAGGAGTACCCTTTTTACTCACCAGGAAAATCCTTATAACAAATCTACATTCATAAAAATGTCCTGCTCCTTTGATTCAGACCATATGTTCAAAAGAAAAGTGTAGTACTTCTGGAGCAAATCAACTGCACCGCTGGGACAAGTACAGAGTCCCCAAATTTCCAAATGATGTGTTTAACCATTTGAATGCTAGAGAGATTGCCAACACGATTTAAAACACTCTTTACCCTAATCTTGAATGTTTACGTTTGTGCAAACCCCACCTCAGAATAGATTCATTCATGCTTCTGCGTTAGCCACAGGCAGAGTGATAGCAGCAGCAGTAACATAGTAACATAGTAGTAACATAGTAGATAAGGCTGAAAAAAGACACGAGTCCATCAAGTCCAGCCCATGCCAATAACACCCCTGTTGATCCAGAGGAAGGCAACAAAAAAGCCCTCTGGAGCAATTTCCAGTGTAGGTGTGTGTGTGTGTGTCTCAAATAGTTCCCCGGCTCAATATCCTATTTGCTTTGAAGCCATCTGTCATAACTGTCAATATTGTTCTGTGCTAGATAGGCATCCATTGCTTTTTTGAATGCAGTTACATTATCTGCAAGCACAACATCCCGAGGCAAAGAATTCCATAGCCTTACCGCCCTTACTGTAAAGAATCCCTGCCTGTGTTTTAGTTGAAAGCGCCTTTCCTCAAGTCTTAATGGATGACCTCTTGTTCTTAGCTCAGCTCTTTGCATAAATAATTCATTGGATAGTTCTTTGTATTGACCTTGAATGTATTTGTAAATGGTAATCATATCACCCCTTAGACGTCTCTTTTCTAATGTAAACAAACCCAGTTTGGCTAGTCTCTCTTTGGAACTCAGATCCTCCAATCCCTTTATCAGTTTTGTTGCACGTCTCTGCACCTTTTCCAGTTCAGTAATGTCTTTTTTTAGAACAGGCGCCCAAAATTGTACTCCATATTCTAGATGAGGCCTAACCAAGGATTTATACAGAGGTAGGATAATATTAGCATCCCTTGCTTCTACACCTCTTTTTATGCAGGCTAGTACTCTATTTGCTCTTGCAGCAGCTGAGTGACTCTGCACACTGCTGTGAAGACTATTGTCTATCAGTACACCTAAATCTTTCTCTAATGAGGATTTCCCAAGTTGTTTCCCATTTAGAGTATATGTAGCAAGTTTGTTTCTACAACCCAAATGCATAACCTTACATTTATCTACATTAAATGACTTCTGCCACTTTTCTGCCCATTCACTTAGTTTATCTAAATCCTTCTGTAGGGAAAAAACATCGAGCTCTGTATGTATTTCCTTACATAGCTTAGTGTCATCAGCAAAGATTGAGATGCTACTTTCAATTCCCACTTCTAGATCATTAATAAACAAATTAAAAAGCATTGGGCCCAGGACTGAACCCTGCGGCACCCCACTTATAACCCTAGACCAGTTTGAAAAAGTTCCATTTACAACAACTCTCTGCCATCTATCATTTAACCAGTTCTCAATCCATGTACAGATAACACCACCCAAACCGAAGCCTTTTAATTTATGCAGTAACCTGTTGTGAAGCACTGTGTCAAAGGCTTTTGCAAAATCCAAGTATACTACATCAACAGCAATTCCCCTGTCCAAATTACTACTCACTCTTTCATAAAATGCAAGTAAATTAGTCTGACATGATCTGTTCTTCATGAAACCATGCTGATTCCTACTAATGATATTGTTTGTCTTCACATAGTTCTGAATACTGTCAGTTAATAACCCTTCTAGTATCTTACCCACTATGGAAGTCAAGCTCACAGGTCTATAATTTCCTGGTTTGGATCTTGCTCCCTTTTTAAACAATGGAACTACATCAGCTTTCCTCCAATCACAGGGCACTATGCCTGATGAAAGCGAATCAATAAATATTAAGTATAATGGTTTTGCTATTACTGAACTAAGTTCCTTAAGTACCCTTGGGTGTATACCGTCCGGTCCAGGCTCTTTATTTACTATAACCCTTTCCAGTCTCTTTTGGACCTTGTCCTCAGTAAGCCATGTAGATGTTGGAGGAAATTCCATGGTTTTGTCTGTTTGCCCACAGCTTGTCATTTCTGCTTCCTTTGTATATACTGAAGCAAAGAACGTATTTAGGGTGTCAGCCATAGCTTTATCCTCACTAATCAATTCACCTGTTTCAGTCCTAAGAGGACCAATATAATAATAAAGCAAAACTTCACAAGGTGGTGGGTAGGATCTGGGAGACTTATGAAATGGACGTGCTTACCTTTCATATCCGTGGTAATCTTCCACACATTTGCCCATAGTGGAACCCCTGACTCATTACAACTCAGACTCCCAGCCTGGTGTCAGGGTATACACCTGACCTCTATGAAGGGTTATACACCAAGGTACTTAGTAATTCTGTTTTCTTATGCCTGTCCCCCTTCCCTGCCCCTTTTAAATTATGTCTCCCCCTTAATATTATTTACTCAATAAACTTTTAAAGAGAAAAAGACAAAATTAAAAACACCCCATATAAACCAATGTCATTTGTATTTGTCCCCCATATGGTACAGATTTGCTTGCTTCAGAATTAATCCACGTTTCTTTTGGACATAATATACTATGTAGTCTCTCCTAAGACTATTATTTTAGTTTAGCCGCTTTAGTTTAGGTGTCCTAGAAGCATGTAGGCTTATATTTTAAAATAAGGACAACAAGAGTACAAGAGAAAGAGATCTAAAAAGTGGTGTTTATTGACAGAAAATCTTCCATACACGAAACACCTAATTATGCTTACAGGATAACTGGTATAAGAAAGTGTATCTCACTGCCAGTCCTTGACCACAGTGCGGTGTAGCCCCAGTGTCCACTCAGACAGCTGTTTGGCACTATAAAGAGTTCTTAATAGTAATAATCATTTAACTCAAAGCTATGCCTTGTAATGGCAGACCTTTTTCTCTTACCAAATACAGAGTTCCGTGCCTATCCTATATAATAATTTGCTAAGTGTGTGTTTGTCAGAAGCTGGCATGAGCAGTACAGACGGCTGCGCGCGCTGCAGTCATGTGCAATACAGACTGCCCATGCCGCTGCCGATAATGGAGTGGGGGGGCAGAGAGGACTACGGTCTGAACTCGGAGCACCCCGCTCCGTATCAGCCGCGGCATGGGCAGTCTCTACTGTGCATGACTGCACCGCACCTGTTGCTGGGTGGCACTGTGGCCCGTGTACACAGGCTCTTCAACTAGTATGTAAATAATTGTCTGATATTTAAATGTATGGTCTGTCCTAAAGGAAATGATTGTCGACAAGAAAGAAAAGGCTAGCACAAACTATACATATACAGAGTACTGGTAGTTATGGCTCAAATATCCTGGTGCACTTTGGAGCTAAATATCATCATGCCTAAAAACAGAGAGAGCAAGGAGCTCCCCATACAAAGAATAGCCCCTACAACAAGGCACGCATACCAAGTGCAAAAAATATAAAGCTTTATTATACATTATATCAAAAAACAGATGACAAGAAAAAATGACAATGGTGACTAATAAAAACAATAAAAAATACATACAACTGAGGGAAGACACATCAAATAATGATAAAATAGATATGCTCTTAGGCAAATACACATAAATATAGCAGCGAATATAACAATAATTATAAACAGACAATTTTATCTGAGAAAAATCAAATCCAGAGCTAGACTATAGCAACAAGAATAAATACCTCACAGCAAACACACACTGTGCTTAAATCACAAAGAGTGGCGTATCTCACGTTAATTGACATTACAAGACAAATAAAGTGCATCACACAAAATAAAAGAAAGGAAGGTCTACGTGTAAATGCTAAGTAAGCTCCGCATAGGCTGCTAATATAAAAAAGGAGAAATAAGCCAGAGAGCTACGTGTCACCCCTCAGAAGACAGCCTCCATCCCTACAAATCGGTTTTACCACACAATACTATTCCCCAACGTGTATTAGCGGACTAAACAGTCCAACTTTTCTTCTGGGTATGAAACAAATCATGTTTTAAATAATTTTTTATACGTTTTTATATAAATGTTTATATGTTGTATCATTTTGGCCATTGTTTCCAGTTCCTACACTGGAGGCACCTAAACAGGGGTAAGCTATATATGCACCTGATGATTCTCTCAGCTTCTTTGTACTAAGCAACTGAGCCTTTACTTGAATAATGGTGAGTTAACACAAGGATTATAAGCTAAAGTACATGCAATACATTGGGACAATTCACTATGAATTAGTACAGATCTTTCTTTTGCTTTTCTTAAAGGGGGGATAAGATACTAAAAGTGGGGAATGGGATGATACAGTAATAGAATTTGGGATTTTTCACAGGTTTCTAAAACTCACAAAATGGGCACATTGAATTGTATAAATCAGGGCAACTTTTGTCTTTCCAGATGTTGTTGGGCTACAACTGCCATCATCCTCAGCCTTCAATCTGCCTGCAGAGGGTGATCAGAATTGTGGTCCAACAGCAGCTGAAGATAAATAGGATGACAAATACTGCTCTAACATGTTAGTATGGTTTGTGAATGCTTCTGAAGGGTCACATACTGTCCTTGCATTGTTTCCATAAGCGCCCTTGAGGGATGCTCAAAGCATCATCCATTGGGATTAGATGCTCCTCGGCTGCCCTCTGCATCTCTCAGCTCTCTCCTTTAAACAAAATCATGTTCACATGATATTTATTTTTTGTTGACACAGACAATTAAAATCGTGAAAACAGATGTAGGTATTACCAAGGAGCTTAGACCTGGTTACAATTTGTAAACTGCTCATTTCTTCTTAGGATCACTGGTTCACAATAAGTGTGATTTTGACCCTACACATAGGCCACTACTCAATGTATCCATGGAGCTAATGAGAGAAATTGATTATCACTCACCCCTCAAGCAAATAATAATTAAACAACTGATTTCCATGATCCAAGGGAACTAATTAAAGTTCCAATTACAAGCCTTTAATTATAACATAAAATCAACATTATTAATAGCTTGTGAACATGTACCATTAGCCCATTAGCACAGTCTAAATAATACATATATATATATATATATATATATATATATATATATATATATATATAGGTTCAGGATACAAATGCCTGGGTGCAGTCAGTGTAGCCAATAATACAAAAGCAAAAATTCAGAGCAGCACACAGGACTTAATAAAAATGGTTAATTTATTGTCAATGTTTCAGCCACAACATATGGCCTTTCTCAAGAAAACTAGTGAACAACCCCCACCTCATATAGCCCAAGAGCACTGAAACTGCGCCAAAATCGGCGTGGAGAGACTGACGATGACGTCACCACCCGGTGGTGTGGCCATGAGTCGTCAGGGAAAGATAAACAAAAATCAAACGTGAAGAATGAAGTGTAACAAATAAATCTTATTAAAAAAAAAACAACTAGATATCACTGTAACTGCTGTGGATTAGGACTAAAGAAAAAAATAACAGTCAATGATCTGAGCACAAAGTAATATGTGGATCATCAGTTTCGGGCTGTCAGCGAGGAAAGGCTCACGGGAGATGTAGGCTCTACCTGTGTCATTATTCCCCACTTATTCCAGTACACTGACATTGTCACACACCTTTGTGAAACAGAGAAAAGAACTAAAAATAATTGCGGGTATCACTGACTGACCCGATGCCTGTGCCCCAGTATGTGCCTACACAAGTGACGGCACTGTCATACTGTTGCCCAAGCATCAAACCGGTATCGATCACAAACATAAACCGGAGCGTGCAATCTTGTAAAGACAAGAGAAAACTTAGGCAATAAATATATTGGGGAACGGTAGGAGACCTATTAGGTCCATCAAAAGCAGAGCAGTGTTAAAAAGGTGTAATAGCACACGATACTATCACGGTGCCCGTGATCTTCCTCTGTCACTCTTTGTGGTGGTGCGCTCCCATTGGCTGAGCTTGTTTGGCCCACCCAGTATGGCCTATTTATACCCGGCCTTTGGCACCTGTCAGGTGTCTTTTCGTGGTGTTCTTGAGCCTGTGTTGCTGTGTAGCTGTGTTCCAGTGTTCCTGCTTCCTGTGTACCGACTTGGCCCATCTGACTACGCTCCTTCGTTCCTGCTCCGGGATTTGACCCGGCTTGTCTGACGATCCTGCTCCGTGATTTGACCCGGCCTGGCTCACGTTCCTGCTCCGTGACTTGACCCGGCTACGTTGCTGACCCTGCCTGTGTTCCTGCTGTGTGCTGTTCCAGTGGAAGACATTCTGACTTCCGCTGTGCTTGTGGCAGGGCTGACTGTGTCGTTGCCTCCTGTGTACTGGGCCTTTCCGTTTACTCTTGCTAAGCCTGCTGCTTCCGTTACTCTGGGCCTCCATTTACGCTTAAAGAGCACTGTGCCTTCCGTTAACCCTTGCAGAGCCGTGCCTCCGTTCACTGAGCCTCCGTTAACACTTGCAGAGCAGTTGTCTCCGTTCACTGAGCCTCCGCTAACACTTGCAGAGCAGTTGTCTCCGTTCACTGAGCCTCTGTTAACACTTGCAGAGCCATTGCTTCCGCTACCCTGAGCCTTCCGCTTCACTTGCTGAGCCTTGGGTCTCCGTACAGCGCCCGTGGGGGTGCCATTGGCTCTATCCAGCTAAGCACTTGCAGTGTAGTTGGTCTCCGTTACAGCGCCCGTGGGGGTGCCATTGGCTCCATACAGCTAAGCTCTTGCAGTGTAATTGGTTTCCGTTACAACGCCCGTGGGGGCTATTGGCTCTATTATCCTCAGCTCTTGCAGTGCACTTGCTCTCCGTTCACGCACCGGTTGGGGTGCTAGTGGCTCTAGCTCATTAAGCTCTTGCAGAGTATTTTGGCCTCAGTTTCCTACCTCACAATAAGCAGTAGTCTCTGTCCTGCTCTATTACTGGTGTTTTCTCATCTAGCACCACTTATCGCTCTTTTACCATCTTATGGGCGTGTCAAACACACCACAACAGAGACTGATTGATTTCTTTGTACTTTAACCATTGAGTACCCTGTATGTTACTTATGCCTGTCCTGTGACAGTATATATTTATTTCTCTGTACACTGGGCCTGAGAGGGCATCTATACTTTACTGTTCATTTCAGTGATTCTGTATTGCCTATAGAGGGCAGTCTTTCGTGTCTTTTAATAAAACTGTGTTTTATTCTAACCTGCTGGTCTGAGTGTCCTACAAAACCGTTACAGATACACAGCGAATGTAGTGGATCAAACTCTAGTACAGTCCAAAATTGGGTATTCAGTCAAGTATAATAAGCAAAGCCAACGTTGGTGCCGGAAGTGACACTAGGGCATGGAGAAAACATATATGACAAAAAATCTGGGTACATACAGTCCAATCAGTTACAAATGAGGGAGACAATCCAGTGCATTGCAACGCACCAACGAAGTCTAAGTAGACAACATCCCGTAGATCAGCGGTTCTCAACCTGTGGGTCGCGACCCCTTCGGCGGTCGAATGACGATTTGCCAGGGGTCACCTAAAACCATCAGAAAATTGTTTTTTTGTCTATTTAATCTGTAAAACTTGTAATTGTCTGGGAGACCGGGACTGACAGCACAGGCACGCAGATAAGATGTCTGCGCTGGTGCCTGGCTTCCGGCCTCGGAACAGCAAGGATTTCTTTATAACAGAGTAATTCAGTAATTACAATGATGAAGGAGCAACGAAAATAATTTTACTGTTAGGGGTCGCCACAAATTGGAAAATTTTATCAAAGGGTCGCAGTGCTAGAGAGGTTGAGAACCGCTGCTGTAGATCATAGCACCTGCAATGTATGGGTACCGCGCATCAATGTTACAAAGTACCAGTCCAAAATTAATCTTGCAACCGCAGCTCTGTATCTTACATAAAATGTTCATACTCAGTCATTCCTTATGAAGAAAACAACCAAAGAATGTATAAATCATACGTGGTTAGGAATATGTGGTCACAATAATGGCTCAGTGGTAATCATAGTGTTCCAACTGGTTAGGTGACACCTAAGCAGGCACTAGCATTAGCTTAAGCTGACGGAGATAAGCCTCAATAATAAGAGCGATGACCTAGGGTCAGGCCCACTGACATACAGCTTCACAACCCATAGTCACATCTCACAATAAACCGAGGTCATTACAGTGGGCAAGTAACCATCAGATCATAAGGGATCACTGTGCAACCACCCAAACGGAGATACAGACTTCAAATAAGAAGTTTGTGTAGGGGCGCAGGCATTAATAATAAGGCGTATAGACAGGCTGAGATGCAATGCTGGTGATCATCATGAGCTTGGGCAGAGGTGTCAAACCACACACTGGCCAGCTACCTATGTGTGTAACCACACCAGTACAAGCCACCCAAAAGCTTGCAGAAAATATATAGCCATGGATCAAGTTGGTCATGAGAGCTAGTACAAGCATCCAAAATTGATCTGCTCAGTGAGTCCCAATGGCGCCTGGGACCTCCTATAGAGATCTTCTTTCTTAGGAGTAGGGTATTTCGGTTGCCACCCCGTTTCAGTGGAGGTATGTGATCAATTAGCATTGAGCAAAGAGAGGATAAAGCATGTTTCATCTCTAAAAAGTGTCATTCAACAGGTTTATCACTCTGTCCTTGAGCCAGTGCCATCCTAATACTCGAGCGGTGATTGGCTATGTGCTCCCTGAAGGAGGTGATGGTCTTGACCAAACAGGCAAATAAGTAAGTACACTACCTGATCAGAGGTGCATGTCAGTCTGTACCTGATCTCGAAGCGCTCATTAGTGTGCGGACACTTGAAATGTGTGACAGATAGTAAAGTATTAGAAGTGGTGCAATTAGTACATTTAAAGCAGCCATATTTAAGATGTTGTCGCTGTGATAAATTAGTAAGCCATGTGGATCCTATCGGTGCTTCTTTTTGGTGATATTGGCCATTTTCTGGCTATGTGGGACGAAATTGGTGACAAATATAATTCTCAGTGGTTTATTGTCTTTCTTAGGTTTATGAATCAAGTTGTGTTGGGTAAGTCCCTTACAACGGGAAAGCTGTAAATCCACTTCTCCTTAAGGGGCTGCAGCTCTTCAACTATTTAGAGTGCTATTTATACTCCAGACAGAGGGACTAATAGAGGGAAGAACTAGGCTGGTGGTCTCAAATTGTGCTAAAACCATGCTGGGTTAGAGATATTCCTGCTTGTGCACAAGTGTTGCAATCAAAATGACTGAGCCAGTGATTAAAATTCATGTGCAAAATCAGGGATCCCTTAAGGAAGAGTAAACTTTTTTGATGAAAAATAAAATTACTGTAGTGTTTTTCCTGTTGAGTAAAATAAAGGTACTGCCACTGCTGAGAGACACATATTTCCAAAGTTATTGCAATTTAAACCCATGTTGTTTTTACATTAACAATGCCCTCTAGTGGTCAGATTCAAGTTAGTTATTCTATTGGAGAGGAAAGTCACTGACAAACAGTTCTCCATAGAATGTGATTGAAATTGGTGAGTCATGCTGTCAGTTAGAACTTTCCAGAATAAAACAACTGACAGTGGTGTGAGCGCCCTTGTTTTGCAATTACTGCTTCTTTAAAGTCTGGCATGGTTTTGACCCATCACTAATGCAGTTTGAGAACCCTGGATTATGGAGAAATTAGGGATAGGATATTAGTATGAAAATAAGAAGTTTTATGGCAGAGCTTAGATTTGCATAGAACAAGAAGAAGTCTCAAGTATGGGGTATTAAGTGGACCATTGGGAGATTAGATGTGAAAATCAAGGTTAGGGATGAGAGCTGGCTAGCCTTTACTGATCAGTATTTCCACAGAGGCAGGGATACATCTTGAATATTGAAGTGGAATTTGGTCAGAATGTGCTTAATATGAGCTTAAATTGTTTTCTGTAACAAACCATTGTCAGACTCATTTAGTTCTTTTTGATGCACTGAAAAATGCTGCAAAACAACACCAAAGAGAGGCTCAAGAGGCCCAAGAGATGTTTTGGGATATTGGCTACTTCGGTGGTGGTGGTGGGGGGGGGGGGGGTAACCTCCTCCATTAAGGAATCACAGCTGCACAGAAACAGAGGGGTTAGCCACCATTTTGTTTTACAAAATAAAGAAACACAAGTTTCTTGAATGAATCTTATCTGGAACAGATAATTTATCCACTTTCAGTTCTGATAACATCATTAACACTTCTTCCTAATGTCTACTGGTTTAACATTAACAGTTCTTCTTAATGGGGTCTACTTATACACAGCTTCCTATAAAAAGTAGAAATCATTATACAGACAGTCAGCTATTTCCATATCTTCATCCAGATTACTATCAGTTTTTTACTTTACTTTCATTATAACGCCTTTACTTTTTCTCATTTCTCTATTATACCATAATAAAGTTTTAATATGCTTTTTTCTACGCACTCTGCTATTTTTTCTTCTGTTTGAGATTTAGAATATGCTATAATGGAAGAGTCTGAAAAAAGGCTAAAGAAAATATTTTTCTGGCTTATTTGACATCCATCTGTGTGTAATGGAATCCTGCTATTTATATTAACTATAATATAATAAAAGTAACCTGTACAAGTTCAGTTTTGAACTGCAGTTTTATGGCTTCTCACTCAGTTCCATCCCGACTTCCTGCTGTTGTTTGCTGCAGCCTCAATTTACAACTGTAACTTTCTGACAGTTGGAAGCTGTGCTACCACAAGCTTGTGTAGCAAGTATGTGTCAGGACTAACACATATCATGTTATGTTCCAAAAAATGACTATTTAAATTTAAAGTTAACTTTTAGCAGAATGAATAATTATTGGGATGTGTATTAGTATTTATACAGACATTTTCACTTTAAAATGTTTAATTATCATTTTGGAGTGAAAACTTTTGTAAATGTCATCTTTCTTAATTAATATTTTGTTTGACCACTCCCACTTTTAAGTTCAGTTTCCTTAACATTGGCTGTCATGGGGTTAACTAGTAAAATGCAATGTCCATCTATTTTAATTATTGTGGAGCAATGAGTTTTATACCCCTCTAGCACTCAAAGAGTAAACTCCTTGAGAAATTACCTCTAAAATGTTATGGGCATCCTGAAAATTCCAGATTGCATGTTAGGGGTGCCTTGAGCAAAATAAGATTGAGAACCGCTGTTGTTGAGATTTCCTAAATGTCACAAACAGTTTTGCGTAAATATTCATAGCTGTACACAAGTCTCCATGATGAACTGGGCATGAAAAAAACAACTTGTATTTACTAAAAGGTAAAAGAAAATATTTGCACTTTCCATAGCTGTAAGCAAAATTCAATGGGAAAGCCAGTTTCAAGGGAGGGATTACACAAGATAATTCTCTTATTGTATAAATAACCACCATTAAAGATAGCACACACAAACTAAAAAATCCTAAAGGCCAACACTGGTTTTGCATCTAGCTGAGACGTGAGCAGAAAAGTGAGACAATGTCTTTTGTATGCACAATAAAAATGCTTGTAAAATGCTAGAAAACATGTGGAAAAAAGCGTGCCCTTCCAAATCACTGAAAAGAAGCCATTTAATAAATCTTATATGAGGAAATATAAAGCCATACGAATAAAGAAAGTGTGGAGCAATTCTGGTACAAATCATCTGTTTCATACAGAACAAATACAAATTCACAAAATCCTTACTGATTTAAAAGCTGCTTTTAACCCTTTACATGCCAGAGAGGTATCCGATGCATTACATTGCAATGTATTGGGATACCTCTCTGGCACTCAAACATACCTCCCAAGTGTCCCTCTTTAGGAGGGACAGTCCCTCTTTTAGACCCAAATCCCAATGTCCCTCTTTCCCACCCTGATGTCCCTCTTTGTAGGAGATCAGACTGTGTGGTGTGTATATAAGGGTATCACATTACTGTACAGCAATAAATCTCACATTATTGTTTGTATAAACATCAGTATATGTGTTTATAAATTAGTCTGTGTAAATAAAATACTTTGTTCTTGTTATAAGTCATTTATTATGTTACACAAGGAGGTATCAATAGGTCATGAAATAGCCTAAATATGCTTGGTAATGCCCCGCCCTACAGCCACGCCCCCCAGCCACACCCCATAAAACAAAAGTGTCCCTCTTTGGCAATTTGAAATGTTGGGAGGTATGCTCAAAGGGTTAACATTTTGAATGCTAAAGAGGTCTTCAACACAATGCTTCACAACAGAATGGTGACCTCTCCATATTCAAGGGGATAACATCCTTATTTATATCAGTGGGACTCTTTTGTCCCCTGTGTTATGGTTGGTAGGCTCCAGATTACTCCACTTGTGTTTGTATTTAGTTAGCAGATATATGCACATGAACCCAGCTTGTGTGCATACATAGCAGAGCTAGGAGTGGTGGCTCTTCATTATTGAAGTACAAATCCCACCACCATTGAAGCTGTAGTCCTAGCTCAGCTGAAGAACAATATGTTGCCCATCCCTATTATAATGCAGCTATCTTCTTGTTTGGTTAAGAGAAATGGCCAAAATGATTTTATTCTGTATTGCCAGCATTTGGGGCTGTATTCCATAAGCTGAAAGGCAGCAGTGCTGGAGAAAAGCAACGGCACCATAGGGGACAAATTGGCATTGCTTGAAGTGCTGTTGATTTAAATAGGGCTTATAAATCTATAAATGCTAGAGAGGTCTCAAATGCATTGAAAGTATTCAAGGAACCCATCACCCAAAGATCAGTTCATTTTAAAGAGAATAAAAAAGTTATTTATTTTGTATTAGCCATTTATTTGAAATATAAATAGTTTTTAAGAAAGAAACATTTTATTTGCTTATCTTACAGTGTGGCACTTTATGCTAATTCACTTCTGTGTTGTCTGTAGTACAATTTCCTATGAATGACTAGCATAACCCACACATTTGTTACAGTATAGTATAGAACTAATTAACATATTGAGCAGGAAATTAGAATAAAGTGCCATTGTGCTGATAATCATAAAGGTTAATTTCTCAAAATTATTAGCAAAAAACCTGG
Source organism: Rhinophrynus dorsalis (assembly GCA_037306005.1). Lineage (NCBI taxonomy): Eukaryota > Metazoa > Chordata > Amphibia > Anura > Rhinophrynidae > Rhinophrynus > Rhinophrynus dorsalis. The sequence goes on along the minus strand of CM074719.1, from coordinate 471,702,306 downwards.
CTAGTAGAACAAAGATGCAGATTTTAATTGTCTGTAAAACAAACTAAATTTGTCTTAAGGTGAAATATCCACTCTAAAACCCCATTTAAAGCATTGAGAATTTTCATTTGTCCCCAGTGGTGCAGACGGTTTGCTCCAGAATTGCATCTCTTTAATATATTGAATACAGCTCTTCTGTGTGATCAGAGTTCTACTCACAATTGTCAGCCCTGTTCTCCTGGGCACATTTCTAGACTTCAGTAGACTGACAGGTGGGGGCTGCGATGTGAGACTGCTGGGAGGTGTAAGGGACGAGCTGTAGGAAAGAGGAAGGGTTGCGAGATGAGCTGTGACAGACAGGAGACAGGTTCTGGGAAGGGGCAATGAGAAACCACAATGTAAATGAGAAAGAGGGAGATATTGACTTGAGATGCCAAGATGTGGCAATGCTTTTACTCTGGAAGGGATGTCTTTAATTCCAGACGTGCAGCCTTGTAACCTGTACAAAACTGAGTAAAAGAGACATAAAGTCAGTGACAGGAATGGGGGGGATAAAATAACATAAGGAAAGAAAGGAAACAAGGGAAAAGAGCTTCACCCTAATCAACGAGTTAAAGGGATAGTAATACTTCATTTTAACTTTATTTTATTTTGTAGGCATTAAAAAAACATGAAGAATGATATAAGTCTTATCTCTCAAACCTTTATGGTTTAAGAGATATTCACAAACAAAGTATCCCCCCCTGTTCAACCAGATCAGAAGGGAGGTGCCCAGGTAGACTGCAGAGAGGGACAATCTTCAATTAAGATAAGGGAAAAAGCTGAAAAACTTGTCAAGGGGGGAAGGGCTTTCATTGTTTTCATACAAAGAAAATTGTCCCCTTCTGTTATCTGTCTGGTCATACAACCTGATCCACATCTGAGAAGAGATGGCTTACACTAGGTAAAAGGGGCGGGAGGGGAAACTTTGCTTGTGAATATCTCATAAACCATAAAGGCTTGAGAGATAAGACTTATATCATTCTTCATGTTTTTTTAATGCCTACAAAATAAAATAAAGTTAAAATGAAGTGTTACTATCCCTTTAAAAAACTGCTATGTCACCTTAAGGGCCTTATCAAGAAATCAAAGGACAAGCAATTCTGGAGCAAACTGCTTGCACCACTGAGGGAGACTGGATAAAAAAAAATCTCATTGTAGTAAAAGGGGATTTTTAACCACTGGAATTCTACAGCGGTCTCATATTCATTGCTTCAAGGAGTTAAAAGCCCAAATTAAATTAATTAAATATTTTTGTCCTCTATAGTACAGTTTGTTTGCTGTGGATTTACTTTACTTTCTAGGACAAACCAACTGGACCATAGGAAAAAAATAAAAGTTGAATGCTAGAATAGTCTCTAACATAGTAGTTCTCAACCCGTGCCCTCAGTGGCTACTAACAGGCCAGAATTTGAGAATTTCCTTTTAAGAGCACAGGTGAGTTAATCAATATGACTGAGCCTCTGATCACCACACTTGTGTTCTAGCAGGGAAATTCCTAAGTCCTGGCCTGTTAGTGGCCACTGAGGGCACGGGTTGAGAACCTCTGCTCTAATACATTTCATCACAAAGATAATAAAAGACCGTGACTTGAAAAGGAAAATGTGCTGTTGTGAAGGTGTTAAGGGGTTAACCCTGGTCTCATGTCCAGTGTGTACTTTCATCAGAGAAATGTATATATTCCCCATTAGTTAATTTATATACAGTGGTATAGCAAGGATTGATGTTTTGGCCAGGCCTGATGTTCACTTTGGGCGCCAAGCATTTTCGTGTTTTTAATTCAATGAAAAAATGTTATACACAGTTGTGTGGGTGAGTGTACATTCAGACCAGATGGACCAGTAGCTTTTGCTTCATGTCTGATATATAAAAAAATAAATAAAAAAATCATGGTGGCAAAATCTTTACTATGGGGAAAAAAGTATTTTCTTTAAAAAAAATGAATGGAATGATATTGAATTTGGAGGTTTTGTATGGACTGGTAATATGACCTGTTAACAAAAGTTTGGGGCAAATTGATCATTCCCTTCCAAGGCTATAAGAATTTGAAAAATCCCATTTAAAATAGCTGCTTCATTCAAACTTAACTATGACATGTAACCTGCCATAATACATTTGCAAGCAGGAAACAACTGAAGTAATTTTATGGAAATCTCTTATTGTATCAAGTGTTTAAAGGATTATTAAGGTACTTCATGGCTTTTTTATGAAATATGCAACTAACTTGTTTGATTTTTTTCCACAGAGGCAGTGGTTTCCGAAACATACCTGGGAATACCATCTCAAGAGGGTTCAGCCTATACTGTACATTTTGAAAGAGCAAAGACATGTGATGTTGGTCTGCTTCCAACTGATCAAAAATAATATGGTGATATTTATTCCAGGGCTGTTCAGCATATGTAACACTGCCTCTAAGGTTTCTAAAGAGCACTGTCATAGGGCCAGACAAACTACAATGCACTATTTAACTGTGTATATAGATAAATATGTTTAGAAATATGCAATGAGTTTCCCTTTAACCCTTTGATTGCAGAGGGGTACGCAACGCATTGCTTTGCAATGCTTTACGTACCCCTCTGGCATTCAAAAGGTTAATGGATCATATTGAATTCGTGGCAAACCTCCATGATTAGTTAGCTACGCAACATTTATTTAATTTATTTTATTTTTATATAATTAAAGAAATTGTAACCTTTTATTCTGACTTTACATATTCTTCAAGTGAACAAAATATTAAGTCAAATTGGCTATATTTTTTATACATGGACCTCATAAGCTTCTCTGTGTTGTATAACAAGATAAAATGCAGCAATTCTGTGACAGAGCATCTAGTCTTGTCTAAACAATACAACATCTAGAAGCTACACTGTAAGCCCACAGCTTACCATGGTTGGCCATGATGGAGACCAGTCAGTCACCCGTTGTTCTGGATATGTTATGGGTGTCACAATGAAAGGTAAAACAGAGAGCAATTTTGAAAATGTTTGTTCACTTTGTCAAATTCCAATGTCAGTAGAAATTTAGGGATTTTTTGGAGGGGCCCATTGTACAGTTGGTATGCTCCAGAATTGGCTTACTTGTCACTAGTTAATGGAATGCTAATATAAAAAAGGCATCTTGTTCTAATATGAATTAACATGTTGTAACATTTACAGATACAGAGGTAAATGTTTGCATACCTGGATAGGACGTAAAGGGCATTTATCATGTTTTACAAACTGTGATTGCTCTTATGCGTGCAGATTTAGTAAAAATCCTGAACCTCCTGTCAGTCATTTGGAGATAAGAAAACTGACCTCCTGGTCTGGCAGGGGCAGGACACATCATGGATGTGAAAGAACTTGATCCATTTAGCCAGTTCTAGACTTTTCTGTTAATATTTGCATCCCTGGATGCACTTAATAGGCCTATTTTAAATTCCTGTGCAAGAGCGTCTGTCCATTCAATGTTTATACTTGCTAGAGTTACAGTTTGAGTTACTATCTTTTTTTCCATTGTTGTGGCCCTGCCTGTTCATAGTAAACTAGTCCTGGCTCAACTGGCAACTAGTTATTTGACCTTACAGTAGACATCTCTACCTCTGGCTCAACCCCTGTCATCAAGGTCATTCTTCTGGTTGACTATGATCTCCAGCATAATTCTTTAACTTCACTTCCAAGCATTTACTGTAAGCATCACACCAAACAGGTATATCTCTGTTCTCTTCTTACTTGCTTCTTATCTCAACAATGCCATAGTCTGGTCAATATTTTTCTCCTTCCTCTTCCCAGCGGGTACTCTCTAATAGCCATTATCCACAGACTCCTTTGTCTTATGGACACAGCCTCTTGGGCTGCTATATTTGGGTTTTTACAAACATGTCCTGTTAGTCTATGAGGAAGAAGAGTTGTTAGATTCCCAAGAGTCCAGGGGTTTGGGCAAACCTAAAGCATTACTAGTGTGCTCTGTAGCCAAATTGCATCATTAAGTTCAGAGATTTGCATGGGATCAGCTGGAAAACACAGTGAGTCACTTCTCTAACCCCAGTTCAGCTCATCCCTTGATCTTCCAGGGATCACAGTACCTTCCTGACTTCCTTAGCAGGTCTACTCACAATCTTCATTAGCGTTGTCCTGTAAGATATATATGGGGGAGATTCACTAAGCATTGATAAAGAGGTGATAAATGGAGATGACCTCCAAATTATCACTTCTCCAATTCCTATGTTATTCTATGGAGCCTATGCACTAAGATTTCTTCAACTTTGAGATCTTAGTGAATAGGCTCCATACAATGATAAACTGGAGAAGTAATCTCCACTTTATCACCTGTTTATCACCACTTAGTGAATCTCCCCCATAATGTCTGCGCTGTTTCTCTGTAGACTACGGGAATCAATTTTATTTTGCATAAGGTGACCAGATATCACTTTTGAGTGCACTCTAAGTTTTTCCAGTTTTGGAGAGCTTAGTTAATAGGCTCCATAGAATAACATAGGAACTGGAGAAGTGATATCACTGGAGAAGTCATCTCCACTTTATCACCTCTTTATCACGCTTTAGTGAATAACTCCCTTGATGTTTTACATGCGGATGTGGCAAAACTACAGAATGGTCTTCCATATAAGAACAACTTACAACATTTTGGGTTATGCTTATAACATCCCAAAAAGTTCCAGAATGTTTAGCTATTTATAATTTGTGTCAACACGGTGTGCCCATAAATTGCTTATATTGTATTGCAAAACACTCCAATGAGCTTTGAATATCAATACTTAGCAAGATATATTATTTGTCTTCCCAGCAAAGTAAACAGAAAGCAAAAGATGAATAATACTGGAGCAAACGAACAGCAACTGCTAGAAGGGATAATAAGGGATTATATTCAGGACTACACCACGGAAAATATTATAAGCAGGAATCATCATGGTTTTATGAGGAATAGATCTTGCCAAACTAATCTTTTCAACTTCTATGAAGACGTAAGTAGCAACCTAGATAGTGGTAAAGCAGTAGGCGTAGTATATCTAGATTTTGCAAGAGCATTTGATACAGTGCCACATAGGAGACTGGTGTATAAATAAGGATATTCGGGTTAGGGGGATAACCTTTTGCAACTGGATAGGAAACTGGTTGAAGAATAGGGAACAGTATGATATTATAAATGGAAAATTCTTAAATACAGTTAAAGTTAAGAGAGGAGTACCACTGGGTTCGGTACTTGGTCCATTGATTTTTAACTTTATAAATTAACTGGAAATAGGTATAGAAAGAAAAATTTCAATATTTGCTGATGACACTAAATTACCGTAAAATCTCAGGTATAATACGCACCTGTGTATAATACGCAGGTGTTTATTATGCCCAAGATTTAGGGGAAAACAAGAGTGCCTATGTATAATACGCACCCTTGTTTTCCCCTTACTAAAAAAAAAAGAAAAGTTAGCGCTTCCTGCTCCCTCTCTCTCCCTGCAATCTGGTGATTAAGTAAGACTTACTTTTTGAAGCTTTTATGGTGTACCGGTATCTGAAAATAGATCCCTCTCTCCCATCTTCCCTGCGGGCGGCACGATTGCATCTGCCGCCCGCTTCCTTCAATCGGTTTTCAGGACCTTCCTCCTATGTGAGGATCTCAAGGTCCTGAAAGCCGATTTGAAGGAAGCGGGTGGCAGATACAAGCGTGCCGCCCGCAGGGAGATGGGAGAGAGGGATCTATTTTCAGATACCGGTACACCATAAAAGCTTCAAAAAGTAAGTCTTACTTAATCACCAGATTGCAGGGAGAGAGAGGGAGCAGGAAGCGCTAACTTTTCTTTTTTTTTTTTAAAGTCTGTAAAAAACTCTCGGGTATAATACGCACCCCCCACTTCACATAAGGTGAAGAGGGGTAAAATTGTGCGTATTATACCCGAGATTTTACGGTATGTAGGGTAATAAATTTGAAACAAAATGATTGTTCTCTACAGAAGGATTACATACAACAGCAACTTGGGCAAACAAATGGAATATTAAATTGAATGAGGGAAAGTGTAAAGTTATGCATTTGGGAAGAAAAAAATATATTGAGTCATAGGTCAGCAAGGGGCCAGACTTGAGCAACACTCCGTTCAGAACAAACAACTGTATTCCAAGCTTGATTATATTGCTTCTATGTTGCAACATATGCAGCAGCTTTTTGAGACAACTGTACTGTTCAGCTGCTTGTACTGGGGTACTGGCTGCCATTCCTTCTGCTGTTTCTCTTTTGCCTTCCAGACTGCCGTTACCAGATAATTTTGATGGCTCTCCTACAGGGCTACATGGTTTCCTCAACCAGTGTTATCTGCACTTTCAGAGCCAGGCAGAGGTAAATTCATCCCACCAGACTAGTATCACATTTGTTATATCCTTGTTATGGGGTGCTGCCTTGGCCTGGGTGTCTCCACTTCTGCACCATCTGTCTCTACTTCGTGCTAACTGTGATTCCTTTGTGTCTGCATTCTGCTCTGTCTTTGACACACTACGGTGCTGAGCAAAGGCTGAGTGCACTATTTTAGACAAGGCTCTAGGTCTCTGCTCCAGTACACTATAGAATTTCAGACATTGGCTTATGATTTGGACTAGGGGAGGCAATGTCTTGAAGGCCGCCTTTGGGAGTGGTTTATCAAATTGTATCAAGAACGAGTTGACTACACGGCCCATTCCTGATTCCTTGGATCGTCTCATTGCATTATGCTCTTCTTTGGAACATCGCATCCAGGAGCTTAGAGTAGAATGCGACAGAGACTGAAAGCGGAACTACCACCCGACACAATCTTTAGCTTCACTAAGTCCCCATCTGGCGACTAGCTGCTTAGTAGCACTAGTCACCAGAATAATTACCTTATTTAATAGATTTCTGCTCTCTTCCATGGGTGACAGGCAGGATGGAGCGTGGACATCTTGTCAGGCCGGCTCCTAGCAATGCCTACTAGACCCGGCTGGGACTGACAGCGCAGGCGCATGGACGTGACAATGACAAGATGTCCGCGCTCTGTCCTGCCTATCAGCCGGGGAAGACAGCAGAAATCTATTAAATAAGGTAATTATTCTGGCGATATCATGGTGCAGTGATTTCTCTTCTGTCACTCTCACTTGTGCTGCGCTCCGATTGGTTGAGCCTGTTTGGCCCACCCCTGGTGACCTTTCTATACTTGGCCATTGGCACCTGTCAGGTGCCCTTTCGTGGTGTTCCTGAGCCAGTATTGCTGTGCTGTGTTCCTGTGTTCCTGATTTCCGGTGTACCGATTTGGCTTGCTCAGACTACGTTCCTGTGTTCCTGCCCCGTGATTTGACCCGGCCTGGCTGACGTTCCTGCTCGTGACCTGATCTTGCTTGTCTGAGAACCTGCTCCGTGATTCGACCCGGCTTGGATGACATTCCTACTCGTGACCTGACCTGGCTTGTCTGAGAACCCTGCTCCGTGATTCAACCCGGCTTGTATGACGTTCCTGCTCCGTGACCTGCACCGGTTACATCTACCCAGACTACGGTTCAGCTTCCCGCTGTCGCCGGGGCGACATTCTGACTTCCTCCAGTGAACTGTACTCCTGCTACTGAACCGTTAACCCGTGCTGAGCTGAGATCCTGCTAACCGAGCTGTTTCATGGCAGAGCTGTACTCCTCTTACTGAGCCGTTAACCCATGCTGAGCTGTACTTCTCCTACTGAGCCGTTAACCCGTGCAGAGCTGTACTCCTCCTCCTGAGCCGTTTACCTGTGCAGAGCTGTGTTCCCGGTTCTGAGACTCCAGTCTGGTACAGAGCGTTGCTATTCTTGCTGAGCCGTTACACTTACAACCACTATTACTGCTGAGCCAGTTCAGTAGGCCTTGTAAGGTGACGGTTCATATCACTCCTTTCAGTAAAGTTGGTTTCCGTTACCATGCCCGGTAGGCGCTACGGCTTTAGCTGATACTGTGCAGGCCTCTGTTATTACGCCCGTGGGGGCTATTGGCTCAAGCTCTTGCAATCCAGTTGCTTCCGTTATCGAGCCCGTGGGGGCTATTGGCTCAAGCTCTTGCAATCCAGTTGCTTCCGTTATCACGTTGTGGGGGCTGTTGGCTCAAGCTCTTGCAATCTATTTGCTCCGTTATTACGCCCGTGGGGGCTACTGGCTCAAGTTCAGCAGGCTCTGGGTTGCAGGTTCTTCTTTTCTGGACAGTTATCTCAGTATTATGAACTTTTGGTGTTGAGTTTTCTCCACCATTTACTGCCTATTATCACCCTGGGCGTGCCAAACACCACAACTGAGACGGACTGATTACTGTGTTAACCTTTGTATCTCTGTACTCAGTATCCGTTATCTGCCTGTGCTGTTAAGTCATTATCTGTATATTGGTCCTACTGTTGCCTCCTTGCTATTACTCAGTGCTGCCTATAGAGGGCGATTCTTCCATTAATTTTGTTCTTAATAAAACTGTGTTTTATTTCACCTACTGGTCTGAGTGTCTTGAAAACCGTGATAGGCGACTAGCGCTACTAAGCAGCTAGTCACCAGATGGGGACTTAGTGAAGCTAAAGATTGTGCCGGGAGGTAGTTCCGCTTGAAACTGCTAGCCTGCTTCTCGTCTACCAGTATATCTTGCTTCCAAGTCCCAGACACCAGTCTGTTAAAGTAGGGGAACCTATGAAGGTCAGGAGAGTTCTCCGTCTTTCTGTAGAGGAAAAGGATAGGAGACAGTCTCTTGGGTTGTGTCTGTAAGTGCTCAACCAGGAGACTTCGCCGCATGTGCCCAAATAAGCTGGAAAAATGTCAGGACTATTCCCTCTAAAGAAAGCAACAAGTTAGCCTTCTTTGTTTCTTTGATCTATGATTAGAGGGTTGTTCCAGTTTCTGCCTTCATTGACTCTGGGGCTGCAGGTCTCTTCATAGATACCATCTATGCTGCATAGCACGGGATTCTCTGTAAAAAAATGAGGTGCCCATCGGCATTATCGCTATTGCTGGTTCTCCCTTAGGGGCTGGTCTTATTACCCACTGTACCTTTCCCCTTACTTTGCTTGTTGGTTCTTCTCAAATGGAGACATTGTCCTTTTATTTAATATCTTGCCTTGCTAATCCAGGGATCTTAGGCTGTCTGTGGCACCAGAAGAACAATTGCTATTGATTGGTGCATGGGTATTCTTACGTTTCCTCACGCCTTCCTACGTATTCCAAAGGTTTCCTTGTGTGAAGTGGATGTTCTGGGATCTGACTCCCACTTGGTTCCTGAACCCTACCTGCCTATTCTGATGTATTAAGTAAGATCAATGCCGAAAGTATACCACCTCATAGGCCATATGATTGTCCCAGAGATCTTCTGCCAGGGATAACACCTCCTCAGTGTAGGGTGTACCCTTTATCTAGCCCTAAGACCAAGGCCTTGGAGATTTTCTGCCAGGGATAACACTTCCTCAGTGTAGGGTGTATCCTTTATTTATCCCCAAGACTAAGGCCTTGGAGGAATACAACCATGACAACTATACGTCCGTCCATTTCTCCTGCTGCTGGTATATCCTCTGTAAAGAAGAAGGGTGGGGGTCTTCATTCCTGTGTGGACTACAGGGGTTTAATCAACATTACCCAAAGAAATTGCTATCCTTTACCCCCCATTTCTCAGTTGTTGGGAGATTACTTCTTCCCTAAACTTGACCTATGAGGTGCCTATAACCTGGTCACGATGAGAGAAGGAGATGAGTGAAAGAGTGTGTTTAATTCCAAGTTTAGGCATAAAAAATACTTGGTCATGCCCTTTGGCCTTCGTAATGGCCCCGCAGTCTTCCAATGTCTTGTCAACAATGTCTTCAGGGACCTCTTACTATCATTTGTTGTTGTATATCTGGATGACATTTTGTTTTATTCTCCGACCCTTGAGGAGTATCTTATTCATGTAAAATATGTTTTGACTCACCTTAGCGACAACCATTTCTATTGCAAGATCAAAAAATTAGTGTTTGAAATTATGCCTTTTCTGGGCTACATTATATCTGCTCAAGGACTCACAATTGATCCAGGGAAGCTGTCTTCCATTACTGGATGGACTCTACCCCTGTGCCTGAAGGCTATCCAGAGGTTTATTAGCTCTGCAAAATTATTACTGCAAGTTCATTAAAGGCTTCTCTGCTGTGATGTCTCCCATCACTGCCATGACACGTAAGAGGGCTGATCCACACCATTGAAGTCCTAAGACTTTGCAAGCATTCAAGGACTTGAAGTTTGCTTTTCCCTCTGCCCCTATCCTCACACATCTGGATCCTCATGCTCCATTTCTCTTAGAAGTTGAAGCATCTGAGACAGCGGCCGAACCTATTCTGTCCCAGCAATCCACTGCTTCCAGGTCCTCCATCCCTGTTAATTTTTATCTTGATTTTTCTCATCTGCTGAGAGAAAGAGAAATTATGATTCTGGGAACAGAGAACTCATTAGCTTTGAATGAGTGGTGGTACTTGCTTGAGGGATCACTTCATGTGGTCACAGTTCTTACCGACCACCAAATCCATCAGTATGTAGCCTCTGCATCTAAATGCCTGTCAGGCTTTTTGGGCCTTGTTCTTTTCCTGTTTTCATTTAATTTCTTTCATCCCTGGAACAAAGAACATTAACGCTGATGCCTTATCCTGCCAGCATGACTCTTACGGTGTCTCTCAGCCTATTCTTGAGCCTATAGTTTCTTCTGCCTGGGTAATCTCTTCCTTGTGCACAGCCTTCCTGACCCATCTCAGGAGATCCCAATCTGAGTGTCCATCGGGGCTTTCTTTACTACCAAATGTGTACTACCTACCAGGGGAGTTTCGTTCAGACATTCTGCATTGGGATCATTGTTCCATAATGGTTGGATATCCCAGTCTCCTCTGCATACTTTTTGTGGCCTGAATTGTAGTGTGATGTCTCATTTTTCATTGCTTCATGTCCAGTCTGTGCCCATATGAAGATACCCAGATCTTGGCCTGTGTGTCCTTTGCAGCCTCTGCCTGTCCCTGCTCTTCCATGGACACAGATCTCCATGGACTTTGTGGTATATATGCCACCCCTCCAAGTGAAATTTGGTAATCTGGGTTGTCGTGGATAGATTTTCCAGGACATTTTGTGTTGTTATCCAAACTTTCCATATCCGTTGAGTTGGCTGAACTCTTTATCCGGGAGAATGGAATACCACAACACATTACGTCTGATCGCTGGTCACAATTTATGTCCCATTTCTGCTCAAAGCTTGGTATCAGTCTTCAACATTCATCTGCATTCCACCCGCAGACGAATGGGCATAAAGAGAGGTTGAATAATAACCTACAGCACTTCCTCCAGTGCTACTGCTGTCACCAGCAAGATGATTGGACCTAGTTGTTACCCTTGAAAGAGTTTTCTTAAAACTCTCTTCTGCAGTCCTCTCTCAAGTGCTCTCTTTTCTTTCCAGCTCTAGGTTACAATCTTCCTGCTTTGACACTCTACCCCTCTGTATTGGAGATTCCGTGTGCCAAGGCTCACATCTGTTTGATGCACCATTGACACACTAAGGCGTGATAAAGAGGTGATAAAGTAGATATAACTTATCCAGTGATATCACTTCTCCTGTTCCTATATTATTCTATGGAGCCAATGCGCTAAGATTTCTTAAGTTTTGGAGATCTTAGTGCATAGACTCCATAGAATAACATAGGAAATGGAGAAGTGATATCATGGATAAGTTATCTCCTCTGTTTCACCTCTGTATCACTCCTTAATGAATAACCCCCAATGTGTCCTTGTTATCTAGTGCCGTTTAAGGTTTGGGCCCACCTACCCCTGGTCTTTTACTGACTGTCTTACCTCAGACCTTGAAAATACATCTGGTCTTCTGTGTATCCTTATCTGGAAGAATATTCTTGGGTGGTGACCTTGGCCATCCATGCTCCTTCTCTGGTTCCACCAGTCCTTTCCTGGGGCAATAAACTTCCCCTTGAGCCCAAGTTTTGCAAGTTGGGGCAAAGATCCTCTGCTGAGCTTATGAACTGTGAAGTGAGGCAGTGGTCCTCCACATAGTTAAAGTGCTATGATGTGGGGTCATGATTTGTAACTGAGCCCCTATTTAGAAGGGACCTATGCTTTTCCTCAGAATCTATGATTCATAAGGTGGGCAAAGATGTTCAACTTATGCTATGTGCTATGCGGTGGGAGCAATTGTTTAAACTCACCCATTGTCAATTTATAACTTGACAAAATATTGTGCAGTGCCTTACAATTGGGAAGCATTAATTGTGTCCATAGACATACATATATGAATCATTACAAGTGTTAAATATCACTCCCTCTTTATATTAGTGCTTTTTTGTTTTCTTGAAAATGTATTTTTATTTCCATAATCCACAGCCAATAAGTTGAGGACAAGGGGACAGGTTGTATTGCAATGTAATAGAGACTTTTTAGCATTGAAGGGGTTAAACATCACATTTAAATTAATGGGAATTAGGGGATTTTTTGGTTGGGTTCTGCTGTTTATTTTTCGGTTTATTCCAGATTTTCACCCCTTATCTTTTCTGCATATGGCCTATTGATGTTGGTATGACAGTAAAAAAGGCATGGAAATCTACCTGATATTACTCCTGCCAAAACGCTGCCCCAATCTACACATATTTATAAATTTAATGAACCACTCCGCTGTCTCAAGGACCAGAATGCATTGATTTGTGGTGTGTAGATCTGACATCTTTCATAAAGGAGTGTATTGAATTGAATTTGCCAACTCTACAGAGGATATTTGATCAGTCAAGTATCTCCCTTTCTGCCATTACCACGACTCTTGGACTTATTACTAAAGAATCACTAAATCCTTCTGTCTGATTAAAGATACATATGGGGAAGACGATGCAAACGATTAGATGAGGCAATATAGAGAAAAGAAAACTAGTTAAAATACCAAGGGCCCTAGACACAAAAGAAAAGAGGAGAAATTCTAGGACAAACCTACTGCACCATGGGGTGAAATAAAGAAATCTCCAAATCCAATTGAAATTTGGCTTTTTATTCCCTTGAATGTGAGAGATTTCCCCAATACATTATGTCACAATGCATTCAAGGGGTTAAAAACAACATCTAACCCTTGGAGTGCTTTGAAAGGTGGTGCATACCTCTTGACGATTCAAGGGTTAAAACAATGGCCTTTTTAGTGTCCCCTCTGATGCAACTGGTTTGCCCCAGAATTGTCCATTATAATTTTGGGGCAATTCTGTGGAAGTGCAGAAAATAAATTGCACCATAGAGGTCAAATGAAAATTCCCTAAACTCCCCATTGATTTAGATGTTTTTAACCCTTTGATTGCTAGAGGGTATGCAACACATTGCTTACCCCTCAGGCACTCAAAGGGTTAACAAAGACAGGTATTACAGGAGCAATACACTATGGCCTCGATTTAAATGTCCCCAATGCCAACAAAAATCCGCCTCCTGCATTTTTTCAAGCATGGTAAGCAATGCAATTACCTTTGTTATGAAGAAATGCCAGCAGAAAAATAAGCACCTCAGGTGCTAAATATATCAACCATTTGACCCCACAGAAACATCCTACAAAATCTAGAATTCATTTCAATGCGTTAGCGGTAAGGTACGCCAAGGGACCCACTTTAACGTGGGAAAATCTGCATCCAGTCCCTTAATGCATCTTTAGCCTGTCGACACATGAATTGAATTTGCAAAAAATCCTTACAAAACGAAATCCCCAGTGGATGTTTTGATATGGGTCCCTAAGCGCCATATCAGTACATCCAAAGCACACTTAAACGTGTCAAATGTTAGTAGAATTAACTCTGAGTGCCAGTATGTTTACCCCACTGGCACTCACAGGGTTAATCGGACTAAGTTAAGAAAACAAGAGCCCCTGAAAAGAAACACTTACCAGTAATCCTGATATCCAGTGGAGTCTTCAGCACCCTGGTCAGCTACTGTCTGTCTTCTTCTTCAATCTTCCTTCTTCTCTCTTCTTTCTCTTCATCTTCTTTCTTCTTTTGTTCTGTCTTCTTTCTTACAACTTCTTCTGTCCCATCTTACATTCATAGTCCTGTAAAAGAAAGAAAAAGGAATATCAAATGTGTGCCACAAAAATAACTCGGACATATGTGCATAGTTTAAGAATTGCACAAAAGTCCAAATTCAGATAGTAGATGCCAAAAGAAAAGAAAATATTTCACAATTTTTCAGCTCATTACCAAAAATGAATAATTTTATATGTGCAGGCTCTGTTTTTCACAGCTATTGGCTGGGATGTGTGCATACGCACCTCCCAGCCAATCAGCTTCAAGCAGGGGATTGAATGAATCTACTCGAAACTGATGCGTAAGAACACATCCCAGCCAATGGCTGTGAGTCATTTTGTACAGAGACTACTAACAGTCTCTGTTCAAAATTCTCACACATTGGAATAAGCATCGCCCTGTGAGGTAGTTAGAGGGGGGCTCTGTATTTTATTCCTTCCGCCACCGCTGCCACTGCTGCCAACAGTGGCAGAGAGAACAAAGCAAAGGGGGCATTTTTATAATAATTCATTTTTCAACCAAAACTTTTGTTTTCATTTTCAAAATATAGATTGATTATGAGCAGAAAATGGGAAAATATTTTGTTTTCATTTGGCATCTTCTACTATTTGAACTCAGACATATGTCCCTTTGAGTGCCAGATAGGTACACAACGCATTGCCCTGCAATTCATTGCGTACCCCTCTGGCACTTAAAGGAATAAACTATGCACATGTGTCCCAGTTATTTTTGTGGACAGTACTGTGAATGTAAGACAGAAAAGAAGACAGAACAGAAGAAGAAAGCAGATGGAGAGAAAGAAGAGAGAAGAAGGAAGACAGGAACAGAAGAAGAAGATTACAGAAAGAAGGGAGATAGAAGAAGATGTACAGTGGATGACAGGTAAGCGTTACATAGATCTGGATGTTAGGCTAAAGTTAGGGGTAGTATTGTGGCACTTGGGGGTAATGTAGGGTTAGTGTTTGGGAGCCATCACGTTTCTCTTATGCCTATATATTTTAGACGTTCTATTATAAATGACCAATTAACTCTGTCAAATGCTTTATTAGCATCAATAGCTAGGAGGACTTACTTAATTTTTGATCTGTGGGCGCTTTCCAATGGATAAGTTGCCTTCATTGTGGTATCCCTGCCTCTCAACCAGGTACAAAGTCTGTTTGGTCATTATGAATTAACTGAGAGATGAAGTCTTTAAATCTAGTCACTAGCATATTTGCATAAAACTTTAAATCTGTGTTTAATAATGAAATAGGTCTGTAACTTGCATACATTTTAGGGTCTTTATCTTCCTTTGGAATAACAGCAATGTAGGCCTACATCAAACATGGGTGATTATCAGTGTGGTAAGGAATTTCGTTTAAGGTAAGTCAGGAGAGATTTAATTGAACCAAATATTTTTATTAAATAGTAGGTGGGATCCATCAGGACCAGAGGATTTATTCAAGGACATTTGTTTTAGCTCTAATAAATTCCTTCTCCTGTAATTTCCCTCTCTAATTCTTGTTTACATGATGTATTGGGAATACCAGAAATAAGAAGATAGCTTTTAATATCTGTTATTAAAAGAGGAGAGTGTTTGTCCTCTAAATTATAAAGGTCTTGATAAAAGTTCTTGACTGATTTGGTAATTACTGGATATTCACTCGTCAATTGGCACTTTGATGTTTGAGTCAAGTGTACAAAAGAAGAACAAGATAGATCCTTAGTGAGGGGAGAGATAAGCATTCCACATGTATTGCTGTTTTTTTTAAAAAAAACACCCTTTGATCTAATAAATGATTGTTCGATATTTGAAAATAAAAGCAGTTTAGTGTGTTGTCACAATTCTGCCAATTATTTTAAAGTAGCTTCATCCCTGTTTATTTTATTATTACATTCAAGATTAATCTTAATGGATTCCCCTCTAATTACACATTTTAATGTTTGCCATTTTGTTAGTGTAGATTTGTCACATTATCGTTTAACTCTAAAAAGAATTATATGTTTTTTTTCAATTTGTTTAATTACTTGATCATTCTTAAGTATTAATTGATTTAGGGCTTGATTCAATAACTCAGATGCCAAAAAAAACAGCCAAAAGCATTTTTACAAGCATGGTAAGCGATTCAGTTTCCTGTGCTATGATAAAATGCAGGCAAAAAGAATCTGCTTGCTGCTAAAGTTAGAGGTGTTTCAGTCCATTAAAATATAAAAAAAATCCTCAAGATGCAATTCAATTGCATGCATTAGCCATTAAGATCCGATAAGTAGTCATTATGATCTGATAAGAGACTCGCTTTATTACTGAAATTTAAGATTCATTTTTTTTTAACTTGTGTCCCTTATTGGATCTTAAAACAGCCGATGCAGCAATTAAAATGAAAAAAAAGTCCCCAGTGGATGTATTGATATGGGGGCCTAAGCACCATATCAGTACATCAAAAGCACTCTCAAAATGTGTCCGAAGTTAGTAGAATTTACCTTATGAGTGCCAGTGGGGTATGCTTACCCCACGACACTCATAGGGTTAACCCGACTAAGTAACAAAGCAACAGCCTCTGCAAAGTAACACCATTAATCCTGATGTCCAGCAGGTTCCTCCAATCCCCCGCTCAAAGCTGATTGGCTGGAAGATGCGTAATCACACATCCCAGCCAATGGCTGTGAGGGAATTTGAACAGAGAATGCCCATATATAAAGGCAGTCTCCAAATTCCCTCACAATGGAATGGGCATCGGTCCGTTTGGTACTAGGGGGTGGTTGCTCCTGCTGCACTTCACGGAGAAACAAAAAGTAACATTAATTTTTATTTGGGTAATATTTTGCAGCACTCAAGGGGTTAAACTATGTAGAGATATGTGGGTTCTTTTTAAGGAAAATTTATTTATGGTTATCTCTTTTTATTACATGTTTAATGTAAAGAAGAAGAGAGGAGAAAGAAGAGAAGATAAGAGAAAGCATCTTTAATTAATACCTCTTTGGCAACCGGGTATATGCCCAAATCCTGGAAGGTGGCTAGAGTTGTGCCTATCCACAAAAGTGGGGATGAAAATGTAGTATCAAACTACAGACCAATATCCCTACTCCCCACTTTATCCAAAATCCTAGAGAAATGTGTACACGTGCAACTAAGTAAATATTACCAACAGATCAGTTTTTTCACCCCACTTCAATCAGGCTTTCGACCAAATCACTCAACAGTCACGGCCCTTCTAAAAGTAACCAACGATACCCAGACGGGTATGGAAAATGATGACCTCACAGGAGCCATTTTCCTAGATTTTGCCAAGGCCTTTGACACAGTAGACCATAATATTCTTATAAATGAACTCCAAAGATCAGGACTGGGTAATAATTCTCTAAACTGGTTCCGATCCTATTTATCAGACAGAATGCAGTATGTGTCAGTTGCCGGCAATGACTCCCTTCCGCTCAAAGTAACAAGTGGAGTTCCTCAAGGCTCCATTCTTGGCCCTCTTCTATTTTCTCTTTTTATAAATGATCTGTCCAAAGTTTGCAAATCATCTTCAGTACACATCTATGCAGACGACACCATTCTCTATACTAAAAACTCAAACATATCACACCTTGAGGCCATATTACAACATGATTTCTACGAGGTTGAAAGATGTTCTTAAACACAGTCAAAACTGTTACAATGATATTTGGCACAAAGCACAAACTGCGTAATCTCTGCAATACCCACCTATCCATTGTAACGGAGTCTAATCGTAAATTGGCCCCAGTGGACTCCTACAAATATCTTGGTATGTGGCTTGACCCCAACCTCACTTTTGGTCATCATATTGACAAATTAACCACCAAGCTTTATCCCAAAATTGGTACTCTTTTTAGACACAAATCATGTTTAAGTTCCCTGGTTAGAAAACATATTGTGCAACTGATGTTGCTGCCTCTCGTAGACTAAGGTGATGTAGTTTATGCTCCAGCGCCAGAAATTCATCTTGGTAAACTTGACACCCTGTATAATTCAATATGTCGCTTTAGCCTCCAATGTAATTACACTACTCATTGCTGTGATATGCTAAAAGAACTAAATTGGTTAACACTCAAATCTAGATGTGCCCTTCACCTTTCTTGCTTAGTATACAACCACTTCTCTGGAAAACTACCACACTACCTGAGCAGTTTGCTCACTCCTGCTCTCCATACTAACTATAACCTCTGCTCCACTGCTAACAACTTGCTACGTATACCACAATACAAGAAAGAAGCAGGAAGATCTGCCTTCTCCTTCAGAGCTCCAAAGGCCTGGAACAATCTGCCTGAAATAATCACATCTGCTCCCAGTCTAAAATCCTTAAAAGTAAATGCTTCTTTATATCTAAAACCAGAGTGTAACTGTATATAATTTTAAAATTTCCATATGTATGTATATTCATATGTGTATGTATATTTAATAACATGTAATATATAATATTTCTCAATGTGTGTAAATATGCAACCTTCTACTGAAAACTTTTCAGGACATACTTGAAAACAAGAGAAATCTCAATGTATTCTTCCTGGTAAAACATTTTCTAAATAAAAAAGCAGATAGATAGAAGAATCCAGACAGCGGATAAAAGGTATGTGTAACACAGATAAGTTAAAGAGTGGTGCTTGACAGTATGTCAGTTACCGATCATTAGCTTTTTACCTTTGATGTTCCCATTACTGCCAATATTTAGTGTGGTTTTGGTATCTTAATGCACAAAATGGATGTTTGGCCACAAGACCATTTCTGTGGCCTTATGGTAGGGCAATTGAATACTGACAGACATTTTCTTTTGTTGGATGGTATCTATTTTTGACCTACCAGCTGATTTAGGTAAGGTTATTGAATTGAGCCCTTAGTCTCATTAGATGGGGTTTTGAGAAAAGCTGTGGGAGGGTCAGTATAGTTTAGATTGGTGTATGGTTTGTCCATGTTATTGAGTAGATTTTGGAGGATTCAATGAACTGAATAAAAGGTTGGTTTATAAAAATATAATCCTTTTTTTGTATGTATCTTGTGGGGTGCTGAGTAGAATATATAGTCACGTGTTGTTGTGTTTGTTACTGTCTATGAATCATTTAGTTTATTGTCTCCCAATAATATGTTCAATCTGATAAGGATGAGGAGGTAAATAAGAATTAACTGGTGAACAGTGAGGGAGGGATTTAAAGGAATAGTATTACTTCAAAATTACGATCCCTCATATTGTAGCCCTTAATAAACTGAGTTAAATGACACCAGCGGCATCTCTCAAACCTTTATGGTTTAAGAGATAGCCTCTTTCAACGTGCTGGTTATTAGTGGAGCAGTACAGAGTGCTGGTTATTAGCAACGCCGTACAAAGTGCAGCTTGTTATTGATTCAGTAATTAATGGAGTAGTACAGAGTGCTGGTTATTAGTGGAGCAGTACAGAGTGCTGGTTATTAGTGGAGCAGTAGAAAGTGCTGGTTATTAACAATGCCGTACAGACTGCAGCTTGTTATTGGATCAGTAATTAATGGAGCAGTACAGTGTGCCGGTTATTAGTGGAGCTGCAAAGAGTAATAGTTATTAGTGAAGCAGTACAGAGTTTTGGTTATTAGTGGAGCAGTATAATGTGCTCTTTATTAGAGAGCAGTGCAGATTGCTGGTTATTTAGTGAAGTAGTACAGAGTGCAGGTTATTTGTTGAACTGTACAGATTACTGTTTTATTAGTGGAGCTTTCTAAATTCTGGTTATTAGAGCAGTAGTACAGAGTACATGTTATTTGTGGAGATTGCAGGTTACTAGTGGATCAGTACAGAGTGCTGATTATTAGTGGAATAGTACAGAGTGATGTTTATTAGTAGAGTAGTATAAAGTACTGGTTGTTAGTGGAGCAGTACAAAGTGCTGGTTATTAGTGGAATAGTACAGAGTGCTGATTATTAGCAGAACAGAACAAAGTGCTGGTTGTTAGTGAAGCAGTATAAAATACTGGTTATTAGAGGCTCAGTACAGACTTCTGGTTATTAGAGCAGTAGTACAGAGTATGTTATTTGTGGAACCTTACAGATTTCTGATTACTACTGGTGCAGTACAGAGTGCTGGTTATTAGCGGAGCAGTACAGAGTGCTGTTAATTAGTAGAGTAGTTCAAAGTACTGATTATTAGTGGAGCAATACAATGTGCTGGTTATTAGCAGAACAGTACAGCATGCTGGTTGTTAGTTGAGCTGTATGAAGCACTGGTTATTAGAGTCTCAGCAGAGAGTGCTGGTTATTAGCAGAACAGTATAGAGTGTTTGTTATTAGCAGAAGTGTATATTCTGCTGCCTATTGGAGGAGTGGTACAGAGTGCTGTTTATTAGTGAAACTGAACAAACTGTTGGTTATAAGAGGAGCAGTTCAGAGTGTTGGTTTGTAATAGAACACTGCACTGTGCAGGTTTTGACTGGTGCAGAAAATAGTGGATGAGTATAGAGTTATTAGTTGAGCAGTACAGAGTGATGATTATTAGTGGAGAAGTACAGTGCTGATTGCACTAGCAGTAACTAGTGATGCAGTACTGATTGCTGTTTATTATTGGAGCAGTACAGAGGGCTGACTATTAGAGGAGCAGTATAAAGTTCTGATTATGATTATAACAGAGCAGAGTTCTAGTTATAAGTGTAGAGTGTTGATTATTGGTGAAGCGGTACAGTTTGCTCCTTCTTAGTGGTACCAGAGAGTGCTGGTTATTAGTGGAGCGGTGTACAGTTCTAGTTATTAATTGAACAGTACAGAGTTCTGATTATTAGTGAGCAGTGCAGAGTGCTGCTTATTAGGTAGCATTACGTAGTGCTCATTATTTGTGGATCTGTACAGGTTGCTGGTTATTAGTGAAGTAGTACATAATGCTGGTCATTAGTAGAGAAGTACAGAGTGCTGTTATTAGTTGAAATGTACAGAATGTTGATTATTAATGGAGCAGCACAAATTGCTCGGTATAAATACACATTGCTACTTATTAGAAGAGCTGTACAAAGCACTGGTTATTAGTGTAGTAGTACATATATGTTTTTCAGTGGAGCAGTACAGAGTGCTGATTCATACTGGAACTTTCCAGGGTGTACCCTGCACATGCTATGGGGTTGTCGGTGTAGGGCTTGCTGACATTAAAGTATAACACTTAGGGAAAACCCATCAGTGCAACCACTGATGTAAGAGAATAGTGCTGTATGGCTGCATTGACACATTTGTGCATACACCCAAAGTTGTGGTTATTAGTGTATCAGTGCAATTATTAGTTGAACAGCACAGAGTTATGGTTATAATGGAGCAGTACAGAGTCCTTGTTATTCTGGAAATGTATAGTTTGCTGGCAATTAGTGGAACAATACAGAGTGCTGATTATTATTGGAGAAGTAATGCACAGTGCTTATTATTATGGGAGAAGTATAGTGAGCTTATTTTTAGGGGAAAAGTACAGATTACTAGTGGTGTAGTAATGTGTTGGTTATTAGTGGGGCAGTACGGATTGTAAGTTATTAGTGGAGCAGTATAGAATTCTGTTTTTAGTGGATCACTACAGATTGCTACCTATTGTAGTAGCAGTCAGGGTTCTGGTTATTAATGGAGCAATGCAGAGTACAGGCTATTGGTGGAGCAGAACAACTTGCTGATAGTTAATGGTACAAAATTCTGGTTATTAGTGGAGCAGTACAGAGTGCTTTTTATTGGTATAGTAGTACAGAGTGCTATGTATTATTAAAGTAGTTCAGCATGTTAGTTATTAGTGGAGCAGTAGACAGAGCTGTTTTCAGTGTAATGTTAGAGTTCTGGTTATTAGAGGAATAGGGGAACTGTGCAGGGTGCAGGTTATTAGTGGCAGTGAACAGAGTGCTAGTTATTAGCGGGGTAGTGAAGAGTGCTAGATATTAGTGGAATAGTACAGAGTGATACGTATTAGCGAATCATCATGGGTGCAAGTTATGAGGTCAGTAGTACAGAGTGCTGTTATTAGTGAAGTAGTACAGGGTGATAAGTATTAAGGAATCAAGGAATCATCACAGAGTGATGGGTATGATGCTGCTTCTTCAGTCAGAAAATAGGTTTGTCCACGAATTTTTTGACCCCTTATTTATCCCTGTGTGGGAATACTAACACACATGCCATCTGTGGGGAGGCAGTCTCATCTCTCCTTTAGTCCTTGTAGATGTATTCAAGCTGATGAGGGGAAGTAGTAATCAGAAGGGTGCGACCATGAAAACGGCGTCATAAGAATATCGTCCTTTTCATGCAGACGATATTCTGATCTCGCCCGCATGATACAGGTGACATTCTGATCTTGCTGTTTTCATGGTTGCTAACTAGAAAGTGACATTTCCAAAGGATACCGCAACTGCTGATGTCAAAGACTAGTGCCATGTGCCTTCACTGGCACATTCATTCATACACCCCAGGGTTATGATTATTAGTGGAGCAGTAGATAATGCTCATTATTAGTGGCGTAGTAAAGAGGTAGTGTTATTAGCGGTAGTGTACAGAGTGCTGTTATTTGTGGAACAGCAGAGTTATGGTTATTAGAGAGAGGACACAGTGCTGGGCTGGCTGTTAGTTGAGCAGATTACTGGTTATTAGTGGAGCAGAGCATAGAGTTCTGGTTCGGGAGCAGTACAGACTACTGGCTATTATGGGAGCAGAAGAGATTGCTGGAAATTAGTAGAGCAGTAGAAAGTGTTTGTTATTAGTGGTAATGTACAGAGTTATGGTTACTAGTGGAGCAGTACAGTTTACTGGTTATTAGTGGAGCAGTAAAGAGTGATGGTTATTAGTGGAGCAGTACAGAGTGATGGTTATTAGTGAAGCAGTAAAGAGCGATGGCAAGAATTTTCAAACAAATGGCTAGTATAACATATAGGAAGTTTTTACTGTAAATTAAGCATATGTACAGAGTGATGGTCATTAGTGGAGCAGTACAGAGTGCTAGCTATTAGTGGAATAGTTCAGAGTATGGGTTATTAGTGGAGCAGTACAGAGTGCTGGCTATTAGTGTAGTAGTAGCACAGAGTGCCATTTAGTATTGGAGTTCAACATGCTAGTTATTAGTGGAACAGTCAAGAGAACTGTTTTTCAGTGTAGAAATACAGAGGAGCAGTTTAGAGTGCTACTTATTAGTGGGACTGTCATGGGTGCTGGTTATTAGTGGAACAGACCAAGTGTTGGTTACTAGTGATGCAGTGCAAGTTTCTGAATATTTGTGGAGTGGTGCTGGTTATTAATAGAGTAGTATATAATGCCAACTCTGTGTGGAGGAGCATAGAACACTGCTTAGTACTATAGCGATATATAATGCTAAATGTGTATGGAACAGTAATGATTATGGCTGCAGTAGGTAGAAACATTATTTTGTATTGAAAAGTAGTCTACCTGCTGCAGGAGGATAGCTATTAGCTAATGCTTTCTATTATGAAGATAGTATAAAGTTATCAACTCTTTGGATGTGCATGGTTATTATAGTTATAGAGCTTAGCTACATGAGCCATACATTTATTGTAGTGAGATTTTCATGCTCTGTCTTGAAGGAATGTAGTATTATCAGACTGTTAAATTCAGTGAAAAATTATGCAGATCGGTTACAATAGAAGCCAGTTAATAGTACTGACAGCAGGAGGGTGGGTCAGGAGTATTAACCCTTTGAGTGCAAGAAAAGTATCTCATACATTGTGTTGCATTCTATATGTTGTCTTTCTGGCCCTCAAAGAGTTAAAATTCATAAACAAGTATATTCTGTGCACGCTTGCTGCCCTATGCAACATATGGAGACACACAACATATGCATGCGCACGTCCAGACACAATCACACACACACAAAATTTGGAAGGGGGGGTGATGCCCGCGGTAAGGAAACTGCTTTGTAATATTTAATGTCAGGTCGGCTTGTCAGTTTTCCGGTAATTAATGCGAACGCAGAGTCGCAGCCTCTCTGGAATCATATATCAGTGCCAGGCCTGCGCGCCTTGCTGAACCAGGGAGTGTTATTATGGGAATTTTATATGTATTAGCAGCTGATGCACATTAATACATTAAAAATGTCAGACGATCAGGTCTCTAATTGTCTGATTTAAATGTCTATTTGTCAGGAGTTGCCCAGGTGACTAGAAACAGAAGCATATACCAATTTGGCTTCATGCAAGATACACAAGACAGGAGAGGGAGGGGAGGAGAAGAAGTGAGGAACATTTATTCTGTGCAGCCCCAAGGGAGCAGGAAGAGGATTTCATTCAGACGGTGATCTGTAAAGTCTAAGAAGAGAGTGTCAGTTGCAGGGACAAAACTGTTAATGTCAGGGAAAAGAGTTTTTAGATATGGGGAGTGTAGCAAGCCTAATAAGTATCGAAATACAAGTGGACAGGCAACACAGAGATGAATAAGTAACTGCAGTGAGCAGTGATATTCCGCTGGCTTAAAGGGAAAGTGCACCCAAAAATATGTTTTGCTTATAGTTTGTCACCTTAACATGTACTTAATTTACAGTAAAAACTTCCTATATGTTATACTAGCCATTTGAAAAAGAAATAGTTTGTGAGAAATTAACCTTTATATTTTGGTGATATAGTGTCACACTTTATGGTAATCTGTCCCCATGTTGAGCCTATAATACCACACACTGTGATATGAATATACTTAGGCAGAGCCCACAAACTGGGGTCATAGCACAGCAAGCAATACCTTTGGCCACTAACACAAGTGAGCAGCATAATGTTCAGTGAATTAGCATAAAGTGCCAGACTGTGCCATTAAATTATAAATCTTCTTTTCTTTACAGAAAAATTATTATCAGAACATACTGGAAGATTATAGTTCTATGTAAAACAAAGTAGATTTTTCTTCGCAACCAAGGGCTCGATAGTATTCCCACCGGTAAAAAAAAAAAAAAGTGGTGACAGTAGTTTTAAAGGTACAATTTGGTACTCTATTACCTGTGCTGTGACAAACTACCGACACGTAAAAACGCCCAACGGGCGCAACATTTTCACCCATTGGACAATGAAAAAGTAGTTGAATTTGGCATTCTATTACATATGGTGGCTTTAACACACATTAAGGAACTTAAGTCAAAATAGCTCCTAGCAAACCTAGGAGTTGAGTCCCTAACTTGTGTTAAAACCACCAATGTGTAGTAGAACTTTGTTTTCAAGCAAATACATGCATGCTTGGCTAGGGATCCCTGCACCAGTGACATGCGGGTGTATTGATATGGGGCTTAGTAATTAAAAACATGAGTGAAAAGAAAAGAATATTAACCCTATGAGTTCAGGAGGAGTATGCAATGCATTGCACAGAGTTGCATACCTCACTGGCATTCACAGAGCTAATTCCCCAAAAGCAAATACTATCCCATTACAATAAACACTTACCTGTAAGTCTGATGTCCAGCGGGGTCTTCAGCACCCTGGTCATCCAGTATCAGTCTTCTTCTGTAATCTTCTATCTTCTGTCTTCTTCTAAAGAGTGATAGGGCTTCTAAGCATCATCCACATCCACTGCATACACGGTAATGATAAAAGAGATTTTTGAGTCTAATCTAGGGACACCTTATGCCCTCCAGCTGTTCAGAACTAAAATTCACATCCAGCTTTTCATGACTAACATCCCCAGCAGCTGGAAGGCCTCTGGTTGCCCCCCCTCATAATCTAATTCCATGAATCTCCCCATAGTGAAAATGCTCATACCAGGTGGCTTGGATGCAGGGAATGTATAATTGTCCCCAGCTGAGAAGAATCCGTCAGGGTCCAGGAGGGGGGTTCCCGAGTTGAAAGAAGTCACTTCAATAAGAGAAGCTCTATAATTCCTATATTATCTCAACTGCGTATTTAGGTATTTACCTGCTGGAGTTGTACTGCTAAGGTTCCAGTGAGAGGAGCCTGTCCAATAACCATGCAGAAAAAAACATGTTTTTAAAAGTTGGGATATATTGTGATATATCTTATAGGTCACAGTAGAAAGGTAAAAGTTATCTTAGGGTATACAAATTTATTAAATTATAGGTGGGATTGCTATAGGAATCCAGGAGGACACTGGACTAGAGAAATATGTTTTTTGATTAAAGCAAAGGCAGATATTTTTTACAGTATGAGCAGTAAGTTTATGGAATTCTTTGTCTTTGGATGCTGTACATGTAGATACTGTAGTTTCTTTCAAAAAAACGAACTGATACCTTTCTAACTCAGAACAATATTGAGAATAATGACAGTTGGTTTCACAGTAGATAGGATGTTGATCCAGAGAAATATCTGACTGCCATTTGGAGTTGGGAAGGAATTTTTTTTACCTACTTGGGGTTTAACTGTAAATGGCTTCAATGTTTTTTTTTGCCTTCCATAGAATCAACAGGGATAATGTGACTTAGGCTGAACTTGATGGGTGCACGTCTGTTGTTTCAGCCTCATCAACCATGTTACTATGTGTGCGTCAAGCAGAGGTCGAAAATAAAAGCACAATCTGGACTTCATGAAGGTTGCACTCTGGAACCAGATAAGAGGCACTTTGAAGTCTCCAACTGAAAAGGAGCTCTGAATGAAGACCTTCCATTCTAAGAACCTGGATCTATTAATGCTATGGGTAGACATGACTGAAAAGTTCCATTTGTTTGTTTGCAGGTATTTTTGTGGGAAACAGATATTTTGTCACTTTTCAGTGGAAATTCCTTTGCTCTTTTCTGTCTGTGTTTTCTATGGCCACAAGAATTCCTTCTGCAATACTAATGTTGCCAAGTACTGAAGTGGAGAAATCCACTACTGAAAGTAAAAGGTTGCTACTAGGCTAAGTCCTACAGCAACACATAACTTTAAACATTGTTAGTAAGCAGAGTCCCTTTGCCCACATCACTAACTATTTACTTGTACAACTGTGATATAGCTATTCTTAAAAAATAGCAGAGGTTTAAGATATGCCAGTGGGGTGGAACACATGATATCAGTTTGATAAAACCTTTGTTTTCGACAACAGAGTAGGGCAGCATGTCAGCTACCAACATTTTGGCAAGTCTGTTATTCCAGAAGTATATATTTGGATATGTTTTGCAGATTTTTTTACTTCTTTCTAAGAACTTAGTAAGGTTGGTTTGGACACACACAGAAAAATGGTGTAACTTTATTGTTTTAACAACATGATTACCGGTGGCAGTGGCAGATCTGACAGTGGGTGTGGGGACTCAGTTACCCTCCTGTGTTGCGCTTGCACAACAGCACTAGGTGGTATTTTTACCAAGGAAAATGTCCAACTACATGATACATTTCCAACACTACTATTTGGTGTCCCTTTGCCCTGTGCATTTTTAGAAATGCTTCTACTGCTGGTAGTCATATACCTCTGATGTACTGCTGAAGTGTCTCCAAATCAGATCCATGGTTGTGTTTCAGGTGGAATCTCAATGATTATGTGCCTAGATATTATTCTGCTTTCTCCATGTTAACATATTTTTTTTTTTTACAGCAGATAGAAAAATGTTTAGCTCTTGGTTCATTACTGAAGTATCTCAGTACTGGATATTTCATAGACTTAGAGGTTCCTGGTGAACTACTACTAATCCTACTACTAATATTATTATTCTTTATTTAAATAGCCCCAACTAATTCTGCAGAGCCGAACACTACTACTACTACTATTACTATTGGGGTAGATGTTACAATAGTACTAGTAGTAGGTGTCAGTGGTGATGCACTTCAAACAGCAGCAGAAGCACTCATTGCTAGAGTTGTAGATGTTGACCATTGCTGCTGCTTAGTCAATAATAGTGAATGTGACTTGGAAGGTGTTGGACTTTGAAGTGTTGATGGTGATAATGATGACCGCGATAATTTGTTGGACATAATGATGGTAGTGTTGATTTTTACTGTAAAGTACATGGCAGAGCTGTTAGTGATGCATTAAGCAATGTTTTGTCTGTCTGAAAAACATTCTCCTAGGTGTCAGTATGAGACCGATTCTATAGAAAAACACCTTTTGGTTATTTTGGGAAATCCGAAACACCACTGAATGACAGCTCGCAAAAAACATTGTCATCTGGAGTGTGTCCCTCTTCTATCTGTAGTTGACAAAGTCTGTCATCAAACTCAAATTCACACTTTTGGGATTCCCTGAAGCTTTCTTGTTGGGAAAAGGTATTGGAACTGTCTTAGATACTTCACCTTGATCAAAGACCTTAGAAGGAACATTCCACTCTGCTGAATTACCAGTGCATCCTTTTAGAGACTAGAAGCGGATGTACTAATGCATGTCTGTTCTAAAATAGCAGCTAGAATCTGCATAGTGGTGCTACACCTGTGTAATGTCTATTTATGAAGCTTTGTAATCTGAAACTAATATTGTTTCATATACTTGTGCCAAAAGATGTGCAGTGAGGCAGTATATGTGCATTCTTTCATTCATTAATTCATTCGTTCTTCTCTGCTTTTAGCAACATTTGAACAAAACACTGACGTAAAATGAATCCTCTTTCCTGTGTATTCTATAAGGGAGGCATTCAGGTCTTGCTTGCATCAATGCCTTCATGATGGTGGTGTGTGTGCACCTATATGAATAAGGTGATCATGTGACCATATATATTTTTTGAAGTGCAAATATATTAGGCTAATTTGTAAGCTCGGAAAATAAGCTGCAATGGCATATTCATACATGCCATCCCCCCAAGGTGTCAGACCATGGGCAGACAACCATCTCTTGCAAACTATAATTCCCATTATACCCAACCAGTCAACAGCTGGAGAGCCAAAGATTACCACTGTGCTAGATCTATTAATCCATATTTTCCAAGAGATGTTAGGAGAGTGTCCTTATGTCAAAAACATGAGCAAAGAAAAGAATAGCTCACAGCACTAACTCACCATTATATAGTCATATAATTAAGTTTAAATAAGGCAGAGTGACTAAAGTATAGATGGCTGCAAGGTATGAGAGGGTTCTCCAGCCCCCCAAGTATTAGGCCGAAACCTAAAGTGCAAACACAAGACAGAAAAAAGATCTGTGCTCCTCCATACAAAATGTTTGCCCTGTGTTGGGCATATATAATACCACTGTATAGACAAATATGAGGATGTAGTTCCATTATTTGGCCAAACAATTTTTAAGCTTGTCAACCCAGTCAAGTTACCTCAATATATGGCAAGTCCTAATCTAATACACCTGTAAAGCCCTATCTAGATTAAAAACAATCCCTGAAAACATGTTGTAATAAATGCATAGGAGGGAACTCTTTAAGTATAGTATTTTTTTATTTTTGATGATTGGGGGGCCCAGTGTCTGCAATTAAAAACAAGAGACATACGCCTATTTAAAAAGGTGTAAAGAAGGACTTACCTGGTATAAAGGAAACTTTATAGGACTGCAGTAAGTTGGTACCTGTCAAAGAGGATTGTGGATCCACCAGCCGTCCTTATAGGTAAAATTTTTCCACTCCCACAGGCACCATCAGGAATAGTTAATTACAAACAGACAAGGTGTGTGTGCAAGCCCAGACAGGCCAAAGGCCATGCTTTTAAAGGCCTATAATTATATACAAGAGATAAGAACTAGTTCAATGAAACATTAATGTGTTATATTAGTGATTAAACAGAATAAGTAAGAAGCAGTTAGAATGAGCAAAGGAGATGTGCAAAAACAAGCATAGGAAAAGAATAGCTCACAGCGCTAAGTCACCATAATATATTCATATATTTAATGAAGTTTAAATAAGGTAGAGTGACTAAACTCTAGATGGCTACAAGGAATGAGAGAGTTCTCCAGCCCCCATGTATTAGGCCTAAACCTAAATTGCAAACACAAGACAAAAAACAGACCTGTCTTTTGTCCTTATGTCAAGGTCTATTTGCATGTGTAAGAAACCTGTAGCTGTCGTTGAGTGAGAGCCACACAGAAGTACCCACTTACAACCAATGGTTGAGTTTGAATACTCTTATTTTGGTTTTAGTGGACGCAAAAAAGCTGAGAGAGCATTAATGATGAAGTGGGCAGAAGAGTAGTCGTACATGCCAAGGTCAAAGCAGGTGACAAAGGTTCAGCAATAAGTAAGCAGTCTAAGGTCAGGGCAAGCAGCAGAGGTTCATCAAAAAAAGGTTGGAGCAGGATGATCTGGATTACAAGCAGGTAAAATGCCAAAGTTCAGGACACCCATGTGTAAATTACAAATGAGTAATGAGGCTAAGTTCAGTATACTGCAAAACTAAAGGAAGAACTGAAACCAACTTCAGATTTGATCTCCATGCATGGAGAAAGGCAGGCCTGTGAACTGGTTGTTTATAAAGGTAGTAGTGACAATTACATGAGAATGTGCCTCATAAATACTGTCACAGTGTACCAGAAAAAGAGAATTTTAGTGTACTTACTGTTAAATCCTTTTCTCTTAGTCCACATGGAACACAAGAACCATGATATAAAGTTCCCTCCTCCTGGAAGGTAGTGCACTTCAAGAAGGTTAAGGCCTCTGAGGCAGACACTCCCATCTTCCCTCCACTTTACCCCACCTACTTTCAGTTTCAACATATAAAGCAAAGTGAAACGAAAGCGAGAGGACCAGAGACCCCAATAGGATCCCTCTGCCTGGTATCACAGTGCAGTTTCTCCCTTCATGTCACTCTCGCTTGTGCTGCGCTCCGATTGGTTGAGCCTGTTTGGCCCGCCCCCGGTGACCTTTTTATACTGGGCCGGTGGCACCTGTCGGGTGCCCTTTCGTGGTGTTCCTGAGCCAGTTTTGCTGTCCTGCGTTCCTGATTTCCGGTGTACTGACTTGGCTTACTATGACTACGTTCCTGTGTTCCTGCTCCATGATTTGACCCGGCCTGGCTGACGTTCCTGCTCGTTTCCTGATCCGGCTTGTCTGAGAACCTGCTCCGTGATTTGACCCGGCCTGGCTGACGTTCCTGCTCGTATCCTGACCCGGCTTGTTTGAGAACCTGCTCCGTGATTCGACCCGGCTTGTTGACGTTCCTGCTCTGTGACCTGCACCAGTTACTCCTGCCCAGCCTTACGTTCCAGCCTCCTCTGTCGCTTCTGAGCCGCTTCCTGCAGAGCTGTGTTCCAAATATCGAGCTGTTAACCCGTGCAGAGCTGTGTTCCAACTATCGGGCAGTTAACCCGTGCAGAGCTGTGTTCCAACTATCGAGCCGTTAACCCGTGCAGAGCTGTGTCCTGGTTCTGAGCCTTCAGTCTATACAGAGTGTTGCTTTGGTGCTGAGCCGTTCCTCTCCTTGCAGTACAGTGTAGTCCGTTACCGCGCCCGGTAGGCGCATGGCTCTGGCTGCTACTGTGCACGTCTCTGTGGTTACGCCCATGGGGGCTATTGGCTCAAGTTCTTGCAATTCAGTTGCTTCCATTACGCCCGTGGGGGCTATTGGCTCAAGCTCTTGCAATCCAGTTCCTTCCATTACGCCCGTGGGGGCTATTGGCTCAAGCTCTTGCAATTCAGTTGCTTCCATTACGCCCGTGGGGGCTATCGGCTCTAGCTCTTGCTATCCACTTGCCTCCGTTACGCCCGTGGGGTTATTGGCTCAAGCTCTTGCAATCCAGGTACTTCCGTTACGCCCGTGGGGGCTATTGGCTCAAGCTCTGGCAGTCTACTTGCTCCGTTAATACGCCCATGGGGGCTACCGTTCAAGTGCAGCAGGTTCTGGGTGGCAGGTTCCTCTTTGCTGGACAGTTTTCTTAGTATTACAAACTTTTGGTGTTGAGTCCTCTCCACCATTCACTGCCTTTATCACCTTGGGCGTGCCAAACATCACAAATGAGATGGACTGATTATTCTGTTAACCCTTGTATCTCTGTACTCAGTATCTGTCAATTGCCTGTGCTATACTTGTATATTGGTCACACTATTACCTTCCTGCTGCTACGCAGTGCTGCCTATAGGGGGCGATCTTTGTCCTTTAGTTTGTTCTTAATAAAACTGCATTTTATTTCACCTACTGGTCTGAGTGTCTTGAAAACCGTGACACCTGGGGACTTAAACCACATGGATTTTTCACCTGGTTGGAGAAAATGATTTAACAATAAGTACACTAATATTCTGTAGTCCAATATAGAAGGCAGGAGCCATGGGGTACACCAACGCTATCAACCCAGATTCCTGGGAGGGAAAAAGAGAAAAAAAAACCCTCTCCTGTACACCAGTATTCCAAAGGACTAACTGGTATAATATGAACCTCAGGTAAACAGACACTTAAACACCAAACAACTGAACAAGAACTGGAACTAACAGGGTTCAGAATTCTGTAATGGGAAAAATAAAATATTAGAAAGGAAGTCAGTGAATGGGAGCCCACCTAATGGGGATTATACAGCCCCATATTACAGAGGCTAAAAATAAAAAAGAAGGCTAACTAAAAGAACAGTGCCTAGATAGCCTTTCATGAGGCAGGTCACTTGAAACTGTGCGTAGATATCACAGTCCCTCTAAGGAAGCCTTAGTGATCTTGTGCTTCCTTCCTCTGTTGGGAGGTTGGCAGGCATGTTTGCAGCTACTTCCGTATTTCTGACATCATGGAACGGGTGCTGTGTCATGCGCCTTTTTATGGGCCTATTCTGTTTTTCCTAATTGTTTCCTGCCCTTATAGGTGCCTTTATTGACCTCCTTGGGCCTAGGAGTCATTGACCTTAAGTGGTGTTTCTGCTAGTGCCTCTTGTGCTCTGTTGTGACCCATGCTTTATCTGAGAATCCGCTCCATGTATGATCCGGCTTGTCTGACTACCCACATCGTGTCTGACCTGTGGCTCTGGCTGACTAACTCACTCCCTGTATGACCCCGGCTTGTCTGACTACCTACATGGGTTATGACCTGTGGCTCTGGCTAACTAACTCTCTCCATGTAGACCCCGGCTTGTTTGACTACCCACATCGGTTTTGACCTGTGACTCTGGCTGACTAACTCACTCCATATAGCCCACGGTTTGTCTGACCTTTGGCTCTTGCTGATTATCATTCTGTGTAGTCCCTGGCTTGTCTGACCTGTGGCTCTGGCTGACTACTTGCTCCGTACACTCCTAGCTGGCCTGACCATCAGTCTCGGGGTTCCTTGTTTCAGGTCTGCTCTCGTTCCCACTGGTGTTCCACCTGTCCCTCTGACCTAGTCTCCGGTACCTCAAAATAGAGCAGTGCACAGCACAGTGTGTAGCTCCGGGTAGGAGCCTGGGTCTTATAATCCTGTGGTCTGAGGTTGTGTGGGCTAATACTATTATTGCTGTACATAATAAAGGTGGTTATATATTTTATGATTGTGTCTGTCCTTCTTTGCCTCAAAACCATGACAGTACGTAAAGGCCATGTCTACTGAAGGTTCAGGCAGTGCACCTTATCAGACCATCCTGTCCAGGATGGATTCTCAGGACAAGAGAATCGACCAGTTGTCTTTTGCTATGCAGACACTATTAAATCACAGGGCTCGCTTTGATCGCTTTGCTCAGCAACCGGTGGCTCCCCCAGTACCTGCGCCAGTCCTGGCAACTACCTCAGAGGCTGGCATGAGTAGAGTGTTGTCTGGCTCTGCTCCTTTACCCCAAAGATATGATGGGGAACCTACACTGTGCAGGGGGTACCGCAATCAGCTGGGAATTTTTTTTGAAATGGTACCACATGCATTCTCTATTGAGCGAAGTAAGATGGGATTCCTGATCTCCCTCCTGTCCGGCAAGTCATTGGCCTAGGCCAACCCAATCTGGGAGATGGAGAAGCCCATAATTCATAACGTTATGGAATTTGTGGCCTCTTTTCAGACAGTTTTTGATATTCCTAGGCACACAACCTCCGCTGCCAATGACAATACAGCAGGGCTCACATACAGTAGCGGACTACACTACTGAGTTCTGTACTCTGGCAGTGGAGGTAGGATGGAACAATGAAGCCCTGGATGCTACATTCTCCCAGGGCTTGTGTGACACTATTAAAGATGAAATGGCAGCCCGAGACCTGCCTGGTAATCTGGAGGGGCTAATCTCAGCCATCATCTTGATAGATATGAGAATCCGTGAGAGGTCTTCGTTCAAAGAACAGGGGTGTAAACCTTTATCTCGGTCGGCACCTAGCTTCTTACACCCACCCTGTCCTCCCTCACCTCCCATACCTCCTAGTTCTGACCCCGCCAGGGGGGAACCGATGCAGTTAGGCTTCACACTCCTTTCATTGGAGAAGGGACCTTTGCTTATACTGTGGGGAGCCAGGTCATATGTTGCGTGCTTGCCCTATCCGGTCGGGAAACGCTCGCACCTAGGGTCAGGTAGGGGACAGACCCTGGGTGGAATTTCACAGTCACCAGAAAGACTTCAAGACAAACCTATTCTTGAAGTAGTATTATCTTGGGTAGAGTCATCGGCACTACTGGACTCCGGGGCCGCTGACTTTTTCATTGATGCAGACTTTGCTGCCAACACTCTATCCCTTTGCTGCCTTGCTCTGATCCGTTGTCAGCTGAGGCCATTGACGGCCGACCCCTACAGCCGGCACACATTACGCATAAGACTCATCCTTTGTCTCTAAGGGTAGGGGCACTCCATGCAGAGACATAACAGTTGCAGGTCATACATTCTCCCCATCATGCCATCATTCTGGGTTTTCCCTGGTTGTAGACTCACAACCCAAAAATTGATTGGCAGACTTGCGATATTCTGTCGTGGTCTTCTCAATGTTGCCTCCAGCAGCCTACCAGGATATTGTGTACCTCTACCTCTTTACCTGCTGAGTACCAGTCCTAAAAAGAGGTATTTAATAAGGTAGAGGCCAGTATGTTGCCGCCACACAGGCCATAAAATTGTACTGTTGATCTGGTAGCAGGGGCCATTCCTCCTAAGGGCCGAGTGTACCCCTTGTCAGTGGAGGAGAACAATGCCATGGAGGATTATGTGGCTGACGCTTTATCTAGGGGCATTATCCTGAAGTCCTCCTCACCTGGGGGTGCAGGTTTCTTTTTTGTTAAGAAAAAAGATGGGGAACTCAGACCGTGAATTGATTTCAGGGGTCTGAATAAACAACGGTAAAGAACGCCTATCCGATTCTGTTGATCATGGAGATATTTGATTGTATCAAAGGCTCGACTATTTTCACGAAACTTAACTTGAAGGTCACGTACAATTTGGTATGGTTAAAAGAAAGCCATGAGCGGAACACAGCATTTAACACCCGGAGCTGGTACTATGAATACTTGGTGATGCCTTTCGGATTGTGCAACGCTCCTGCTGTCTTCCAGGAATTCACTAATGATGTTATGAGAGATCTCCTACAGAGTTGTTTTGTGGTATATTTGGACGATATACTCATCCATTCTCCTACCTTGGAGGCACATAGAGCAGACGTAGCCCGGGTCCTACAACTGCTCAGGGAGAACAAATTGTTCTGCAAGCTAGAAAAATGTGAATTCCACAAATCCCAGGTGACATTGCTAGGATACATTATTTCTTCCTCTGACCTAACCATGGACCTGCAAAAACTGTCTGTCGTCTTACAGTGGCCACTTCCAATGGGGCTAAGATCCATACAGAGGTTCCTGGGCTTCACTATTTACTACAGAAAGCTCATGCGAATCTTCTCCACTGTAGTCAAACCTCTCACGGAAATTACTCGGAAGGGAGCTAATTAGTGATGAGCGAGCACCCCGATGCTCGGGTGCTCGGGTGCTCTGACCGAGCACCCCCTGATGCTCGAGTGCTCGGCCGAGCACCCGAGCCCCATTCAAATGAATGGGAGCACTCGAGCATTAAACCAGGCACCCCCTGCTCTGATGAGCGGAGGGTGCCTGGTCAATGTCCCCCTTCATCTCCGCTATGCCCCTCTTCCACAATGTCCCCCTTCATCTCCTCTATGCCATAGAGGAGATGAAGGGGGACATTGTGGAAGAGGGGCATAGCGGAGATGAAGGGGGACATTGTGGAAGAGGGGCATAGACTCTATGCCCCTCTTCCACAATGTCCCCCTTCATCTCCGCTATGCCCCTCTTCCACAATGTCCCCCTTCATCTCCTCTATGGCATAGGAGATGAAGGGGCACATTGTGGAAGAGGGGCATAGCGGAGATGAAGGGGCACATTGTGGAAGACGGGCATAGCGGAGATGAAGGGGGACATTGTGGAAGAGGGGCATAGAGTCTATGCCCCTCTTCCACAATGTCCCCCTTCATCTCCGCAATGCCCCCTTCATCTCCGCAATGCCCCCGTACCTCCATTCCCTGGTGGTCCAGCGGAGCGTCTTCGGATCTGTGCCTCTTCCGGCACAGATCCTCTTCACCCGAACATGTCGGGCGAGCACATGGCGGTACTCGACGAGTACCGCCATGTGCCGAGCAGAGCGATGCTCGAGCCGATCCGAGCATCGGCCGAGCACGCTCGCTCAACACTAGAGCTAATCCCTCAGACTGGTCACCTGACGCCTTGCAGGCATTCAAGGACTTGAAGTTGGCTTTTGCTAAAGCTCAGTATTGTCCCACCCGAATCCCACCCTACCTTTCACCCTGGAGGTTGATGCTTCAGAGTCTGGAGTGGGCACCTTGTTGTCCCAGAGCGCAGGCCCTGGGAAACTATTGCTACCTTGCGGTTTCTTCTCTAAGAAACTGTCTAAGACTGAGAGTTTATATGATGTAGGCGAGGCAGGAGTTACTCGCCATCATCCTGGCCCTAAAAGAATGGTGATATCTGTTGGAGGGTACTACAGTCCCTATCCTGATACTGACAGATCACAAGAACTTAACATATCTGTCAGAGACTAAGAGGTTGTCTCAACGTTAGGCCGGATGGGCCTTATTCCTCTCGAAGGTTTAATTTTGTGGTCTCCTACCTCTGTGGTACAAAAACATTAGAGCAGATGATCTTTCGCGACAATTTGGGGCTGAATCCCAGGAGGAGTCTCTTCTGGTACATATTATTCCTCCTAACTGCGTCTTGCTACGATACATACCAGTATTACATCTCTGTTGGGTGAGGAGATTTTGGTTGCACAAGCTTCCTTCCCAGCGGATAAGCCAAATGGGAAATGTTTTGTGCCTGAATCCCTCCATACCAGACTGCTGGGAAATTACCATTCCTTGAAGGCTGCAGGGCATGTTGGAAGAGACCAACTAATATGGTCTATGACTAGACTCTTTTGGTGGCCCAGCGTGAGGGTGGATTGCTCCGCATTTGTTGATGCTTGTTGTACTTGGGCTTGGACCAAGACTCCTAGACATCTTCCTCTGGGTCTCCTTCAACCCATTCCCCAATGGGGAGTGGCCTTTGTCGCTCAGATCGTGTTGTGTTTTTGGAGAGCATTTTACGGACAGATGGGTATCCAGCTCTCGTTCTCCTCGGCATACCATCCACAGTCTAATGGAGCTGCAGAAAGGTCTAATCAGGCGCTGGAGCAGTACCTCCATTGTTTTATCTCAGACCATCATGATAATTGGGCAAAACTGTTACTGTGGGCAGAGCTGGCCAGAAATAGGGCTTTCAATTCCTCCTCTCAGAACTCCCCCTTTCTGATTAATTATGGTTTCCAACCTTCGCTTCTGCCAGAGTCTTTCGAGACTCAGAATATTCCTGCTCTGGAGGAGCACTTGAGGGCACTGTCACGGTTTGTTAAAGAACTCTCAGACAGTTAGGTAAAGTTAAAAGCTTTATTGAAAATAATGCACAATAGCCCCTCACAGGTCCAGATAAGGTCCGTACCAAGTACTTCCCTAATCTGACGCAGATCAGGGCAAGAACATACACAGTAGTAATAATGCAAAACAAGTTTAATGATCTTGGACTTGCAGAAGAATTCGTAGATCATTTCGTGAACAGAATATCCTCAACAGCCCCACACAGCAATAGGTGGCACAAATGATGGGTGACTGAAGGGCAATCCCCTAAAGGGCTAGGGATAACGGAGGCAGCACAGATAGTGTACAGGGAGACACTAGACCCTAGGCATCTAGG
This sequence comes from Rhinophrynus dorsalis, assembly GCA_037306005.1. Lineage (NCBI taxonomy): Eukaryota > Metazoa > Chordata > Amphibia > Anura > Rhinophrynidae > Rhinophrynus > Rhinophrynus dorsalis. The sequence goes on along the minus strand of CM074719.1, from coordinate 471,664,467 downwards.
GTTAATGAAGGCAGCACTGGCAAGACTCTGGCAGAGAACTGACCCTAGCAGTTTAGGGTAAACGGAGGCAACACGGACAGTACTCTGGCAGTGACTTGACCCTAGAATGCTAGGGTTAACGGAGGCAACACGGATAGGAATCTAGCAGCAACTAGGCCCTAGCACCCTAGGGTTAACAGAGGCAACATGGTACAGACTCTGTCAGAGGCTTGACGCTAGAATGCTAGGGTTTACGGAGGCAACAGGACTATGGCAACGACTGGGCCCTAGCACGCTAGGGTTAACGGAGGCAACAGATGCCAGATACTGGCAGAATAGTGACCCTAGACCACTAGGGTGAGCGTAGGCAACACGGGCAGAAGTCTGGTATAGACTGGACCCTACTATAGGGTTACCAAAGGCAACACAGACACTGGTGAGTGATGGAACTCCCACAGGCTCCAGGTGACTATAGGAGCGGTTAGGCCTAATAGGTGAGATGCGGTAAGCAAGCAGGAGTGAGAAGGGTACATAACGTAAACAGTCAGCAACCGCTGTCACTCTGATCGGTATCCGGAGGTGAATAGCCAGTCCTGTGAGCAATGGAACTAGAACTCAACCAGGTCAGCACACACGGAGTACACAGCCAGTCAGAACGGACCACCAGATACTATCCCAGCCAGATCGGTACAACAGGATAGTCAGCCAGTCCTAGTCAGTAACGGAATCAGATACGCAGCCAAGCCAGTTCGGTACACAGGGAGTTAGTCAGCCAGCCCTTAGTCGGTAATGGAATCTGATACTCAGCCAAGCCAGTTTGGTACACAAGGAGTTAGTCAGCCAGTCCAAGGTCAGCAACAGAATCGGATCACAGGAGCGTCAGGAACTAAGCGTAGTCAGGCAAGCCGGGTCATACACAGAAACAGGAACAAGAGCTACTAATCGCAAGATACGGGTACACCACGAAAGGGCACCGGTATAGTGACAGGAGGGTGTATATAAAGGCAAGCCCTGGGAGGAGTTAACAACGCAGAGCCAATAAGAATGCAGCCAGGGTAAACCCTGAAGTAACAATGTCACTCAGGAATCACAGGCACCATGATAGGCATTGCACTCCACATGGGTACGGGTTCAGAGATTTCTGCAGAGTTCCACATTGTGCTATAAGGGACAAGCAGTCCGTAGATGGCTATCGGCTCCAGTTTTCCAAGAGGGATTAACTGCGTAACCTATGCTCTTGAACTCCCTGCTAATATGCACATTTCTAATGCGTTCCATGTATCGCTACTTAAACCATTGGTCTGTAACAGATATACTACTGCTCCTGTCTGTCCCAGACTTGTTCAAGTGGGGGACCATGAGGAATATGAGGTACAAAGTATTTTGGACTCTCGCAGGGTCAGAGGACAGGTACAATTTCTAGTTCATTGGAAAGGGTATGGACCTGAGGAGCGTTCCTGGGTCGCTAAGAGAGATCTACATGCACTGCTATTCCTCTGGTGCTGGTCCTCTTCCGCGGGGGAGATGTTGTTATGGAGAGGGATACTATTACAGTCCCCCTAAGGAGGCCTTAGAGATCCTGTGCTTTCTTCCTCTGTTGGGAGGTTGGCCGGCATGTTTGCGGCTACTTCCTAATTTCTGACGTCATGGAATGGGCGCTGTGTCGTTCGCCTCTTTATGGGCCTGTTCTGTTTTGCCTAATTGGTTCCTGCCTTTATTAACCTCCTTGGGCCTAGGAGACATTGCCCTTAAGTGGTGTTTCTGCTAGTGTCTCTTGTACTCTGTTGTGAACCATGCTTTATCTAAGAATCTGCTCCGTCTATGATCTGGCTTGTCTGACTACCCACATCATGTCTGACCTGTGGCTCTGGCTGACTACTCACTCCGTGTATGACCCCAGCTTCTCTGACTACCCATATCGGTTCTGACCTGTGGCTCTGGCTGACTAACTCACTCCCTATATGACCCTGACTTGACTGACTACCCACATTGGTTCTGATCTGTGACTCTGGCTAAGTAACTCGCTCCTTGTAGACCCCGGCTTGTCTGACTACCCACATCGGTTCTGACCTGTAGGTCTGGCTGACTAAGTCGCTCCATGTAGTCCCCGATTTGTCCGACCTCTGGCTCTTGCTGATTATCGCTCCATGTAGTCTGACCTGTGGCTCTGGCTTACTACTTGCTCCATACACTCCTGGCATGCCTGACCATCAGTCTTGGGGTTCCGTGTTTCAGGTCTGCTCTCGCTCCCTGTTGCCTCTGGTCGCGTGACCCGGGGTGGAAACTTGGCATCAGTTACTGTTCCCAATGGTGTTCCACCCGTACCTCTGTCTTAATCTCTGGTATCTTGCAGTAGTGCAGTGCACAGCACAGTGTGCAGCTCCAGGAAGGAGCCTAGGTCCTAATAATCCTGTGGTCTGGGGTTGTGTGGGCTAATAGTATTATTTCTGTACATAATAAATAAAGGTGGTGATATATTTTATGATTGTGTCTGTCCTTCTTTGCCTGAAAACCGTGACAGTAGATGGGGTAATGTGAAGGGAAGAGGGGAGTCTCCATCTCAGGGGACATACATTTTTTAAGTGTCCAGACCTCCAGGAGGAGGGAACTTCATGGCCCCTGTGTTATGCACTGGATGACAGAGAAATTTGCATAAATATTAACTACTACTCATGCAAGACAGAAAAGTGGAGGATACCAGAGATTAGTGTTAGAATCACCTTATAAATGTTTACCACTGTCTGTTTTAAAGATAGGGATATGGCGTGGGCTAACAATGCACTGACTCCTTCAATTTTTGGCCCATGTAGAATCAATATTCCCTCAAATATAGGTAGGTGAACTGTGCAGTCTTCAACTGTTGTTGAACTACTATTTGCATCATTGGCTGGCTTAGAATTATGGGAGTTGTAGTCAAATGACTGCCGTTCTAAGCGGTCGCATAATGGGTCAGCATATTTGTTTACTTAACCCTGCCACCTTCAGAATCAAAAAGATGTTCCTGATGCCTCAACTAGCAGCACTACATAACTGATAGTGTTTTCTTTTATAACAGTAGAAGTTATTGTGATTAATAATACATTCACAGTCCATTTCAGGCCTCCCATATCATGCATAAAATTACAAATCAAATGTGGCTGCTCAGATTTCTGAGAGGAAAACAAGGATGTCACAGTCATTTTATTTTATATAGCTATAGTGCCATGTTATTTGCAGCAGATTTAGTACCACGTCAGTGACATCTGATAATATTCTTTTTTCTGTGTGTTTGTGTGTGTGTGTGTGTGTGTGTGTGTGTGTGTGTGTGTGTGTGTGTGTGTGTTTTGGATGACCTTGAGAGCCTTACCTCAGTTCTTGAGCCTCACCAACAGTACAAATTCCAAATATTCAAAAGTGCACATGTGGCTCATTCAGTGACTCAATATTGACAGATGCACCTGCACTAATGACTGGACTGCTGGTGTTCCTCTGGGCCTATCCTTAAAACTTTCATTATTAGTGAAGTTTGAGAATTTTTGACTGAAGCACATGGTTCTAAAATGAGTTGTGTGAAACTGTGAAGATCCTTGAACAAGTACAAGCTGTTCTACTGAGCAAATGTTAGTAATTGCAAACAGGAGAACAGAGCTGGAATTACAGTGTAAATGTGGTTTTGTTACTTCCAGTGGGTAATGCAACAAGGCTGGGATGGCAGACAGTTTATGCGTAGCTCTGTGACTACAAGTGTATAGTACAACAATGCTTTGGAGGCCAACAGTGTATGTTTGGTTCTAGAAGTATCAGTGGACAGGAGTAAAAGGCTGGGGTGGCAGACAGTGTATGTGTGGTTCCGTGACTACCAGTGAACAGGAGAACAAGGCCGGGGTGTCCAACAGTGTATTTGTGATTCTGTGATTACCAGTGGACAGGAGGCTTGGGTAACAGTGTATGCCTACTTACAGAATATTTAAACACAGTGCAGGCTTGTTTTCTGTTATATTTCTCTTGCGAAAAGCACGATAACCTGAGACTTCCAAGAATAAAATATGTTTCAGATATAATTACCTTGTAATTGTTATATGATAAAGTAAATCCTGATAATTTAGTCTGTAGTTACCAGTATTAACTGTCATTCAGATACATATTGATATTTTATCGACTCATAGACCACTATAGTCCCCTCTAACATTCAGAGGTTTCAATGGATTGGATGTTATTGGTACATATATATTTAAATTGAAACTAATGGTTATCCCACAAGAAAATACGGCCTCAGCAGCTCAAACTTGGCATCCACCTCAATTGTGTCTCCTACAGACATACCAAAGCTTCCCTGCTCACTCTTGACAATTCTGTTTACCCAGAATTACTACTGCAGAAATATGCTCTACCTGCTTGATTTATAGTTGTAGCCTAGACATCATCTCTGACACCCAATAGCCCTCCCTGTTTCCACTTTCTCTTCCCGCACAGACTTTTTTCTGCCAGCAATAACAGTATTCAGTTGACAGGTAACGAAAGTGTTTCAGTTGCTTGCTTACTTACACCATGAAGCTTGGACATCTTGTCGACCTCTCAACCTTTTCCCCTTTATCTTTCTAGTTAATTCCCTTTAGAAAGTATTCCTTTTGCTTCCAAAGAGATCAGCAACCATTTACTCTGGTTCCTGTTCTCCAGAGCATCTTCGTCTCTAGGCTATATTTAATATGCTTCTTATGCATTGGTGTCTTTTCTCTACCATTCTATACAGCCACATTAAATATTATGGTAAAATAGAGATAAATTATAGTAATAAAAATAACCATAATTAAAATGCTTCAGGCAGATAGAGATGTAAGGATACTGCTGGGTAAAGTCAGCTTATCAATGTAATTGGCTCTCTTAGAAAATCATAATTACCCCTAAAGACAACTCATTGTTATTTTTAAAATATGAATTTTTGTTTTTTATTCATTTATTTAGGATTTTATGCAATAATTCATTGGGTCTTATGTACAAGGTAAAGTAGAGAAATGTTGCTATAGAGGACAAAGAAAAATCCTCATAGATTGAAATGCTAGGAGTTCTCCAACAATGTAAACCCTGTAACAGCAAACTCCCAAAGCCACATCACACTTCCCTTAATTGTATGTAAGTGATAGGATAATGAAGCTAGTCAACAGTTAAAAAAAAAAACAATAAAAAACTGCTAAGAATTACTTATTGTGGGCACTGAATTCAACACCCACAATGATTATTTTTAGCAGTTTTATTATCTTGCTTTATTTTTGACTGATGAGATAAAGTAAGCTGAGCCCAATCTTATTTCCAAGATCTTGCCTGTATATGGACCCTATTGTTCAGTTTTGCACAGATTATTTTTGAGAAAACTAGATGTCCCAATTGCTGTTACAGCAATGCATCTCCCAAATGTGCTGCTTTAGGAGGGACAGTCCCTCTTTGAGACCCAAATCCCTGTGTTCCTCTTTTCCACTGTATACTTTTAACAGGTTGCATGCAAAAGAGCGTGCTACCAAATTACTCAGTAACCATGTCGCCATAATCAAAATGGCGACATCGCACTGCATGACAGCGTGAGATTCTCATGTCGCTAATGAAAAGTCGCATCACCTGCTCCACTCTCCTTCTGTAAGTAGACGTCCAGCTCCAAGAACCAGAGCAACCCAACATGATAACCGTGAGTAACTACACAATATATACCCATTCCAGTAACAACAGAAGGAGAGCAGTCGGCGAGGTAGTTGAGGCATGGATGAGGTACTGTAATCTCGCTGAGCTTATCCCTTGTGAAAATAGCAGTAACATTTTAACCCTTAAGCTAATGTCTATGTGGGTGGAATACTTTTAACGTATTTGCTTATTTGCTGTGATTCTTGTACGTGGAATACTTTTAACTTATTTACTGTGGTACTTCTTGAATCAGGATGCTACCTTTCATTAGCGACATGAGAATCTCGCACTGTCATGCATCTTTTGTGTGTGACCTTTTAAAAGTAAACCCTTTTCCACATTGCTCCACAGCAATAAAACTCACATTAATGTTTGTTTAAATTTCTGTACATGTATACAAGAGTTAAGGTAGAAACATTTGGAAGATAGGGGAAAAACCTCCTCCAGCAGCCAGAAATATAGAATCTCTGCTTCTCGATTCCAAACCAGATATGAAAAAGACCAAAATATTCGGCGCTTCAGGATGTGGTTGTGAGAGTGATGTACATGCTCTTCCAACACTAGATTTATATGAATTCAGTAGTATATATCCCCAGTAAATTAATAACAGTCAAATAACCAAAATTATGTTTAATATCTCAGATGTAACATGATATGTCATGCGTCCATGAACATCATGTAAATCAAAATGGTATACAAATATATGTCTTAAAACAGTAGAAATCACAAATGACAATACACTAACGGCTCGATTCAAATGTTGGAGTTAAAACTGGCATTAAAGAAAAAAAGGCAGTTGCAACTTAGCCAAGACTGGTTAACAAGAGGTTCAAATCTCCGTTAACCAGAATGGCTAAAGAGCGTACACCTTAAATCTGCTTTGCATAAAATTCTGGCCTCATTGCCATGTTAAAACACATGCTAAACATACGATATGTCCATATTAAAGGAATAAGAGAATGTCTGATGTTACCTAGTGCCACAGCCAATCACAGGACCCCAAAGTATCAAGTGCATTCAAGAAACCTATATATATATAAACTCAAAATAACTGACAAACCTTTGTCTGTGTTTCGCGTTCCATGATCTAGATCACAGGACCCAGAAGTGGAGGCTAGTAAAAGACAGTCAGGTAGAGAGGAGCAGAGCACACCAGGTAGAAGGAGTTGGTGAGTATACACATTGCGACACATTATATACTTTTGCACATACCCAAAACACGCATACAAATACAAACACACATACCCACACACAGCTTTTTTTGGTGTAACACAGCATATACACCTTTTATATTTTTTTGACACTGTCCAAGTGAGTGACAGAGAGTGAGTCTGAGTGAGTGTGTGTGTGTGAGGTCCTGAGTGAGTATCTGGATGTGAGTGGGTGAGAGAGATGGAGAGGAGGACAGGAGAGAGGGATGGGGAGAGTAGGAGGAGAGGAGGAAGATGCACAGGTGAGCATCTCTGGTCAGGGTAGGAGAGGGAGAAGGAGATCCCTGGGGCGGAGTGGGACCCACGCCAGAGCAGGCACATGGAGCTGACAGTGGGACGAGGGGCAGTCCATGGGAAGCACCACACACAGCCAGGGCCATCGCAGGCAGGACCTGAGCACAGCCAAGGCTCTGAAATGACACTTGGCAGTAAGGCGGTGGAGGAGAGGCTGAAAGACCCCAAATACTCAGCTGAGGAGAACAGGGTCCTGGTGGAGGCCATTATGACAAGGAAGCGGATCCTGTTTGCCAGGGCAAAGGTCATCGGCATGGGGGCCAAGAAGAAGGCTGTCTGGAGGGATGTTTTGGCTGCTGTCAATGCAGTGTCCAGCTGCAGCTGCTCCCTGGACTCTATCAAAAATGTTGGACTGACTGCAAACGGGTGGTCAAAAAGGTGGGTCTGGAGGCCTTGCATGCCCTAGGCACTGGAGGTGGACCGCCCCTGAACATGCACTATGCGATGTGGGAGGAGGTGCTGCGCAAGAGCATGTCGGCAACAGCAGTGCAAGGGATCCCAGGATGGAGTGACACTGTAGAGGAAAGCAGCCTCCAAACCACCGACAAGTGCATCAAGGCCTGCATACACATCACACAAATACTTACACCTACCATGGCCCAACACAGTGACACCTGAACACATGGCCAGCATTCCACACCACAAATTCAGCAACACAGCTTGGAGGGGGTTCAAACAAGGACAGAATACATGACAAACCCAGCACAAATAAGATTGGTCAAGTCCCTATTTAACCCCCTTGATGCTGTCAACATCAGCCACACACACAGCAACAAATCAATGTACACCATCATGTTGGAGGCAAAAAAAACCTGTTATGTGTACCACAATATTATACACGGAGCGACAAATTGGTCAGCACCTAACCCCTTGAGTGCCAGCGGGATGATCAAAGCATTGTTTGACAAGACATTGTCTAGTCCCCTGGCACTCAAAGGGTTACAGAAGATAGCAAGGAGGGAAACTGGTATATTTTTTGGAGTATTGTTACTGCATTTCAGGCCTATGCATTGTAAATGTAGGTAGTTTGTCCGAGTGGAATAGTCAAGGTTCAGCATTCTGTATCATTTGTAGCTTAGAGTGTGGATGGGCAGGGGACATTCACCGCCATTACCACACTGCAAGACATATGTGATTCCCAAGGCTAAGCCATGCCGGGGGGGGGATATTCACTAAGGGGTAAGAAAGAGGTGACAATGTGTAGATGACTACTACAGTGATATCACTTATGCAATCTCTGTGTTAGTCTGTGGAGCCAATGCACTAAGACTTCAACAACTTAGGACATATTAGTGCATAGGCTCCATAGCATAAAATAGGAAAAATGAGAAGTAACCTCCAATACTACTGAATTACCCCTCCCCTCCCCATGTTTGCTGTATGTTTGGTTTTTAGTTGTCCTGGGGTGTGTCTGATTTGTCCTCCAGCTGACTGGGTTTCTGGGTTCCACATTTCATGTTTGTTGGTGTGCTTGCTGTGTCTGTTAGTGTTGCTGACATCATTGACTGGACTCCGTAGTCATTGGTCATCACTGGTGCATTGATGTGTTCAGAGGACCTGGTGCCTTTGCTGTTGAAGCCTAGGTATTGTACATGCAATGGGTTTGTATCACTCAAGGTAATGGTTCAGTTTTGTTCACCACATATATCCTGATGAATGAGGATAGCAAGGAGGTATGTCTTGCCATCTTCACTCCTCAGGATACACATGCTGACCAAACCTACACCACTGTAGGTTAATGGAATCAATGTATGGGATTATGTCAGGCTCATCAATCAGTGTTTGTCAGGATGGTAACCAATGCATTCCAAAGCAATGCAATGGATGCCATCCTGCCACTCAGCGGTTCACATGTTAATGTCATAGTTTTGCATCACTCCTGTCATAGCTTAAATCACTAATTACATCATGTAATTTCCCCACACAGCATACATGCCTGCATATGTGGAGGACTCTGGGGCAACCTCCTTTGAAGAGCCCACCACTTCCAGAGTGCTACCACCACCACACAGGGCTGACTATGGCCACCATGAACCACCACAGCAGCAGCCGCAACATGCAGCCCACCAGGCACCACCACTGCAGCCACGGTACCTAGGCCACCAGGCCCAACCACTGAACCAGCAGCTGCAATATCCAGCCCACCAGTCGCCACTGCAGCAGCAGCAACCACAGTATCCAGCCCACCTGGCACCACCAAAGCAGCAGCAGCTGCAGTATCCAGCCAACCAGGCACCAACATAGCAGTCGCAGTACTTAGGCCACCAGGCCCAACCACCACCAACGGGAAGGCACTGGATGCCGGAGACCGTGGCCATGCCACTGTATGCATCTTATAGCCCCACAGCAAAGCCACAGCAGTACATGTGGCAGGAGGACACCCAGGGGTCCACATATAAATGGCCCCTGGACTATGAGCATGTGGGGCTAATAGGAGAGCCACAGCATCCCCAGGCTCGGGAGGATTTCACCCTGCCACCAGCACCACCAATCCACCCTGGAGTTGGGACATACCAGTGGAGTGAGGGGTCATTGGCTGACCTGGATATGTCCCCACATTCACTTCAGGGTGGCCCTCCTTCCCCGTTGAAGGTCTGCAGGGATCACCACCACCTTCACCTCCACCGGCAGAGGAAGAGCCACTTAGCCAGCACCAGGCATCAACACCTCCATCAAAACCCTCCACACCGGTCACACCTTTGCATACTGTGGTATTGGATGCAGAGTGCATGGCATTCCAAAGAAGGCAACTTAGGGAGGCCCGGAGGTGTGCCAGATCACTCAGGAGGCTGGAGAGGAACACCGCCAGAATGCCATTGAGGCACAACAGGTTGTGATGACAACACATTTGAGGACCTTCACCAATGGCATGCTGGACATCATTGGCCAAATTTTGGTAGAAATGAGGGAGTCTAACCAGTGGGAGAGCCCTCAAATGAGGGATCCAGCAACATGTCCTCTGCTAGCACTCCACCACCACCGCCACCCACATCTGCAGCCACCAGACCCACTAGGGTCACACGCCGGAGTGTGAGGAAGTCCACCCCTGCAGCCCCTCCCAAAGCCCCACCCAAAAAAAAAATAATCACCATATCAGAGCAGAGACACACTTAGCACCTGCATTTGAATCCAGCACATGATCTGAATGACAACAATGATGCAGGAAACGTAATCAACTGAACCTGGCAATTACAGATGCTCATTGGGTGGGATTGACATTGAAGAGCAACAGGTGATCTTCATGGATGTGGAATCAACTTGTCACCAGGACATACCTCTGGACCATAAGGGGTCATGCCATGGATGTAGGAAGTGAAGGCAGCATTTGAAACAGCACTGTACACACAACAGTCATTCTATTGCTGAACCATCATCATAGGTATGAGTGCCAGAGGGGTACACAACATATTACACATCATTGCCTCAATGGGCAATATTTCGACGACCGCTATGTTTTCAGAACTGCTGTTCTTCATAGTCAGAACATTTGCATCTCTTACCTTGCTTTTAAAACCACCGTCAGCAGTTTTTTCTGCCGACATTTGGATTGAGCCCTAAGTGTCTAGATTAAAAAGATGGTGGGAAAAGAACCAAGCGGAGCTTTTACCACCACGTTTGTAATCTAGACATTTAATCAAGCTGTAAAAAGAAAAAAAAAGATGCTAAACAGAATGAACTCTAAGTGGCTTTTAGTGCCACCCATGGTCACACACCCCACTCTTCACATTACCCCTCCCTTAGTCCCATCCACTTTTTCGTGGCACATAAAATACTATTGCCCTATAACAAGCAAAAAAAATGCTTTAATTTATGAGTACCAACAAGGTACTCTGCAATGCATTGGAGGTCTCTCTAGCAGCCAAGGGATTAAATAATAGACTGCAAGGTGCAAGGACATTGAGATTGTTTTGGTCATTCCCACAATTCAGAATGTGGTGTGGTCAGCACAGATGAGGCACCCCTCAAAATCTGGAGCACTAGGCAGATCCATACTCTACTGGAAAATCCAGCCTGGGCATAGCCTCCTTTAGTGCACCACTCTGCCCATTGACAAAGGGAGTGGTTTGTTCCCAATATTCTAAGAGGAGCAGGGAGTACTTTGTCTGACGTATGGTGTGCATAGCTAGCTCCATATGCTTCAGGCAAAGTATTCCATGCAAGGATCTATTCAGGTTGCTACGGGCACGGTGGCCCCAGATTAATCTGTTTAATTGACACACATCTGAACCCTTAGGATTCCCCATTAATTCCTTCACATAAGACCCCCACAGGCACGTACCTGCACCCTTAGGAATCCTCATTATTCAACAATCCTCTATGACCACTGAGTCTTCCACGGTCTACACAACCCTCTCCTCCTGTCTGGTCACACTTATTAGGTCCACTCCTCCTAGCTCCATGCCTCCCATCCTTTTCAGACTTCCATTTGCAATATGTTCAAAGACACTTACAATTCATCATTAACCCCTTCAGTAGCAGAGAACTGTGTAATGTATTGTACAGCACCTTGCTTTGCAATGTGTTGTGTATCCCTCTGCTGCTCAAGCGGTTGAATCATCCAACATTTCAGTCTGTCATCATTACCCACATCTCAGAAGCCTAGCAACACCCCTGAGCCTTCCACTGTCTCCACAGTCCTCTACTTCTGTCTGTCCACACAGCACCCCCATGTTAAATGCACAGGAATAATTCTGATGGGTGCTTGGTTTTAACCCCTTGAGGACCAGAGGTGTGTGCAATGCATTTCTATGAACACATAGTAAGCATTACTTTGCTTGTTTTTCTATTTAAGACACTATTCATGATATAACACACGTTAGAAATTAGGATGGATCCGATCATACAAAGCAGCTGTTTTTCAACGAAATGTTATTGAGATGCAGTTACAAACAACACCAGCTATACCTAGCACAGCACAGCTGAACAACGTTACACAGCAGCACAACTCCACCACACAACTCTTTTCAATAACATTTGTTATTTGAAGAAAAAAGTTATTCAAATATTATGTAAAAAATCCACGGAAACAAAAAAATTCAGTCACTGAATTTTGATATGAAAAGCATGCACCTTGAAGCCTGATATGGTATGACTCCTCCTAGTCAGTGTGGCTCCAGTTCCTGGCTTAATACAGCTTATTAAGTAAGTATCTTCTCACTGCTGAGCCTAAACATCTCCACCTTATCATGTACAGAAAGCCAGTCTAGATTCTAGAGACATACAGTAGATCTACTGATCCAGAGAGTCCTGCTGTCTCCTGCTCCTCTTGGCCTACCACCTGCCTTTCAGAACATCCACTGAAGCTGCTGCCTCTACATCACATTGATGTCCATTGGATCAGTCTGCAATGCAAAGGTGGCATAAGGGTGAAACGATGTGTTATTATAGGTACACAAAAGTACATGAAATCTTTAACCCTTTGAGTGCCAGAGGGGTATGCAACAGTTTGCTTTGAAATCCTTTGCATAACTCTATGACACTCAAAGGGTTAATAATGTTAAACGTGACCAGAAAAAGGCGAAAGAAAGAAAGAAAGAAAAAAAGAAAGAAAGAAAGAAAGAAAGAAAGAAACAACAACCCCCCCCCAAAAAACCAGCAGGTCCGCACTTGAGGACAGAAAATACAAAAATCAAAGATTAAAATGAACCAAAAATAAATATGGAGAAAGATAACAAAACCACTGAATCAACAAAAACTTAAAAGCAAAAAATAATGAAGTTAGAATGTGGAAAATACAATGCATATTACCATCGTTAATATAACATATAATAATTGTACATTTATTGTTTACAATATAACAAATACAACACAATGGGGGAGATTCACTAAGCGGGGATAAAGTGGTGATAAAGTAGAGATGACTTCTCCAGTTTATCACTTCTCCAGTTCCTATGTTAGTCTATAGAGTCTATGCAGTAAGATCTCCAAAGTTGAAGGAATCTTAGTGCACAGGCTCCATAGAATAACATAGGAATTGGAGAAGTGATACCACTGGAGAAGTCCTCTACACTTTATCACCTATTTATCATCTCTGTATAACTGCTTAGTTAATACCCCCCCCTATGTATATTAAGAAACTGGAGAGGGGCATCTCTACAATCTGTACTTTTAAATGTGCTAACAGATTGGGGTCTTTTGAGTCAGTTTGGAAACGGTAGAAGAAGGCAGGAAATATCTTATTACAGGCTGGCTTAATCAGGTTAACCCTTAAACTCCTTGAGGATTAATTGAGAACAAATGGGTGTGCAAAGTAATGAGCATTGCAATGCGTTGTGCACCCCACTGGTCTTCAAGGGCTTAATAAAGTTTAATATGATAAAAAAGAAAAACTGAAAGGGGAAAAACAAAAGCAAAAGTTCCCACTTCAGTAGAGAAATAAAACAGTTAAAGAAAAATAAAGTAGAGAAAAATAACATAAAAATGCTAAACTAACGAAAGCTGTAATGTGGAAAAGTAGAACAGAAAATGGAAATGATAGATTAAGTTTGTGTAAGGACCAGTTCCTCTAACTCCAGCTTATCCTGAACAATCCCCAGTCTGACCTCTTTGAAAGCACCCCATTAGCATTCAGAGTGTGAAGATGTTCTTCCCATTTAGACCTTTGCCTGCTGTCTATCTCAGTTTGTATATATGACCATGTGCATCTGCTGAAGGCTCCTGACATCAGCACTCTTATCAGCTTTGCCTGTTTTTCTCCTCTGGAGTTTCTCAGCTTGAGCCCCATGTGGTAAACTCCATGTCATAGTCTCCCAGTGTCTTGTTGTAATATACATAACTCTCCAGGTTCCAGAAGCAGATCTCCTTTAAAACTGTACCATCATCCCATGTATCTGTTACGATGAGTCACCTCTGGCTGCATTGACATAACCCCTTCATTGATTAAAAGACTGGATACATTTCCATCTGGGGTGACTGCCTTAGTCATTACTTTTGTCTCTTGGTTGTCTATGCAACTAAGGGGTTGAAGAAATTCCTTAGGTGCCTGAACAATACCAGTCCTTCTTTAAAGTTTTCTGTAAAAAAAAAAACATAAACATTCCCCCTGCACAGGTCCTATGATTGTGCAATAGACTTGCTTTCCACATATATCCTCTTTACCTGAGATGGAGGGAATGGAGAAATACATTAAATAGAACCTAGTTTAAGGATTCTGACCAACTCCCTCTCCTACTTAGGTTAATTCTTCTGTCCAGAAGAAGGGTGGTCTCTTAGACCCTGAGTTGATTATTGGGACCTAAAGAGTATCTCTAAACAGAACAGTTACTCTCTGGCCTTTATTACAGAATAGTTAATTTTTTTCAGGGGTACCTTTATTTTCTCCTAGATGGACATTCACAGAGCCTATCATTTCATTAGGATTCAGGAAGGAATGCGTCGAAGACTTTTAAAAATTGCTCTGGCCACAATAAATACTTGGTGATGTCCTACTGTTTGTTGTTTCTATCCTTTGTCAATGTTGTCCTTGGAATTTAATCAACATATTTGTTTTTGTATATATGGATGATATCCTGGGAGGAGAGGCACTAATGGGTGATAAAGTAGAGATAACTTCACCAGTGTGATAAACTCTTCAGCTCCTATGACATTCTATGGTGCCTGTCCACTAAGATCCATGAAGGTGGAGGGATCACAGTGCATAAGGTCCATAGTATAACACAGGAGCTAGAGAGTTTATAACACTGGAGAAATTATATCTACTTTAATAACACTTTATCACACCTTAGTGCATAACCCCCCTGATCTTTAAGACTATACTGAAGCATTGAGATCACATTTCCCAGGTGTTATGGGGTAAAATATAGCTTAGAGCTTTTCCTGTTGAATTCAAAAGTTATTTCAGCTGATTTCTTTTTGTTATTTTACATTAGACTGCAATTTTTATGTGGTCATCAAGTGAGACCATTCCTATCAATTACTATGGAGAGCTGTAGTCTGTAACTCATGGGCGAAGATGCACTTAAGTGTAATAAAGAGGAGATAACGTCTCAAGTGGTGTAAAGTCTCCAATTCTGGAATTATTCTATGGAGAGATCTTAATGTTATCTTCTTTTTATCACACTTTAGAGCACAATCAACACGATCCCCCATTCTGTACATTACAAACACAATTTTCTTTTTTGGACACCAGTTAGCTCTGAGGCTAATAGTTAAATTACAATAGAAAGGTCTGAGCCTTAGACACATTTAACCGTTTGAGTACCAGAGAGGTATCCAACACATTACTTTGCAATTCTTTAGATACCTCTCTGACACTCAAAAGGTTAAATGAAAAATCTGACAGTATTGGGACTACCCTTGTTTTACTTGGCATGAAAAGCTATACGACATAAAATGTTTACTGCTACTTTAAACATAATGAACTTTGAAAGATGTGTATATTCTCATCCCACTTTATTTATTTGATCAGATGCAATATTCTAATTTAAATAAGTTAAAACAGTCAAAGAATAAAAAGCTCAAGGACTGAACCTTTTACTACTTACTACTCTGTTGTACAG